>CM053793.1:756200088-757400088 GCA_028749045.1 Cupressus sempervirens | reverse complement strand
AACTTCTCATTCACTCAATATCCTCTGGAATGCTTGGTGAGAACTGTTTACCTGCTAAATTTATAAGGTAACCACTGAATGCTTGATATACACTATAGACTAAGTGATGAGCTAGATAAGCATTTAGAATTGAATAAGTGTTTGCACAAATGACAAATATATCATAATTCCAACAATCTCCCCCTTTGGCATTAGTGACAAAAACACTTATGAGCCAAAACTTATGTGAAAAATTTGATGTACTAATTTACATATATCTCCCCCATACAATATGCATAGAGTATTTACACATATCTCTATCTTTATGCATGGCTTCCTTATTTACATATATATCTCCCCCTTTTTGACAATAATGCCAAACTACACAATATGTATTTACACAGAGACACCAAAATGAGAGATAAACTTAGAGTGTACCTTGAGAATAAGAGCCAAAGTCTTAGCCCAATTTTCTTGCAAAATTGTGCAAGTGGAGAGTGCTATTTGAACTTCATCTGAAAGTTCAATCACATGATCTACAACTGAAAAATTGTTGTCATGTATCAATGTTTTGGAGTAGACAATGTGTTTCTACATTATGTCCATGATAGGAAGGATCATATTCTGAATGTCAATCAAGGTAGACCTGATCCTTGCTTCCTCTCTCAACAATTCTACCTACTTTTTTGACAAAACTCTGATTTTGAGATGATGGGATGAACTTGAATTAGGGTCAAGTTGTAGCATTTGGGCACTAACCTTCATATCCTCATCAATTTTATTCAATTTCTCTTTGATCTCTTTGGTGTACTCGATAACGTCACAAAGTTTCGTGAAAAGTGAAGTTACATTATTAAAGGAATTTTCAAGATTGACCAAAATTTTGGACAATTCTACTTGTTTTATTGCAATGTGTTGAGCAATGTGCTCAAGCACCTTATTATCAAATTTTCTTTTAGCCTTTTCAATCAATTTTTCTTGACCAAAGGTGTCCTCATTGAATTTATTTACAACCTCTTCTAACTGAATCAAAATGTGTTGAGTAGAATCTACTTCAACACCTATAGCATCTATAGTTATATTTTTTGCATTCTCAATTATTTTGTATTCCTTATCCCTTTCAGACCTTAACTGCTTCTGTGTAGCTTTCATCTCTATTAGTTGACTAGAAAATCTCATCTCTTCAATGGTAGCATTTTCATAGTCAATATTTGGAATCACTATCTTTGTTTCTAAGTCAATATCTTCTAGAATTTCCCTTCCAGTGATCATAAGTCTTAATAGATGCTTTTGTTTGACTTCTGTGATGACTAGTTTGACCTTAGGAATAGACACAATAGTGGAGATGGAAGGACTAGCAGTAAACATTGATATAGGATTTGAGGATTGAATGCCAATAGAATTATTTACCAGAACAAAAACTGGAATACTTCCCAAAAATGATGATACACTCGGTATAGCAGTATCTAAACTAACTAGATTTGAAGTAGATGTAGATAATGTTGACAAAATTGTAGAACAAGCTAGAACTGACAAAATTATTAACAAGTTGGAACTGAAAAAATTGTAGAACAAGCTAGAACTGACAAAATTATAGAACTTATTATTATACTGACTGATGATGATGGAGCTGAGGAGGCTAGCTTAGTAGCTGAAGAAGAGGGCTACAACTTGGTAGATGAAGTGGTAGACACTTCCATTGATGATACCTAGAGCTATGATGTAGCAGGTACAGATCATAAATCTAATGTAGATGCTATCAAATCTACTAAAGCTGACTCCAACCTCAATGATGTGATAGTTTTAGGTGGAGAGTGAGGAAGGGATGTAATAACTGCTGCTGCAATTTTTACTAGATCATATTCCTTCGTATCCTCCTCTTTAGGTTCTTCCTCCATTCCTTCTTCCTCCTTTTCTTCTTCCATTAATGCATGCAACTCTCCTAGTGAGACTATGATGGATGGAGTACCATTAATATCATCACTGTCACTACTGTCATCATCCTTAATTTCTACTGGGTCTTCACTAGGCTTATGCAGATGATAGATGTTTTTCCACATATTTGTTGCATCATTTACCATATGCTCAATGTCTGTGATTAAAACCAAATAGGTTTGAAATCTGATCATCATTTTACCTTCATGGTTTTTTATTTCAATCTTTATTTTTTCTCTAGTGAGACTTGGTCTAAGATTCTTCAGAGATTGCTCATAGATGTCTTTTACCATTTGGGTGGTTGATTCCCATCTCAGTTGCAATCTCTCCAATAGTTCTTTTGAGATTTGAGAGGCAAGCTGGTCTGGGGAGTATTTCCATTTGGGAGTACTAGTTCCTCAATCTGCATTTTCTCAGTATCTGTTCTTGTTTCAAATTTCAATGCCTTGAAATTTTTGATGCCTACTCCTTCTTCCAATTGTTTGAGCATTTCCGCAAATGTGGGTGGAGGCCTGACTAGTATAGGTTCCTATTTTCCTTTTCTAGTTCTTCTGGTGAATACTACAGTAGGCTTCTTCTTAGGTTTAGTAATGATTGCCTTACCTTTCTTCTTTGGAGGTTCTTCTTTAGATTCTTGTTCATCTTTTCCTTCTTCTCCTCCTTCTTCATCATCTTCTTCATCCTTGCCTTTTACTTATGCTATCATGAGAAGACCGGTTGCAATTTTCAATTTAGCTATCTTCCTCTTGCCTTTGCTTATGGCCTATGGTAGCTTGATTTCAAGCTCAATTATGGCCTTGGCTTCATCATAAGTTCCAAAGGTAGGGATTTTAGGAATAGCTAGTTTATTCACTAGTGCCTCAATGATGTTTCTTGCTTCATCAATATTTAATTCATAAGGAAATGGTTTTACCCATGCCACTCAGACTATGACTGCCTATGTGTACACTTTATCATAGTCAACCATGAAACATATATCGTCTTTATAATCCTCAACAAGCTTAGGAGGATTTCTAAACCTATTATTCAATCTCTCCTTGAAGTCTTCAAAATAGTTATCCATGATTTTGTCAAAAGTTTCACCCATTTTTGCTATAAACTCATTTATCTGATATAGAATTGGAATGTCTTTTCTCCATACTACTATTCCTTTTGATGGAAATAATTTTTGCACATAAAAGAATAAGCTAATTAACAATGAGCTAAATTTACAAGGGCTATTCTTTGAAGTCCTAATACTTTCCATATTCTTGTTTAACTATTTTAACAGTAAGTCTGCCAAGTCATATTCCAAATTTTTCTTTACTATCTTAAAAGCTAAATCCATAGCCTCACACGGTACACTATTCAATCTGCTGGAACTGTATAGTTTATATGCAATTACATGAATGCCAAACTTGAGCTCCATGTCAGATATATTGTTAAGCTTCAGACCTCTTCCATCCCATTCTGCTAGGGTTTTCTTCTACAACTCATCATGAACTAGGGTTTTAGTGGTTTTTGGCTTTGCTGAGCATAGGCAAACCCATTATCTTATGAATCATCTTCTTGTTTATCAATACGGGTTGCTCCAACCATAATTGCCCATTATGTACATGGTTCAAAACATATCTCACCCATTTATCTTGGAAATTCCTTGGTAGGTGAAGAATGTGGGTCAAGCCTTTTTCTTTTAAGTGTTTATGCTCAGGTTTTAGGGCTCCACCAACAAATAATTGTCCTAGGGCATTGTCCATATCTAATGTACCAATTTCTTGAACAATGTATTTGAAATGAGAACAAATATCGTTAACAAGAAGTACCTTAGGTGGAATTTTTGATTGAGCTCCATGTAGGTCAAGTGATTCAGAAATTGTGGGCACTAGTTTGAATTTTGGGGCTTTGCATTTGACTACTTTCACGAGCATTTCAAAACTCCTATTTGCCTTGTTGGTGCTAGTTCTTGTGGATGCCATTGCTGCTCGGTGGATGATAAATTCCTCAAACAAATTCTTCACAGGAAATTTGCTTCAAATCACTTGGAATAACTAGTGTGCTACTGGAAATCTTTTAGCTCTGAGTATTCTTATGTCACGGTGAAAAATTAAATCAAATTCTACCCTTTTGATGGAAATACTATCATTAATGCTTGGTACGAAGGTAGATGCGATGACATAGTGCTTGCTAGTTTTTCATTGATCTACTCAGTAAAATCGTGCAACTTGATGTTTGAAAAAAATCTTTGATATTTTTGACCTGGCTTGGTAAGGTCTTTAGCCAACCTTGCTTTGTAGATGCAACATGGTGAATGATAACTTTTCTTTGATCCTTGTATCTAAAATACTAATTTTTATTATATGCACTCTTTCACTATGGAACTACTTAAGATATTGCTAGAAGATGCAGTTCTTGATTCTTCTTAAATCTAATTGGAAATGGTAGAGTCAACCACTTCTTGAGTGACATGACCACTATTTGAACTATCTTGCTTGGTAGATTTAGGAATCCATTCTTGTCTCATCTGTTTCTGAATGTTATCAGCTTTAGCTTTCTTTTCATCTTCAATTCTTTCAATATTCATGCAATTCTTGGATATATGACCAATTTTAGTACATGTGTAACATCTTATGGTTGTATCCTTCTTTCTTAGGTGATGTCTTGCACAATTTATCCCAATGTGTCCATATTCTCCAAAATAGTGACACCTGCACCAATTATTGTAGTCCCAACCAAATATTGCTTTGATGAATCTTTATGCTAGATTGAATTTTTTTTATTTGTATTTAGATGCCTTGTGACCTTGTTTCTTCCATTTCTGACATTTGCCTTCAAATTTTGGTTTTCCTTTGCATTCATTAGCTTTGTGACCATGCTGATTGCAGTTGAAGCATTTACCATTGAATTTTTACTTTCCATTACTCCAACATTGTTTGATGTATGACCTATCTTTCCACAATGATTACAAGTGGGTCTTTGATTCCTTTATGCACCTTGCTTGGAGGTTTCACCTTCTTCCTTATATCCAAGACCAGCTTTACCTTTTTGTTTATGAAGATTCTGCTCATTTTGTTGATTCAATTGATTCATGTTTGCTTGAGATTTCATCATCCATTCATTGACTTGCTTTTCAATGATCAAGTCATTTTCCAAACTTTCATTGATTTGTCTTTTAGATCTCAGATCACATTGTAAGCTTGCATTGATTTGTCTTTCAATGATTAAATCATTTCTCAAACTTTCATTCTCAAATCTTAGATTCATAATGTCTTCATTTGCATTAGATAGTTGACGTACAAGATCTTCATGCTGAAGGGATTGATTATTTCTTGCCTCTAAGTCTTCATTTTCCTTGTTTCTCTGTTCCAAAACTTCACATAGACTGATTGATTGGATTTCTTGTTCTCTTTTAAGCTTTCTTACTTCTTCCTGCAGAGAACCATTCTTTGCTAGGAGTTCCTTGATTGCTTCATTAGCTTCATTTGAATTTCTTGATGGTAAACGGTCTTCAACATACTGATGATCATTCATTAGTCTTGCAAGTTCCTTGCTTCTTTTTAGAGATTGATAAAGATGCTTGTTTTCTTCTTTGAGTTGAGTCATGGCCATTTCCAGATCTAGCTTTTCATTTTCAATGGATTTGTCAAGTCTGAATATCTCCATAGTCCTTGATCTTTGCTCAAGTTGTCAAACTTTATCCTGAGAACCACAAAGCTCTAATACCAATTGTTGGAAATATTCAGGATAAGATAGATTACTAAGAGGGGAGGGGTGAATTAGTAATCTATAAAACTTTTAAAAAATTCAGAATTTTAACCATTCATCATTAATTCATCTAATCTACTACATAAATGAAAGATCAAGCATTCATTGCACATGTACCCAGAGATTTGGTGACCCAAAAACCTTCCAAATAGAAAGTAAAACTAGGGTGGGGATTTTTCCCACAATCTTCAATACTGTAGTATAAAGTTAGCCTGTTAAGGCTTACAATGATCACTTCTGGTGATCTTCCCTGTTAGGAGCAAGTAGGACTTCTAGATCCATCTTTTTAAAGGATTTACAAATATATAGTAAAGTATGCACTTTGTTAGGAGATTTACAAAAAGATTGTTAAGACTACCCTATTAAAGGATTTATAAACTAATTCACCCATTAGGATGAAGTAGTGGATCTACTTACAACTATTTGCTAATAAGATCCTTTTTGCAGTGATCACCTGATGTGATAGATATAACTTTTTGCTCCTATATTGACCTTGCTATATTCATTTTACTCTGCTGCTAATTCTCTTTCACTTATCAAAATTAGCAACACCTTCTTTACATGCGAACATCACTTTCTTCATATCGCTCATACTGAAAATGATATCATACATTACATAAATACCATTCCAATATTTACAATTACAAGGTCGACCAAAACACGAGTGAACAAAATATTACTGAGTTGGCCAGATAGTAGGAAACTTGGGTTCCTGAAGCTGGCTCAGTGATTTTCTAATACTTGGCATCCACTACATTACTCAACATCATCATGCACTCAGTAGGAGTAGAGGCTCAATTCATACTAGATAGCTATAGTGTCACTCAGTAGAAAATAACTTCTTCAATTACCTTGTTGTGCTTGGTGAACACTGAGTCCTTCATTTACCTTTTTCACTCGGTAAACACTGAGTCCTTTGTTTACCTTTTTCACTCGATAAACACTGAGTCCTTCATTTACCTTTTTCACTTGGTAAAAACTGAGTCCTTTTTTTACCTTTTTTACTCAGTATCCTCTAGAATGCTTGGTGAGAACTATTTACTTACTGAACTTATAAGGTAACCATTGAATGATTAGTATACACTATAGACTAAGTAATGAGCTAGATAAGCATTTAGAATTGAATAAGTGTTTGAACTAATGAAAAATATATCATAATTCCAACATAAAGATGATCCAAGAGAGGCTTCATTAATCTTGTAGTCATCATCCAAAAGTTATGAAGTTGTAATGCATGAAGACTCAATCAAATTTCCAAGTTGCTGTTTTGTAATTATTTCTTCTTCAGCATTGTGGTCCCTCATAATACCATCAACTTTATCTCTATTAAGCTACTTCAGTTTTTCCCCTTATTAAGAATGATTTCAGTTTGTTCTCACATTTATTGATGGCATTATTAATCAATTGATAAGAATCAAAAGAGGTGACATGTATTTGTTTTAAGTCAACCAATATGGTAGAAAAGAATTTTTGTGAATCAACATCACTCCCTTTGATGACTGAACACATAATCAAGTGTATGGAAGATAAAATATTCTATTTTTTGTCCCTTATAAAATAAATCAAGAACTAATGAAACATACCATGAATGAAACCCTCATAACTGAGATCCAACATAATCACACAAGCTCTAAGTTCGGAAACTATTTCCAAAATATTGAATATCTTAGGAAAGGATGGATTATGAATGCTATCCAATCCTTGAAAATTTTCCATAATCAATTGGAACATCTCCTTTATAACTTGTTATTTGCAAGGATGATGTGGTGTTGTTATCTTCATAACCTGAACTATACATTGAATGATTGCACGTCTTACCTCTCTATCAAGATGCTTCAATAATACTGGCTTAGCCAAAGGGATCACAACAAGAAGGATGCTCACTTGTTTATTCTTTGAACCTAGTTGTTCCATTGTAGAAAAAAATTTCTCTACAACTCATATTTTGTCAAGTAATTCATCTTTGGGTTTTGGAAAACATGCAATTTGTTTCTCTATATTGTAGAGCATTTCTTTATGGATTTGTTCCTTGTCTTTGGTAGAAAATTTGGGTAACTTTCTAAACATTCTTTTATGTTTTCTTGAATTCTAGTTGCAAGTTTAAGATGCTAACTATGATTTTGCATATTTGAAGCTAAGTATCAAACATTTTATTAGCTTGTGTTTCCTTTGTCACTGTAACTATGGCTTGCTAGTCTAGGGAACTGGTGTTAATCAACAAATCCTTCACTTTTTGAAGAATTTGGAATCCCACAATTTGAACACATGTGCTTCTTATTTCACCAACACTAGCTGACCTTCTTAGAGTCAAACAAACATAAAAAATACCTATTTCTTCCCTTCACCTTTTCCTATAGAGATTCTTGTAATGATAGGTTTACTAGTCAAGACTCTTGTTAGTTGCAAGAAATTTATTACTTCTGAAGATACCAAATATTCACTATGAACATTTTTCCAATGGACTTTAAAGATACAATGAGACACTTATGATTATTTCTAGTAACTCCTAAATTTTAGGAAGGGAAATTTCCATTGCAACATATAAAATACTAGTATTCAATGCAACAAATTGTTCTTGGACCTTATGTGAGAAATAAGATGATAGAATGAGAGGGAACAAAGAAAACAAGTGGTCTATAAGGAAAGGGTGGATTGTCTTAACCCACTTCTTCACCTCCACATCCATACATATTGTTAGAAATCTTGCTCCATAAGAAGATTGATTTGAACCATATCATTCTATCCTTGTGCACTTAAATATAAGACTAAATATGGGAATTATGAAAATCACAAATTATAGATAAAGGTTATCTGAATTAGGTAATGAGAAGATTTATGGACTACACTCTACCCACTCTTCAAGTAAAACTAGTAATAGTGCTTGTAAGCTTTCAATGACAACATAAACTTGTGTACTTAATCTTCAACTTGTCTATTTCCATGCACATTCACTCCCATCAAAACTCCAATGGTAATGTATTGAGTGTATTGACAACTACCAACAATTATTACAAAGATTTCTTAAATTACCCAAAGCTAGCATGAATGATTTGTATACTTATGGTGGTGTAAATTAAAGCTCAATGAATTTGAAACAAATATTCCCACAATAATCAAGCGACCCAAAATTTTTCTTTTATTTCACTGGGGCTCCCATTTATAAAACAATGGTTTGATTTAATATAACAAAAGAACTACAACAATACTGAGGAAGATTGGCTTGTTATTGAAAAAGCTTAACATGATGATTTACCAAAAATTTTAAGAAATGCTCAACCCACCTAGGTGTAACAACTTCCATCCACAATAGTATCTCTGTAGTGAATACCAAAGACAATTTTTATTATCAATGATTCTTTGTTGTTTTGGTGAATAGTGTCCAAATATATACATAATAATATGCATATTCTAACAAAACACATGTCTAGAAAAGAAATAGTAGTTGATTCTTGTTAACCAAAAATTCCCTCAAACAAAAAATCAAATTTAAATGATAGGATGCTCAATGGTCACCTAGGGTTTTTATGAAATAATTTAACATTGGCTATATCCTTTGTCTTTATGGTAAGAGCTAACTAGGGTTTGAGTGGTGATGAATCAATTTCTTTTTTTTAGCTAGGTCGTAGTGAACTAAAGTTTAAACTGCAGTTCAGGCCATGACTATGTGATTGCATTGTGCTCTCTTATTTACAAGGTTTATTTAATGGACCATGGTTTAGGTTGTGGAAATGTAGTAAGGGAAGAGTATTTGGTGTTTCAAGGATAAATTTAACATCATTGGATCTTTTAGATCTATGGCCATCATGCTATCACAATTGGTTAAGAGGAAGCTAAGGTTAGAATTGCAATCAAGAAACTTCTTTATTTCACTTGTTCATAAGGTTAGGAGGTAAACATTAGGTCATAGAAATGATGGGGAAAATTTGGTTAGGATCTCAATCTTCATATGAGATATATGTTAATTAATAAAGGTATCTATGAACTTGTGATCATGAGTGGTCAAAGTGGGAAGACTTTATAGAGTGGCAGAATGGTAAAAGATTATATTGGTCTACATGGTAGGGCCTGATGGTTTGATTCTAGTTTACCAATGACATGACTAATATGGAAATTTGGTGATAGAGGAAGCAGTTCTTTGATGATATGTCCAATCTATTCAATCTTGTGCAACCACTTTCATCATTCGCAAAGTCTAATAAATGCAAAATGACACTCCATTACCATCAATTAATCCATCTACTTAGTCAAAAGTTAATAGCCACTATTCCTGGCCTCTTAGAGCTTTTTTTGGTGCATAAGTGAATATACAATATCTAGTTCTATACCATGATTAGATATTTTCTAGATTTTTAGTTGTTAGCATGAATGTTGATGCTATGGGGGAACAATGCTGAATAGTGTTATGACTATGTTTGTCATTAATGACAACATACTAAAACTGATAGAGAAATAGATTGAGATTTGTGAATTGAGGATATCACATTGCCTATCTACCTATGCTAGTTAAAAAAAGGTACTACAATATGTATTTGACATGTGGTCAAGTGCACAGAACTTGAATTGACATCGTACAAAAGATATCAGTGATTTACAGAGAACCAGCATTAGAGAAACAATCTCTATTGTATGATTAATATAATACTTTGTATTTGGAATGAAGAGTTGCACAATTAATTGAAGAAATTATGCTGACAACTATGACATCAAATAGTGCACAGGTACAGAAGCCACATGTGTGAAAGTTTGTGATCAACTGAGAGCTGACAAAGTTAATTAAATGTGTATTTCATTTAATTGAATATGAAGCCAACTCAAAATTACGTTAATTATGTGAAGCTACCTCAAAGGGTTAATAATTTGGTATGGTATAAATGAAATGTGTTTTCAATTTTCTATACATCAATTGAGTGTGATCAAGAAGTGGAGTAGACTTGTGAATTGTTAGGAGGAAAGCATAGTAATCTTCTTTGTGTAAGTAACCTTAAGGGTTACTAATGAGTTCTAGATCTATTTGAATGATTTGAAGGTGAAGGGGTCCAACATACTAGACAAGGAAAGAGAGGAGAATATTATTCCACATCTATTATTCTGAAAGGAATACTGAGATCAATTGGATAGTGGGTTCATTGATTTGATCCTAAAGCTCTTTAGACAATGGGCTCAGCTACTTTCCACAACTCCTAATAGTGTTGGAATCTCCTAACAAGGATTCAAAGTCTTCTAATAGGGACTCTTTCTACTAAGCATTGTAGTAGATTCCTAATAGGGTCTTTCCTCTAACAAGTAATATTCAAATTAGTACATCATTCTATGGACATCATTCCCACTGGGGTTGTCCCTCTGATCAAGGGTTTCCATAGTCAACATATCTAGTCTATTTTTGTATGTGGATTTATGTTTGCTATTTACTTTGGTTGATAAAGTAAGAAATGAATTAATATTGTTATATAACTAACTCATCCCCCCCTGTCAGTTATATTTGTGAACTATTACTTCTAACATTTGGTATTAGAGCAACAGGTCCTTGAAGGAAAGTTTAACAACTTTGGGATATCCATGGAAAATATGTTTAGAAAATATAGTCCTAGATTAAATGGCATAAACTACAATAGCTAGAAGGATAAAATGAAGACTCATCTCTTTTTCATGGGACCAGGGTATTGGCTTGTGACTAAGACATCCAAAACCATTGTATAAGAAGATCAAACTGAAACCTGCACTAAAGAATAGAAAGAAGTATTTATGTACAACATAAGGGAAAGAGAGGAAATATTGTCAACATTACCTAAAAGTGAGTACATTTAGGTAAAACTACTTAAAACATCTCATGAAATTTGGAAAACTTTAGAAGCCAATTATGAAGGAGATACTCATGTGAAAAGAGTTAGATTGTAAAATTTATATTGCGCATTTCAAGATGATAGAATAATGGAAGATGAATATATAAGAAGCTATGTTGGGAGAATATATGAGATTGTTGCAAGAATCACATCTCATGATGGAAAGACGTCTAATTATTAAGTGATATGGAAGATCTTGAAAAGTATGACACCACCCTTCAAGACAGTAGCACAAATGATTCAACTAATGATACCTTTCACTACTAATTTAACCAAAGAGACATTGCTTGGAAGATTGGAAACTATAGAGTTTGATCTAAAATATTTTGGAGAATTTGCAAAAGTTGAGACAACATTAAATGCGTTGAACATCAAGCCTAGTTTGGCAAGAAACACAAAAACACAAGGAGACATTGCTAGCAGTAACAAATCCATTGAAGAAAAGATCGAAGGAGTAGCTCTTCTTGTGGAAAGAGAAAAAGATGGTAAGAATATTTTTAAATGCTATATTTGTAATGAATATGGTCATTATGCATCTAAATTTCCTAAGAGAGAAAGAAATTTTAAGGGAAGATTCAAATCTGAAAGACCTAGAAATTGTTTATATGCAAATGAAGAAGAAGGTGAAGAAGATTCTAATCAAAGTAGAAGTGAGGATGAATTAGGATTTGTGGCCATAAAAGTGGATGATCTTGATAGAGAAATTAGGGAAGAAAGTGTGTTGATTTCACAAGTTGAAAAAAAAGACTGGATCATTAATAGTGGTTGTTCACATCACATGACTGGTGATAAGAGAAAATTTGTCAAATTCAGAAACCATGAAGGAGGAATTATTAGAGTAGGGAATAATACAACATGTCATATTATAGGAATTGGGTCTATTACACTTGATGGTAAAACATATACTGATGATGTTTATTTTTTTAATGGAATAAAGCATAACTTGTTGACTATTAGACAACTAATGGACAAAGGCTATTATCTGCATTTTGGTAATGATACATGCATTATTAAGAACAAAGAAGGGAAACTACTTGGTACTAGCACAAAAAATAGATGTAATGTATTTCAATTAAACTCCACTAAAATAACATGTTTAGTATAAAAGATTGACAATAGTTGGCTATGGAATAGAAGATTTTGTCACATTAACTTTGACAACATTATGAAGGCTAGTAATACACTTGCTGTGAGAGATTTAACCAAAATCTCTAAACCCACTAACACTATTTGTAAGGAATGTATTTTGGCTAAATAGAAAAAAGTCTAATTTCCTAGCAAGCAATTCTACACTACACAAAAGCTAGAATTGGTACATATAGATCTGAGTGGTCCTACAAGAACAAGAGGTTTCTATGGAGAAAGGTACTTTATGATTTTTGTTGATGATTTTAGTAGGATGATGTTATTAGCTTTTCTTAAAGAGAAATCAAAAGCATTAAGAAATTCAAGATATTTAAGAACAAAGTTGAGAATGAATCTGGACGTAAGATTAAAAGCTTAAGATCAAACAAAGGAGGAGAATTCACCTCTAGAGAATTCAATATCTATTTTGAAGAACATGGCATCAAGAGACAATTATCCTGACCCCATAGACAATGGTTTGCTAATAATCATTGTATTTTTTGATGACATCATATTTGGTGGAAATGACAAAGCCAGTAACAAATTCTTAGAAGACATGAAGAATGAATTTGAAATGAGCATGATAGGTGAAATGAAATTTTTCTTGGGACTGCAAATTATTTAAAGCAAAGAAAGCATTTTTATTTCTCAAACCAAGTATTTCAATGATTTACTAAAAAGATTTGGTTTAGAAAATTGCAAACCTATTGGAACTCCTATGGTAACTAGTCATAAGTTATCAAGCAAAGATGAGATGCATATTGTTGAAGAAAAGAAGTATAGATCTATGGTTGGTGGAATACAATATCTGAATCATAGCAAACTAGACATAGCTAATGCAGTTGGAATTGTGGAAAGATTTCAAGCTGATCTTAAGGAGTATCACTATGTATCAGTAAAACGAATATTCAAATATATAAAAGGAACATCTGATTATGATATTTGGTATGACAAAAAAATTGACTCTAGTCTTCACCTTATACAGATGCTGATTGGGTAGGGGATAGGGATGATAGTAAAAGCACTAGTTGAGGAGCATTTTTCCTTGGAGAAAGATTAGTTTCTTGTCTCAGAAAGAAGCAGGATGGTACCTCTCAAAGTACTGTAGAAGCAGAGTGTTTTGCAGTAGCAAATAACTATAATCAAGTCATATGGATAAAGTAGATATTGAAGTATATTGGAATAATACTCATAGAACCTATTATCATTTACTATGATAACACAAGTATAGTCAACATGTCTAAGAATCATGTTTTGTAATCTAAAACTAAGCACATAGCAATAAAGTATCATGTACTAAAAGAGAAAGTTGTAGAGAATGAAATTAGCTTGGAATAGATTAGCACTAAGGAACATATTACAAATGTTTTCATAAAGGCCTTACCAAAGGACACTTTTTATTACCTGAGAGGTATGCTTGGGGTTATGCCTCTACCTAGCTCATAATAGAAGATGTAGAAGTGCATTAGTCCACAGCACATAGCACCATTGTTAGACTAGATTGAATGCTTATGCTTCTCCAATGGGGGAGTATCTATGATGAATAGAGTCAGTCAAGGACTCTTAGAAATACGTAATTGATAGACAATAGTATCTTTAGGTACTTGTGGTGTTTATAAAATAATTGTAGAACAATAGACTGACTTATGGTTGTAATTTGATTTTTGTACTACCTTTGACATTGATGTCAATGGGGGAGAGAGAGTGATATGAAAAACATTAAAATGAGAAAGAGAGTAACCATTAGAATAGAGTGATTACATTAAAGTGAACTTGCACTATGGGGGAGTAGTAAGCAAGATTTGATTGATTGGTATTCTTGGAACTAGATATTTTCATCTATGTTTCCATCAATGCCAAAGGGGGAGATTGTTAACATGAATGCTGATGCTATGTGGGAGCAGTGCAAAATAGTGTTATGACTATTTTTGTCATTGATGACAACATAGTAAGACAGAAAGAGTAGTAATCTGAGATTGGTGAATTGAGGACACTACATTACATATCTACTTATGCATAGTTAATAGAAGGTACTACAACATATATTTGACATGTGGTCATGTGTGCAAAACTTGAATCAACATCGTATATAATATTTTAGTGATTTATAAGGAACCACAGGAAACAAAGCATTAGGGAAATAGTCTATGTTGTATGATCAATATAATACTTTTTGTTTGGAATGAAGAGTTGCACATTTAACTAAAGGAAGTACACTGACAACTAATGATGTTAGCAAGTGTCCATGTATAGAAGCCACACATGTGAAAGTTTGTGATCAAATGAGAGCTCATAGAGTTAATTAAATGTGTCTTTCATTTAATTTAATATGGAGCTGACTAAAAATTATGTTAAGTATGTGGAGATGATTCAAAAGGTTAATAATTCAGTATGGTATAAAGGAAAAGTGTTTTCCATGTTCTATACATCAATTGAGTATGATCAAGAAGTAGAGTAGACTTGTGAATTAAGGAGGAAAGTAGAGTAATCTAATTTGTGTAAGTAACCTTAAATGTTACTAATGATTTCTAGATCTATTTGCATGATCTAAAGGTGAAGAGGTTTAATGTACTAGATAGGGAAAGAGAGGAGAATATTTTTCCACATTTGTTATTTTGAAAGGAATAGTACTAAGATCAATCAGATAGTGGGTTCATTGATCTAATCCTAAAACTATTTGGATAGTGGGTTCAACTACCTTCCACAACTCCTAATAGGATTGGAACTCCTAACATTGATTTAGAGTCTCCTAATAGGGACTCTTTGTACTAAGCATTGTAACACACTCCTAATAGGATCTTTTCTCTAAAAAGGAATATTCATATTAGTACATTATTCTATGGGCATCTTTCCCACTAGGGTTTTCCCTCTGATCAAGGGTTTCCCTAGTCAACATATCTGGTGTATTTGTGTGTGCACATTTATGTTTTCTATTTACTTTGGTTGATAAAGTAAGAATTGAATTAAGATTGTTACATAACTGATTCACTTCCTCCCCTCTCTTAGTTATATTGGTGAACTATTACTTCTAATAGTAGTAATGGTTAGATGTAGTAGTTGTGAAGTGATTCACAACCATAAATATCTAGTTATTCTTCAGCTATAAAAGCACATTTTGTAGCCTTTTTAAGGGTTTTTTCAGATTCTCATGTATTTTATTTTGCATGTTTCACATGTGCATTATAAATTCTCTTTTCCTTTGAGCTATTCATGATATTCTTATCTCTTTCAGCCA
The DNA here is from genome assembly GCA_028749045.1 of Cupressus sempervirens. Classification (NCBI taxonomy): domain Eukaryota; kingdom Viridiplantae; phylum Streptophyta; class Pinopsida; order Cupressales; family Cupressaceae; genus Cupressus; species Cupressus sempervirens. The sequence continues at coordinate 757,384,233 of CM053793.1, read as the reverse complement.
TTGATGTACTATGCAAGATCTATTTTCATTTCTTCAATATTTTGTGGCTATCTATACTTTGTATAATTGTATCTCTTTTAACCTATGAATGATATATAAGTGAACTTCTCTTTTCTTGTATTAGTCATGTTGGTTGTTTGATCTACAAGTAGTTGTCAATTTTAAGCAAGTTTGAATCTATATATCTTTGATATCATAATAGTTCAAGTGTGCATATATGGGTAGAGGTAGGATTGAACACTCTATTTTGGTGCATCACTTCCTTAGAAAAGATTAGGTAGTTTCTATCATGTATTCTTGCTCCCTTTTCCTCTTCAAGTGTAGTTTAGCTATATCCTCATAGCAAAGGAAGTCAGCCTTCTCTAGATACTTAACCTCATAGTTCAAGTCACATACTTTGAAGGTTATTTCCATGTTTTAAAAGGTTATCTTTAGGTAAAACATTTGGAAAAGGGTGCAAGATTTTTTGAAAATATTTTTTGGAGTGCCCAATGGGACATCATACTCGGAACATTTTAAGTTCATTGGTGTCAAAGAAGGAAATTTCCAATATGTGTTGAGAAGATAGTGTTGTTCTAGGTATTTTCAAGACTTCAAGAGGCTCATATCCAAACACTTGGTGACTCTACTCCATTCAACATCTAGTTTCTACACTAAGTTGTTGTGATTCATGCCCAAAGCTGAAACAAAGGTGTCTTCTAGAGGTAAGTTCCAATAGCATGAGCCTTCATTTTTTAATCCAAGAAGAAAGGCTATGGTATCTCTATAACTAGTTACAAGTGTATTAGTAACACATGATTTTGGGAAAAAGTTCCCTCCCACTAAGGATTGAAACCCAACGAACAATCACTTTTATATTATTTTTTAATTCCTAGGTCTGCAGCACAATGGTATGGTCTTGATCTAATGATAGCTCATATATCAGAAGATTTTCAAGAAAATAAAGGAGTAATAAGATGTGACAAGGCTCCTATTAATCAAGTTGTTGTGAAATCATAGATAGTCAAGGGATCATAAGCCAGGAAAAGGTCTTATTTGATGTTATGATAGTAAGTGATTATAAGATTGTAGGTGCTGCAAAGATGTGTTTTGATGCCATGAAAGTCAATGATCATAGGACCATAGGGTTGACTTCTCAAGTTGTTGATGCTATGAAGTGGAAGGTTGGTCACATGATCTTGTAGTCATAAGGTCACAAGCACAAGAGAGGATGCATCTTGAGGCAACCACAAAAGATAGTTAAATAGTGATTGTAGGATCACATGGGTTATTTCTATGGCTACCAATATCATGATGAACTATCATTGTAAGGTCATAAAGGTCAAATTAACCATACGCATGTTATTGTGAAGAGAGAATAATGATACTATTACCTTATGCTAGAGGTGTTATCATCAATCTTTCATGAGATTGTAAAACTTATTACTATCGAATGATCATAAGAGAACATAGGATGGATTGATATTATGAGCTATTAGCGATTGTAAGATAGTAGAAGTCAAGGTTATGAATAGAATGTGACATGAAGGGTTTTTACCATAGTTGGTGCTCATAATACTGTGAGTTCCATTATTGATAAAAATATACAAGGAGCTTCACTTCCCAAGCTGGACAAGGAGAAGTTCCCAAACAATCAGCTAGCTAGAAAGGTACAGACTAAAAGTTGAAAATAGTTGACCAATTATTTACATCTAATTTAGTAAGTTGATGATAGATATAATTTTTTTGATCTTCTACAACCACTTTCATCATTTCTCAGGCTTGATAAATGAAAAGGAACACTTCATTTATGATTTTTGATCCATTTACTCAGTCAAAAGGTTAATGCTCATAATTCTTATCCTCTCAAAGATTTTTTGGTGGATAAGTAATATTCTTGCATCTATATTTGTGATGCAATTAGATCTTTTCTAGTTTTTGCAATAATTATTCTTTGTAGATTTGAATGTAGTAGTTGAATTTTATCTTCGGGTGGAAGCTATCTAAGCTATGCTTACACTATAAAAGAAGATATTGTACTATTTCTTAGGGTCAAATCTTCTCTATTTCTTTGGTATTTCCCTTGAATACTAATCTAAATTCCCTATTTACCTCTACATTATATGATATCCTATCTTATCTCTTTCAACCATTGATGTACCATGCAAAATTATCTGCCTCTCTTCAATGTACTATGGATATCTATAACCTACATTTTTGTATCTCTTTCTACCTATGAATAATAAGAAGTGAAGCTCTTTTCCCTCATATCACTCACTTGGTTATCTGGTCTATATGTAGATAATAGATTAAAGTAAGTGTGAGTCTATATATCTTTAGATTGTCATGATAAATTTACTATGCATGTATGGGAAAAGATTGGTTTGAACAACCTATTTTTGTGTATCACCTCCTTAGAATAGATTAGGTAGTTACTTTCATGTATTCCTTCTCCCTTTTCTCTTTAATAGTAGTTTAAATGCATCTTGATAGTAGAGGAAGGTGACCTTCTTCGGAGACTCAACCTCATATTTCAACTCCCGTTGCTTGAAGGTTGTTTCCATGTTTCACCAGGTTGTCCTCAAGTAAAAACTTTGGACAAGGGTGCAAGATTTTGTGACAATATGTTTTGGCAAGCCAAGTGGGAGCATCAAATTAGACATTCTAAGTTCACTGGCATCAAAGAAAGATTTTATGTTCATGATGAGGAGATAGAACTACCTTTAGTATTAAAAACCTTCAAGAGGCTCATTTTATACATGGAAACTCCAACCCTCAAGCATAATCTAATTTCTAGACCAAACTTTTGTGATTCATTACCAAGATAGATACAAGGGAAACTTCTAGGGGTAATTTCCAATACTAGGAGCTTTCTTTTTCTAATCCAAGAAGAAAGGCTCGGGTATCTCTATCACCAATTAGGAGTGCAATAGTAATACATACCCCTAGAAGATCCATCTCCATTCCTATTATTGTTAGATCACAATCTATAATACAATCTTCTCATATTAGTAGATTGTTCACTTACATAGCTAGAGCTCATATTTTTCCACCTTTAATGGTGAAAGTCCCTTCCTGTTATCCCAAAGGCATGACATACCATTATTTTCCCTTAAAAGTATACCTGAGTTTATAGGTGAAACCTCCATTTCCCCTATTGAGCATATTTAAGTGGTTTCTAACATCTCCAATATTCATAGCATCACCAAAGATTATGTAGTAGTTAGGCTTCTAGCCTCATCTTTAAAAGGAAAAGAATTAAACTAGTACAAAGGTTTTCCTCATAACTCTATTGGTGGTTGGGCTAGGTTAGGAGAACCCCTATGCAAGCATTTGTGGACAAAAGTGATCAGCTATTACTTTTAGAATATCTAGCAACTATCAAGAGGCCCCCCCATTAATGTATAACTAATTTCAATTATATATTTGGAAGACATGGGACATAATATACACTATAATGAAGCCTTCTCTTGGTAATACATTCTTTTATTATCTTAAAACTTTCAATAGTGATATTGCTACCACTCTACAATTTATGGGAAGGGATAGTCTACAAAATTATTATGAGGTAGCCATAAGAGGAAAAAATATTTTGATATAGGGATGGAAGTTAGCTCAAAGGCCCCTAATGCCTTTCTTCCTTGACATGTCCAATCATTAGCTTGCTATAGCCCCTAATCATACTTCCTCTACAATTCACCCTCTTTCTATGGTCCCAATAGCCTCCTTATCCTCTAATGGATTTTATAGGATTGAGGCCATGATGTAGACACTAATACAAAATGTGGATAGGAGGATTCATGATCAAGAAAATAAAATGGAGGACAATAGTGCAGTAGTACAAAAATATGGGAAATGAGCTAGTGACTCTAAAGAGGTAGTAGGCTCAAAATAATAAGCCTCTCTAACTCTAGAGTCAAGATCCCATTTGTATTAGACCCCCAAACTAGAGTCATGCACCCTATAATCAAAATAGACCTATCAACCACCCTCACAATTAGAAGAGACATATCGACCACCCCTAGACTACAAAAAGCAACCCAAATAGGGCTTTAGCTCTTCACAACAATCTTTCCCAAGATCAAGATTTTTTTCCTTCTTGTAACTACTCCTATGGATATTGTGTGTTAGAAGGTAGAATCTTACTTTTCTTTAACTCTAGAAGAGTGAGAAGTTTCCCAACAACACAAGGCTAATCAACCCATCGATACTTTATAGTAGGATGGTTGTTCTTTCATGAACCATCTGGTAGAAGAGTGTTGTAATGTAAACCAAGATTCCTATGCTAAAAATACCACAAGCAAGAGAAGAGCTATGGAATAGGTTACTCCCCCCACTCCTAATCAAGATTCAACATCAAGTGTAGTGCTAGACATAAACTTAAGCAACTTAATGATACTCATTAGTAGCAAAGGAAAAATGAAAGAAGAGGAGATGTGAATGACCCCCAAGCTATTCCATCTCTACCTTCTACATCCAATTCTTCTACCAAAACATCTTTTAGTATAGTAGATCAAATAAAGAAGACCAATGTGAAAATTTCTATGTGAGATGTTATTGCTATCATGCCATCATAGAAGAGGTTGTTGTAGTAGGAGTTGGAAAGCATTGAACTCAGAGGCCACCTGCTTAGCACAAAGAATGTTGTGAGTTTGGTACAACCATCTAAGAAGGTAGAAACAAGTAAAAAGATTATAATTCCTCCATTTTATGTTTCTCTAATTATAGGAGATAAGCTATTCTACAACTGCATAGTTTATTTATGGGCTAATAGTTTAGTAATGCCCATGTTTGTTGTTGATATCTTAGAAATGAAATATGAACCCATTTTAAAGGATGTGTTATAGTTAGATGGTAGTAGTGTCAAAACTCTAGGAATCCTTATAATCTTGTAATGGATTTACATGCATGCCCTAGTTGTACCATAGTTCAAGATATATTAATTGCTAAGGTTAAACCACACTTTGTCATTTGTCTTTTAAGAGATTTCACTACCCAAATATGGGACTAAATATCTTTTGATTGGTTTTATATGTATTTTATAAAAAGATATGGAACCAAAGCTTCAATCAGAGGAGAACCATTAGCCCTCCATCATATTGAGTCCTACACTCCTAATCTCATTAATATGAACTGCACTAGATCCTAGAGATATATGAGAATGACACAGTAAATGAGCCTGCCACTTCTTTGGTAGAGATACCAAATTTCCCCTTAGATGAATGAGCTACTACATATCAATTTGATCCCATGTTAGAAACCTTAGAGATAGGCCTACTCACTTATTGTATATCACAAAAGGATGACCTTGTTCCTAAATGAAAATTAAAGAAGAGACAAGTGGGATATGGATCATGTACTTTGATAGATCTCATAACAAGAATGGATTAGGGGCTGGTGTGATGTCGTTCTCTCATGCACTAGAAATGTACTATTTATCATTTACACTTAAATTTAGTTGTACATGTGGCCAAGTATGTGGCATTGATTCAGGGTCTTCTACTTGTTCAAAAAATAGGAATTCAATCATTAAGTGTATATGGAGATAATGAGTTAGTGGTTAGTTAGGTGAGAAATCAAAATATCACCAAAAATAGTTTGCTAAAGTCTTATAAACATAGAGTATGAGATTTTCTTGAAAGTTTCAATGCATTCAATATTTAGAGAATCCCTAGAAGAGAAAATAGACATGCTAACACACTTGCAGCACTGGGTGCATCTTATGTGTCTAAAGGAGCCTTGAAGATGAGAAGAAGTAGATGATTAAAGTGGTGGTTAGACCTACTATCCTTGATAGTAATATCAATTGGTTGGGAATTGAATATGATGTGAAAATTGTGAGTTTCTTGTAGAACGAAGGAGAGTTCTTAGATAGAAATTAGTCAAGATTACATGACCAGTATGGTGATCAAATCAGCAACCTCAACTTGAATAAGTTTCCTAAGGTCTCCTTACTTTAGAGAGTGTCTTCAATTCTAATGACCAAGCAAGGAATAGAGGCAAAAGAAGAGACCATAGATCCCATTGATAATGTCAAGCCTATTAGGAAAAAGCAAAGGCTATTAAATCCCAAGATTGAGCCATTAATGAGAAATAAACTATCCAAATTAATAGAGGAAAATATCATTTTCCCTATTGAGCATTCTTCGTCGATAGAAAATCTTGTCTGATTTAGAAAAAACAATGGAGAAATTAGACTACATGTGAACTTTATAGATTTTAACCAAGCCTTACTTAAAGATCACCATCCCATTCCTTCCATGGAATAGATATTGTCAAAAGTTAGTGTTTGAAAGAGATTCTCTTTCTTCGATGGATTCTTGAGCTATAATTAGGTGTCAATCAAAGAGGTTGATAGATATAAGAGTGCTTTCAATACCAAACAAGGCACCTATATCTATAGTGAAATTCCTTTTGGACTAAAAAATACAAGTGACACATTTCAAAAGTCAATGGATATGGCCTTCAAAAACATGATTGAAGTTAGTCTACCTTTATGATATACAGTGTATTCAAAGAATGTAGCAGATCATTTTTGTCATCTCAGGGAAGTATTTATAAGATGTAGAGAGTATGTGGTATATTTGAACCCAAAAAAGTGTGTATTTGCCACTAATCATGATAAATTATTAGGACAAATTATATCTAAGGATGGTTTGACCATTGATCCAAAAAGAATAAAATCAATACTTTCTCTTTTGCTTCCTAGTCACAAGAAAGGCATACAAAGTTTTCTTGGTAGAATAAATTTTGTGAGGAGATTTATTCCTAATTTAGCTATCATGGTGAAACATCTTACAACCATGCTTTAAAAAATGGTCTTTTCATGGACCAAGGAAGGAACAAAAAGTTTTGAGGACATCAAAGCTGCCATAGCTTTAGCCCCTACTCTCATCAATCCAAATTTTGATAGGGATTTCATTCATTACACATTACGAGGTGAGTCAAGAATTTCTATTGTTTTGACTCAATTAAATGATAAGAATGGAGAATAAACCATTAATTTTTCTACTGAAGGGCTGAAGGAATATGAAGACAAATATAGCTAGGTAGAGAAGAAATCCCTTTCAACCATAAGATATTTGAAGAAACTCATACATCTTCTATTCCATAATAGGATCCACTTATTGGTCCCTCATGGAAGAGTTAAAGACTTCCTATTGAGTAGGGATAATAGTAAGAAAAAATAAATTTGGATCACTAAGGTGATGTAGTATAATGTGGATATCCAAGTTACTAGGCTGGTAAGAGGGAAAGGGTTGTGCAAGAAAATGATCTCATCTCATGAATTTGATGATCAAGCTGTGTTGGTTTTTGCAAAACAAAAATAAATGAAAAATGCTAATCCAAGGAGTTGGATAGATGACATGAATATCTTCTTAGGTGGGAATGGATATCCTCAAGGGTTGGATAAGGCTAAAAGGAGATAGTTTAGATTGCAATCAATCCCTAATGCTATAGTTGATAGCATTTTTCTCAAGAAGGGCTTAAATGGAGCTTTGCAAATATGAATTGATGTAGACAAAGTAGAAAGAATGATTAAAGAGCTTCATGACTATCCTAATGGTGGCCACATTTTAACAAGAACCACTACAATAAAGATCATGAGAGCTCATTGTTACTAGACATCCTTATTTCATGATAACCATAAACATGTAAGGAAGTATGAAAAGTGTTCTTTCTTCTCAGGTAAATAGAAACTTGCAACCCTTACACTTCATCCCATCCAAGTTGATTAGCCCTTTTCTTAGTGGGGATTATATTTCATAGGTCCTATTAATCCACCTTCTAGTTCCCATCATAGGTGGATTTTGGCTACAACAAATTACTTTACAAGCTACACAGAGGTAGTAGCCTTGAAATATTCTATAGAGGTTTTAGTAGTGGAATTCCTTAATGGAATTGTTACTAGATTTGGTGTTCCTTCCACCATAATACCAGATAATGCAAAATAATTTATAAGAGCTCAGATTTGTGTTGTTTGGATTAACCTTAGATAGAAATAATAGTTACAATGACAAATAACCAATACTAGAAAAATTATAGATCACATAAAAGAGAACACAAGACACTAAGCTTTAACATAGTTCACCCAATCCCTAGGCTAAGTCCACCAATAACAAGTCCAATATTATTATTATTTAGTGATTACAATTTGATATCCCTTATACCTCAATACTATTGCTTGAAGCTCACCATTAAATTTTAAAATCCCTAACCCTAAGCCTTTTTATACAAGCTTTTTTTTGCTATTTACAAAATCAGGGCTAGAATAAGTCATACAATAAGAAAAATAGCAGCTAGCACCTTTTATAATATAGGGGCATTTTTGGCTTTTGGGGTATACCCAAAAAAAACTCCCATAGAGGCATTGCCCCTTGACCCCACCCTATACTATAATAGGGAGTGCACCTAGGGTGATGTCCTAGGACATTGTAGGGGTGTTTCCCCTTGACCCCATCTTAGGGGAACTTCCTAAAATTCCTTTTAGAAATAATATGGAGAGAAATCACACCAAATAAACCACTGAATCTAATTAGGCTCCATACCACAACATGTGCATAGGTAATTGATCATGGTAATTATTTGAGCACATCTTCCAATTTCTACCCTCAAGGTAATGGTTTGGCTGAGTCACCCAATAAGAATTTTATAAGAATCATCATGAGGACTATTGAGGATAATCAAAGGTGTTGGTAGAAAAAATTGAAAAAAACCCTATGGGATGACAAAATAACACAGAGGGCTATTAGAAATTCTCCATTTATGCTGGTATATGTTAGAGAATCTATACTTCCTATTTCATTGGAGTTTCCATCCCTAGAGCTAGATCATCAATTAGAGCTAAGTAAAAATGATGCTATATCCATAAGAATGATAGATTTGATTGAACTAGAGGAGAGAAGAGGCCATACTAATCTTAGAGACACATCAACAATAGAAGAAGAGGAACTTTGATAAGAAGGCTAAGTCCAAAAATTTTAGAGAGGCTAATCTTGTGCTAAAGTGGGTTGTAGAAAGAGAAAAAGTAGGGACACACTCAAAATTTGATACCTTGTAGAGTGATCCCTATGTGATCATTAGTTTCAAATAGGCCAATTTCTTTTGGTTAAGAAAACATGATGGTGAAATTATGCCTATCCGAGTAAATGGAATATATCTCAACACCTATTTCTGAGGAAAAGATGAGGTTTCATGTACATAGTGAGTAGTTTCTTTTTGTCTTTTCCTATTTTCCAGTAATTTCCAAGCATATGTTTTTTTGCAGAGAGTTTTGGTTCTAGTTTTGAAGAGTTGCAGAGATACTTCGTAGTCTGATGGATCTTTTATGGTCTTGATCTTATGATAGCCAATATATGGAAGATCATTAGGAAAATCAAGAAGTGATAAGATGTTTTGAGGCCCCTATTGATTGGGTTTTCATGACATTGTAGATAGTTGAGGGATCATAAGCTAGAAAGAAGTCTTGCTAGATGTTACCATAGTAAGCAATTGTAAGATCTTAGGTGTCATAAAGATGTGTTCTGACACCACAAAAGTCAATGATCATAGGATCACTAGGTTAACTTATTAGGTTTTCAATGCTACAAAGGGGAAGGTTGGTCATATGATCTTATGCTTGTAAGGTTGCATGAACAAGAAAGGACACCTCCTAAGGTCATGACAAAAGATAGTTAAACCATGATCTTAGGATCATAAGGGTTATTGTCACAACTATCAATATCATGATGAAATGCAAACATAATATCATAAAGGTCAACTCAACCATGCTTGTGACATCATGAGAAGAGAATAATGATATCAAAACCTTTTGCCAGAGTTGTTATTATCATTCTATCATGAGATCATAAGACTTTTTGCTAGAAAACAATTGTAAAGAGAATGGAGGATAGGCTTGATGCTATGAGGTGTTGGCGATCATAAGTTCATAAAAGTCAGCCTTATGAAAGAAAGGTGACATAAATGGTTTTAGCTATAGTTGGTACTCATAATGTTGTGAGTTCCATTGTTGACCAAAATATACAAGGAGCTTCTCCTACCAAACTAGACAAGGAGAAGTTCCCAACCAATCAAGTAGTAGGAAAGGTATAGAGCGATGATTGATAATGGTTGACCTATGATTTCTATTTAATTTGGAAAATTGATGACAAAGCGAGAAACTCTTTGATGATAGATGTGATCTTTTCAATCTTCTACAACCACTTTTAACATTTCCTAGGCTTGTTAAATGCAAAAGAACACTCCATTGCTACCTATTGATCCATCTACTCAGTCGGAAGGTTAATGGTTGTCATTCTTATCCTCTTAGAGATTGTTTGGTTGATAAGTGATCTTCTTACATATGGATTTTTGTTATTATCAAATCTTTTCTAGTTTTTGTACTAATTATTATCTATAAATTTAAATGCAGCAATTGAATTTTATCTTAAGGTGGAAGATATCTAAGTTATGCATACACTATAAAAGAAGATGTTGTAATATTTCTTAGGGTTTAATCTTCTCTATTTGTCTAGTATTACCCTAGCATATAAATATAAATTCCCTCTTTACCTCTGCATTAAATGACATTTTGTCTTATCTCCTTCAACCACTGATGTACTATGCAAGCTCTGTCTCCCTCTCTTTGATGTACTATGGATATCTATAAACTACATTTTTGTATCTCTTTTGACCTACGAATGATGAGAAGTGAGACTCTTTTTCTCATATCTCTCACTTGGTTGTCTGACAAGTATATAGCTAATATATTAAATAAAGTCCAAATCCATATATATTTTGATGCATCACCTCCTTAGAATAGATTAGGTAGTTAATTTCATGTATTCCTTCTCCCTTTTCTCTTGAATAGTGGTTTAAGTGCATCCTGATAGTAGAGGACGCTGGCCTTCTCTGGACACTCAACCTCATAGTTGAAGTCCCATAGCTTGGAGGTTGTTTCCATGTGTCATAAGGTTTTCCTTAGGTAAAAACATTGGATAAGGGTGCAAGCTTTTTTGACAACACATACACCTGTAAGATCCATCTCCACTCCTCCTATTGTCAGATCTCAGTCTAGAATACCATCTGCTCGTATAAATAAATCATTGCTTACATAGATAGAGCTCATTATTTCATCACCTTTAATGATTGAAGTCCTCTCCTATTAGCCCAAAGACATGATATACTAGTATCAACTCTCAAAAGTATACCTAATTTTACTGGTGAAACCTCCATCTCCCCCTTAGAACACATCGAAGAAGTTTCCAATATCTATAATATACATGCAATATCTGAGGATGATGTTTCTTTTAGGCTTCTAGCTTCATCCTTGAAGGGTAAAGCACTACAATGATATAGAGTATTGCCTCATGACTCTATAGTTGATTGGGATGGGTTAGGAGCAGCCCTATATAAGTATTTTGACGACAACAATGATTACCTATCACTTTTAGAACAACAGACAATTATCAAAAGGGCACCCAATGAATGTATGACTAATTTTGGCTATAGATTTTAGAAGATAATGGACAAAATATGTATTGCAATAAAACCCTCTCATGGTAATGCATTCTTGTAGTGACATAGAGCCTTCAAAATTGATATTTCTACCACTCTACAATCTATGGGAGGGGACACTCTACCAAATGCTTATGAGGTTTCTATAAGAGTAGAAAATATCTTGACACAAGGAGGGAAGTTAGATCCAAGGCCCCCAATGCCTTTCTTCCCTAAAATTCCCAATCATTAGCCTATTATATAGCCCCTACTCATACTTCCTCTACAATTCAACCTCTTATTGTGGTCTTAATAGCCTCCACATCCTCTAATGGAGTTAATAGGATTGAGGTCATGATGCAAACACTGGTGTAAAATATTGATAGGAGGATGCAAGATCAAGAAAAGAAGATGGAGGACAGTAGTGCAGTGGTGCAAAAAATGGGCAATGAGTCGGTGAGTATTAGGAGGCAAACAGATCAAAATAATAAGCCTTACTAACTCCAATATCAAGATATCATACATAATAGACCTCCAAACTTTAGTCATGTCCCCTACAATTAGAATATACCTATTGACCACCCTGACAATTAGAATTGACCTATCAACAAAACCTAGACTACAAATGCCAACCTAAATAGGGCTTTAGTCCCTTAGAACAATCTTCACCAAGATCAAGATTTATGCCCTTCTTGTAACTACTCCTATGGATATTGCATGTGTTAGAAGGTAGAATCTTTCTTGGTATTAACTACACCAGATTAGGAAATTGCCTAGCAATACAATGCTAATCAATTTGCTAATAGTTTTTAGTAGGGTAGTTGTTCTTTCATGAACCATCTAGTGGAAGAGCATTGTAATGTAAACCAAGATTCATATGCTTTCAATAATAGTAGCAAGAAAGGAGTTGTTGAAGATGCTACTCCTCCTCCTCCCAATTAGGCTTCAACATCAAGTGTAGTGCCTCATGTACAAGTAGTTTCCCAACAATACAATGCTAGTCAACCTTTTAATGCTCCTTGGAAACAATGAAAAAACAATAGCAGATGAGATGTGAGTGACTTTCAAGTTGTCCTATCTCAACTTTCCACACTTACAACTCCCAAATTTTCTACCAAAGCACCTAATGCATCATTTAGTGTGATAAAGAAGGTGAAGAGAAAAAATGTGAATATTTCTATGTGGGATGTTGTTGCTACTATACCATCACAAAAGAAGCTCCTACAATAGGAATTGGAGAGCATTAAATCAAAGGATCAACCACCTAGCATGGAGAGTGTCATAAGTTTGGTACAACCATAAAAAGAGGTAGAAGTAAGTAAAAAGGTTAGACATCCTCCATTTTATGCTTCTCTATTTATAGGAGATAAGCTAGTCCATAATTACATGATTGATTTAGGGGCTAATAGTACAATAATGTTGAAGTGTGTTGTTGATATCTTAAAAATGAAAAATGAACCCATTGTTAAAGATGTATTGCAGTTAGATGGGAGTAATATCAAAATTGTAGAAATCCTTAGGAATGTTGATATGTCCCTAAATGCATGCCATAGTTGTACTATAGTTCAAGATATATTTATTGTTGAGATTAAACCACACTTTTCCATTTGTATTTCAAGATATTTCACCACCCAAATTGGTGGTTACATATCCTTTGATTGGTCATACATGTTTTTAAGAACAAGGTATGGAACCAAATCTTCAATCAGAGAAGAACCATTAGCCCTCCATCATATTGAGCCCTACAATCCTAATCTCATCAATATGAATTGTACCATCCTAGAGATAGTTGAAAATGATTTATCAAATGATCCTATCACTTCTCTAGTAGAGATACCTAATTTCCTCTTAGATGAGTGGGCTAATGCATATTGGTTTGATCCTATATCAGAAACCTAGGAGACAAGCCTTGGTACTTATTGTATATTGGATAAGGATGCTCTTGTCCCTAAACTAATAAAGAAAAAACAAGACACAAGTGGGATATGGAGTATATACTTTGATGGATCGCAAAAAAATAAATGGATTAAGAGATAGTGTGATGTTGGTTTCTCCTACATTGGAAAGGTACTACTTTTAATTTAGGCTACAATTCAGTAGTACCAATAATGTGGTTTAGAATGAGGCATTAATTCAGGGTATCCTACTTTCTCAAAATAGAGGAATACAAGTATTAAGTGTATATGGAGATGGAAAGATGGTGATTAATTAGGTGAGGAATAAAAATATAACAAAGAATGGTTTACTGAAGTCTTATAAACACAGAGTATGGAATTTTTTTGAAAGTTTTAATGCATTTGGTATTCAAAGTATCCCTAGAAAAGGAAATAGTCATGCTGATAGACTTGCAAAAGTGGATGCAACTTATGATTTCCAAAAGAGCCTTGAAGATGAGAAGAAGTAGAAAATTTTAGTGGTGGTGAGGCCTAATGTCCATGATAGTAATGTCAATACGTAGGTTTTTGAATCTAATGTACAAATTATAAGTTTCTTGTAGAATGAAGTAGATTTCTCAAATAGAAATTAGTAGAGATTGCATAACCAATATGGTGATCAAATCATCAACACCTCCAATAAGTATCCTAAGGTCTTATTACCTTAGAAAGTGTCTTTAATCCTAATTATGAAGTAAGCAATAGAGGCATGAACCTTGCTGCAAATAAAGATGATCATATGCCAGTCATAGTTGCTAACAAAAGGACACTAAACATGGAGAAGGTATGTTTTGAAATTGAGATAGAAAGTTTTTTCATCTATTTCAAGAATTTAATTATGTATTTTCTTGGACATGATGATTTAAAGGTTTTTTATCCAATTCTATTTTGACATACCATATATCTAGTTGATAACGTTAAACCTATTAGGAAAAAGTAGAGGCTAGTGAATCCCAAGATTGAATCATTAATAAGAAAAGAGCTATCCAAATTTATGGAGGCTAATATCATTTTCCATATTAAGCATTACTCTTGGGTAGAAAACTTGCTCCCTATTAGGAAGAAGAGTGGAGAAATTAGACTATGTGTAGATTTTAGGGACCTTAACCAAGCCTTCCTTAAAGATCACCATGTTCTTCCTTCCATGGAATAGATATTGTCTAAGGTTATTGATTCAAAGAGATTCTCTTTCTTGGATGGATTCTAAATTTATAACCAAGCATTAGTCAAGGAGGCTAATAGATATAGGACTACTTTCACCACCAAATGGGACACCTATGCCTTTTGGAGTAACAAATTTAGATACCACATTACAAAAGGCAATGGAGATGGACTTCAAAAATATGATTGAAAGGTTTGTGTTGGTCTACCTTGATGATATTACAATACATTCAAAGAATTTTGTAGATCATTTTGACCATCTCAAGAAAGTATTTATAAGATGTAGAGAGTATGGAGTATCTTTGAATCTAGGCAAGTGTATCCTATCCACTAATCAAGGGAAATTATTTGGACATATTATATCTAAGGATGGTCTAACCATTGATCTAGAGAGAACAAAGGCAATACTTGCTCTCTCCCTTCCTAGTCATAAGAAAGGTTTGCAAATTATTCTTGGTACAATAAATTTTGTGAGGAAATTTATTCCTAATTTAGCTACCATGGTGAAATGTCTTACATCTATGCTTAAAAATAATATGGTCTTTTCATGGACCAAGGAAAAGAAATCATGTTTTGAAGAGACCAAAGAAGCAATATCCTCATCCCCTACTCTCATCAATCAGAATTTTGATAAGGATTTTATTCCTTATGCCTTAAGAGGTGAGTCAAGTATTTTTTCTATTTTGACCCAATTGAATGATAAGAATGAATACCAACCTATTTCCTTTTTTAGTGAAGGGATGAAGGAGTATGAGGACAAATATAGCTATGTAAAGAGGTAAGCCCTTGCACTTATAAGATCTTTGCAGAAATCTAGACATCTTCTATCCCACAATGAGATCCACTTATTGATTCCTCATGCAAGTGTTAAATATTTCATGTTGAGTAGAGATATTAGTTATAAAAGAGAAGGGTTGATCACTAAGGTGATGGAGTATGATGTGGATATCTAGATCATCAAGTTGGTAAGATGGAAGGAATTATGCAACTAGATGATCTCATCTCACGAATTAGATGAAGAAGTTTCCTTGGTGTTGTTAGAACAATAGGAGGTGAAAAATTATAATCCAAGGAGTTGGGTAGATGAAATGATGAGTCATGACCTTCTTATTAGGAAATTCATATCCTCAGGGATTAGATAAGGAAAAAAATAAGACAATTCATATCGTAATTCATTCTTTATGCCATAGTTGATATTATTCTATTTAGAAAGCACTTCAATGGAGCTTTGTTAAGGTGTATTGGTGAAGATCAAACATAAGGAATGATTAAGGAGATTCATGATGTTCCTAATGGTGGCCACTTTTTAGCAAGAACAACTACTATGAAGATAATGAGAGAAGGACATTATTGGCCATCCTTATTCTATGATTACCATAGTTATGTTAGAAAATGTGAAAAATGTGCTTTCTTTAATGTAAGAAAATGTTTCAAAATAATAGTCCACCAAGATAATTGGGGGAGGGGAGTGAATTGGTTATCCAATAATTAAAACATTTATATTCTTTAAATAAACTTAACCATTCAACCAAAGTTAAAAACATCCATAATAAGATGCACATAGAAAATTACACCAAATATGTTGACTAGGGAAACCCTTGATCAAAGGGAAAGCCATGGTGGGAATGATGCCCACAAGATGATATACTAATATAAACATTCCTTATTAAAGGATGGACTCTATTAGGAGTCTATTACAAAATTTAGTACATATAGTCCTTATTGGGAGACTTTGAATCACTATTAGGAGATTCCAACCCTATTTAGAGTTATGCCAAACCAGTTAGCAGTTGTGGTACAATGTATGCATGAAGAGCCCACTGCCCAAACATGTAATTTCAACTACAAGAAGAGCTCACTACTCAAACATGCAATTTATAATTATGTCTATCTTTCCTTTATTCTATCTACCAAACCAATCATTGTTAGACCTTATGGACTAGGTCACAAACCTTAGATCTAAATATCAAACCTCAAATCACTCAGCAAAACTTTGGCAATGAAGTTTCCTTCACTTCTACATTTCTCTACTCAACTTCATGTTCTTCTCTTGCTCTTGCTTACCATCAATCATCAACCATGCCATATGATAAAGGAAAATGTCCTTCCTTTATACTGAGTCCATAATACAATCCCTTGAGTTGGCTGTGAGACCTTCTCAATTAATCATTACAAGACTATACTAAAAACATGTTACACTTAGTGATAACATTAATCTTCTACATTGCAACTTGAATATCTTTCCATACACATAATATTATGATGAGAAATCTTAGCCATGTCATCACCAACATCTCTTCTTCAAATCCTCAACCTCAATTCTCAACATAAAAACTCTACTAAGAGATATAACAAGTTTACTAGAACATGCTTTTGTAAACTCTATCTCAGAAAAAACATCACCAAAACTTACATAACTTCTTCTAGACTTATCATTTCTTCTTCTGATTATAACTACACATACTAGATACTTAGAAGTATCTCCCATAACTTTAGATAATTAGAGTACTCAACTAGTTGTCCATACCAACTTGATCTTTTTGTTATTCTTCTATTAGATACCACAAAAAATTGCTATGTTGACATCAATGAAAAACTCAGTAATGAATGTAACGTATTCTCATAGTAACATATCTACAATACTCCCCCATAGTGATATCATCAACATTCATGCTTCCAACAATCTTGCAACAATCTCCCCCTTTGGCATTGATGGCAACATAGATGAAAAACACCTACTTCCAAGAATACAAACAAAAAGAAACTATTTATCTTACTTTTCAAATCATATTCATCAATCATTCTCTCCCATTGATATATGTCAGTGATCTTTCTATCAAACTATCATTCCATGTTGTGCTTCTTCCAAACTTATATAGTACTCATGCCAAACTTCTCCAACTATTATGTTGTACATGTTATTTTTCCATGATGTTTTCCATGCCAAACTTCTTCCCCATTGACATCAGTGTCAAATGTTTCAACAACGAACTTTATCACATCAAAATCTACAACAATTGATTCTGACTAGCTCAAGTTTCTAAAGACACTATTCAGAAAGATATCTAACAAGAGTCCTAGATGACTCTGTCCATCACAGATACTCCCCCATATAGGAAGCATCAACATTTAGTCCAGACAATAGTGGTACTCTATTAAATTGGATTGATGCACACTTTTGAATCTTCTACTCTAGTGTAGGAAGTGGCATAACCCCAAGCATAGCTAAGAAATACTCAAAAGTCTCTTTGGTAAGAGGCTTAGTGAATATATATACAATCTTCTCTTTAGTTCTTACAAAGTCCAATCTGATATCCATTTTTGCAAATGTGCTTAGTCCTTGAATACAACATTAGATTCTTACACATATTTACCATGCTTGCACTATCATAATCTATGATAATAAGGTTCATTGATTTCTATCCTTATATCCTCTAGCATCTGCTTCATCCAAATAAATTGATTACAATTATTTGTTGCTACAACATATTCCTCTTCTAATGTACTTTGTGATGTACAATCTTGCTTCTTGCTTCTTGCTTAACTAAGAATCCAAACTCCCTCAAAAAAAGAAGGCTTCACCACTGGTGCTCTTTCTATCATCCATACTTTCTGCCCAATCATCATTAGTATAACAACTTAGAGTAAAATAATTAGATCTATCATACTAAAATTTGAAATCAAATGTTCCCTTTATATATCTAAATATCCTTTTAACTATTGTTTAATGTGCTTCTTTGGGATCATCTTGGAATCTTACAATGTTTCCAACTACATTTTTTATATCCAATCTTGTGTGAGTCAGATATTGCAATCCTCCAATTACAGATCTGTACTTCTTCTGATCAAAACTAGATGTCTCATTTGTAGTAGATAGCTTGTGTCCAATTACCATAGGTATGCCAATAGGTTTCTATGTTTATGAACCAAAAATTTTTAGTCAATCCTTCAAGTACTTAGTCTGAGAAATAAATATTCCTTCTTTATTCTATACAATATATAATCTTAGGAAGTATTTTATTTCTCCTATCATACTCATTTCAAATTCATCTTTATTTATTTTTCAAACTTATCAATTTCATTATCATTTCCTCCAAATATGACATCATCAACAAATATTACCAAAATTATCAAACCATCATCAATTTCTTTCAAATATAGATTACTGTCTCTTGTACCTTTTCTATATCCAAGCTTTGTCAAATTCTTGTCCAACCTTGCTTACCAAGTTCTTGGTGCTCGCTTTAGGCTATACAATATTTTTCTTAATCTACATACTATGTCCTTATCTTCTATTAAAATAAAACCTTCAGGCTGATTAATATACACTTCTTCTTCAAGTTTTCTATTTTGAAATGCTAACTTGATAGCCATTTGATACACTTTGAATTTTTTCTATGCTGCATAGTGTAATAATAATCATACTTCTTCTATTCTTGCCATTGGAGCATAGCTCTCCTCCTAGTTTATTCCTTCTTTTTGTGAATAACCTTTGCACATCAATCTTGCTTTGTTCCTTACAATTTTACCTTTTACATTCATCTTTTTCTTGAATATCCATTTAGTTCCTTTCATATTCTTGTTTTCTAGTCTAAGGACCAATTCCCAGATCTCATTATATACTATCTAATCCAATTCCTCTTTCATAGCTTGTTTCCAATAATCATCTTTACATGCTTCATCTACATTCTTAGGTTCAAATATCAAACATAGTTATTCATTGACTCTACTTCTTTTCATCACACTTTATCTTTGCCTTCAATAATTTGCTCATATGGGTGATTCTTTATCATATTCTTTCCTAAAGTATGAGTTTCTATCTCAAGTATTGGCTCTAGTAAAGGTTATGAGATTTGTTCTTGCCTTGACTCTCCTTCATTCTATAAATCATTTTTAGTCTCAAGAAATACTTTATCATTCTTTGGATTAGTAATAACATCACCATCTGAATTGTAATCAACTATTTTCTATTCTCTCTTATATCCTAAATTTCTCATTAATTCTTACTTTTGCACTTTCCATCATAGTATTAGTTCTCTGATTATAACATCTATAATGCTTGATTTTCAATGAATAACCAAGAAACATACCTTCATCACTTATAGAATCAAACTTACCAATATCATCATCTCTTTTGATATAACACTTACTCCCAAAAAATTTCAAATACTTACATGTAGATGAGTGACCAAACCATAATTCATAAGGGGTCTTGATGGTGTCTTTCCTGACTTGCACTCTATTCATAGTATCAAATGTTGTATTCATAGCTTCTCTCCAAAATGTCTTGGATACCTCATTCTTAGCTAACATAACTCTTGTAGCTTCTTTAACTAACTTGTTCCTTCTCTCTACAATGCCATTCTATTCAAGGGGTTGCAACTCAACTCTTTCTTCTGCTCTAGGATCAAATCTCTGCACTTTAATCTAATTCTCATTTTGCAAATCATTGTTTATCAATAATTTCCATATTTTCATGTTAAACCTCTCTCTTAATCAAATTATCTTTATCAAAATCATTCAAGAATATTTCCATACTTTCTTTAAACTCTTCATCTTCATTAGATAGAAAACTCTTTGTAGTTTTCCTTACTTCCTTAGGTCATGTAGATGAAAAATGACCAAACTCATTACATGTCCAACAAGAAAAAAATTCCATACCTTATTTACTTGTGCCTCTATCTAGCAACTCAGTGCTCAATTCTGCACATAATTCTAATGTCTCACAAAGAAGCTCCATCTTCTAGGTGTCAAAATTTCCTCCACTAGATTCAAGACTATCTTTTTCTAAAATAACTTGCCATGGATCTCCCAAAGCTGTTAAGATTATCTTCAAGGACCTAATTCTCTTATAGAAATTATTAGAGATAATAGTCCACCATGATAACTAGGGGGGTGGCTCAATCAGTTATCCAATAATTAAAATATTTATCTTCTTTAAGAAAACTTAACCATTCAACCAAAGTAAAGAGAAACCATAACAAGATGCAGATAGATAATAACATCAGATATGTTGACTAGGGAAACCCTTGATCAGAGGAAAAACCCCAGTGGAAATGATGCCCACAAGATGATGTATTAATATAAATATTCCTTGTTAGAAGATGGACCCTAGTAGGATTCTATTACAACATTTAGTACACAAAGTCCCTATTAGGAGACTTTGAATCCCTATTAGGAGATTCCAACCCTATTAGAGTTGTGGTATAATGTATGCAAGAAGAGACCACTACCCAAAAATGCAGTTTCAACTGCAAGAAGAGCTCACTAATCAAACATGTAGTTTATTGTTATTTTCTTCTTTCCTTTGATCTGTCAACCAAACTAATCACTATTAGACCTTTTAGACCAAGTCACAAACCTGAGATCCAAACATCAAACCTTAGATCACTCAACAAAAGCTCGGCAATGAAGTTTCCTTCACTTTCATATTGCTTTGCTCAACTTTGCATTCTACTCTAGCTATTGCTTATCATCAATCACCAACCATGCCATATGATAAAGAAAAATGTCCTTCCTTTATACTAAGTCCATAATACAATTACTTGAGTCAGTTGTTAGACCTTCTCAACTAATCATTATAGGATTAAATTAAGAACATGTTACACTTAGTTATAACTTTGATCTTCCACCTTGAAACTTGTATATATTTTTATACACACAATATCATGATTAGATATCTTAGCCATGTCATCACCAACATATCTTTTTCAAATCCTCAATGTCAATTCTTATAGTAACAATGTTGCTAAGAGATATAACAAGTTTACCTAAACATGCCTCTATAAACTCTATCTCAAAATAAACATCACCAAAACTTACATAACTTATTCTAGATTTATCATTTCTTCTTTAGATGTTAAGTTCATATACTAGATACTTAAAAGTATCTCCCATAACCTCAAATACTTAGAATACTCAACTAACCACTTGTCCCAACTTGATCTTTCCACTATTCTTCTGTCAGATACCACAAAAAACTATTATGTTGACATCAATGACAAACTTAGTCATGAATGTAACATGTCTACAATAAACCCCCCCCCCCCCCCCCAGGCTTCCAAAAATCTTGCCAATAGAAAAGGCTTGCATCCCTTCCACTTCATCCTATTCAAGTGGATCAATTTTTTGCCCAATAGTGATTATATTTTATAGGTCTTATTAATCCCCCTTCTAGCTCTAGTCATAGATGGATTCTAATTGCTATAAATTACATTACTAGGTGGATAGAGGAAATTGCATTAAAAGATGTTATTGAAAGTTTAGTTGTTGAATTCCTAGATGGACTTGTGGAAGGTTCAGTGCCCCTTCCACCATAATTTTGGACACTGCAAAATCATTTGTAGGAGCTCAAATTTGTGCATGGGTGATTGACCATGACATATATCTAAGTACTTCTTCTAATTACCACCCCCAAGGTAATGGCTTGGCTGAGCCATCCAACAATAATCTAATGAGGATATTGAAAATAATTATTGAAGATAATCAAAGGTGTTGGCACTAGAGACTAAGAACAACCCTTTGGGCTGATAGAAAAGCACATAAACAAGCAATTGGAAACTCACCTTTCATGTTGGTGTATGGTAGGGAAGCAAGACTTCCTATCTCATTTGAATTTCCATCCTAGAATTAGCTCATCAATTGGAACTAATTGAAAATTATACTATGACAATAAGGATAGAAGAATTGGTAGAGTTCAAGGACAAGAGACATCAAGCAATATAGACCTTTTAGTACATCAACAATAAATGAAGAAAAGAAGGCTAAGTTTAGAATTTTTAGAGATGGTGATCTTGTGCTAAAATGGGATGTAGATAGATTGAAGGTAGGGAGAAATTCAAATTTTGATGCCCTATGGAGTGGTCCTTATGTAATTATTAGTTTCCAGCAAGCCAATGCTTTTTAGTTAAGCATGCCTAATGGTGAAATATTGCCTATTCCATTCAATGGAATATATCTCAAGCCCTATTTTTTAAATGAATGCATGTTTCATGTGCATTGTTAAATATTTTTTTTTCTATTTGTTCCTATTTTCCAAGAATTGTCAAGCACACATTTTATTGTAGAGCTTTTTGTTTCAAGTTTTGTAGAGTTGTAGAGGTAGACGGGCATGTTTAATGGCTCAAAATGTGGTGGAGGTGATGCAATGGATAGGTTTTCAGAGTTTAGAGACTCTATAGTCCAATGGA
Organism: Cupressus sempervirens; assembly: GCA_028749045.1. Lineage (NCBI taxonomy): Eukaryota > Viridiplantae > Streptophyta > Pinopsida > Cupressales > Cupressaceae > Cupressus > Cupressus sempervirens. The sequence goes on along the minus strand of CM053793.1, from coordinate 757,361,495 downwards.
TCTTTAGCAATCACTTGTCTTATTCCAAGTAGGATTGCATCCCCTCTCAGTCATTAGAAATGTTAAGTAAATGCCCTCCTTCTAGAAAATCAAATTTAAATGATAGTTTGCTCAATAGTCACCTAGGATTTTTATGATATAATTTAACATTAGCTATATCCTTTGTCTTTATGTTATGCCTTAGAACATTATTAGTTGTGATTGTGTGAATCACCCTTTGATTTTCAAAGTTGTGGTTGGGTACGAGTTAACCAGATTTTGAGTGGCAACAAAGTGATTTCTTTATTTTTCACTCAATCATAGTGAGTTAAAGTTTAAACTGAGGTTCAGGCCTTGATGGCCTAATTATACTATTCTCACTTAGTTACAAGGTTAATTTAATGGATCATTGTCTAGGTCATGAGAGTGTGGTAAGGGAAACTATTTAGTGTTTCAAGGATGCATTTCACACCGTTGGATCTTTTAGATCTATGGCCATTGCATTATTGAAGTGAGTTAAGAGGAAGCTAAGGTTAGAGTTGTGATCTAGAAACTTCTTTGTTTTAATTTTCCATAAGGTTAGGAAGTAAATGTCAAGTCAATGGTGATGGTGCAAATATGGTTAGGATCTTAGTCTTCACAAAGTCATGATAGTTAATGAAAGGTGCCAAAGGCAGGCTCTGAATTAGTGATAGTCAATTGGTTGTAGTTCACAAGTGATATCTATTAATGAAGAAAGGTAGTGTCAAAGCTGTGATCATGAGTGGTCAAAGAAGGAAGACTTCACAAAGTGTCAGAATAGTAAAAGATGATTGGTCCTTGTGATAGGGCCTAATTGTTTTACTCCATTTCATTGATGACATAAATGATTTGGGAAGTCGATGATAGACGAAGTAACTCTTCAATGATAGATCTAATCTTTTTGACCTCCTGCAACCATTTTCATTATTCCCTATGTCTAATAAATGTAAAAGAAAATTCCAAATCTATTGGTTGATCCATCCACTCAATAAGAAGTTAATAGCCATTGTTCCTAACCTCTCAGCTCTTTGTTTCGTGTTAAGTAAATTTCCAGCATCTAGAAAATTATATTGCCACTAGTTGATCCATCTACTAAGTTTGAAGTTAATAGTAAATGTCTAGAATCTAGTTTTGTACCATGATTAGATATTTTCGAAATTTTCATAATTGTTGGATGTAGTGTTTGTGATGTGATTCTTAGAAATATCTAGTTATGCTTAAGCTATAAAAGCACATTTTGTAGCCCTTCTAAGGGTCTGGTTAGATTATTCTCTATTTTCTTTGGCATAGTTTGCACGTGCATTGTAAATTCCCTTTCCCTCTAAGCTATTTATGATATTCTGATCTCTTTCAGCCATTGATGTACTGTACAAGATCTATATTCCTTTCTTCAATGTTTTTTGGCTATCTGCAAATTGAATGATTTTATCTCTTTTAACTTGTGAATGATCTATAAGTGATCTTCTCTTTCCTTTGGTTATTCATCTTGGTTTCCTAATGTACATGTGATTGTCAATTTTAAGCAAGTCTAAATTTTTATATCTTTGATATCATAATAGTTCAATTTTGCATATATGGGAAGAGGTAGGATTGAACACTCTATTTTGGTACATCACCTCCTTTGAATAGATTAGGTAGTTGTTTTCATCTATTCCTTCTCCCTTTTCCTCTTCAAGTGTAGTTTAGGTGCATCATGATAGCCAAGGAAGCCAAATATTTCTAGATACTCAACCTCATAGTTCAAGTCCCATAGCTTGGAGGTTGTTTGGACATGTTGTTAGAAATCTGATTGAAAAAGCTCATTTTTTGAAGATCAAAGAGGGAGATTGTTGCAAGGAAATTTTTTCGTTGTTTTTAATCATTATTTTATCATTGATGTCAACCTACTATTTGTAGGAATAAAATTTTCTTACAAGATCTAAGAACTATCACTTAGTTGATTGATGAAGAGGATTTGATCAACAATATGTAACAAGAGAATCAAAGGGAAAGGTTGAGTTATGATGTTGTAATGAAGTGCAAGGATCAGTTAAGACAATGGTCAAATGATGTATTGATAGCATACTCAAAGATATAGAGGTTGGTCACACATAGAAACATTGGAGGAAGAAGGTGTAACAAGATTGACTGCAAAGCTTAAACTAAGATCATTAGTGGGTGCCAAACAAGTTAGTTGAAGCCAAGAAAATTCTCAATTGGAGTCAAGTAATAGAAAATTCCAGTGTGTGTCAAGTGATCTTCAGTTGCCAAGTGAAGATCTGGTGCCAAGCATCAAAAAATCCTAGTTGGTGTCGAGTGATCTTTAGGCACTGAGCATTAGGAAAAACACAGTTGATGCTGAGTAACATAGCATGTGTCGAGCACTAGTATTTCAATAGTGTTGAATTGCTGCATTATTTCAAATAAAAAAGATTCACCAAATCAAAACTGACAAAATGGTTACCTTGAATTTTGTGAACAAGTTGGAAGATAAGGATGATGAGCTAGTGGCATAGAATTTTATGTAAACCATTTTTTGGGAAATTCTAAAGGATTATTCAAGTTTCTAGAGGAAACAAAATATGGGTTAGATACAATGAATCCTACCTAATCCGTATGAATTAAAATTAAAGAATGGAAGAATTGAGTGAGAGAAGGACTCCAAGCCTTCTATTTAAGGATTCATAGACAAAGAACCAAATGTTGTTGATACTGTTGCTACTAAAGAGCCAAAACTGCAAAGTGGTTAGAATGGTGTCAAGGAGAAGACATCTAGGAGAAGGAAGAGCACAGAGGCTCTAGTTCTATGAGTGTTCATAAAGAAATGATTGCACTAGTACATTGAGCATGGAGACTCAAGGAGACTAAGCTTGAAAGAAGGGCAAGCTATCAGTGTTCTAGAGATTGAAGGCCAGGCAAGAGTATGAGTTGAGAAGTGATTTGAGATCTGCAAGATAAGTTGTATGTTTAATCAAGTCAAGCTTTTCTCATACTCTCTAGCAATTGTATTTGATTTGAAAATCCTATGGACTTAGGTTGGTTTAATAGCCATTTATAAATCCTTTAATAGGGTGGCATTCCAAGTGAATGTTCTGAAGTCCTCTAACTATGTCCACTTCTAAGAGGGCAATTAAATCCTCTAACAAGGTCACATTTAGCAATGTGTTGTAACCCTTTAAAAAGGTAGGCCTTTCACAGGGCATCACTTCAAAAGAGTGAGAATGGAGTAGTATGTTACTAGTGGTTTTTCTCAAATTGGGTTTCCACGTAAATTACTATGTTATGTGTTGATTTCTTATGTGTTATACTTGCATATTGATTAATAGTAACTTGTTGATTAGAAAAGTTAAAGCTTGGTTGAATAAATGGTTGAATAGGCTCACTACACTTAGTTAAAAGTTTGAATAGGACATTTGGACCTTGAATAACTAATTCACCCCACTCTCAGTTATTCTAAAGCATTTCTATCAATTTGTATCTGAGCCTTTTGTTGATATAGTTTCAAGGTACTAGAAGCATGAAGATCAAGATGTCCAAGAGAGAAGTTCCCAAGATCAACAAAGACAACTTTCCTACATGGCAGAGTCTGATGAAATTGCACCTTGGATCAATAGGTTACTATGCAGAAACCTCAATTAGAACTAAACATGTAAATCTAGCAGGACCTCATCCATATATGATTTGAATAAAAAGAAGAAGCACAATCAAGAAATGCCAAAGATTACTTTTGCACTTAATTATGCAGAATAAGATGACATCAAAGATTGTGACACTACATTCAAGATGTGGATAGCCCTATCAAATATCTATGGAGGAGATTAGAATGTCCAGAGAGAAAAGAGAGAAAGCCTAAGAGCAAAGTTTGATGACATGAAAATGGAGGAAGGTGAAAATGCTGCTAAATATGCTACAAGAATGAAAGAAGTGGTAAGTGCAATAAGAAGTCTAAGTAACCAATTGAAAGAAGAAACTATCATTAGCAAATACTTAAGAAGTTTTCTCCCTATATATGCTATTAGAGTTTCAGCTATCCAAGAGCTGAGGTGTGTACAAGGAAACACACTAACCTTTGAAAGAATAGTGGGAAGACTTACCACATTTGAATTGTAATATTTTGATAACTATAGACCTGAGAATCTTGAATCTACTTTCAAGGCCAAGATGAAAATAAAAGACACTAAGGAGGAGACATCAAGTAGGAAGAAAAGAAAAGGAAAACATGCATTTAGTGATAGGAGTGCAGATGAGGAAGATGTAGAATAGTTAGAAACACTACTGGCTAGGAGATTCCATAGAGGCAAAGGTAAATCCAAACGTAAGCTTCCTATCATATGTTTCAATTGCAATGAAGTAGGTCATAGTGATGTAAGATGTACACAGAAGAAGAACTAAAAAGAAAAAAACAAGTACAAGAGCAAGAGAGAAGATGATAGATAAGACTACAAGGAGAAAGGCAAGAGATGCTACATTATTGAAGAAGATTCTAATGAGAATGATGAGGAAATAGTCTATATGACCATGAAGGATGAATCAAATAAAGATGAAGATGAAGCAATAACATTGGTTACTTTTGTGAACAAGAATGATAAGTGGATCATAGATAGTGGATGCTCATATCACATGACAGGAGATAAAAGTAAGTTCATTACCTTTACTCAATATGATGGAAATAGTGTTAGATTTGGTAATGATGCCCCATGTCAAATCAAAGGAAAAGGTTATATTAAATTCACAAAGAAAATTTCATGTTATAATGCATATTATGTTGAAGGATTGAACTACAACTTGTTGAGTGTATCACAATTAGGCAATGTAGGTTGCAAAGTTGAATTTGGAAATAAAATTGCTAAGATCTATGACACTGATGGAAATCTAATAGGAAAGGGTGAACAAACTAGGAGTAATCTATTTTACCTAGATATGGAAGATGCAACATGTCTTGTTGTTAAACTTGATGATGTGTGGTTGTGGCATAAAAGGTTGTGTCATGTTAACTTTGATAATCTTATTAGCATTAGCAAGAAGAACATAGTCAGATGGTTACCCAAATTGAAGAGACCTGAAAACACAATGTGCAAACAATGTCAACTAGGGAAGATAACTAACTCTAGTTTCAAAAGCAAAACATACACTTCTAAAGAAGTACTAGAGTTAGTTCATACAGACTTATGTGGTCCAATAGAAGTGCAAAGCTACCTAGGAGACAAATACATAATGCTATTTGTAGATGATTATTCTAGAATGATGACCGCTATGTTTTTAAAGAAAAAATCTAATGTATTTGAAATGTTCAAGTGGTATTTGGCCAGAGTTGAGAAGGAAATAGAAAAGAATCTAAAGTGCCTAAGGTTAGATAGAGGAGGTGAGTTCACATCAAAAGAATTTGAAATATTTTTCAATGACAAAGGTATCAAAAGACAAACACTAGCACCAAGAAGTCCACCACATAATGGTATTGCTGAAAGGAGGAATAGGTCAGTGATTAACTATGCTAGAACCTTAATGATGGAGAAAAATGGTGTACTAAAGTATTGGAGAGAAGCTATAAGTACTATAGTCTATACACTAAATAGAGTTCAAGTCAAGAAAGGTACAAGTGCAACACCTTTTGAATTGTGGTATGGTCACTCACCTAATGTTAAAGATTTCAAAGTATTTAGTTGTAAATTCTATATTCTTAAAGATACTAGAAATGGCATGTTTGATGCAAAAAGTGATGAAGGCATATTCCTTGGATACTCCACTAGAAGCAAAGCATATCAATGTTTGAACACTAACATTAACAAGATTGTAGAGAGTGCAAATGTAAATTTTGATGAGCATATAAAAATTCAAGTTGATGAGTCCAAGAAATTAGAGGATTATAGATCCTTTTTATACTTCTATGAAGGAATGAATGTTTAAGACAATGTTGCAACTCAAGTTGGAAATTAGCAACAAATTTTAGTATCTGCCAAGTCTCAGGTTGTGAATGTTGAGTTGCATTCAAAAGCCAAGCTATAGAATGTGAAAAATGCACATTCTAATTTTGAAAATAATATACATGAAAGAAATGATGAAGTGCTAGATGAGGAAGAACAAAATGACTCTAAAGTTGAAGGATCAAACATAGAAAGAAGGACAGAACTAAGTTAGCCAAGTATGTAAGAAGACATCACCCTATAGATCAAATCATTGGTGATAAGGATGCTAGACCGATGACAAGGAATAGATTGAGGAATGAATCATGTTTGCTAAGAAAGGTTGAACCTAAAATAATGAAGGATGCACTACAAGATGATGACTGGTATAAAGCCATAGAAGAGGAGATAGATCAGATTGAAAAGAACAAAAAATGGACCCTAGTTCCTAGACTAGCTAATAAGAATGTGATTGGTACCAAATGGGTGTTTAGAAAAAAACTTGATGAGAATGGTCAAATAAAAAGAAACAAATCCATGCTAGTTTGCAAAGGCTATCCACAAGAAGAAGGACTTGATTATGGGAAAAAATTTGCCCCTATTGTAAGAATGGAAGGAGTAAGAACTTTACTTGCATATATTGCATATAAAGGTTTCAAAGTCTACCAACTGGATGTGAAGCCTACTTTTTTGAATGGTATACTAGAAGAGAAAGTCTACATAGAACAACCAAATGGATTCGTTGATAAGAAGAACACAGACATGGTCTGCAAACTGCACAAAGCACTTTATAGATTGAAGAAAGTACCAAGAGCATGGTATGAGAGAATGCACAAATATCTTGTGAAGATAGGATTTGAGAGAACAGATGACAACAACAACTTGTACATCAAAGCTGAAAAAGGTAAAGAAATTTTGATATTAGAAATCTTTATTGATGATATAATATTTGGAGGAAAAGATGTTCTATGCAAAGATTTTGCTAATCAAATGAAACATGAATTTGAGATGTCAATGTTTGAAGAGATCAAATTCTTTGTTGGATTACAAATACATCAATTGAAGCATGACATATTTGTGACCCAATTAAAATACATTAAGGAGATACTCAAAACATTTGGGTTAGAAGAGTCAAAACTAGTTAGCACACCAATGGTAATAGGCCCTAAGCTAACCAAGAATGATGAGTCTACTGAAGTGAATCACACATTGTATAGAACAATGATTGGAAAAATACAATATGTTGTACATAGTAGACTAGATATTGCACTAGCTATTAGAATAGTGGCTAGATTTTTTGAAAATCCAAGAGAAATCACTTAATGACAATAAAGAGAATACTGAGATACCTAAAAGAAACTGACGACTTTGGCTTGTACTACAAGAGGAGTGAAAAATTTGAACTACAAGCCTATACTGATGTATATTGGGGAGGTAATATTGATGATAGAAAAAGAACCAGTGGAGGAGCACTTTTCTTAGGAAAAAGATTGATTACATGGACTAGTAGAAAGCAAAGCTGCACCTCACAGTCCACTACTGAAACTGAATATGTTGTAGCCATTATAAATTGCACCAATATTGTATGGATCAAACATTTTCTATAGGGTATGAGGGAAGATGTAACTGAACCTATGATACTTTATTGTGATAATATGAGTGCTATCAACATATCAAAGAACCCTGTAATGCATGCAAAAACCAAGCGTATAGTAATCAAGTATCATTATGTACGAGAGTTGGTGGAAGACAAACAAGTGAAGATGGAATATGTTAGTTCAAAGGAAAAAATTGCTAACATCTTCAAAAAAGCACTACCTAAAGATGCTTTTGAGTATCTTAGAGGTATGTTAGGGGTGATACCCCTAGCTAAGGCTACTTAAAGAAAAAGCAAGATTTCCCTGCATCAAATGAGCTGAATGTTGAAGATTTTACACATTGATGCAGAGGATGTTTACTTTAGGATTCATGCCTAAAGTAGTAAAAGTGTTGAAGTTCCTAATCAGTCACAAGAAAAGTGATAGAAGAAGAAATGAAATGCACATGAAAAAGCTACACTTTCATACTAAGATCCTAATATGTCTTTTGCATTATTGTCAAAGAGGGAGAAATAGAAAAAAATTAATCAACAATTGTTGAACCAAGAGGGAGAAGATCTGAGAAACTGATCAATAGGAGAAGTTGACAGACATAAACAAAGGTTGATTAGAACAACAAAAGATAAGCAATATAGAGGGAGCAAAAAAAAGCACAACCATACAGTAGCAAAGATGAAGAAATTGAAATCAAGCAATTAGAATACAAGAAGATGTGAAGTGACAATTTACTTTTTGGTATTTCACTTCTTGTTCTAACCCAGTAAGCCTGTGGTTGAATAGTTTAGTCTAATGGTTGATCAGTTTAGCTTTCCATCAATGTCAAAGAGGGAGATTGTTCAAAATCTGATTGAAAAAACTCATTTGTTGAAGATGAAAGAGGGAGATTGTTGCAAAGAAAGAAGATTTTTATTTTCAATCATTTTTTTGTCATTGATGTCAAAATTGCTATTTCTAGGAATAACATTTTCTTATAAGATCCAAGTACTATCACTTAGTTGATTGATGAAGAAGATTTGATCAACAAGATGTAACAAGAGAATCTAAGGGAAAGGTTGAGTTATGATGCTATAATGAAGTGTAAGGATCAATTAAGACAATGGTCAAATGATGTATTGATAGTATACTCAAAGATACAGAGGTTGGTCACACTTAGAAACATTGGAGGAAAAAGGTGTAACAAGGCTGACTGTAAAGCTTAAACTAAGATCATTGTGGGTGTCGAGAAAGTTAGTTGAAGCTGACTAAATTCTTAGTTGGAGCCAAGTAACAAAAAATTCTAGCGTGTGCCAAGTGATCTTTAGGTACCGAGTGAATATCAAGTGTTGAGCATCAAAAAATCCCAGTTGGTGTCGAGTGATCTTCAAGTGCCAAGCTTCAAGAAAAACATAGTTGATGCTAAGTAACACAATATGTACCAAGCACTAGTATTTCAATAGTGCCAAGTTGCTATACTATTTTAACTAACGAAGATTTTCCAAATCTGAGCTAACAAAGTGGTTACCTTGAATTTTGTAAACAAGTTGGAAGATAAGGATGATGAGCTGGTGGCATAGAATTCTATGTAAATCATTTTTGGGCGAATTCTATAAGATTATTCAAGAAGTTTCTAGAGGAAACAAAATATGGGTTAGATGCAATGAATCTTACCTAATCCATACAAATTTAAATTAAAGAATGGAAGAATTGAGTGGGAAAAGGACTCCAAGACTTCTATTTAAGGAGTCATAGACCAAGAAGCAAATGCTACTGATATTGTTGCTACTGAAGGGCCAAATCTATGAAGTGGTTAGAAGGGTGTCAAGGAGAAGACATCTAGGAGAAGAAAGAGCATATAGGCTCTAGTTTTATGAGTGGTCATGAAGAGATTATTGCACTAGTACATTGAGCATCGAGACTCAAGGAGACTAAGCTTGAAAGAAGGGCAAGCTATCAGTGTTGTAGAGATTGAAGGCTAGCCAAAAGTATGAGCTAAGAAGTGATCTAAGATCTACAAGATAAGTTGTATGTTGTAATCAGGTCAAGATTTTCTAATACTCTCTAGAAATTATATTAGATTTGAAAATCCTATGGACTTAAGTTGGTTTAATAGCCATTTATAAATCTTTTAATAGTGTGGCATTCCAAGTGAATGTTCTAAAGTCCTCTAACCAGGTCCAGTTCTAATAGGGTGGTTAAATCCTCTAACAAGGTCACATTTAATAGTGTGTTGTAAGCCTTTAATAGGGTAGGCCTTTCATAGGGCATCGCTTCAAAAGAGTGAGAATGGAGTAGCATGTTACTAGTGGTTTTTCCCAAATTGGGTTTCCATGTAAATCAATGTGTTATATGTTGATTTCTTATGTGTTATACATGCATGTTGATTTAAAATAACTTTCTCATTAGAAAATTTAAAGCTTGGATGAATAAATGGTTAAATTGGCTCACTACACTTAGTGAAAAGGTTGAATAGGACATTTGGACCTTGAATAACTGATTCACCCCCCACCTCTCAATTATTTTAAAGAATTTCTAACACATATTTCAAAAGGTTTTCCTTATGTAAAAATATTAGACAAGGATGCATGCTTTTGTGACAATAATTCCATCAAAGATTCTTTGAATTAAAGTTCAGTCAAAAATGCCAAAAGAGATTATCTATAAATATTGTAGAATATGTTATGTTTTTAGTTTGTCCTTCTTACATTTGGAAGGAGTTATCCACAACCATCACATGAAACTTATACATAGGCTCCTCCTTCAAATACTTAATTTAATTGACACATGTACTCACAATTATCATTACAATTCTAATAGGAGACACAAGTGAGGAAAAAGGAGTTATGTATTACCTTTCCCAAAGCAACATTGACAGATACTAAATGGATATTTTAAACCCCTACAATCGTTAACCAAAAATGAAATGAGCAACTATTTTTGGATGTGAATCTAAAAGAGAAAATAAAGGATGTTTTGACCAATCTGGACATGCACTATAAACAACTCCAACAACTTGTTGCATGAACACTAGCTTTAACTTATGCCAAAACTCAAGCAGATGTAACCTTACTAATAAAGAGAGGTTCAATCCTTTTCACACCACAATTCTCACCATAAAAAAATTCCTTATAGTGACCTGTGTAACAAGAGAGACAATGATGTCACACAGAATACCTCTATCTTATGTAGACTCTGTTTGAGTGGCATACACCACTCATGTTGTTGTTCACTTAGAATTTTTTTCTTACACTATCACCAATCAGAAAAAACAAGAATCATATAGTTTTTCATTAAATTTAGTTTGAATAGGACCTATCTATGACACTTCTAATACTTCGGATAGATTTGTTCCTCTCATCAATGACTTATCTTAAATGCATTCGTAGGTCACTAGTGTTAGTATATTTATTATAAATCAATCAAGGTTGTCAAATATGAATATCATATTATCTTAATGATACTTCTTGAGATGATTGTTTCTATGATCCTGAACCCTTAAATAATCTTCAGCATATGACTACATATTTTTCTATTTGTAGTTGCTCATAAAGATAGGTTATACTAATATATAGTGACCACCAATATTAGTGACTCAACCTCTAAATCTAGGACAATTGAATTTAAATCCATAGGATTGGAAGTTGATGGCTCCTTTCTCCATATTTATTTTTCTCATAGGCATAACACCACTGAATAATTATTTGTCCCAATAACTATGGATGAAAGTGGTTTTTTCTACCTGCAACCTAACTCTCAAACAACCAACAATGAAAAGAAATAGTAACTACATATATTTCTTCTTGTTTTTTTCTTCTAAATGTTACTTCTTGTTGAGAAGAACTGACACACATAAATTGGGGATAATTAATTCCTACCAGTATTATTTAATGGTCATTCTATGTTTAAAGTCTTCCAAAAACTTGAATATTTTCCTAAAGTGGGTAGTTGATATGAAAATGATTTCTAACATATTAGAGTTGGGTCAAAGTTGTACTTCTATAATATTCGAAAGTATTATCTTATAATAGAATACAATTTCCTCTAGTTCTTACAATAGTTCACCAACAAAGATTAACAATTCCTTATTCCAAAAAAATTAGGAATTTGATCAAAAATTACTATGTTAATTTTAAATCTCACAAGATGGCAAGATACATGGCTCTAATGTTTTGAAAAACTACAGTAATGAATACCCATAGATTCACTTCTATTACACATCAAAATTTTGAAGTTTGAGAAATATGACCAAATTTTGTGTAGTAACCCATGACTGGTCCTTTCACAAAATATCGAGTATCTTAAGTTACTCCACATGAAAAATTCACAAATTCATCATCTTAATAATGAAAACACCTACGAATATTCTTGAGAATAAATTTAATTATTATTAAATATTAAAGTTCTACAAATGCCAATTATTTTGTCTATATTTTTACAACTCTATTTTGATCAAACTTTTGACTAAACCCAACAGGATGAAATGTTTTTTGCTTTGATGCCATTATAATATCCCAAATTGATATTGGCACAATTTTTATCTCAATATAATTTTGAGTACACCAACATATGAAGATTCACTATAAACCAATAATATAAACTACTAGATTCTCATAAAATACCTTAAAATGTGTTATTGCACTATACATTAGCAATACAATAACTAGCATTCAAAAATCCAATCTTAAACACATTTTAAAGTGAGATTGGAATACTAAGAAAAGAACCTATAAGCACATGTGAGACACTTGATGTGACATATCCATGGATAATGGGTTTGTGTCCACTCTATACCAACACAAGGGCTTACATCCTCAAGATGGATTGATGCAGAAGCATCTCGGGCTTGCTTGCAAACCTTGATGGTTGGAGGTATTTTGCCTAAGTATTGTGGACTTGGTCACCAAATAGTGGTGCTTGATCACTGAAGGAGCTTGACAAATACTATTTCCTCAGCATTCACTCTAGTACTCGATATTTGTTGATTTCTTAACACTCTCTATGTGCTTGACATGTATTGGTTGCTTGGCATGCAGTAGGAGCACAATGATGCTTGGGAGTTTATTGATGCTTGGCTTGGTCTTTTTGACACTCGACCTAGTCTTGATTCTTATAGATATCGAGTTTTCTCTGAGTCAACTTCTTTTATTCAATTTGTTTTGTAGTTAACTTTGGGGCATTTAATTTGTCTTGTATCTAACTTGTGGTTCAACATATATTTAATGTAAGGGTTTTAATTTAATTTGTAATTAATTGGGCTAACTTGTGGCTTAGTTGGGTATAAGTAGGGGCTTTTGTGGAGTCTTTACAAAGATTTGTCTAGCTTGAAGAAGGGGATGCAAACTTTGAAGAGCCAGTAGCTGTAGCTTGAGAACCAAAGAATAAATTTGTTGACTTGAGGGTATAAAAGTTGATTCTTCCTAGTGTTCTTATCTAGTCTGGGATTCTAGATAGTTGGGATTGGTGTGTGGAGTTGGATCTTGAGGAGTCTTTTCAAATTGTTACTATAATTTTTGTTTTATTTTTCCCTAACATAAGATGCCTTACAACCAGACATATTGCATGTACTTAGTTATTTTATGAAAAAATATTTGTGACTTAGTATCATATCTTGCATTGTTGTTGTGTTTCTATTGTGTGGCTATTTGCTAGGGGCTTGGACATAACCTTTGGGGATTATTTAGCCTTGTAATACATAATGGATGAAAGAGGAAGCTTTCTAAATAAAACTCTCAAGGGAGTAACTAATATCTTTATCATAACCAAGAATGTTGAAAAAGAACCCCTCATCTTTCTTTTATGCTCAAAACGATGACCCTTCATCTTCCTTCTCTTGTCCTTTCATCTCTTTCCATCTTGTCACCTTTTAACTCTCTTAAAAATATTAAATTTCCCATTTTATTAATTTTCTTTAAATACTAACAAGTTAAATTTAATATTTTATGAATTTATATTGAAATTCTTAATGTACAAGAAAGGGGACATTATAGCCACATTGTTATTTTATCTATTTTCTTTCCTTTTCTACAATGATTTTTTTCCAAGGACTCCATCGCTTGATTTTTATATTTAGAAATAATATGTACATGTAATTCTAATACCCTCTTGTACTCCTATGAGTATTTTAAGCTTAGGCCCACCAAGTTTTGAATTTTGCATTTTGGTAGCCTAGGGATTCGCTTCTTTCGACATTGGTTTTTTCTCATCACTTTAATATGGCTTATCTTTATCAGTGGCTAGCCCATTTCTTTTTAGGTGTCATCCATATAGCTAACATACTCTTAGATAGCATGCATATATAAAATATTAATGAAAAAAGACTTCTATTTTCAAATCAAAGCATCTTATATAGGCTTATTAACTGAGTATCTAATTTGAAATATATTTACATAGATAATTTAGTTTAGTTTTCTATAAATGTAGGCTTCAAATTATTTTTATTCTTAAATGGATGGTTTTGCAATTATGAAAAGAAGATTTAAAATAAAATAGTTTCAATGTGATTCTTCCATCTTCAAATCTAAAAGAAAAATTCCACATTTGGGGTAGTGATTCTTTAGTTTTCTTGGATTTAGAGAGTTGGCCTCAAATAGAATGGTTTTCTAGTCTCTTTGGTCTCTTTTTCTTCTTGTTTCTTCTTCACCCCCTTTTGCTCCCCCCTGGTTTTTTCTTCTTCTCTTCTTTCACTCTTCCTCGTCCCTAACTTTGTTCTTTCATTTCTTGTCTTCCTCATCTCTATTATTTTCTATTGCTTCTTCCTTCTATCTCTCTCTTATCCCTCACTTCTCTCTTATAAATTTTCCCTTGTCGATTTCTATATTTTGTATGTTTTTCTTCTTTGCCTTGCATGTGATGGTTTTTTCATTTAATTATTCTTCTCTGTCTAGTCTTCTTTTCCCTCTCCTCACTTTTTTGGGTTTTATGCTTTCGTTGATATAGTCTTTTTTCTTTCTTGTGCACTTCATTTTTTTCTCATTTGTCTTCCTTTCCTTTGTCTTAATTTTTAGTCTTCCCTTTCATTGTTTTCTTCTCTTTTCTTATGTTTTGTCTAGTCTTTGTTCCTCTCTTTCATCTATTTTTTCTTTCTAGTTTTTGTCTTCATCTAAGCTCACTTGGCTCAAGTATTTGTTTCTTCTTAAGCATGCCACTTTGTTATGGTTTGATTTCTTTTAAGTTTAGTTTTATGTTTCCTAGCTAGTATTTTGAATAGTTTGTGTCCTTGTTCATGTTCTTTGGCCCTATTTTTGTTTGTTTTGTTTTCTTTATGTTTAGATCTCAAATATTCAACTAATCATAAGTAGAAAAGAGTCAACATAATATGATAAACATGTTGGATACAATTTTCTAATTGTGTGTTGTCTTTGATGTTACACAAATGTCGTATCAATTATCAGTCAGTGTCTACCAAGCTCAATTGGTTAGCAAATCAATTTTTAGAGTCTACCAAGCATTCGTGGAAATTAATCTATGGAAAAAGTTTCTACCTAGCTCACTCAGATGTCAAATAATTTTATGGTAGAAGTTAGTGTTAATCTAGCTCACATGGTTAATGAAGGCAAGTTAGTGTTTATTGAGTTCACTCAATCTCCAAAGGATTTTGTAGAGTTCATAGTGTTAACTGAGCCTTTGTTGGTTAACATAGGAAATCAGTTTAGGAATAGTGTTTACCAATCAAGGTTGGCCAATGAGGGATTTTTTTGTTTTAAGAAATAAAGTTTAACTAATTCATGTAATAATTGTAGCCCACTGAGGTAATGATTATTAGTGATTGCAAGTTGTAAATGAATTGACTTGATAATTTGAAAGGTATATATTAAAGGTCAAGTTAATAATTCTAAAGTGTGATGAGAAAGCATGCAAGTGTATTTATTGAAGAAGAAAGTGCGAGCAAACTTTGAAGAATGATCAGATATCCTTGAGGAGCAGCAAAGTTTTATTTGATTAGGAAGGATCTAGTTAACTAGAATAGAGATTTGTATCATTAATTTAGTTGCATCTCATTTAAGTCATTTCATTTTTATTTTCTCACCATTGTAGTAGTGATTCCTAACTCTCTTAACAAAGTTGGTCTAATAGCCATTTATAAATCCTCTAACAAGGTGACTGTTCTATTGAATTGTTCCAAAGACTTCTAGCAAGGCCACTCCTAATAGGGTGATTAAATCCTTTAATGAGGTCACACCTAATAGTGTGTTTTGTAACCTTTAACTAGGTTAGCTCCTAATAGGGCTCACTTCAAAAGAGTGGAAATTAGTAACTAGTTACTTGGTAGTTTTTCTCATATTGGATTTCCACATTAAATCTAGAGTCTCATGTGTTCATGTTATTTATTTTATGGTTGCATGCTAATCACTATAAATGTTGAAAGATAAGTGCAATCAAAGCTTTTGGAGGAGATATCAAAGAAGAAACTATTGTAAGTAAAGTTCTTAGAAAATTACTTCCCATTTATGCAATTAGAGTATCTGCAATTCAAGAAAGAAGATGTGAATAAAATCATAAGATAAATTTGGATGCCATAGTAGGAAGATTAACTAAATTTGAGCTAGATAACTATGAAAATTATATTCTAGCTTCTAAGAACATAGAATCAGCATTTGAAGCCAAGCTTTCACTCAAGGAAAAAGATAAGAAGATAAAGGATTCTTAGTCATAAAGTGAAGAAGAATCAAAAGAAAGTTATGATAGTGATCTTGAAGTAGTTGAATCTCTATTTTCAAGGAAATATTCTAGAGGCAAAGGAAAATACAAAGGTAAGGTTCATCTAATCTATTTGTCATGTGAGAAAATTGGTCATATTGTAGCTAGGTGCTCAAACAAGCAAGGAAAAGTTGAAAAGAAAGGTCATAAGTGCAATGGAAAGAAAGATTTCAAATCATTCAAGGACAAAGATAAGAAAAAATGTTTTACGGATAAGAACTCTAAGGATTCTGATAATAGTGAAGATGAAATTGTTTACATTGTTGTAAAAGAGGAATCTAATAATGATGAGGAAGATAAGATGGCACTTATCTCTCATGTGATAATAAATGATACATGGATCATAGACAGTGGTTGTTCTCATCATATGACTGGTCATAAAAATAGTTTGAACATTTTGAAGACTATGATGGTGGTAGTTTAAGGTTTGGAAATAATGAACCTTGTTGCGTAAAAGGAAGAGGCTGAATCTCATTAACCAAATAACTTGTATGTGATAATGCCTATTGGGTTGAAGGACTTAAACATAATTTATTGAGTGTGGTGCAACTAATCAATATTAGATTCAAGTTGGAATTCATGCATGGTAAGGAAAGACTACTAGATGAAAAAGGTAGGCTGATTGGATCATGCATACAGATAAAAGGTAACTTGTTTTATCTTGAACTTGGTGAGTGCTCATGTTTTATTGCTCAAGTTGAAGAAATTTTGTTATGGAATAGAGGGTTATGTCATGTAAAATTTGATAACATGGAAAAGATAAGAAAATTCAAGAAAGTAAGAGGCATTCCTAGTTTGAAGAAACTTGATGTTGGTCTATGCAAGAATTGTCAGATTGGTAAAATGGGAAAGACTAGTTTTAAAAGAAAAAGCTATTAGTTTAAGAATATTATGGAAATTGTGCATACTAATTTGTGTGGACCTATTGGAATTGAGAGCTATAATGGAGAAAAGTTCTTCATTCTTTTTGTTGATGACTACTCTAGAATTATAACTATTATGTATCTGAGAGAGAAGTCAAACGTAGAAAAGGAAATAGGAAAATGACTGAAATGTTTGAGATCAGATAGAGGTGGTGAATTCATCTCCCATAAGTTCAATAACTTTTGCATTGAAAGAGGAATAAAAAGATAGGTATCAGCTCTTGGAACTCTTGAGCAGAATGGAATAGCTAAAAGGAGGAATAGATCTATCATGGATTGTGTAAGGACTCTAATGATTGAAAATAACATTTGTGTCAAATACCAGAAGGAAGCTATCAGAACTATAGTTCATACCTTGAATCTATTATAGCTGAAAAAAGACTCATTCAAAACCCCCTATGAGTTATGGAATGGCTATAAACCCAATGTAAGTTACCTAAAAGTATTTAGAAGTAGATGTTACATTTTGAAAGAATCTAGAAAAGGAAAGTTTGATGTGAAGGGTGATGAAGCTATATTTTTGGGATGTTCTTACAAAAGTAAGGCATATAGATGTTTGAATTTGTCTACTCACAAAATCATAGAAAGTGCACATGTGAAAGTTGATGAGTTTGTAGAAAGGACTAAAGAAGAAAGCAAAAAGGAACCAAAAGATTACATCAGATTTGTTTTCATTGAACCTAATATAGTGCCATATACATATATCAATTAGGAGACTTCTACTCCTAAATCTTTAGTCACCAAGTTGCAAGAAGCTCCAACTAAGTCACAAGAACCTGAGTCATAGTCTAGAGCTACCAAGCCAATGTGTACAGAGCTAGAGCAGCCGGAACCTAAAGTTGAAGTGCAAGATGATAACAGTGCAATTCATTCAAGAGGCAAGGAACCTATATTAGCCAAGTATGTTAGGAGACACTATGCACCATATCAGATTATTGGAGACAAATAAAAAGGTACTATGACAAGAAGTAAGCTAAAAGGTACTTGTTTACTTGTTGATTTTGAACCTAGAAATGTCAAAGATGCATTGGAAAATGAAAGTTGGATTGAGGCTATGAATGAAGAGATAGAACAAATAGAGAAGAACAAAACATGGACTCTTGTACCTAGGCCTAAAGATAAAATTGTGATTGGAACAAAGTGGGTATTCGAGAATAAGCTGAATGAAGATGGTAAGGTATCAAGAAACAAAGCTAGATTGGTATGTAAAGGCTACTCTCAAGAAGATGTAATTGATTATGGAGAGACTTTTGCTCCTATTGCAAGATTGGAAGGTGTTAGGACCTTATTAGAATATGTAGCATACAAAGGATTTAAGGACGTTATATGAAGAAGTTTACATTGAGCAATCTAAAGGTTTTGTTGATCTAGATAAAAAGAACATGGTCTACAAGTTACATAAAGAATTGTATGGTCTAAAACAAGCTCCTAGAGCATGGTATGAGAGATTGCATAACTATCTTATTTAGATTGGTTTCTAGAGAACTAATGATAATAGTAGCTTGTACATCAAGTCTGAAGGACTAGATGACAAAATTGTTTTGATAGAAATATTTGTGGATGATACTTTGTTTATAGAAAATGATGATCTGTGCAAAGATTTTTTAGAGAAAATAAGCAAAGAATTTGAAATGTCTATGTTTGGTGAGATTAAATTCTTTGTTGGTCTTCAAATACAACAGAGCAAGAATGGTATCTACATCACTCAATCTAAATACATCAACGAGATACTAACGAATTTTGGTATGGAAGACTGTAAACTAGTTGGAACACCCATGTGTACTGGACTAAAACTTACCAAAGATAATGAATCAAAAGAGGTAGATCAGACCTTATTTAGATCAATTATTAGAAAATTATAGTATGTGGTTCATACAAGACCTGATATTACTCTTGTAGTTGGTATAGTAGCAAGATTTTTAGAAAAACCTAGAGAAAATCACATGATGGAAATCAAAAGGATATTGAGGTACTTGAAAGGAACTGAAGATTATGGCTTCTGATATAAATTTGGAAGAAAATTGGACTTGAAAGTGTTTAGTGATGTTGATTGGGCTGGTAATCTAGATGATAAAAATAGTACAAGTGGAGGAACATTCTTTCTTGGAAAAAGACTGGTATCTTGGACAAGCAAAAAAAAAAATTGCACATCCTAATCTACAATAGAGGCAGAGTATGTTGTAGCAGTAGTAAATTAATTTATTATTGTTTGGTTTAAATAGTTGTTGGAGGGTATGAAAGAACTAGTTGTTATGTTTTGTGACAATACAAGTACAATTAACATATCTAAGAATATAGTGATGCATTCCAAAACCAAGCACATTGCAATAAAGTATCACTTTGTTAGAGAATTGGTGCATGATAAGGATATCAAATTGGAATATGTCCATACAAAAGAATAGATTGCTAACATATTCACCAAGCCATTACCTAAGGATGCATTCTTGTATCTAAGAGGTAAGTTAGGGGTCATTCCCTTATCTGAAGCTCACTAAAATAAAGCTTTAATGATGCATCAACAAGAACCAAGTTGAAGATCTATCAGTTGATGCAACATTGTCAAGATTTTTTAATACTCTCTAGCAATTGTATTAGATCTAAAAATCCTATGGACTTAGCTTGGCCTAATAGCCATTTGTAAATCCTTTAATAGGGTGGCATTCCAAGTAAATTTTCTAAAGTCCTCTAACTAGGCCCACTTGTAATAAGGTGGTTAAATCCTCTAACAAGGTTTCATTTAATAGTGTGTTGTAAGCCTTTAATAGGGCAGTCCTTTCATAGGAAATCACATCAAAAAAGTAAGAATTGAGTAGCATG
Source organism: Cupressus sempervirens (assembly GCA_028749045.1). Lineage (NCBI taxonomy): Eukaryota > Viridiplantae > Streptophyta > Pinopsida > Cupressales > Cupressaceae > Cupressus > Cupressus sempervirens. The sequence continues at coordinate 757,341,605 of CM053793.1, read as the reverse complement.
TTATTGCTGGTTTTTTCCAATTTGGTTTTCCATGTAAATTACTATATGATGTGTTGATTTTTTATGTGTTATACTTGCATGTTGATTTAAAATAACTTTCTAATTAGATACGTTAAAGCTTGGATGAATGAATGGTTTAATGGGTTCACTACACTAAGTGAAAAGTTTGAATAGGACATTTGGACCTTGAATAACTGATTCACAACCCCCCCCCGCCCCCCCCCCCCCCCCCCCCCCCCCCCCCAACTATCTTAGTTATTCTAAAGAAATTCAAACAATTGGTATTAGAGCCATTTTCTAATTTAGTTTCAAGGTACTAGAAGTAGAAAGATCAAGATGTCCAAGAGAGAAGTTCCCAAGCTCAACAAAGACAAATTTTCTGCATGGTAGAGTCTGATGAAATTGCACCTTGGATCAATAGGTGACTATGCACAAAAATTTACAAGAAGAGAACATGTAGCTCCAGTAGGACTTCTTACTATAGATGATTTGAATAAAAAGAAGAAGCATAACCAAGAAATGTTGAAGATTGCCTCTACACTTAGCTATGATGATGACATCAAAGACTATGACACTACATTCAAGATGTGGAAAACCTTATCAAAATGTCTAGAGAGCAAAGACACAAAGTCTAAGAGGAAATTTTGATGACATGAAGATGGAGGAAGGTGAAAATGTTACTCAATATGCTACAAGAATGAAAGAAGTGGTGAGTGCAATAAGAAGTCTAGGTGGACATTTGGAAGAAGAAACAACCAATAGTAAATACATAAGAACTCTACTTCCTATCTATGCTATTAGAGTTTCAGTCATCCAAGAGCCAAGGTTTGTACAAGGGAACACACTAACCTTTGAAGGAATAGTTGGAAGACATGACTACATTTGAGCTATCCATTTTTGACAACTATAGACCTAAAAACCCTAAATCTGCTTTCAAGGCAAAGATAATAATAAAAGATATTAAGGAGGACACATCAAGCAAGAAAAGAAGAAAAGGAAAACATGCATCTAATGATAGTAGCACAGATGAGGAAGATGTGGAATAGTTAGAAGCACTAATAGCTAAGAGATTCCATAGAGGTAAAGGAAAATTCAAGGGTAAGCTCCCTATCATATGTTTCAATTGCAATAAAGTAAGTCATATATCTACAAGATGTCCATAGAAGAAGAACTACAAAGAAGGAAACAAGTACAGGAACAAAAGAGAAGATGACAACAAAGAGAAAGGCAAGAGATGTTACATTGTTGAAGAAGACTTTGATGAGAATGGTGATGAATTAGTCTATGTAGCCATGAAGGATGAATCAAAAAAAGACAAAGATGAAGCAACAACATTGGTTACCTATGTGAACAATAATGACAAGTGGATCATAGATAGTGGATGCTCACATCACATGATAGGAGATAAAAGTAAGTTCGTTACCTTTACTCAATATGATGGAAATAGTGTTAGATTTGGTAATGATGCCCCATGTCAAATCAAAGGAAAAGGCTCTATAAAACTTACAGAGAAAAAATTATGTGATAATGCATATTATGTTGAAATTTTGAAGTACAACTTGTTAAGCTTATCATAGTTAGGCAATGTAGGTTGCAAAGTTGAATTTGGAAACAAAACTGTCAAGATCTATGACACTAATGAAAAGATGACAAGAAAAGGTGAAAAAACTAGGATTCATCTATTTTAGCTAGATATGGAAGATGCAACATGTCTTTTTTTTAAACTTGATGATGTGTGGTTATGGCATAAAAGGCTGTGTCATGTTAACTTTTATAATTTGATTAGTATTAGGAAGAAAAGGAAGGTCAGAGGGTAGCCCAAGTTGAAGAACATAAAAATACAATTTGTAAACAATTTCAACTAGGGAAGACAACTAAGTTTAGTTTCAAAAGTAAAACATACATTTCCAATGAAGTACTAGAGTTAGTCCATATAGACTTATGTGGCCTAATAGAATTGCAAAGCTACCTAGAAGATAGATACATAATCCTATTTGTAGATGACTACTCTAGGATGATGATTGATATGTTCTTAAAGAAAAAAATTGATGCATTTCAAATGTTCAAGTGGTATTTGGTAAGAGTTGAGAAGGAAATAGGAAAGAACCTGAAATGCCTAAGGTTAGATAGAGGATGTGAGTTCACATCAAGAGAGTTTGAAAAATTCTACAATGACAAAGGTATTAAAAGGAAAAAATTAGCATGAAGAACTCCACAATGGAATGGTGTTCCCTAAAGGAGGAATAGGTCAGTGATTGACTATGCTAGAACCTTGATGATGGAGAAAAATGTTGCACTAAAGTACTAGAGAGAAGCTGTAAGTACTGCAGTCTACACACTAAATAGAGTTCAAATCAAGAAAGGTATAAATGCAACACCTTTTGAATTATGGTATGGTCATTCACCTAATGTTAAGAATTTCAAAGAATTTGGTTGTAAATTTTATATTCTAAAAGATACTAGAAATGGAAAGTTTGATGCAAAAAGTGATGAAGGCATATTTCTTGGATACTCCACTAGAAGTAATATATATAAGTGTTTGAATGTTAACACTAACAAAGTTGTGGAGAGTGCAAATGTAAATTTTGATGAGAATGTGGAAGTTCAAGTTGATGAGTCAAAGAAAATAGAGTATTATAGATCCTTTGTATACTTCTATGAAGGAATTACAATTGAAAACAATGTTGTGAATCAAGTTGGGAATCAAAAATAAACTTCAGTTTCTGCCAAGTCAAAACTACTGAATGCTAAGCTGCATTTAGAAGTCGAGCTGCATAATGTAGAAAATGTACATTCTAATTCTTAAAAAAATATGCAAGAAAGGAATGATGAAATGCTAGATGAGGAAGAATTAAATGACTCTGGAGCTAAAGGATCAAACATGGAAAAAAAGAGTAAACCCATATTAGTCAAGTATGTGAGAAAACATCACCTTGTAGATCAAATCATTGGTGACAAAGATGCCAAACCAATGACAAGGAATAGGCTCATAAGTGAATCATGTCTACTAAGTAGCATTAAGCCCAAAATAGTGAAAGATGCACTACAAGATGATGACTGGTATAAAACCATAGAAGAAGAGATAGATTAGATTGAGAAAAAAAAACCTGGTCTCTATAGACACCTAAAAATCTTTTAGAAAATAAAATATTTTTATTTTTTGGAAAAAAGTTCCTGATGACATCATCATTTATTAATTAATTAATTATTTTATTTATTTATTTATTTTTATGCCATTAAATCCCTTTATCTTAATTAAAAATATTTAATTAAGGAATCCCTCCCAAAAATGTTTAAATCTTATTTAAACATTATTTCCTTATTTATTAATTATTTAATTAATAAATTGACCAAAAAACCCAAAATAAATAAAAAATTTATTTTTTGCCCAAAACTTGGCCAATTTCTTTAAGACCACTAACCTCTTCCAAAATCTTCTAATCCTTCTTTAATTTTGATTAAAGGCTAATCCCATCATTTCCTACCCATAATCCCAACTCAAAATATTTAATTAAGATTAAATATTAATCCTCATGTTTATTAAAAAAATTTTAATAAATATCTCCTCAACCCAAACCCTTGAAATAAATAAAACTTTATTTATTTCCTAAAAATCTAATTTATCCTCATCCTAAGAAGTTCTAGACTCTTCTAGAAAGTCTTCATCCTCATCCTAGGAAGTTCTCGACTATTTTAGAAAGTCTTTATCCTCATCCAAAGTTTAGACTCTTCTAGAAGATGTCTTTTTAACCTAATCCTAATCCCCTCCTAATCTTGTCACATTCCCTAAAAATGGGTTAAGACTTACTAACCCAAACCAAAGTTAACAAATATCTCCTCCTTCACCCACCCTCATTAAATGTCATCCACTTGCCTATCCCTAAGCTAATCCTAAACCATCCTAATCCATCCTCTAATCATTTGCACAAGCCTAAGAAAGCTTAAAACCTTCCTAATCAAGCCCAAGTCAAAATTCCTCTCATCTCCCTCAAAATATCCCAACCATAAAACTTTATGAAGCCCACTAGGCCATAAATGATTCTTCCAAGCTCTTTCATTGCTCTTACAAGCCATTATGAGGGTCTTTATGAAGATTTTATCCCTTGAGCCTCCTTTGTTGACTCATCCTTCCCCTTTCCTCCATCCTCTCACCCTGTGACATGTGTCACTCCCTTATTGGCTGTAAGGAAGCACAATCCATGTGCTCTCCTCTCATGCAATCTAAGCCCTCCATGAGCTTTTCCCCATCCTTGCATCCTAGCCCTTGATCCCTCAAGCCCTTTGCCTATTTAAGGAATCCTCTCCCAACCCATTTTAACACAATCCATGAAGTAAAGTCATAATTCCATTTTAAGAATCCATTTTACATCAAAACCATACACTCACACCCAAATTCCAACTCCATTTGAAGCCCTTTTTGAAGCATAAAGCTTGAGCATACATCCTATCTATTTAGACAAAGCTACTCAACAAGAGAGCTTCTCATTAAGAGAGCCCATTAATGGCTCATATTCTCAATTAAGAGCTCATCTTAGTCTATCTTGAATTTTATGAATTTTTTTTAGTTTGTAGAAGCTTTATTTAAATTTGGTTTCTATTAGCATACTAACATTGCTCATATGCATTTTTCCACGCTCAGTGGGACCCCGCATGGGTCATCTTCATTAGCTTTTTTAGTCAAGTTTTGTATGTCATTTGCTAATTTTGGCTAATTTTTTTGTTTTTGTGATTGGTAGGATTGTATAAATTGGTTTTGTAGGTCCACATGAGCATGAAAAAGACAAAGGAACTCATAATCTATCTCATAGTGTTTGCAGATTTTTCAAACTTATAGATGGACAAAGCACTTGGAATTCTTCTTCCTCTTCTTGTCTATATTCTTCTTATTCCATCTGCTTCTTCTTCTTCTTGTGGGAAATCTGGCCATTTTTTTTGAAGGAAGCAAAATCATACACACTTCTTTTTAGTGCTTAAAATGAACCCCTAAATCATACTTAAATCCATTAAAAACTAAAAATTTTCAAAAAAAAAAAAGCCTTTTAACAAGTGAAACTAAACCAATTCAATCATTTGCATCCTTGCAACATCAAGGTTTTAGATGCATTCATGCAAAGTTAGGAACACTTCATTTTTGGAAATTTAAAAAGAACTTCAAGTTTTCATTTCAAAAGGTTCAAAATCAACACTAAGTGCACTCTAAAATCTAAATCAAACTCAAAGCATCAATCAAGGATAAAATGAACCTCATTTGCAAATATTTTAAAGTTCTTTTAAAAATCTCATGAAAACTAAGAATCCTAAATGATTGCCAAAAATTGTCCTAAAAGCTTTGTTATTTGTTCCAAACAAATGTCTTGTTGCAAAATCTTGAATGTTTCTTAGGTTTTTCATGCATCAAAACAATCTAGGAATATCATTTTTGGGCTTAAAATATGCAAACTAGAACACAAAATCTTGAATGAAAACCAAAGTCCAAGGAGTCATTTTCACTTTTGAGTCCAAAACAATCTTGAATAATCTAAGGTTAAAACAAAGCATTTCAAATTTCTTAAAACAACACACAAAATATCAATCTTAAATGCTCAAAGGAAAAAATTTGAATGTTTAATCACTTGTCTTTGAATGCATGTTGCTAAACACACTCTTGAATGCCATCGATTAAAATAAAATTTTCCTTGAATGCATGATTAAAACAACAAATCCAATCTTGAATTCCAAGGATCAATTAACCATTGCAATATCAAAGACTTCATTTGGAGCTTCTAAAATTGAACAAAACAAATCTCTTTTCGACATGTAATTTAGGTAAATTTTGATTTTTGGACATTTAAGAGACTTTGTTAAGTTAAATACAAATTTGCAAAAATCAATTTAAGTAGTTCCTTGGACTCACCTCTTTTCTAGTCACCCATCAATTCAACCATTGGTTGCAATCTCAGTGCCATTTATGGGGATGGGTCTACTTGAAAAAGGTGTTAAATGTTCCACAATCTAACTCACTCACTTGGTCTTTGAACATTTGCTTTAACTTTATCAAAAATTTTAAATGACCAAAACTCTAGATTAAATTGATCACACTTCAAGTTTGAGCACTAAAATTGAACAACTATTGACGTAGAGGGCCTCCGGGCGCGCGCTTGACAAATCAAGTCTCACACATCTTTTCTTTAGGCTTAAAACAAAATCACACCAACTCTTGAATGATTTAAAGGAAATAAATCGATACTTGACGTGGAGGGCCTCCGAGCCCGTGAGTTTTCTTTTGTTGACCCTAACTCTTCTTCTTGTTTGCATTCTTCGATCGATTTGCTTTTGTTGGTGCTTCAAGTTGGAATTGAACATTGTCTCTTAAACATGAGTGTTTGTAAAGTCTAGATTAGCACACATAAGAGTCAGTTGGTAAAAGAACAAGCATGTTTTTTTTTTTTAGCCCAAGGTCATCCAAGTCTTCTCTCCCCTTGTCATCTTTCGAGGCCATCTTAGGTGCATAAGATTAGGATCCAAAACCTTGTTTCTTTTAGGAGGCTTGCTTGGGGATTTCATCACCCCTTGGATGACCTCAACTCCAGCATTCTGGCAAAGTATAAGAATCGGGAGGTAAATCGAAAGACACCTCTCTTGGAATCAAGATTTTGTCACTTAGGCTAAGCCTCAAGGAACTTTATACCCTTGAGAAGTGAAAGAGGAGAAGTGGGTTACTGCTCCTCTCGGTTGTGTGACATCTTGTTGGTTTCATCTTCGGATTTGGGCCTCACGTACCTTTGGGTATATCAAGGACTCCCTAGCTAAACCAACTACCAGCCTTGTAGACAACCATCTAGAGTGTTAATGTGTTTGAAGTGATTGATCAAAACATTTGTAAAACATACACACTCCTTAGCGCAAGTATCACATTCTGAGAATCAAAAACTTCTATATGGTTGTTTCTATCTATTGCTTGCTTTTTTATTTGATGAATGAATGTTTTCCAAACTTGATCAATCCTAGCTTAGGTTACACTTAGCGTAGTCACTGCCTATTCCAGAAGTTGAACAAGTTGAAGCAAAATAAATGAAGTCTCTCAAAGCCAAGAAGATTCAAGAATTGATGTCAGAGCAACCCAAACCCAAACAGAAGTTCCACAAAGTTAAACTCAAACCATCTCAGGCATACCAAGAACTTTCAGCCAAGAGAAAGGAACTAACACCAAGACCTCGAATTGGCAAACTCCACAAAGCAAAGGATAAAGCTACCAACAAAGCACTTCAAGAGGCCTAGTTAGAGTGCACCATCAAATTTAGCCAACATCCAGGAGTTAATCCTGCTTATGCCTTACCAACTAGGCATGATTTCTATGATTAGACACCCTTGTTTCTCTACACCTTCTTGGATAAGCTTCACCTTAGAGTCATCTTTGTAGAAAAGTCAGCCATCTTAGGTTATCCCCTTAAGCATTATTAGCTCATCCATCTCATTTAGGACCAAACCATCTAGCTAGCAATCCAAAATCTTCACATCCAAGCCTTCAAAAATTGTTGTCACCTTGCTAAAAGTTTGCCATTCCTAAAATCTTTCAAAACCACCAATCTCACCAAGGTTATCCCTTTGACAAACCTTTGTCTAGGGTAATCTAACTTTGCCACTTGTTATCCCTCATCACCTTGAGCTAAAGGTTGGGATCCACAAGTGGTCAATCTCATGTTCTTCCTAAAGGATCATCAGTCTATCCTTAAGTTGACACAATCACCACCAAGCTTGCACATAGGAAAGCAGACCTTTTGTGCTTTGGCAACATATCTTTGAAGTTAGAATCCCCAACCCAATCCTCCTTAGGTTTTGTCATATAGCTTTGCCTCAACCTAAGAAATCATTTGCATAGAAAAGCCTTCCTCCCTTTTGCATCAACCAGTATTTGTTGCATCTCATCGCTAGGAGCATTTTTCATGCCACTCGTCACTCGCTTAGGCAAGAAGAAAGAAACAATGGAGCCATATCATTTGGATCAAATAGCCTCACCCCCCTTGAGCACTTAGCCATCCTTTAGCCTAGAGAAAGCTATGCCATCATCTACTGACATTGAAGCTTTCATGAACCAATCAGGAAATGCAGTATTGGTATACGCCATTATAGACAAGAACAAAGAGACAATCATGGCTAATTTTTGAAGGGACAATGTAGGAACCTTTGACTTTGGAAGACCCCCTCCATTATCAAATCCATCTCACCCATTGTTTGGGTAGCTGCCACCACCCATAGGCTCTTATGATCCAAATTATCCTCAATATATGCCAAAAGAAGAGCCTCCAGCCAATCCATATGATCCAACAAACCCAAACATACCATCATCCACCCAAGTTGAAATGTCCATGCTGCAAGCCAACCCAGCCACCACCACTCCATCCTTGGTTCATACCTCTCCGCTCTAAACCCCCTTTACCCAAAACACCTCACCATTCATGCCCTTCACTATTGTTGCTGCTGCTGCTCCCCAACCTAGCCTTCCAAATCCACCCATCTCCCAAATCAGTGCTAGCATCTTTGGCCAACCTTACCAATATACAACAGGGATGCTGCCCATGGGGCCAAGTAATCAACCTTTCATCACCCCCAACTTTTTTACCACAACCAAAAGCACAATCCCATCATTTCCATTAGGTCTTGGGAGCTCAATGCCATCAACCGCAAATCCACAAGCTACTACCCTCACTCCAAAAAGCTATCAAACCCCACAAGCTACTACCAATGTTCTTCCCAACTCTCAAGTGACCCAAGCTCCCGCAACCACTCTACCAAGGTTCCAAATCCAGCCACCAAGCTATCAAACCCCATCAATTCCATTTCCTAGCTTTCAATTCCCACCACCTCCACCACCAACTAATCCATTACCTCCTATTACCAACTACTTTTCAATGCCACTTCTAGGAGGTAACCCACCAATCTAGCCAACCACCAATTATTTGCAGGTACCATCCCAAATGGGGGTGCAACCCACATACCTTGGTCAAACCCCACAAGCCCCCCAATCCTTTCTCCAAGCTTCACAACCATCTTATACCTTACCTCCACAAAGAAATTCATTTATACCATAGCCAGCTTATCTTCCTCAATCCCAACCTCAAATCCCATATCAACAGCAAGCCTCACAACACATGCAGCACTATGTGCCACCTCCCCCTCAACAAACTGTCATCCACCATGCAGCTGTCCAAACAATGTACAATCCCTATCAACAAATCCCTCACAGCCATCCATATTTAGTGGCCCCATCTAGTGCATACCTACCTCAAGGCACTCCTACATTGGGGGCACCCCAGCCATCACCCATTAATTCAGAATGGAAAGCCATGAAAATAGCTTTGAAGAACATCCAAGAGGGAAATGATCCAAAAACTTTCAAGTTTGAGAATGTGTGCCCTTACCCATTTGACAAAGCCATTACCATGACACCATTCCCCAAGCATTTTGAGACACCCAAATTTGACAAATTTAGAGGAAAAGGAGACCTTGTCACACATATCAAAGAATTTTACATGCACTGCCAAGAAGTGGCATATGATGACGTCTTCCTCTTGCATGTCTTTCCCAAAAGCTTGGCTGGACCAGCTCTTGAATGGTTTTATAGAATCCCCTATGGTACAATTAAAATTTTTGCTGAATTATCTAAGGCATTTGTAGCCCAATATGCTCGTCTTGTTGAAATAGAGCTATCAGTAGTTGATCTTGTCCACACCAAGCAAAAAGGTGGAGAAAGCCTTCTCGAATATCTACAAAGATGGAAAACCCTTACCACCCGCATATCTTGCACCTTGACAGAGCACCATTTGATGAAAATGTTTATTGATAATGCCCATCCTAGCTTGGCTCACCACATGACCATGAACTGTTTGCAGACCTACAAAGATATCAAAGAGAAAGGAATGATCCTTGAGCAAGGACTCATTAAAGATGGTGTGGTCAATATTTACAAGGAAGCCAACCAAAATCAATCACATTCCAATGACAAGTCTAGGTATTGGAACAAAAACAAGCATGTTGCAACAAATGGCGTCACTGACACCAGACATGTGAATATTGTTGGTCCTTCTCACAACCAGTCCAACCCACCCTATCAACCAAAAAATCAGCAAGCTATCAACTACCAACATAAGAATATCCACAGCTATCAAAACCACAATCCAAGACCAAACTTTCAAGGATCTAGCAATCAAGCTAATGCCATCAATGTAGCTGCAAGACAAAAGCCCAGATTCCAACCTACACCTAGAAACTATACACCCCTTGGTGAGCCATTGGATGTCATTTTTGAGAAATTAGTCAAGGAAAACCTCATCAAATTTCCTCCTACCCAGCAAATTGACCCAAGCCAATCCAAAGCTGCACGGTACAAAGACAATGAGTACTGCAAATTTCATAGGGTAAAAGGTCACACTACCCTCAGATGCATGAAACTGAAAGACTATGTGCAAGACCTCATTGATCATAAGGAAATCACTATTGGTGCCCAAACCTCTCTCAATGCAAGCTTATAGATCTATCAAAATGCTTTTCCTCCTCACAACAATCAAAATCTTGGAAAAGCACCTATCCAAACCAACAACAACAACACCAATAACTGTCAACCAAACCAACAGCATGGGAAGAACAATGACCACACTTCATCCTATATAGACTATGGTAGCCTTATAGGTTGTATATCCAAGAAAGAGCCTTTTGTCAATGTTATCAATATCCAAGGACCAAACAATGAGTGTGCAGTCACCACTTGAAGAGCCTGATTTAACATCGTAGGCCCACCCATTTCACCAGCACCATCAGCTCCATCAAAAAGCCAGTACAATATCTTGGAACACCTTGGGAACATGCCAGCCCAAATCTCCATTTTGGACCTTCTTCACACTAGTCCTATGTACAAGAACATCCTTGACAGTGCTCTCATAGAATCCCATGTCCCTTCTGATATCAATGCTACTAATTTTCATAATCTTGTTGGACACCTTTCATCCTCATGTGCCCTATTGTTCAAACCCACCAACATACTCATGGTCGAGCCAGATCACACCCTTCTACTTCGCATAGCCATCATGGTATCCAATTTTGCTGTGAAAAGAGTAATGATAGATAATGGATCAGCCTTGAATATTTGCACCCTAAAATTCATAAAACAAGCTGGGTATACTGAGGTAGATATCATCAGTGAGGTTATCACCATCAAAGCTTATGAAAACTTGAAAGAACCACAGAAGGAACTATTTTGCTACCAATCAAGGTTGGGCCAGTCATCCAAGAAACACTCTTCCATGTTATTGATCTAAACCTACCATTCAACATCCTCCTCGATCGCCCATGGATTCATGCCATGAAAGCCGTTCCATCCACTTACCATCAGTGCATCAAATTTTTGCATCAAGGTACTGAGGTAACCATCCATGCCGATCCAAAACCCTTTGCTTACTACAATGTGGTTGAAGCTTCATATACAAACCATTGCCCTAGAATTGATATCGGCACATCCATCGCCAGCTCATCCCACACTTGTAATGACCTAGAAACCATCCTCGCCTCTACCCTGTCTACCGTGAGGATAAATAACAAGGGTTGTGGAGAGTATAGTCTATCGGATGCATTTTCTATCCAGGCACTCCCACTTGATCCACATGCCCATGGACAACTGACATATCACAAAGCTAAGGAGATTCCACCTCCTCGATACAAACAGTTTGGCCCAACAACCTTTGTATCCTTGAAAATCCCTCTTCATGAGGAGCTCACTCCAGATATCAACAATTGGTTACATAAGGATGCACCTCAAAGGAATCAAGCATGCCTTGATCACTTCAACCAAAAGTATCCTCAAGAACATAAGCTCATCACTAAAAAATGGAACTATCAAGGTGGTGGTCTAGGACTAGAAGAAAGAGGCATGCAGTGCCCCATCGATGCACACAAGTGGGAATTGAAGTTAGGTCTTGGCTTTGGGATACCCACAACTAAGGGCACCAATACAGATGGTCACGCTTTTTTGAACATTCACTGTGACCTTGTTGAAATCGAAGACATTCCTAAGGAAGTTGAAAAGAGAGCCTATGATGATATCCTAGACCAAATCTCCCTTGGAGACTCTGTTCTCCAAGAACTATCCATCCACCTCATTGACCTACCACTCGCCCATCCACAACTCATAGATTAGGACCAACCAAGTGTCATACACATTGATGAGTTCACATTAGAGGAAGTTCTTTTGAGATTCATGGGAGCTAAAACACCTCACAAGAAAACAAAGCTAGATTCTGCCTATATCTACAAGCTAGATCCCAAGGGGTATTTTGGAGAAAATCCCCAACCTAGTTCCGATACACCCAAAACTAGAACTAAGGTGAATCTGAGACTAGCTAAGGCAGTGAAGAGAACCCCTAAGCAAGAACATCCAGAGCCACAAGAAGAACATGAGGATTTAGCATTACCTCCTCAAGATAATTGACCAGAGATATCTTCTATTCTAATTGAGGATACTAGGGAAGTCAACATCAGTTCTTTAGAGATCCCTAGGCTTGTTCACATTGCTGCATCCCTATCACAAGACTAAACTAATCTCCTCTTTGAGGTCTTGAGAGAGAACATTGGCCAATTTGCATGGTCATATCAAGACATGCTAGGACTTGATCCAAAGCTTGTAGTTCATCATCTTGCAGTCGATCCAAAGATCAAGCCCATCAGACAAAAGCTTAGAAAAATGCACCCCAAGGTGGCATTACTGGTCAAAACTAAATTAGAAAGAATGTTAGCTGCTAAGGTCATTTGACCTATCAACTACTCAGAGTGGATCTCCAACATGGTCCCCATCACTAAACCCTCCGGTGACATTACAATCTGCACTGATTTTAGAGATCTTAACAAAGCTTGTCCAAAAGATGAGTTTCCCTTGCCCAACATAGATATGATTGTAGATCTTACAGCTAGACATGAAATTTTGTCCCTCATGGATGGATTTTTTGGGTATAATCAAATCAAGATTGCAGAAGAGGAGCAACATAAGACAACATTCACTACCCCTTAGGGAACCTTTTGCTACAACATGATGCCTTTTGGCCTAAAGAATGTTGGGGCTACCTATCAAAGAGCTATGACAACCATTTTTCATGATCTCATCCATAGCATTTTGGAGGATTATGTGGATGATATCTTGGTCAAGTCTCATACCTTCATGGATCATCTTGCTGACCTGGAGAAAGTCTTTGATAGGTTAGCCAAATATCATCTCATGCTAAATCCCAAGAAATGTGTCTTTGGGGTCACATCTGGCAACCTTCTAGGATTTATAGTTTCTAAACGAGGTATAGAGATTGACCCCAAGAAGGTCAAAGATATATTAGACATGCCTCCTCCCCAGACACTGCGACGGCTTCGTTCTCTTTAGGGAAAGCTTCAATCTGCTCGACACTTCATCTCCCAGCTTGCAAATAAGTGTACATCATTTTCACATTTACTGAAGAAGGATGAGAGCTTCAAGTGGGATCCTTTATGTCACCACAAATTTAACCATCTCAAGCAGTATCTCATCAATCCCCCTATCTTGATTCCACCAGTTCTTGGTCGTCCCCTGATTCTATACATATCAGCAACACCTACTACTCTAGGGGAACTTCTAGCACAGCTCAATGACTACAACAGAGAAAGAGTCATCTACTACATCAGTAGAACCCTAGTTGGTTATGAACTCAATTAAACTCCTATGGAAAAAGCTTGTTTGGCAGTTGTTTTCTCAACTCAAAAGCTTCGCCACTACATGCTAAGTCATACCATCCAACTAGCCTCCAAGATTGACCCTCTCAAGTATATGCTCTCTAGAACAACACTTACAGGCCATTTGGCCAAATGGGTTATGCTCCTTAACGAATTTGACATCTAGTATGTGGATAGAAAGGCAATCAAAGGGCAAGCTATAGTAGATCACCTAGCTGATGCACCTCTAATAGATGCTTATCCATTGATCACAGAATTTCTAAATGAGCATATCTGTCTAATTGAAGAACAACCCCTATTGAAACTTTATTTTGATGGCTCATACACACCTCATGGATCAGGGGTAGGAATATTTTTGGTCACACCTCAAGGAGATTACATTTCAAAAGCCTTCAAGCTACAATTCCCTAGCACCAACAATATAGCTAAATATGAGGCCCTCATAGCGGGATTAAAGATAGCTGTAGAATGGAACATTGTAGAGTTACAAATCTTTGGCAATTCTCAGCTCATCATCAAGCAAGCCCTAAATGAATATGAAACCAAAGATGAAAAGCTATTACCCTACAAAGAGCTAGTTGATCAACTAACCCAACATTTTACAAGGCTTCAGTTTACACAAGTGCCTCAAATACAGAACAAAGAAGTAGATGCTATGGCTACTATAGGCTCTCTCTTGAAAATTCCCCAAGCAGCTACATAATATGGGTTTTTAGTGGAGCAGCTCCTCACACCTGCCTATATGAATGAGGATTCAAACTATGTTTGTATCTTGGTTGGTCCCCAATCCCCTTGGTACCATGAGATTCATGCTTACCTTAACGATGGTATCATATCCCCTCACCTCACACGTACCCAATGCCAGAACCTCATTCAAAAATCCTCCTGCTATGTTATCATAGCCAATACCCTATATCGTCAAGGTTATCACGATACACTCTCTTGATGTTTAGACCAAAACGAGGCCGCGATGGTGTTAAAAGAAGTACACTCTGGACTTTGTGGTGCCCACACGAGTGGTATTGTCCTAGCGCAAAAAATCCTTAGAGCAGGCTACTATTGGCCTACCATTGAAGAAGACTCCAATGACTTTGTCAGAAAGTGTCTCCCATGTCAGCAACATGCAAATCTTGTGCACGCTCCAGCACAGGATCTACAGCCTATTGCACCACCTTGGCCTTTCGCTTGTTGGGGCCTTGATCTAGCTGGAACTATCACACCCCTCTCATCTAATGGACATAAATGGATAATAATAGCTACAGACTATTTTACTAAGTGGGTGGAAGTAGTTCCCCTCATCTCAGCTACAAGAGTTCAGGTCTCCAAGTTCATCTTATACCACATTGTTTGCTGCTTTAGCATCCCATCCACCATCTTCACTGACCACGGAGGTAACTTTGAAAATTTCAACATGGAAGAATTATGAACTTCCCTCCACATCCATCACCACTTTTCTAGCCCATATTTCCCACAAGGTAACGGTCAGGCAGAGGCAACTAACAAAACCCTCCTCAAAATCCTAAAGAAAGTTGTCAATAATTTCGGCTGTGATTGGCACCTACAAATAGATCCAGCCCTATGGGCCTATCAAACTTCCTTCCATACATCCATAGGCAAAACTCCATACTCCCTATTCTATGGTGCCAAAGCGGTACTACCTATAGAGGTTGAACTTCCCTCCTTGTGCATATCTTTGCAAGGGCAAATATTAGATGAAGAATACAGAGTAGCTCAGCTCACCCAGCTAGATCTCTTAGATGAGAAGTGACAACAAGCCTATGATCATCTCACAGTCTACCAAACTCGTCTCAAAAGGAATTTCAACAAGAAGGTGCTCCCATGACACTTTCAACTAAGTGACATGGTCCTCAAAGAAAACATGAAATTCCAAGCAGATCGAGAAAAGAAAGGCAAGTTTGAACCTACATGGCTTGGTCCTTATGTTGTCACTGCCTCCTTTGGCTCCAAAGCCTATCAACTATCTACACTAGAAGGAGAACTCTTGAATGATCCTACTAACATCATTCATCTCAAGAACTTTTATGCTTGAAGATCCTTAGTATACTCAGCTTTTGAAAAATACAAAAAAAAAAAAATAGTAAGGAGAAATAAGCATCCAATGGTGAAAATTTGGCAATTCAAGTGCCTTGGATAGGTACCTTGGTGAAAACCTGGTAATTTAGGCACCTTGTGTACTAAGACTAATCCATTATCTATCACTATCCTATCCCTCATCCATTCACCCACCATCTCATAAAACACCTGCTTATTCCCTTGGTGTTCCAACCAAATATCCAAAATCTAATGGAGCTTGTAAATACCTCCTGTACAACTTGTAAATATTGTACCTTAGCTTGTAAATCTTGTATCATCCCTTGTATCATAACTTGTATATCCAAATCTTGTCCAAAGCTTGTACCATATTCTAGCTTGTATTATATGCCAAATCTTGTATCCTAGCTTGTATCCTATCACATGCACACAAGGAATCCCATTTTCACTTAAGCTTTTCGCAAACCATCTACCTATCTGCCTATCAACTATTGCAGACATCCCACCCTTCACAAACATTTCCATCTCACAAAACCCAAACATGAACAACCTTGTACATTTGTAACATATCTTGGTCTGTTAGCTTGTACATCCTCTTTAGCTTAGTACCATTGTATCTATCTAGCTTCTATGTTAGTTCCTCCTTGATCAACATCTTGCACACATCGCACAACCCTTGGTTAGCTATCCCAATGTATCCTTTAGCTAGATCTCATGTCACCAAAGTGTTATCCTTCTTAGTTTAACTTGCCAGATGCATCACTTATCCAGATCCAATAGCTTAGGTGCTCTCCCATAGATCTTTGTAGGATATAGCTTTCCTCATGTCTAATCTTGGTCTGTTAGTAGCTCGTCCTACCCATCTCGTTGGAAAATGTTTCTCTTTTGGATTTTCACTTTCTTTTGATTTGGAATCTTTCCTTTTGGGTCTTGAAGTATCTTTTCCAAAAAATCTTTTTGTTCCCTCCTCAAAGTTGCCACGATCTTCCATATCATGGTATATTGTCAATGGGGCAATCTAGGCATAAGGTCTTGATCAAGTCTTTTGTTTGTTTTTCTTTTCTGCTTGTGGGTTAGCTAGTGTCGGTTCCACACCGATTCTTTAGAGATTCATGTGAGATGCTGGGGCAATCATTGCGTGTTTGTTTTGAGTTAGTTCATCAGTCCTCTGGATGGTTGGTGACACGGCCTTGATGTTCTTGTTAACCTTGGCAATTAACCAACAGTCCTATAGCAAATCTAGTGCTCAACTACATGGTGGTACTTCTCTTTGAAGTATCCCCCTGCTCAAAACGCTTCAATGGTTTTCCTTCATCTCCATTATACACCATCCATATCCAGCATTTGTCTCTCCTACCCCAGCTTATGCATCAATATCTCTTTGAATCACTCCTCCCCTTTAGCTTTAGGGATCCATAATCCTAGTCTTAGGGATCCACCAATCCAAATCAATCCACCAAGCCTTATCTTTCAAGATCCACAATCCTAGTCCTAGGGATCTCTGAAACCCATCTTTCACCAATTTGACTCTTTGAAATCCTGTTGCATGAGCTTTTTAATCCCCTCATCCTTCTCCCTATCTTGGATTCCTTTTTATAGCACTCTACTCCTTCATCCTCCACCTTGCCTAAAGTCTTAAGCTTGCTTCCTCTTGTGCATCTGATTCTCCTTTATCATTCTCCCATAGTGAGAGTTTGAGCTAACTAAACCTCTTCTCTTAAGCCAATCTAAGTCTTCTTGATCATCTCGAATTCTTGTACATTTCAAGAAGTTGTCGAGCCTCACTTTCTCTCTCCGCCACCTTCTTGAGGGGGCATCTCGCAGTCTATTCTCTCCTCTTCTGCTCTAGCCTTGGGCATCTTATTTTCTTATCTTTGATGCCATGCCACTTGTGGCATCACATCAAAGAGGGGCAAAATGTAGACACCTAAAAATCTTTTAGAAAATAAAATATTTTTATTTTTTGAAAAAGAGTCCCTGATGACATCATCATTAATTAATTAATTAATTTATTTTTATGCCATTAAATCCCTTTATCTTAATTAAAAATATTTAATTAAGGAATCCCTCCCAAAAATGTTTAAATCTTATTTAAACATTATTTCCTTATTTATTAATTATTTAATTAATAAATTGACCAAAAACCCAAAATAAATAAAAAAATTATTTTTTGCCCAAAACTTGGCCAATTTCCTTAAGACCACTAACCTCTTCCAAAATCTTCTAATCCTTCTTTAATTTTTATTAAAGGCTAATCCCATCATTTCCTACCCCTAATCCCAACTCAAAATATTTAATTAAGATTAAATATTAATCCTCATGTTTATTAAAAAAGTTTTAATAAATATCTCCTCAACCCAAACCCTTGAAATAAATAAAACTTTATTTATTTCCTAAAAATCTAATTTATCCTCATCCTAAGAAGTTCTAGACTCTTCTAGAAAGTCTTCATCCTCATCCTAGGAAGTTCTAGACTATTCTAGAAAGTCTTTATCCTCATCCAAAGTCTAGACTCTTCTAGAAGATGTCTTTTTAACCTAATCCTAATCCCCTCCTAACCTTGTCACATTTCCTAAAAATGGGTTAAGAGTTACTAACCCAAACCAAAGTTAACAAATATCTCCTCCTTCACCCACCCTCATTAAATGCCATCCACTTGCCTATCCCTAAGCTAATCCTAAACCATCCTAATCCATCCTCTAATCATTTTCACAAGCCTAAGCAAGCTTAAAACCTTCCTAATCAAGCCCAAGTCAAAATTCCTCTCATCTCCCTCAAAATATCCCAACCATAAAACTTTATGAAGCCCACTAGGCCATAAATGACTCTTCCAAGCCCTTTCATTGCTCTTACAAGCCATTATGAGGGTCTTTATGAAGATTTTATCCCTTGAGCCTCCTTTGTTGACTCATCCTTCCCCTTTCCTCCATCCTCTCACCCTATAACATGTGTCACTCCCTGATTGGTTGTAGGGAAGCACAATCCATGTGCTCTCCTCTCATGCAATCTGAGCCCTCCATGAGCTTTTCCCCATCCTTGCATCCTAGCCCTTGATCCCTCAAGCCCTTTGCATATTTAAGGAATCCTCTCCCAACCCATTTTAACACAATCCATGAAGTAAAGTCATAATGCCATTTTAAGAAGCCATTTTACATCAAAACCATACACTCACACCCAAATTCCAACTCCATTTGAAGCCCTTTTTGAAGCATAAAGCTTGAGCATACATCCTATCTATTTAGAAAAAGCTACTCAACAAGAGAGCTTCTCATTGAGAGAGCCCATTAATGGCTCATATTCTCAATTAAGAGCTCATCTTAGTCTATCTTGAAGTTTATGAATTTTGGTTAGTTTGTAGAAGCTTTATTTAAATTTGGTTTCTATTAGCATACTAACATTTCTCACATATAGTCTCTAGTTCCTAGACTAGTTGATAAGAATGTGATTGGTACAAAATGGGTGTTTCAAAACAAACTTGATGAGAATGGTGAGATAACAAGAAACAAATTCAAATTAGTTTCTAATGGCTATGCACAAGAAGAAGGACTAGATAATGGAGAGACATTTTCCCCTATTGCAAGAATGGAAGGAGTAAGAACATTACTTGCATATGTTGTATATAAAGGTTTCAAAGTGTACCAAATGGATGTGAAGTCTACCTTTTTGAATGGTATACTGGAAGAGGAAGTTTACATAGTACAACTAGAGGGATTTGTTGATGATAAGAACAAGGACATGGTTTGTAAGCTACAAAAAGCACTTTATGGATTGAAGCAAGCACCTAGAGCATGGTATGAAAGGTTGCACAAATATCTTGTGAAGATAGGATTTGAAAGAATAGATGACAAAAACAACTTTTACATCAAATTTGATGAAGGTAAAGACATTTTGATAACAAAAATCTTTTTTGATGATATAATATTTTGAAGAAAAGATATTTTATGCAAAGATTTTGCCGATCAAATGAAGCATGAATATGAGATGTCGATGTTTGGAGAAATCAAATTCTTTGTTGGATTGTAAGTACATCAGTTGAAGAATGACATATTTGTGACCCAATCCAAATACATGAAGGAAGTACTCAAAACATTTTGGCTAGAAGACTCAAAACCCGTCAACACACCAATGGCAACATGCCATAAACTATCCAAGAATGATGAGTCTGCTAAAGTAAATCAGACATTGTATAGGTCAATGATTGGAAAGCTGTAATATGTTGTACATAGTAGACTAGACATTGCATTAGCTATTGGAATAGTAGCAAGATTTTCTACAAATCCAAGAGAAATATTTCACTTAATGGCAGTGAAGAGAATATTAAGATATCTGAAAGGAACTGATGACTTTGGTTTATACTACAAGAGGAATGAGAAGTTTGAACTGAAAACCTACACTAATGAAAATTAGGGAGGCAACATTGATGATAGAAAAAGCATTGGTGGAGGAGAACATTTCTTAGAAAAAAGGTTGATTACTTGGACCAGCAAAAAGAAAAGTTGCACCTCACAATCCACTGCTAAAGCTGAATATATAGTAGTTGCTATAAACTGCACCAATATTGAATGGATCAAATATTTGCTACAACGTATGAAGGAAGAAGTAAATGAGCTTGTGACAATTTATTGTGATAATGAAAATGCCATTAATATATCAAAGAATCTAGTAATGCATGCTAAAACTCAGCATATTGCAATCAAGTATCACTATGTAAGAGAGCTAGTGGAAGACAAACAAGTAAAGATGGAATACATTAGCCTAAAGGAATATATTGCTAATATCTTTACAAAAGCACTACTTAAAGATGCTTTTAAGTATCTTAGAGGTAAGTTAGGGGTGAAAACCCTAGCTAAGGCTACTTGAATCAAAATGTAAGTATGTCCTGCATCAAATAAGCTAAATGTTGAAGATTTAATACATTGATGTAGAGAATGTTTACTTTGTGATCCATGCGTAAAGTAGTAGAAGTGCTGAAATTTCAAATCATTCAAAAGCAAAGTGATAGATGGGGACATTGAATAAACCTATAGAAGCTACACTTGTATATTAAAGATGCTAATATGAAGTAGACAAATGATCAACAATTGTTGAAGATAAAGAATCAAAAAAGAGGGAGAAGATGTTTAAAACTAATCAAAGAAGATAGAAGGAGAATTTGTAAGATGTTGATGAGAACAATAGAAGTTGACCAATACTGAGGGAGAAAGACAAAGAACAAGGATAGAATAGCAAAGAGGGAGAAGCTGAAATGAAGTAATCAAAATAGTAGAAGGAGATGTGATGTTACCATTTACATTTTGGCATTTGAATCGCTATTCTAACCTAGCTAGCATTTGGTTGAATAGTTTAGTCTGATGGTTGATCAATTTGGTTTTCCATCAATGCCAAAGAGGAAGATTGTTGGAAATCTAATTGAAAAGCTCATTTTTGTTAAAGATCAAAGAGGGAGATTCTTGTAAAAGAATGTTTTCAATCATTATTCTGTCATTGATGTCAAACCTGCTATTTGTAGGGATGATATTTGCTTATAAGATCTAATTTATCACTTAGTTGATTGATGAAGATGATTTGATCAACAAGATGCAACAAGAGAACCTAAAGGAAAGGTTGAGTTATGATGTTGTAATGAAGTGCAAGGATCAGTTAAGACAATGGTTAAGTAATATATTGATGAGATAATCAAAGGTACAAAAGTTGGTCACACTTAGAATTATTGGAGGAAGAAGTTGTAACAAGGTTGATTTCAAAGCTTAAGCTAAGATCATAAGTGGGTGCTAAGCAAGTTAGTTGAAGCCAAGCAAATTTTTAGTATCTGAATAATAGAAAATTCTAGTGTGTGCTGAGTGATCTTCATGTATCAAGTGAAGATTAGGTGCCGAGTATCAAAAAAAAAATAGTTGATGTTGACTGATCTTCAGGTGCTGAGCATCAAGAAAAATATAGTTGATGCTAAGTAACATAGTATGTGTTAAGCATCAATATTTCAATAATGCCAAGCTACTACATTGTTACAAATGATGAAGATTTGCCAAAACTAAGCTGACATAGTGGTTACATTGAATTTTGTCAACAAATTGTAAGATAAGGAAGATGATTTGGTGGCACAGAATCATATGTAAGCCATTTTTGGGCAAATTCTAAAGGATTATTCAAGAAGTTTCTAGAGGAAATAGAATATGGGTTAGATGCAATGAATCCTACCTAATCCATGGAAATTGAAACTAAAGAATTGAAGAATTGAGTGGAAAAATGTACTCCAAGACTTCTATTTAAGAAGTCATAGACTAAGAAGCAAGGAGCTATTGATATTATTGTTGTTGAAGAGCCAAAGTTGTGAAGTAGTTAAAATGGTGTCAAGGAAGAGACATCTAGGAGAAGGAAGAGAATAGAGGCTCTACTTCTATAAGTTGTCATGAAGAGATGATTGCACTAGTACATTAAGTATGAAAACTCAAAAGGACTAAGCTTGGAAGGACGACAAGCTATCAAGAGTTGCAAAGATTGAAGGCCAGACAAGGGTATGAGCTGAGAAGTGATCTGAGATCTTCAAGATAAGTTGTATGTTACAGTCAGGTCAAGATTTTCTAATACTCTCTAGCAAATATACTAGGTCTAAAAATCCTATGGATGTAGATTGGCCTAATAGCCATTTGTAAATCCTTTAATAGGGTGGCATTCCAAGTGAATGTTCTAAAGTCCTCTAACTAGGCCCACTTCTAATAGGATGGTTAAATCCTCTAACAAGGTCACATTTAATTTTGTTTTTTAAGCCTTTAACAGGGTAGGCCTTTCACAAGGCATCACTTTAGAAGAGTGAGAATTTAGTAGCATGTTACTCATGGCTTTTCCTAAATTGGGTTTTCACGTGAATCACTGTATCATGTGTTGATTTCTTATGTGTTATACTTGCATGTTGATTTATAGTAACTTGATGATTATATAAGTTAAAGCTTGGATGAAGGAATGGTTGAATGGGTTCACTAAAATTAGTGAAAATTTTAAATAGAAAATTTGGAAGTTGAATAACTGATTCACTCCCCCCTCTTAGTTATTCTAAAGCAATTCTAACAATTGGTATCAGAGCCATCTGATGATTTAGTTTCAAGGAACTAGAAGTAGAAAGATCAATATGTCCAAGAGAGAAGTTTCCAAGCTCAACAAAGACAACTTTGCTACATGGTAGAGTCTAATGAAATTGCACCTTGGATTAATAGGTGACTATGCACAAACATCAATTGGAATAGAACATGTAACTCTAGCAAGACCTCTTACTACAAATGATTTGAATAAAAAGGAGCATAACCAAGAAATGTTGGAGATTTCCTCTTCACTCAACTATGTAGAATATGATGACATCAAAGACTATAATACTGCATTCAAGATGTGGAAAACATTATCAAAATTCAATGGAGGAGATCAGAATGTCTAGAGAGCAAAGAGAGAAAGTCTAAGAGGAAAATTTGATGACATGAAGATGGAGGAAGGTGAGATTGCTACTTAGTATGCTGCAAGAATGAAAGAAGTGGTGAGTGCAATATGAAGTCTAGGTGGACAATTGGAAGAGGAAACAACAATCAACAAATACTTAAGAACTCTACTTCCTATCTATGCTATTAGAGTTTCAGCCATCCAAGAGCTAAGGTGTGTATAAGGGAACACACTAGCCTTTGAAGGAATAGTTGAAAGACTTACTACATTTGAGCTATCCAATTTTCACAACTATAGACCTGAGAATCTTGAATCTTCTTTCAAGGCCAAGATGACAATAAAATATATCGAGGAGGACACATCAAGAAAGAAAAGAAGAAAATGAAAACATGCATCTAGTGATAGCAACATAGATGAGGAAGATGTGGAATAGTTTGAAGCACTACTGGCTAGGAGATTTGATAGAGGTAAAGGAAAATTCAAGGGTAAGCTCCTATTATATGTTTCAATTGCAATGAAGTAGGTCATATAGCTGGAATATGTCCATAGAAGAAGAACTACAAAGAAGGAACCAAGTACAGGAACAAAAGAAAAGATGACATCAAAGAGAAAGTCAAGAGATGCTACATTGTTGAAAAAGACTCTGATGAGAATGATGATGAAGTAGTCTATGTAGCCATGAAGGATGAATCAGACAAAGATGAAGATGAAGCAACAACATTGGTTACTTATGTGAACAAGAATAACAAGTGGATCATAGATAGTGGATGCTCACATCACATGACAAGAGATAAAAATAAGATCATTACCTTTACTCAATATGATGGAAATAGTGTTAGATTTGGTAATGATGCCCCATGTCAAATCAAAGGAAAAGGCTACATAAAACTTGAAAAGAAAATTTCATGTGATAATGCATACTATGTTGAAGGATTGAGCTACAACTTGTTGAGTGTATCATAGTTAGGTAGTGTAGGTTGCAATGTTGAATTTGGAAACAAAATTGCCAAGATCTATGACACTAATAGAAAGTTGATAGGAAAAGGTGAACAAACTAGGAGTAATCTATTTTACCTAGATATGGAAGATGCAAAATATCTTGTTGTTAGGATTGATGATATGTGTTTGCGGCATAAAAGGTTGTGTCATGTTATCTTTGATAATCTGATTGGAATCGGCATGAAAAAGTAGGTCAGAGGGTTGCCCAAGTTGAAGAAACTTGAATACACAATGTGTAAACAATGTCTACTAGGTAAGATGACTAAGTCTAGTTTCAAAAGAAAAGCATACACTTCTAGTGAAGTACTAGAGTTAGTCCATATAGACTTGTGTGGCCCAATAGAAGTGCAAAGCTAGCTAGGAGACAAATACATAATGCTATTTGTAGATGACTACTCTAGGATGATGACTACTATGTTCTTAAAACAAAAATATGATGCATTTGAAATGCTCAATTGGTATTTGAGAAGGAAATGGGAAAGAACCTGAAATGTTTAAGGTTAGACAAAGGAGATGAGTTCACATCAAGAGAGTTTGAAACATTCTAAAATGACAAAGGTATTAAAAGGAAAACATCAACACCAAGAACTCCACCATAGAATGGTATTACTGAAAGGAGGAATAGGTCAGTGATTGACTATGTTAAAACCTTGATGATGGAGAAAAATGTTGCACTAAAGTACTGGAGAGAAGCTATAAGTATTGTAGACTACACACTAAATAGAATTCAAGTCAAGAAAGGTACAAATGCAACACCTTTTGAATTATGGTATGGTCATTCACCTAATGTTAAGCATTTCAAAGTATTTGGTTGTAAATGCTATATTCTAAAAGATACTAGAAATGGAAAGTTTGATGCAAAAAGTGATGAAGGCATATTTCTTGGATACTCCACTAGAAGTAAGGCATATAAGTGTTTGAATGTTAACACTAAAAAAGTTGTTGAGAGTGCAAATGAAAATTTTGATGAGCATGTAGAAGTTTAGATTGATGAGTTAAAGAAAACATAGGATTATAGATCCTTTGTATACTTCTATGAAGGAATGATAGTTGAAGACAATGTTGTGAATCAAGTTGGGAATCAACAACAAACTTCAGTTTTTGCCAAGTCGCAACTAATGAATGCCAAGCTGCATTCAAAAGCTGAGCTATAGAATGCAAAAAATGCACATTCTTATTCTAAAAATAGTATGCAAGAAAGGAATGATAAAATGTTAGATGAAGAATAATTAAATGACTTTGAAGTTAAAGGATCAAACATGGAAAGAAGGACTAAACCTAAATTAGCCAAGTATGTGAGAAAACATCACTGTGTAGATCAAATCATTGGTGATAAGGATGCCAGACCAATGACAAATAATAGGCTTAGAAGTGAATCATGTCTACTAAGCAAGGTTGAACCCAAAATAGTGAAAGATGCATTACAAGATGATGACTACTATAAAGCCATGGAAGAAGAGATAGATTAGATTGAAAAAAACAAAACATGGTCTCTAGTTCTTAGAATAGCTGATAAGAATGTGATTGGTACAAAATGGGTGTTTAGAAACAAACTTGATGAGAATGGTGAGATAACAAGAAACAAAGCCAGACTAGTTTGTAAAGGCTATGCACAAGAAGAAGGACTAGATTATGGAGAGACGTTTGCCCCTATTGCAAGAATGGAAGGAGTAAGAAAATTACTTGCATATACTACATATAAAGGTTTCAAAGTGTACCAAATGGATGTGAAGTCTAATTTTTTGAATGGTATACTAGAAGAGGAAGTTTATAGTTTATGCCGAGTTTACTAGTGTAAATTGAGAATTTCAGTGCTTATTGAGTTCAAAGTTCATGTGATGTGTGTCTAGTGCTAACTAAGCTACCCTATGTTAACCAAATGATTCAGTTTATACTAAGCTCATAGAGGAAGCATCGATTGATTAACTTAGTATGAATCAAGAGATTCATTTTATATGCTGAGTTTCACAATATCTATCGAGTCACCAATGCAGACCAAGTTTAAGACTACTTATAAGTGATCAGTATGGACTAAGCTTCTACTTCTACCAAGTGCATGATGATGTTGAGAATTGACAGTGGATATCAAGCATCAGAACCTCACAAAGTCAGTCTTTAGAACTCGGGTATCTTCATTTGGGCCAATTTAGTAATATTTGTGTAAAATTGTATTGTGACCAACTTTGTAATTGTATAATTGGATTGATATATATATATATATATATATATATATATATATATATATATATATATATATATATATATATATATATATATATATATATATATATATATATATATATATGTAATATATTGTATCACATTCAAAGCATGTAAGGAAGTGTAATGTAATTGAATGCAATTAGAGAAGAGAAGAAAGAGAAAACTATAAAGGCTACAAATAGTAGAAGGAGAAAAAATTTTATATCTATCATAGCAAGATGATATGTACACAAAGGAATCTCATTCAACAAACCAAGTTGCAGATTAGAGATCATCTACTATTTCATCCTAATAGGTGGATCAGTCAAATCCTTTAGTAAGGTACACTTAAGAATGTTTTACAAATCTCTCTACCAAGTGCATACTTTGTTGTATGTTTGTAAATCCTTCAACAAGGTGGTCCTAGTAGTCCTTATTGCTCCTAATAGGGTAGATAATTAGAAGTGATCAATGTAAGTCTTAATAGAACAACTTTATGTTGTAGTACTAAAGTTTGTGGGTATCATCCCCACCCTAGTTTTACTTTCTATTTGGAAGGTTTCTAGGTTACCAAATCTATGTGTCAAAATGTTATGAATGCTTTCATGTTTTAGTTTCTTATGCATGCTATTAAATTAGATTAAGTGGAAATGATTAATACTAATTAGATAGCTATTGAATTTTTTTTTCTAAGGTAACTGATTCACCCTCCCCTCTTAGTAACCTAGCCTTCTAAATATTTCCAATAGTTGGTATCAGAGCTTGTGGTTTAGAGGAGAAAGTTTAACAGCTTGAGCAAAGATCAAAAGACATGGAGATATTCAAATTTGACAAAGCTATTGACAATGATAATTTAGATTTGGAAATGGCTATTGCCTAGCTCAGAAAAGAAAAAAGCAACTTTCCCAATCCCTGAAAAGAAAAAAAGAAACTTACAATTCAAATGAATGATCATCTCTACATTGATGAAAGAATTGAATACTTTCATCCTTCAAGAAGCTCAAATGAAACAAATGAAGTAATAAAAGAGCTCTTGGAAAAGAATGGTTCCCTACAGTAAGAAGTGAAAAGACTAGGAAGAGAGCAAGAAATCTAGTCAATAAGGCTATGTAAAATCTTGGAAGAGAAAAACAAAACAAAAACAAAAATAGAAGGAAAGGACAATGAGATTCATCATCTATCCCTTCAGTGGACTAACTTCATCAATCAACTCACCAATGCAAATAAAGAAATCATGAACCTGAGATTTGAGAATGAGAGATTTTAGAATGATATAAAATTTGAAAGGAAAATTAATGAAAGAATGATGAAATATCAAGAAGACGTGAATTAGTTGAATGAAAAAAATATCTATAGAAAAAAGGGAAAGCAAGAATTGAATACAAAGAAGAAGGTGAATCTTCAAAACAAGGAGCTCAAAGGAATCAAAGACCCACTTGCAATTGTTGTGGTAAGATAGGGCATACATCGAACAAATCTTGGAGCAATGGAAAAGGAAAATTCAATGGAAAATGCTACAATTGGAATCATCATGGTCATATGGCTAATGAGTGCAAAGAGAAACCAAAATTTGAAGGCAAATATCACAAATGCAAGAAACATGGATACAAGTCATTACAATGAAAAATAAAGATATTGAATCCAATAGAAAAAATTGTGAAAGAAATATTTGGTTGGGACTACAACACCCAGTGTAGATGTCATTATTGTGGAGAATTCAGACACATTGGAATGAATTGTGTAAAATATCATATGAGAAAAAGAGATACCACTAAAATATGTTTTACTTGTACTAAACTTGGTCATCTTTCCAATAACTATAGGAATACTGGTAGAATTGAAGATGAAAAGAAGGAAAAGGATGATAACATTTGAGAATAGATGAGACAACAATGGGTTCCAAAGTCTACAAAGAATGAAAGTTCAAACAATGATGGTCAAGTCACTCAAGAATTGAGTGACTCTATTATTTCTAATTAAGTTCTCAAGGGAGAATTGGAACCAAGCTATCAAAGAAGACATCCAAATCAGTTCTAGTTAAATGGACACAAAGATCCATATTTGTATTCAAGATACAAAGGGATCACTAAGTTAGAATGGTATCAGTCACTACCAAGTTACCTTAATTATTGAGTGAGGTTGGGTCACAGACTCTACTAAGTGAGGCCGGGAGTAACTAAACTTTATATGGTTATCAAGTGATGAAAGACTTTACTAAGTGATCAATACAAGAAAAGTTGATGATAATTTGTCAACATAATGTCAATCAATCTGCTTTCATATTGAGCATCGACGAAAAAAATTGTTAAACGGCATGAAATAAAAGTTATTCTTACCATGAAATTCTTGAGAGCTATTACAAAGTGCGATCATCAGAGCATTCAAGTGATTTGAGAGAATTATTAGTAAAAGATTTCAAATTCTCTCAAACCCTACCAAGTGAAGATGGCATCCAATAGTAGCAAGGAAAAGCGAGGTTTAGACATGCTAGTTCATGGCATTGAGTGGAAGGTACCAAATTTCAAGCTCACTCCTATAATCGCTAAAGAACTAGATTTGAGTGGAGCACAATCTCAAATCCCCCTAAAGGTACTATTGATGAATGATATTTGAACTCATTTTAAATGTGTTATTAAAGAGATTGGTACCTTTGAGATGGATGATGCCCTAGATAAATTATGTGTTAATGGAGTTTTGAAACCCAAGAACCAACACTTAGAAACCAAAGGGTTGACACACATCCCTAAAATGCCCTATGAATTTAAAGTGAAATGAAATAGGTTTATCCTTAGTTGGTTGCAAACTGGGTAGTTATGGTTGGACCTATTAGAATAAAACCACAGATAGAAATAAAAAATACATGCAAATATAACCAATAATAGAAAATAATAGATCACACAAAAATGAACACAAGATACCAAGATTTAACGTGGTTCACCAAACAATAAGTCCAATCTTATTACAATCCAGTGATTATAACTTGATTACAATCTGTAATCCCTTACAGCTCAATACTTCCACAAGAACCAATTTCACATCATAACATAATGAATCATCATAAAAGTACCTAACCCTAAACCCTTTTAAACAAGTATTTTATGCCATTTTAGGGTTACAACATGTCAGCCATATGTCAGCCATATGTTGGCTACAATGTCAGCCACGACCCAATTTTTTTTATGAAGTATGTACAGTACTTTCCTGATCAGTCACCATAATCTAACAATCTCCCACTTGGGGATTGATGAAGCTCCACACTAAACAACAATCTCCCACTTGGAGACTGATCCTATAGCAATACCACTACCACATGGGGCTCCCACTGGATCAAACCACCCTTGACTCTGTTGTTCTTTTATACATGGTCATGCTAGAAGACCAACCAAAGTTCAGGAGTAGTTCAGCTTCTCCCTTGTTACAACCTTTGTCAATATATCTGTTGGATTTTCATTTGTATGTATCTTCTCTAGCTTTAACTTTCTATCCTCCAAAATTGACTGAATGAAATGGTACCACAACTGTATGTGTTTGGTCTTAGAATGTAGAGCTGAATTCTTTGCAAGATGAATGTCACTCTGACTATCTGTGAACAAATAATTATCCTTCTGAGGATGTCTCAATTCTTCTAAGAGGAACTGAAGCCATATCATCTCCTTGGCTACCTTTGTAGTGGATAGAGCATTAATCTCCTGTAACCTAAAAACTCGACTCACAGCTACCCCACAAATAGTAAAGACATAACCTATAGTACTCTGCCTGGTATCAATATCCCCTACCAAATCTGAGTCAACATAGCCCTATAAATTAGTAGTAGAGCCCCCAAAATATAAACACTTACTGGATGTGCCTCTCAAATATCTAAGAATCCATTTGATTGCATTCCAATGCTCAATTCCTGGATAACTCATATACCTACTAACGACTCCCACTACATGGGCAATATCTGGCCTAGTGCATACTATAGTATACATCAAGCTTCCTATAGCTGAAGCATAGGGTACCTTGGACATCTTATCCTTCTCTTCCTTTGTCTTGGGACACATCTCCTTAGTCAACTTAAAATGACCAGGTAAAGGCGTGCTAATAGCTTTAGCATTCTCCATAGAGAAATGTTGCAACACCTTCTCAACATAATCAACATGAGATAGCGTCAATGTTCTATTCTTCCTATCTCTACAAATCTTCATACCAAGGATTTTGTTTTGCTGCCCCCAAATCCTTCATAGAAAATGCATGTGCTAAATAGCATTTTAGCCCCTTAATATGATCCATGTTAGACCCAGCTACAAGCATATCATCAACATATAAACATAAAATAATGTAGCTATCACCATCCAACCTCTTAAAATAAACATAGTAATCTAAATGACACTTATTATATCCATTCTCATGTATAAACTTATAAAATTTTAGATACCATTGCCAAGGTGCTTGCTTCAAGCTATATAAACTTTTCTTCAATTTGCACACTAAGTTCTCCTTACCTTTGACCTCAAATCCCCATGGTTGAGCCATATATATTTCTTCATCCAAATAACCATGAAGGAAGGCTATTTTAACATCCATCTACTCTAAATGTAAATCTTCAGTAGCCACAAGACTTAAAATAATATGGATAGAGGTCATTTTAACAACAGGAGAAAATATCTCATCAAAATCAATTCCCTTTTTTTGTGAAAATCCTTTTACAACTAACCTTGCCTTAAATATTTGCTTACCTATTTCCTCTTCTTTCAACCTATAAAAACCCACTTATTCTATAAAGCATTTTTACTTGTAGGCAACTTGCACAAATCCCATGTCTTATTCTTCAGCAAAGAGTCCATTTCATCTTTCATTGCAGACTCCCATTGAATCTCAATATCCACTTGCATAGCTTCATCATAACTTTCATGTTCACCAACATCAATAAGTAAAATAGAATACAAAGAGGGAGAAAATCTTTGTGGAGGTCTAATTTTCCTCATTGACCATCTAACATTCACTGGTGTGTGTGGTATTTTTTGTTGCAGTTGTTGCACATCATGATGAATGGCTAGAACAATAGCTTTTGGAGTATCATCTAGCACTACATAATCATCTTCTTTCTTCTCATGTTGCTACAAAAAATCTTTGTACAAAACTTTCTCATTGAATATGACATCCCTTCTTCTTACAATTTTATAGTTTTCAAAATCCCAAAGCCCATAACCAAATTCATTAATTCCATATCCAACAAAGACACATTTCTTTGATTTAGCTTCTAGCTTTCTTCTATTTTTAGAATCTATGTGACCAAATGCTTCACAGCCAAAGGTTTTGAGAAAAGAATAACTCGCCTTCTTACTAGTCCATGCCTCCTCTAGAATACCATAGCCCAAAGGAGTAGAGGGACCTCTACTAATCAAATATACAGTAGCATTGACAACCTCCACCCAAATGTGTAAGGGAAACCCGACATGAAACCTCATGCTCCTTGTACGTTCCATTATAGTCCTATTCATGCGTTCAACCACTCCATTTTCCTATGAAGTCCTTGGAATAGTTTTTTGTCTATGAATACCATTAGTGGAGATATAATCTTCAAATTCATGACTGCAATACTCACTGCCATTATTAGATCTGAGACATTTTATTTTCTTACCAGTCTCATTTTCAACCAAGCATTTCCATTTCTTAAAAGTTTGAAATACATCAAATTTTTGTCGAAGGAAATAAATGCATAATTTTCTAGTTGCATCATCAATAAATGTAACATAATAATAAGAGACACCAAGGGAAGATACTTGAGTCAGTCCCCATACATCTGTATGCACAAGCTCTAATTTCCCCTTTTTGTTTTCCTTCCCAGTCTTTACAAAACTCACTTTCTTTTGTTTTCCATATACACAACTTTCATAGAAAACCATATTAACACATTTTAGACCTAGTAAAACTTTCTTTGAATGAATTACTTTCATACCTTTCTCACTCATGTGCCCAAGTCTATTGTGCCATAGCACTGTATCAGAATCTATAGCAACTATTTGTTCTCCTTGCTCAACTGCAACAATTGTTCCTGAACATTCATTTTTCTCTAAAACAATCAAAGTAGAAGAAACCATATGACCTATACAAAGATAAAAGGTGCCTACTTTCACACTTTTTTCTACTACAAGGGAACCTTTTGAAACATTCCAATTTTTATCATTAAAAGTAACTACACAACCCTCATCACTGAGTTGTCCCGCTGAAATTAAATTCCTACTCAGCATTGGAACATGTCTTACCTCATGTAGTAGCCAATGATTCCCATTCTACAACTTAATCTTAATTTTTTCCTTTCCAACAATTTGACAGGGTTCATTATCCCCCAAATAAACAAGCTCAAAATCCCCTTGGACATAATCAATGAAATAACCTCTATGAGGTGTAGCATGAAATGAAGCACTAGAATCCAAAACCCATGAATCATCAATACTTTCTAAAGACATAAGAAAAGCATCCTCTTCAAATTTGTTACTTACCACATTTTCCTCCTTGTCTCCATTTGATTTATCTCCTTCATTTTTCTTTCAATCCTAGCAATCTTTCTTTTTATGACCTAGTTTCCCATAGTACCAACAGTCGTTCAATCCTCTTGATTGAGACCTCTTCCCCTTTGGCTTTCCTCTTGATTTCCCATGATTTCTAGAGTTACTTCCTCTCTCAATTTTTCTACCCCTTCTTTGTGCATTCAAAGCACTTACTAATGTAGATCCAATTGAGGATTTTCTATGAGTTTCCTCACTCAAAACAACACCGATCACATCTTCACATTTTAGGGCACTAGATCCAGGAACATAATTACTCACAGCCATTACCAAGCCATTTCGGCTTTCAGGAAAAGAACACAAAATCAAGAGAGCCCTAATTTCTTCATCAAAACTGATAACCATAGAAGATAAATAACTAGTAATAGTATTAAACTCATTTAAATGATCTGCAACAGATCCACCTTCTGCCATTTTCATATTAAATAAATGCTTCATGAGAAATACCTTGTTTGAAGTGGAGGGATTTTCATACAATGTCGCTAGGATTTTAATCAATTCTTATATCACCTTTTCTTTTGTAATATTAAATGCCATTGATGGTTCCAGGCATAACCGAATGCTTCCAAGTGCCTTTCTATCCAAAAGATCCCATTCATCATTTGACATAGTTCCCTGATTCTTAGCTTTGCCTTCCAATAGCTTCCATAAATCCTTCTGATAAAGATAATATTCCATTTGCATCTTCCATAACTAGAAGTTCTACCCATTAAACCTATCAACCCTCAGCTTACTCTCATTTTCCATCGCTCCCACTCAACCGTGAGACTCCCACTTAATCGTGAGACTTTCTTGTAGAGGATAACTGAAAGAAAACTTTGGCTCTAATACCACTTGTTAGGATAAAACCATAGATAGAAATAAAAACTACATGCAAATATAACCAATAATAAAAAATAACAGATGACATAGAAATGAACACAAGGCACCAAGATTTAATGTGGTTCACCTAATCCTTGGGCTACGTCCACCAAACAGCAAGTCCAATCTTATTACAATCCAGTGATTACAACCTAATTACAATCCATAATCGCTTATAGCTCAATACCGCCACAAGAATCAATTTCACATCACAACATAATGAATCATCATAAAAGTAACTAACCTTAAACCCTTTTATACAAGTCTTTTATGCCATTTTAGGGTTACAACATGTCGTCCATATGTCAGCTACAACATTGGCCACGGCCCAAATTTTTTTTATGAAGTATGTGCAGTACTTTCCTAATCAGTCACCATAATCTAACAGGACCAACTATTTTTGATAACATCGAAGATGATTCATTGAATTATCGATCTCCTAATGCTGACAAAAGTGAAGATGACCAAAACCCTAGGTTGGGCTAAACTTGAGAAGAAAACCCTTTTAGAATGTGATGGTAGAGCAATGAAAATAAGTAGTTTCATTAATGTGGAATTGAAGTTTAGTATACATGTTATTGCTCATAAGATTTACAACTCGAGTAGGTTGAACAATGTGTCATGCAAAGCAATCGACTTTGTATACAAGGTAGTAAAGAACAACCTATCCTTTGACCTTATCAAGCTACTATTACAATAGTTCAATAAGAATATGGATAGCATCTAGGTATCAAAGAATAACCCATGTAACTTTGGGTCATTGTTAACATGCTTATTCTTTTATGTTCAATAATTCTTTCCTTCAAAAGGCACTATAGTATCAAGAAAAGATGTGCCAGTGCTATATCAAATTAATGAGTATATTGTTGAGATGGGTGAGAATTAAAATAGTATTATGGATAAATATTTTGATTCTTTCAAAGAGAAGATGAATAATAGATACCACATTCCTAAG
The DNA here is from genome assembly GCA_028749045.1 of Cupressus sempervirens. Taxonomy (NCBI): domain Eukaryota; kingdom Viridiplantae; phylum Streptophyta; class Pinopsida; order Cupressales; family Cupressaceae; genus Cupressus; species Cupressus sempervirens. The sequence goes on along the minus strand of CM053793.1, from coordinate 757,306,841 downwards.
AAACTTGTTGAAGATTATAAGGATGATGTATGTTTTATGGTAGACAGTGACAAGGTATACGTTTAGGTGGTTAGGCCTAGAATATCAAGAGTAAAACCTCTTGGATATGAGGTTAATATTGATGAAACAAAAGATATCATCAAGACAATTGTTAATGAGCCTATGGATCCCAAGGCTACATATTTTGGGACTTATGATGAACCAAAAGCAAGGATAGAACTGGAGATAAAACTTCCTCAGGTGGTAAACAAAGGGAAGAAATGAATTGCAAAGCTAAAAAAAAGTTCTACTCTTTTGTGGATTGAGGGAAAATGTGAGGATGAGGAAGAAGCAGAGGATGAACCAAAAACAAAGAAAGAGGAACCATTAATGAAAAAGGGCAAGGCGATCATAACCAAGCCAACAAAGCCATCCACTATTGTATTTATCAAGAGGTCAAGGAAGAAAGGAGGAGAAATAATATTCAACAAACTTCCTCCCACCTTCCAAGATAGGTTGAAAGAATTGGAAGCTAGAGAAGGGATACAAAAATTTAAGGCATTAAAATATGAAATTAGGACTGATGAAGAGAAGAAACAAATAGAAGATCTGGTCATGGATAAAATGGGCAAGTGGAAGTACTCACCTAATCAACTTTATCTCTGATTCCTAATGTCTTAATGGAGAAAATCAAGCCAAGATGGGAATTTTCCATGCAAACTATCAAGAAAATCTATGGGAAAACTCTAAGCTAGCTTATATTGAGCATATTAGATGCAGAGGTAAAAGAGTCACTAAAGAAGAATGAAGAAAAGTTGACTCTTAAGTTCAATACTTGCCTAATTTAGATGAAGGATATTAAACATGTTGTAAGGAATGCAAAAAACACTTGGAAGAATGTTTATCATCTTCATAAACCAAGTGATTTTCCTATTGATGTAAAGATGATGATGATGATGATGATAAAGAAGGGGATGGTGAAGAATCAACCAAAGTAATTTTTAGTGGCTAATATTTTCTAATTATCTAATTTTATGAAATTTTGGCTAATAATTTAGTTCTTATAAATATTTAAAATCACCACATTTTTATTAAATTTAGTTATAAATAATATTTAAAATGATAAAGATTTACCAATTAATAATAGAAATTATTTTTATTTCACAAAATAATGTAAGATTTGCCAGTATTTTTATATCTCTTTTTCAAGGGTGGTTGGTTAAAGTTTACCTTGGAATCAACACATTTTGTTACTATTGACTATGAAGAGTACAAGGAGCAAGAGGCTACTAAGGAAGAAATTCAAGATGATGAGGAAATTGATCTAGTCACAATAGTATCAATAGTTATTTCCTCACTTCCTCACTCCCCAAGCAAACCAGTGACAACATCCAGCATGGAGGCAGCCTCAATAGGATTGATTGTGACTACCAGTGAGAACTAAAACATTCAATCACTCTTCACTCCAATTTATCTCAGCACATCATTGGCTTAAGTAACCCCCACTTCATCTATGGAGCTGCAAATTCGTCCCTCTTCTGCCGAGTTTTCTACATTAGTTTTGAGCCCTAAAATTTTGGCTCCATCAATTTTGAATTCTTTTGGTATTTCTACAAATATTCCTTCATTATGTCCAGTATCAATTTTTATAGCTAGTCCTATTATGTCTACTATTATTTCTATTTTAGAAATACAAGAAATAAGTGCAATGATAGTTGAGAACAAGCCTCAACCAATGGAGGAAGAAATAGACTTAGATGAGGAAATTAAAATCCATAATTGGGACATTTCCAAGCTTAATCCAGAGCAAATGTAGACATTTGATGAACTCCTCTAGAAGAAAGCCAAATAGAAGAGATTAAAAGAGGAAAGGGATAAATAATTTAAGATCATTGAAGATGCAAAGAATATTTTGGTAGATGTTATAGGTGTAGATGTTGATTCTTTACAACCAATTTTATATCAGCTAGCAGAGGCAGTTCAAAGATTCAATGAAGATATCAATGGGTAGGATAAGCTAGTATAGAAGGAAGAGAAGAAATTTGAAAATAATGTGTTGGAGCACATTACTCAACAAATAGCTATCTATAAAGTAGAACTTTGTACAATTTTGGGCTCTATTGAAACATCTTGTACAAATATATCATCACTTTTTGGTAAGCTATGTGATGTTTCCATTTTCACCAATGAAATAAAGGGCAAATTGTCAAAGATAGATGAGGACCTTAAGGCCAGTGCTTAGTAGTTGTAGCTTGACCCTAGTTCAAGATCTACTCATTATAAGAAAATAAGATTTTTGACTAACATGCAAGTTGAATTGCTTCAAGAAGAAGCAAGGATAAGATCTACACTAGTAGATATATAGAATATGACTCTTCCCAACATGGATGCACTATAGAAACACATTGCACACTCAAAAACTCTCATCCATGACAATAAATTCTCCATAGAAGACCATATGATAGAGTTCTCTGTAGAAGTAAAAATTGCACTACATAAGAGTATGGCCTTGCAAGAGGACTGGGACAAAACCTTGGTAATAATACTCAAAGTACAATCAAATTTTCTATCTCATTTTTCCATTAACATGTAAATATATAAAATAAATCTTTGGCATTAATGTCAAAAAGTGGGAGAGAGATATATGTAGAGAATGATGTATAAAGATGTAAAAAAGGATGAGTGAGCAACTATAATATGTTGTAAACATAATGGGGGAGAAAGATATGTACAATCAACATATATTGTATATAGAAAAGGAGATGTATAGTATACCTACAAAATTATTTTTTGAAAAATCTCAAAAACAATATACTTTACCGAGTTAGCATCTTAGGGTGATGAGTAATGATATTTAGGAAGCCTTTTTGAACTCAATTTTCACTAATAAGTGTTTTGTCACTAATGCCAAAGGGGGAGATTGTTGACATATCAGTCAAGTTTTTTATTAGTGATATAAAAATATTCATACTATAAACATGTATCGAATTCATTATACAATTGCTACTGAGTCCTTTGGAAAAATTCCAATGCATGCCAAGTAGTTTCAATTTGTGTGAAGATCAAAAGTGCAAACTGAGCATCTTAGTGCATGTCAAGTTTACCAGTGTAAACTAAGTAATTTAGTGCTTACTAAGCTTGTAGTTCATGTGATGTGATTCTAGTGTTAACCAAGCTACCCTGTGTTAACCAAATGATTCAATTTATATAGAGCTCATAGAGGAAGCATTAACCAAGTAACTTAGTATGAATCAAGCGATTTAGTTTATATGTTAAGTTGCACAATATATGCTAAGTCACCAATGTAGTTTCAGTTCAAGACTACTTACAAGTGATCTGTATGGACTGAGCTTCTATGTCTACCAAGTGCATGATGATGTTGAACATCAGAACCTTAGAAATCAAGTGTCTTCATTTGGGCTAACTTTGTAATATTTGGGTAAACTTGTATTGTGGTTGACTTTGTAATTGTATAATTGGATTGATATATATGTAATGTATTGTATCACATCCAAATCATGTAAGGAAGTGTAATATAATTGAATGTAATTAGAGAAAAGAAAAAAGAGTTAATTACAAAGGCTACAACAATAAGGAGAAGGAAAGTTATATCTATCATAGCAAGGTGATTTGTACATAAAGGAATCTCAATCAACAAACCAAATTGTAGATTATAGATCAGCTATTGTTTCATCCCAATAGGCGGATCAGTCAAATCCTTTAACAAGGTAGACTTAATAGTCTTTTGCAAATCTCTTTATTGAGTCCATACTTCATTGTATGTTTGTAAATCCTTTAACAAGGTGGACCTAGTAGTCCTTATTACTCCTAACAGGGTAGATCATCAAAAGTGATCAATGTAAGCCTTAACTGGACATGTTTATGCTATAGTATTGATTTTTATGGGTATCATTCCCACCCTAGTTTTATTTTCTATTTGGAAGGTTTTTGGGTCACCAAATCTATGTGTCAAAATGTTAATGAATGCTTTCATGTTTTTGTTTCTTATGTAAGCTATTAGACTAGATTAAGTAGAAATAATTAAATGCTAATTGGATAGTTATTGTCACAAGTTTTGTAAGGTTACTAATTCACCCCTCCTCTCTCAGTAATGTAGCCTTCTAAATATTTCCAACACCTTGGTCCCAAGAAAGACTAGAGGTTTTCTTTGTTCATTCTTTCCTACCACTACACATTTAAATGATGATTTTCTAAACTCATTTTAATAATATAATCTATATGGCTTTGGTCTATTACTAATCAAAATTTTTAAAAAATATAACAAGAAAAACTCCTTATTGACAAAGGTTTTTACAAGCAAGGTGATTATTTATAATTATCTTGTTTCAATCATTTACATTTACATCTCAATTTAAGATTGGTTCCACAATCTAGGGATTAACTAAGGAAAGTCCTCATCAACCAAACAATAGAAACCTTTACTTTATGTGTGTAGAACCAATATAGTAAAATTATGATTGTAGATCTAAAACTAATTTTTTGATAGTTTTCTAAAGATTCTAGGTCAACTTCATTATAGTGCCCCATTAACCTTATGGGAATCCTATTGGAATTTTTATAATAACCAAGGGAGGGGGTGAATTAGTTATCCAAGGTCCAAATATACAAATAAAAGTTTTTATTACTTCAACTTATACTTATGCATGCATTGATCATTAAATATCTTGATCTTTTACATATTGGTGTCCTAGGTCAAAATAAACTTTTAGAAATGTAAAATAAAATACCACAAAATCATTCACACATTTTGACACAAGGATTTTATTTGGAAACCTAGTTTGAGAAAAACCATTAGTAACATGCTATCAATTTTTATCTTTTGAAGTGAGCCTTGTGAGGAGTCTTCCTCGTTAAAGGTTACTATGTACACTAATAAATGTGACCTTGATTAAAGGATTTCAATAACCCTGTTAGGAGTGAGCCTTGTTAGAGAACTTTAGATATTTCCATTAGAATGTCACCCTATTAAAGGATTTACTCATGACTATTAGGTGATCAACCTTGGTCCAAAGGATTTATCTAGACTAATACATTTGTTAGAAAGTAACAACAAGACTTAATCTAATAAAAAAAATAACCCACTTGTAGACTACAGATCACTTGTCCATTCCTCCATGCTCTTCATCTCTAATAGCTTGTTAACCTTCAATCCTTCATATCATTAAGCCTTCTTTCCTAGTATGCCAAGGTAGATTCATCCCTTTAGCCAAAAATTGAAGTATCACCACACGACTACTTGTCTCTCTCTAATTTGCACTATGACAAATTTCTTCTAGCCTATTATATCCTTATATAGAGAATTTAGATCTATTTCCACTTAACCACAATCATCCTATTAGTGTTTTCCAACTATCAGGCAACAAAATACTCAATGTCAGGATAATAAAATTCACAATAGTCTAAGGATGATCTACTTACTATAAACAATTATATGTGCTTTATATCTGGACCCAAGTTCAACAAAATAAAGATTGATTTTCTACTCTTTAGGCTTTGTAGACCCAAGGTAGGTGTACCTAAGAGATGGAATATTTTTTATCTTGACAATACACAATCCTTGAAGTATATTTGGTCACAAATAATTCTAGAAATGGTAGCCTACTAAAACTCAGAGGTTAAGTGCAAACAAGTGCTAACCAACATTGGTATTCTTTAAACAAAAAATTAAATTAAATTTTGAATTTGAGCTTGATGCTAGTTCATGACTCTCCATCTGCAGATTGAATTAATGGATTACTAAATTATCCATTAGGACTTAGATTCCATTCAATCTTTAGACCTAATTGATTGCATTATATTTAATACTATAAGCAATTCATGTTGAAAATTATTCTTATAGACATCCTTATATTTACCATGGAAACCCTATCAAATATAGTAAATTAATAAAAAGGAGACAAGATTCAACAAGAATAGGTATAGAGATTGTTTATTCTTGTATTAATCTCCCTTGGAAAATTAAATACAATTGAAATGAAACTGAGAATGACTTAAGGTAAAACATCAAGATCCTACAACATTAATGTATTCTCATATATTTGTAGAGAAACACATCATAAAGCTAAAATCAAGAAAACTAGACCTAATAAGCTTAATGAAGACTAAAAATTATGTAATGACTCAGACCCTTTCTCTAACCCTAAAAGATCACTTATAAAGGGTTAGATGCAACAAGCTTCATACATAGAGAACTGGCAGCTATCCCTTAGACAACATACATTTACATTTGTTGCTGTCACAAAGCACAAAATTTTGGGTAACAGAAAAACTTTACATCAAAGTATTCTCTTAGTGGGCCCATTTTCTATTTACACTTTCAGATGATACAAATTTCATGATTGACATTTTTCTACTCTAAATCCTTAGAATATGTAGCCATCATATTTTCCAATGACATGTTTGGCTCTGATCTCTACAAGTTTACTTCAACTTAGGCATCTCCACTTGCATCATCATGTATTGTCAAAGTAATAGTTATATCTTGGTGTGTTTCTACCACATCATCAATTGGGACTATAGTGCTTTCCACTTGGGCTAGTTGTTCTTCTCTATCTTCTTCTGCATGCACTAACGTGTCACCTATTTGGATTTTATCTTGGTACACATCATTAGCTACTATCTCTTTTTTTATTGAATGGAAAAAATCATCAATCCATTTGTTGAAGACTACATCATCAGGTGAATCAAAGCTCAAGATTTCTTGTTGCCTTTTAACAATTGTACTTTAACAAATTCTTCATTTTCCCTTGCCCAAAGCACATGTCCTTCTTCATTGATGACTTTAGTTATCCTTTGGCACAATAAATCATTTAATTTATTTCCCCACTCCATTCTTTCTTTTATTGTGTGAATTTGTTTGAATTTCTAAGGAAAGAGATCAAATTTCTCACCTAAATACCTAGAGACAAAGTTTTACTCTTCTTTATAATGCCTCCTTTTTAAAATCAAATAGATCATTAGTTAAATTTAGAAAAAAATTCTATTTGTTCATGGGATGAGTCAATAACTGAAGTGCATAAAAGGGTGATATCCTTATCCCTTTCCTCCCATTTACTTATTATAGGTTTTACAACCTCCTCATCTTTTTTAATTTCTATCCACACATCAAAAATGTTCATTAACTGCTCATAAAATACAGGCTAGTCAATCTTATCTACCAGATATAAGATTTCTTTTCTAAGTTTTTCACTATACTAATAAGTCAATTCAACTTGTAAGGTTTTTTGCTTACTCTTTTCTTCCTCCAACTCATCAGCCATATAAAACTCTAGCCTTTGTGGAGTACTAGGGATCTCAATAAAAGAAGTAGATCTAGAAGATTCCATTGATGGGTGAAGATAAGTTGTTTGTGGCCTAGTAGAATGTCCCATCCCTTTATTCTCAATTTTAATTCTTCTTTGTACTTCTTTATTATATGCAGCCAAGAGCTTCTCATAAGTATCCTACAATTCTAGATTTTCTCTCTGATCTCTCTTAGTAGTGGTTAAAGTCAAGCTAGATACTCCAACATCCAAATGTGCAGCTTCTACACTAGTCATATCCTCTACTATCATCACAATTATGTTGCGCACCATTCTAGTATCATCTAACTATGAGGAACTAGTCCTAGATCCTTTCCTTATTGACCAAATGACTAATGCAGCCTAGTCCTCATTGAATTTGACCTTTTATTTCCTTCCTATTTTGATCCTCTATACTTAGTCTATCTAAAATAAAATTAAAAACTAGAGCATCTGCTATATCCCAATTGGATAGCAATAAAATACTAGATGCTTTTTCCATTTGTCTCCCCTCTTTAAGGGTCATACTTTGGAACTCTTGCATCATTTCTCCTTTGAACTAATTTTGTACATTTGCCACATCCATTTCTAGATGATTTATTCTTAATTTATTGAATTTCTCTTTAAACTTTCCCATGTTGACTCTCCATGAAAATTGGTGGAATGCTCTTCTTTTAACATAAATGTAATCAGATAAAAATTCATGACTAGCCTATTCAATTAGAGGATCTAGTTCTTTTCCTCTATAATATTCCACTATTGATGCAAGAGCATCCAGAGGTATAAGGGCAATCCTGTGTCACCCAAAAAAAATGTACTTAGACTTAGTTTCTATTTCATGTGTTTTCATTTTTGGACACCCATTTGGGTCAAATAAAGTTTCCAACTCTCACAATTCCACTATCAGTTTGCTAGAAAATCCTGAAAAAATAGGAGCATATAATTGGGCCATCATTTTGGTAAACTAGAAGGTGTGAATTGTCTAGATGAATGTAATTGTGATTTAGAACATTCCAAAAAAAAAATCAGGTCAAAAGGCCCCACGGTTTGAAAGTTATTGCAATTTTTTCGGGTTTTGGAGACCTCCTACGAATGCTTCAAAGCCAAGTTAGGGGCATTAAATGACCTCAAAAAGGGACAAAAAATGGGGGACAAGGAAAGCCTATCCATAGGGCTATATAGCACTTTGAGATATTTTTGGAAATGTAAACGGCTCGTCAATCGGAGCTACAGTTCAAAAGTTATGCCTCCTGGAAGTTCAATTACCGTTTTTGAATTCTTCTAGATTTGTGCCAACTTCTAATGCAGCTTTTGGAGCCTTCTATTTGGTTGGTGGATGCCTAGTAGCACCTTCTAGAATGTATTCCTAGTCCTTAACCCTTCGGGGTCTATTTAAGGAGATTCCTGGCATTGTAAAAGATAGTTCGGAGTGGAGTTTGAGAGGAGGTACTGAAAGGAGAAATTATCTCCACATTTATGCTATTGTAAGCCCTTAGGGCATGTTTTGAAGTTTATTTTCTCTGTACTGAATGTACTAGCTTATTTTTTAGTTAATACAATTTCCCTTTTCTATTGTGTCCATTTTTTTCTTGGGTTGTGTCCCCATCAAGTGGTATCAGAGCTAGCTTTCCTGAGTGTGTAGACAAAGCACTAACTGTGAGGCAGTTTGCACCAAGACTGTGTGGCTGTGGATTCAAGTTAGAAGATGCCTCCATGAAGAGAGCATGGTGGAAGGGCCAAAGCTATTAACCCTGAGGGTGTGGTCAAGGAGGAAGGGAAAGTGGTAGATCATCTAGAGGCCGCAATGAAACCCAAAAGAAAAATGAACATGCGGGTACTAGCAAGAACCAGAGGAATGAGGGTTTCAATCACTCCCATGATCAAGACTTTGGAAATAAGAGAGGAAGAGGTAGAGGACATGGACAAGGAAGAGGTAGCTTCCATGGTACCTATTTCCATTGCAATGAAGAAGGTCATCGTGCCTTTGAATTCCCTCAACAACAAGGATAGATAGGAGAGTTGAGGGACAAGCTAGGGTTGCTCATGTGGATGAGGATGCACAATCATCACACTCAGAGGATGTAGAAAGAGGAGAGACCTTGGTAAATGAAAGAGTCCTAGTAAGTGGTGAGATTGAACCAGGACAATGGAGAAGTTTGTTCCATACTAGATGCAAGTGTGAGGATAAATGTTGTGATGTGATCATTGATGGTGGTAGCATTGATAACTTGGTATCAGAGGAGATGGTCTCTAAGCTGGAGCTCAAGAGGGAGAAACATCCCCAGCCCTATCAGATTGCTTGGGTAAAAGATGATCATAAGGTCTTGGTAAGTGAAATTTTTTTAGAGAAATTCAAAATTGGGAGTTACCATGATGAAGTTCTCTATGATGTTATTCTGATGGATGTTTTCCATCTATTGTTGGGTAGACCATGGCAGTTTGATAGACATGTAGTACATGATGGGCATGCAAACACATACTCTTTGACAAAGGATGGAGTTCACCACAAATTGAAGCCCATGAAAAAGGAAGGTGAAAAGGTATGTAGCAGTGCTAGGATTTGTCTTGTTAATGGAGGGAAGTTTTTAGATGGCATGAAACATTAGCATATGTGCTATGCTTTGATTCCTAGGAAAGATAAAGAAGGTAGTAGTGAAATACCACTTGAAGTTTCAGATTTACTAGGGGAATTTGGAGATATTATCTCTGATAATGTTCTAGATGGATTGCCACCAGTAAGGCAAATCAGTCATCAAATAGATCTGATTACAAGAGCTAGTTTTCCTAACAAGGCTACTCATAGGATGACTCCTACTGAAATAGAGGAGGTAAATAGACAGGTTTAGGAGCTGTTAAGGAAGGGCTTGATTCGAGAGAGCTTAATTCCATGTGCAATACCTATAGTACTCACACCAAAGAAGGATGGAGAGTGGAGGATGTGTACAGATTCTTGAGCTATAAATAGGATAACCATCAAGTACCAATTTCCTTTGCCAAGGATGGATGATCTTATGGACTGCTTGAGTGGAGCTCAATACTTCACAAAGATAGATCTCAAGAGTGGCTATCATCAGATATGGATTCGAGAAGGAGATGAGTGGAAAATAGCCTTCAAGACCAAGGAGGGTCTTTATGAGTGGTTAGTCATGCCCTTTGGATTGACAAAAACCACAAGCACCTTCATATGACTCATGAATGAGGTACTTAAGGAGTTCTTGGGAAAATTTGTTATTGTCTATTTGGATGATATTTTAATTTTCAGCAAGACTTTGGAAGAACATTTACCACATATTCGTAGTGTCCTTGAAAGGCTAAGGGAAGAGAAATTGTTAATTAATTTGAAGAAGTGTATCTTTGCGAAAAGGGAGTTAGTCTATTTGGGGTTTGTTATATCACTCAAAGGTCTCAAAATGGATCCAGAGAAGGTAAAAGCCATCTTGGAATGGCCTACTCCAAGGTCTTCTACTGAGGTAAGATCATTTCATAATCTTGTTAGTTTTTACAGGAAGTTTATTAAGAATTTTAGTGGCATATGTGCACCCCTAACTGATATAATAAGAGGGGATAGAAAAGAGTTCAAATGGACTACAGCAACTGCGAGAAGTTTTGAATTGCCAAAGAAGAAGGTAACAGAATAACCTGTGTTGGCACTTCCAGATTTTAGAAGTGTTTTCTAGGTGGATTGTGATGCCAGTGGCAGTGCTATTGGGGCTATATTAAGCCAAGAAGGTAAGCCTATTGCATATTTTAGTGAAAAATTGAATGATGCAAAGAAGAAGTATTCTGTTTATGATCAAGAGTTCTATGCAATAGTTCATGCCTCAAAGAAATGGAGGCATTATTTATTGCCAAAAGAATTTGTTTTTGTATACTAATCATCAGTCATTACAATACCTAAATAGCCAAGGTAAATTGAATCAAAGGCATATGAAGTGGGTAGAATTCTTGCAGAGTTATACATTTGTGTTGAAGCATAGAAGTGGAAAATCTAACAGGGTTGCAAATGCACTAAGTAGGAGACAGTTGTTGCTTACAATAATGCAAGTTGAAGTAGTTGGGTTTGATGAACTCAAGAATTTTTACCCCGAGGATCTTGATTTTGCTGAAGCATGGAAAGCTTGTAAAGAACCTATTGCTGTAGATAGAACCAAGTGGTTAGACTATTTGATTCAGGATGGCATGTTGTTCAAGGGTAGTCAATTGTGCATTCCAAGGAGTTCCATGAGGGAAAATACGATTAAGGAGAAACATGGTGGAGGGATGGCAGGAGATTTTGCTCAAGATAAGACCATTTCCATTCTTAGAGAACATTATTTTTGGCCTCAAATTTCACAGGATGTGAATAAGTTTGTACAGAGTTGCTAGGTTTGTCAAGCTGCCAAGGGTTTAGTCACAATACTAGCCTATATCAGCCATTTCCTGTTCCATCAAGGCCATGGGAGGACATAAGTATGGATTTTGTTCTTGGATTGCCAAGGACACAAAGGGGTAATGACTTAGTATTCATGGTGGTTGATAGGTTCTCCAAAATGGAACATTTCATTCCATGCCACAAAACTCATGATGCTGTCCATATTGCAAACTTGTTTTTCAAAGAGGTGGTAAGACTACATAGACTTCCAAGGAGTATAGTTTCTGATAGAGATACTAAATTTGTGGGGTATTTCTAGAGGACATTGTGAAAAATGTTGAGAATAGACTTGAAATTCAGTTCCACGCATCACCCACAAACTGACGGCCAAACAAAAGTGGTAAACAGAAGTCTGGGCAATTTGCTGAGATGTTTAGTTGGGGATAAGCACAAGGGATGGGATTTAATTCTACCACAAGAAGAGTTTTCTTACAATAACTCTATAAATAGGAGTATTGGAAAATCACCATTCCAAATTGTATACGGGAATAGCCCAAGGACTACACCAGAATTGAGGAAGATAGAGCAAGGGGAGAGGACAAGTGCTGAAGCAGAAGAGTTTGTTGAACATATCAAGCATCTACATGAGGAGGTTTAGGCACACATTACCAAGATAAATCAAGAGTATAAAGCTAGGGCTGATCAAAGGAGAAGACATAAGGAATTCCAAGTAGGGGATCTAGTCATGGTGCACTTACGAAAAGAAAGATTTCCAGCTGGTACTTACAACAAGCTAAAAATGAAGAAATTTGGCCCTTGCAAAATTTTGAAGAAACATGACTCAGGAAATGCATATGAGGTGGAGCTTCTAGATGGTATTCACATTTCTCCCATTTTCAACATTGCAGATTTAATAGAGTATCATGATGATGGTGTAGATGAGGAGTTGGTGTTAGAGCCATGTCCAATTCCTGCTTCTAAGAAGGAGGAGATAGAAGATATTCTAGATCATCATGTGGGTAGGAGTATCAGAAACAGGTAGTATGAAGAGTATTTGGTCAAATGGAAAGGACGACCGATTGAGGACTCAACTTGGATTTTAGCAGCTGAGGTTTCCCATTTGGGATTTCCTCTACCATTCATAAAGTGACAAGGTCACTTTTCAATCTACCCTAGGTGTCTGATGCAGGAGCATCTGAAGGTATAAGGGCAATCTTGTGTCACCCAAAAAAAAAATGTACATAGACTTAGTTTCCGTTTCATGTGTTTTCAGTTTTGACACCCATTTGGGTCAAATAAAGGTTCCAACTCTCACAGTTCCACTATCAGTGTGCTAGAAAATCCTGAGAAAATAGGAGCATGTAATTGGGCCATCATTTTGGTAAACTAGAAGGTGTAAATTGGCCAGATGAATGTAATTGTGATTTAGAACAATCTAGAAAAAGAATCAGGTCAAAAGGCCCCACGGTTTGAAAGTTATTGTAGTTTTTCAGGTTTTGGAGACCTCCTAAGAATGCTTCAAAGTCAAGTTAGGGGCATTAAATGATCTCTAAAAGGGCTAAAAAATGGGGGATGAGCGAAGCCTATCCATAGGGCTATAGAGCGCTTTGAGAGCTTTCCAAAAATGTAAACAGTTCGTCAATCGGAGCTACGGTTCAAAAGTTATGCCTCCCAAAAGTTTGGTTACCATATTTGGATTCTTCTACATTTGCGCCAACTTCTAACACAGCTTCTAGAGCCTTCTATTTGGTCAGTGGATGCCTACTAGCACCTTCTAGAATGTATTCCTAGTCCTTAACCCTTCAGGGTCTATTTAAGGAGATTCCTGGCATTGTAAAAGGCAATTCAGAGTGGAGTTTGAGAGGAGGTATTGAAAGGAGAAATTATCTCCACATTTATGCTATGGTAAGCCCTTAGGGTATGTTTTGAAGTTTATTTTCTCTGTACTGAATGTACTAGCTTATTTTTTAGTTAATACAATTTCCCTTTTTTGTTGTGTCCATTCTATTCTTGGGTTGTGTCCCCATCAACTATCAACTCTAAGCTTGGCATTGGAGGTTCCTATAGATTCCCCTCTTCTAATTTAGGCTATGTGATGAATATTTCCCCTTGGGATCATAGTTGCTCCATCTGCTCATTGGTGAGTTGTTCATCTCCATTTTGTAATGGGGATTATGTAGGAGAATATTGTTCAACTTGGGGTGCCTATTACCATATTACCTTATTATATCCTCAAGGAAATAAGGTTCATGTTTTTTGGAACCAACTTTAACCCTTATTCCAAAAACCAAATCATAAAAACCCTCAATATCACAAAAATGGGGATGAGATACAACCAACTTGTACTGGTCTAGAAATTTGTATAAAAACAACCAACCACCTTTTGTAAGTATGAAATGGTGAGCTATAGTACAAGTGGGAAAAATTGAACCTTTGCTCTTCTAACCAAATATGTTTCCTCCAATCCTCCTATTTTCCACAATATCTCAACTATCCCTACTTTTAAAGGAACATGGTAGGGAAGGTCATGGGGAGTGCCTTGGAAACCATAAACCCTAAAAACTATTGCAATAAGGTATGGTATGATATTAGCCCAATTGTGAGACAACTTTAAGCTTAATGGATTATCCATTGGTCTGATATAATTTATTAATGCCCTAGGGATTCTTGGATTGTCCCTTAATAAGAGGCTTCCTAGTTTTGAAGAAAAATATCAATCAAACCTAACAAAGCTAGCCTTTTCTCCATCCCTAGTCATAACTACACTCCATAACTATATTAGCAGGGCTTCTCCCTCATGTTCTCTATTAAAAACCATGTCCTTCCCAAAATATGTTGAACCCTTAAACAAGAACATATGCATAAATAATGAGTAATGACCAAAAGTCTTTTCTACTTTTCTTTTGGAAATTCCAACTAGCCTGACATGGATTTATTTTGCTATATAGGATGCAAAGTCAAAAATAATATCCACGCCAAAAAAAGAAATCTAAGCCATCATATACATAAATTTGATTGTCATAAAATTCTTCTCATCCTCACCAAAAACTCTACATAAAGTCATATATATTTCTATGGATCTTGAGGTGAAAAATTCCTTCTTAATAGGCTCTTTTACAAAGGTTGTGACCATTGGAAAATTCCAAATTGAAGCTAGGTGTACCCCCAATGCACCTTGCCTGACTATATCCTTCTTTCATAAATATACCTCTTCTAGTCTAGGACATCCAATTGGTATATGGTAATCTGACAAAGGCTCCAAACCAAATACTTTTTAAAATTCTTTAGCACTTATACTCATCAAGCACTCCCCGTCAAATTTTCTTACTACTTTGATAGTTGGGTCATAGTTTTGGGCAATAGCCATGAGTAGGTCAACATCCACAAATACAATAGGGACCACTAATTTTCCTAAGTGAAAATTCCAAATGTTTCCATGTGGAGAAAAAAAATTTCTCTCTGGGAACCACTTTTTAAAGAGAAAAAGCCCTAATTTGGTAGTATTAGCATCCCTAATCCAATTTCGTCTATCATATAGACCTTCTGCAATCTTGAGCCTAAGGTTTATTGAAATTAGCTTCTTCGTCTGAGGAGACTCATTTGTAGACTCAGGTAATAACTCAAGGAGGTCATCATGTATGTTTCTATTAGCATAATCTACTTGTCTTGAGAATACTTTCTTTGGAGGCATGATGATTAAAATTTTTAAGATATTGGAAAGCTTTAATATATATGGTAAATTGAGAAACTTACTTGGCTCTGTGCTACCATTTCATTGTAATTCTGTGACACAACATGTATACTAAAATTTCTATTGCACTTCAATCACCTAAGGCATAATTATTCAATCAATTTGAGCTCTTTGAATGTTAAATTCTATTGGCATAGAGAAGAATTAGAAAAATCTCTATGCCAAGGTAAAAGCACAAACCTGTGTCACCCTTTTACAAAGGAAAAGGCTAACAAAAGTATAACTGTTCACCTTCAATGACATAAAATTGGTATTATTATTTAGAATTTGAAAATAAGTAAACTAATGAAATGTGTATAAATGGATGAAGTTTAGAAATATAATTCTTAATAATTATTTGGAATAAAAAATGATATATTTTTCTTATTTTTAAAGATAACCTTTTAGTTGCTAAAAAATGCTAGAAATTAGGGGTCTAGTTCCGACCACAAAATTACATGTAAATAAACTTATTTCCTTTTATCTCAAATTATGTTATAGATAAAATATGTAGCTAGAACAATCAAAATAAAAAATTGGCTTTACATCTATATTTTTTCTTTTATAACGATTCAAATTTCAACTTATTTAAATCGATAATTTTCATCTCCCACCATATTTTTCAAAATAAATGTATTCCAATGAAAATAACAATTATAGATTCTAGAAGAGGATTCTCTCATCTAGAACATGATATAATTTTTTTGATATGATTTAATATTCTTTTCTTTCTTAAAATTGACATCTTCTCGAGTTTTAAAATACGTACTTGTCAGTTTTTTTTAATTATAATGTACTATATCTAATTAAAACACTATGAACTCTATATGAAAATATTCATGACTTTGAGCTCTATAAAATGGTGTTTATATGTTGTTCAAAAATTATAATAAAAAATAGTTAGAGTTATTAAAATGTCACTTTTTTGAAATAATTTTATCTCTTGAGTAACTGGATACTAACTAGTATAAAACATGTATTTAATGGACATCTCTAATTGCAAAAATGTGAGACCATATATAACTTAGCGAGAATAAATTTATCAAGATCATGTGTTTGAAAAAAAAATATTTTTAGATATAAATACTCAAATTTTATCATTCTTATAAGTCAACCTAAAAGATGACACAACTTTGTACTTTTACCCTGCAACATACTCTATTCCTGGCTCACATGGGGAGTCTTTATTCTTCATAAATAAATCATAAAGAAAAATAGGGTGGCATCACCTTGTATTTTTTAAAACACACCATTGATTCAGAAAAACCCAACTATCTAGGAACAAGATCGTGGATGATTCATTTTTCCACTTGCCAGCTTGGTAGTCAACCCAATAGAATTTCTCTATGTAAGCCTTTCCCTTTTCCACTGGCAACTTGACCTAGACCCACTAGTGCTTGCAAACACGTGTCACCTTTTTGCTATGTTACTATGCCTAAATATTAAGCAACTTCTTATAGGTGACTTGGTGCCAACCATCAATGCACTTCTGATCATATGATGAGGATTCTATGATAACTTCACTCAAACTATGGTGGGTCCATATGTTTTCCCTTTGGTCACCATGTTGCATGGGATAAAGATTGAGCAAGTTTCATAGTGACTTGGCACCTTCCATTGATATATCTTTGATCTAATTGCTCCAATAAATCATGTGCCTTTCTTCTGAGTGTGAATCTATGTAGCATATGAAAAAACATCATTTGAAATGCTAGCGAATAATTTATATTAATTAATCTTTTGGTGCCACCTTTTTAAGCTTCCACTGTGTTTTAATTTAATGGGAAGGAATTATGTTGTTACTAGCAAGAATGATGAGTTTTCCATTCACAACAAAGCAACCATTGTGTTATTTGAAAGAATTCAGCACAAAGAAGATGCACATTCTCATTACTATTTATTGCATTTATTACTTCTAACATTTCATAAGGGTTATGTGGCTCATTTATGATAAAGAATTCTTATGACACCTAGCACATGTTAATTATATTACTTCTTACTTTTACGAGAAGGTGTTATGTCGCTATTGACCAAAATGATGAGTTTTTCGATTGTGACATAGAGACCACCATGCTCTTTTAGAAAACCATCACCATGAAGAAAAAGTGGCAAGTTCTCATTCCAACTCTTTATTTACTATGCTTGACATTTCTGACAACTCTAATGCTAGTAGAGCTCCTTTATGATGAATAAAAATTGGACATTGTTTCCACTTTTGGGCCTACCATGTTTTATTTTGGTAGGATGTTGCCATGTCATGTGGGATGAAGTGATTTCCATTTTTTAATATTTCATAGCGACCATCATGGATCTTGAAGATCTGACAGTGCAGGAATTTTTGGGAAAAAGGAATTTAAACAAATATTTTTTAAAGGCCCCTGTAAATTATGACCCTCATTTTTTCAAAATAATTTTCCCTTGCTTAACTAAGAGATGACAATTTTATGACCTAGAGGGCTCATTTAGGGCATGAGTTTTATTTAGAATTGGGCTTTTCATAGGGTTTAAATAATATTTGTCAAGACCAAAACCCTAATTTATATACTCAAACCAGTAGTTCATAGCAGAATATCTTCATGAAGGCATAAGGAAAAAAACATGACCAATGCATCCATCTTAGGGTTAGGTTAGATTCATTGAATCTTCCCATCTTTCCAAGTTGGTTCCTTCAAAAAATTCCTTTACAATCCTCTTTGAATTCATCTCAAAATGGTTTATCTTGAATTTTGTGCCACCAAATCATCATACTTATCTTTCACATGCTTTAGAAAATTCAAGAATTCAACTTTGTCAACTCATATTCATCAAATCTTCAACCAGACTCATTTTATTTTCCCTTGGAAGTAATGTGTTGTTGCTTAGTATGTACAAATTTTTGTTTGATCTCTACTGCCATCTTTTGATGCTTGACACATACTAAGATTTTTGACCTGGAAACTACTAGATTTCTCTTTGCTTGGCACATACTGAACTTACTTCACTTGGCTTCAACTAACTTTCTGCTTGACCTACATTGACTTTCTTAGCTTCCACTATTTGTTCGGTTAGGCTTGGTAGACACATTTCTTTTCTTAGCCATCTTCTAGTTGTTTCTCAAGTATCCTTTCATTATAGCCTTAAGTAGATAAACAATACGCTATATCATCAAAATCTTGCTTGGTCTTAGTGCTTCTTTATACACCATATAACTCAACCTTTCTCTAGGTTCTCTTATTATGTTTTCTTTTCAGATACTCTTCATCAATCAATCAAATAATAGCATTAGCAAAAAATAAGAAATTATCTCACCAATAAGTAGTAGAGTTAACATCAATGACAAAATAATGATTGTTCTATGAAAAGTTTCATCAATCTTCTTGATTTTAATAATCTCCTTTCAAGAATCCTTCCATAACAATTACTACTAGGTCAACCTATTCTCTACTACTTGGTCAAATATAAAAAATTTGGATTTTTTAAAATATTTTTCATTCTTTTCAAAGATAAAAAATTATATTTTCAATAATAGACCTTCAAATTCATAGTTTTCAAAGTTAAAATACAACTTCCTCTATTAATTTTAAGGTGAGACTTCTATCTTTCATTTCCTTTTATTATTTTATTTTAGATTTGTATCTTGATTGGGCTGATTCTATACACTTTAGATCTAGAGATAGATACATTTCTTAATTAGTTAGTTCAATTTTGCATACATGTTATCACATACAGGCCAAAGAGAGTGTTTCCTTATATTGCATCCCTTTTCATAATTGAAATTGAGTATTGGCATCCCATCCTTTTGGACCTTTTTAATCTAACTTGGGTTAAAAAAGAATCATATTTGGAGATTCTCTCTTTCCCTATACATATATTTTCAATGCTTTAGCTCATGAAGTGGAGGTCTACATCATGTTAAAGTATTTCTATTTCACCACTAAATATAAATTAAATCTAGAAAGATGATAATAATTTGAATGAACTAATATGTAGAAGAGAAATATCATTGGTGTATATTAAAGACACACTTAGTGACACCATAAATTCTCTTCTAAAACTTTTTTATATAGTATGGAGACCTTTCCCAGTATTCTCCTTTATGCTAGGATCTACCCCTTTTCAATAAAAATAACTTGATTTATGGTCAATAGAGGAGAAGTATTTAGTTATTCTTGTTATCCAACATTAATTAGTGCATGAATGGTCTCCACATGATGTGTTTCCTTTCTTTCTTTTTTTCTTTTAATTCTCCATAAGAGTACTTTCCTTACATTGTTCATATTATTTTTCCTACTTGGTATTTTCTAACATGAGAGCATCAAAGGATAAAATATCCATATCACATATGAAGTTATTTTTTTTATGTCATCTAAATTCAAATCTCTCTCCAAAAATTCTATTGAAGATAAATGTTTATTGAATTTGTAAAATAGTATTCCCCATATAGGACCATTGACAACCACACACAAAAATACACCAATTGATAGCATAGGTTATCAATATAGTGAAGATATATGCTAGTAGATATCAAACCTTATGTATATGTTTATGTATATGCATGTTCATATATTTCATTTTTCAAAGAAAATTAAGAAATAAAAACTATTGTAAGTTTATTGGGAAAGTGAGATACTAAGAGGGTTGGGAGGGGGGGGGGGGGGGGGAGGTGCTGAATTAGGATCACTAAAGCTTTTATCGTTCAAAGAAAATAAAAAACTAATTACATTCACCACTAATCCTTCTCATATCTGGATCATGATCCATATAACCTGAAACTTGAAATGGTGGTATACATATAACTATGCATCACATCCATAAGCATAAATGTAAATAGATAATGTTCATAAAATATTTGGTTACCTAGAAATCCTCCAAGGGTAAGGTAAAATTGGAGTGGGGATCACACCCACAAATCTTTACTACTACAATAACAAAGTTCTCCTATTAGAGCTACAATTGTGATCACTTTTGTTGATCTACCTTGTGAGGGGTCTACTCTATTAGGATCTTACAATACTATTAGGTTTACCTTTATTAAAGGATTTAAAACTTACAATAAGTAAGCACTCTATTAGGAGATTTGACTAGGCCTCTTAGGACCACTTTGTTAAGAGATTTACCATAATCCACTTGCTAGAATTTATGAGTACCCAATCCTTTGGTTTATAGTTACAATGTTTATTATAGATATTCTCTTTTCAATCTCTAATGTGATCTACTCTCTAATATATATCTTCTTTTCTCTTCAATTCTCATCTCGATCACTATACTTTTTTCTTTAAAACTTTTCTTGAAACATCCAAAATGTAGTACCTTCATATATACTTTCACATTACATCACAAAAAATAGAATATGGTTTGGATATGCTCTTAAATAGCCATGTGTAGAGCTATCTAGAACATAATCAATGATCTGAATGCTTCTCTTTTTGCCTTATAATCTTATTGGCTAACTTTCCTTCATAGGGATTAGAGATTCATTCCAAAAATGTCTAATCACTTCCATAAAAAACTCTAAAATCATTAAATATTGTCTAAATATTAATAAAAAATGGCTTACCCCATATTTTGTGTCATTAAAAACATTCTTTTTCAAATAGTGTCACTTCACAAATATGGTTCTTGATGCTTAGTCATAACTATTTTTCCTACTGATAAGTTTATCTTCAACTAGCCTAGCTTCTTCTATATAACTCGACACATACTCTTCTTTTCTCAATATTCACTATATAGTGGATATCTTGGCTTCCATAGGGATACTTAGTGATGTAGACTTGTTTGACTCCTATAGAGCTTAGTATATACATGATTATTTACAACTCTAACAAATACATAAGTCTCTCTATCTAGAGTGCCTCATTCCTAGTGATGACTGGCCAACTCTCCCTTCTATATGACTATGTGTTTGCTACTAACAAATAACAAAACTAAAGAGATCAACAATCTTCTCCTTTGACATTTGTGGAAAAATACTTTGTCACGATTACATCATTATAGTTCAATACAAAAATGATAATACTTCCCCTATGTTAATGAATCGGTCCATATAGGACTACAAAAATTTCACAAAAATACTCATATATATATATATATATATATATATATATATATATATATATATATATATATATATATATATATATATATATATATATATATATATATATATATATATATATATATATATATATATATATATTACATGACTCAAATTGTTTGATGTAGCTCTTTCATACCTTTGATCTATCTATTGTTGCATATCTTACCTCTGAAATACCTCCTTTATATCATTTTCTCAAAACTTCTTCTTTCAAATCTTCTTCTTTCCCCCTTCTTTTTGCCACTCATGTATTTTGCTATGGTTGGGAGGATGGAATGAAACCATATTTTTCAAGAAATAGCTTGTGAATTTTGATGATCATGGTCAGAGCATGATCCCATGTAGTTATATCTAATTCTAAAACTTGAATCTTAATCTTCATCTTTGCAACTAAGTAAATAAGGCTAACTCATGTAGAAAGATTATGATTCATTTGTACCAAATCCTTTGCTAAAGCTAACTCCTGTTACATCACCTCCAACTAAGGCATTAACATAGACTGTATGGAGACAATTTTATCCCTCATTCATCTATCTATTGTATATATTTTGGCTAACCTTCCCTATGCAAACAATAATTTGTTGCAATGCATTGGACTAGATCCAACAGATTGAGAAATAGTGTTACCTAAAGATTTTAAGTCTCCCTCAATCTTTGGAATATTAGGTTGAAATTTATTTGTGAATCTAGGTACATCACAAAGAGTAGTGTACAGATAATAGATTGTCTTCATACGTTCTTTTAGGTTATGTACAAGTGTAAAAAATTCAACCTTCCTTAATGCAATTACAATAGAAACCTTGTCAAGTACCTTGTTTTCTAGCTTCTTTTTTGACCAATCCATTAGCTTTTCATTGGTCTCTATATCCTCTATATTTATCTTTTCAACTATTTGTACAAGCTCATAAACACATCAAGAAAAATATTCTTGATATTATGTAACACTTACCTCTATTTTTTCTCCCTCCTCATTTCCTCTTCTTTTTGCTTCTTGGAAAAATATGTTGCAATATAAAAATTTACTCAAATGAAAGTCTTAAAATCCTAGTTAGTAGTTCAATAACTTCTTCCAAGGTAAAAAATTTAGTTTGAGAACTTTCCTTTTTATTCTTTCCTTTAATCTTCTTGGGTGTGGTACTACATGATACACCTAAGCCTTGAGTGTGTGAAGAGATTTGACCACTCATTTTATCTTGTGTATTAATACCAAAGACAATAAAAATAGTAATTGGAAAGGTTTGTGGTTGAGGAACTTGCACCTATTTTGTGGATGTAGATTATATATAGTTTCTTGGGGTGGAGTATGAGCTCCCACACTTGGCTCTAACCATGACATATCAACTTTAATCTTATCATTCCCCTTCTCTTTAGGCTTAGTGTCCTTATTTACCCTTGATAGAGGTCCTATGACTTGAGCCCTTTTTGACATGTGGTAGACTAATCTACCACTGAGTCCATGACTTTTTCTTCTTGTTTCTTATCTTCCTCTTGTAACTTAGTGGATTCTTTTCTTTTCTCTAGCTCCTTAGCATCTATTACCAATGTTGTGTTCTATGATGATTTTTGAAATTGTTATTGGATTTTGTGAATTTGTGCATTAAAATTGATGACTTGAACTTCTGCCTCAGCTATCTTAGGATAGTCTATTACTGGCCACAAGATTAGAGCATTAAGGGTGATTAAAGTAATAGGGACACATAACCTTGCTCTTGAGAACTCAACACACCTGTGTCTTGTTCATCAATATGAACATATTCTATTGTTATAGTGTCTTACTCACTCTCTTTAATCTTGTATATGATAGCTTCTTCAAGTGTGTCTAGATCATTATACAAATTCTATTAATTGTCCAATTTAGCTTCTCCAATACCCTTATCTTTATCATCATCTATTACTTCCTTTCTACTGGTTAAACTAAAAACTCACTTCCATATTAATCCAATTTGGTTTAAATTTTCCAAATCTTATCACTACGACATTTGATACCGAATTACCACAATAGGTCCATCACAACTTTGGCGACGTAAGCTATTGTTGTCATAATTTCTATGATGACGGGTTATGATGTCAAAATTGTGACAAACCTATTGTGGTAATTTGGTATCAGATGCACCTTCCCTAATCTTCCTTTTAGTCTTAATTACTTGTTTCCATTTTACATCAATCCTATTACACAACTCATTAGGAATGGTATTACCTATCTCTATAGGTGTTGTTTTAAACTTTACCATCATATCTAGCATAACTTCCTCTACCTTGGACTTATCTACTACACTTAATGTTCTAAGCTTTTTAAACCTAAAACTAGATAAGCCTATAAAATTCCTAGTGTTTTCACATACCTCATCAATTGATTTAGGCTTTGTTTCTACTACTACTCAGAAGTGACATGGTTCATCTGATTCTATATTTTCTACATCTTCCTCATCATCATTTTGTGTCATGAATTTCTTCCTCCTCTATTGAGGCTAACCCTTAGTTGCTGACAATTTTCTCTTTGTGCAACTTGTGCCACTTTAACCTTCACTTGGTTTTGTGATCTTAGCAACTCCTTTTGATCTGAATTAGGAATTTAGATTGCAATATATACATGGTGTACAACTTGAAATATTGTGACTAAATTGAAAGCAATTGAAATGCAACTATAGATGTGTCTAGAAAATGAAAAGTGACATTTTGAAAAAAAAAAGTTCATGCAAGTTTGATGGATCTCAGGGGTCACCATTATCACTTAGAAGTGAAATAGATAATTCCACAAGCTAATTAAAATTACAAAATAAACTCTAACAACTATAAAAAATTATGAAAACCTATATTAAAAATTATGTATTCTTGTAGAAGTCATAAGTTTCTACTCGTAGCTCAAAAACATGAACCCTCAAAATTTATGAAAAGATCTTCTAAAGTTCTACATTCAATGTTAGGTGTTGCGAAAGCCCAAAAATGCTCTAGAGGCCTCTAAAAATGCAAAATACTAGAACATAGAAAATACAAAAAAAAATTATTTTAGACTTTTCTCATTTTTTCTTATGGAAACATCTTTAGCATCTTCATGGACTATGTTTTGATCACTTTTTCTCATAGGTGTATTAACACTCGCTACTATAGTAGCTCTAGTCCTTAGTTTTACTTTACTGACTCTAATCTTTTTTGATAGATTTCTTTACATTGGACTCAACCTTTGTGACTTTCTTGGCCTTCTTAGCCTACTGTAAACAAAGTGCTAGAGATTTACCCTTCTTCTCTACATTCTCTTCCTTGTCACCAAGAACTTGTGTTATCATTAGGGGTCCTTCACCATAAACATGTGTGCCTAGTTTCTTAAGTCTAGGTCTTCTTATCATCTTCTTCCTATTTCTATTAGATGAGGAAATCTTAACATTAATTGTTATCTCAACCTCTTCATCCTCATATTTTCCAAAAGGATCGACCTTTGTATCAATTTCCTTAGCAAGCAATGTAGTGATTAGTGCATTCACATAATCAATATCAATTTTATAAGAAAATAGTTTTAGCCAGGCTACACTTAGCATAACTAATTGAATGTATCTATTAATTATTAGTATCCATTGGAAAATACACGTCATTATAATACTTCTCTTCCAAATATTTAGGAATCCTTGTCATTTTACTCATCTTTTTATTAAACTTATCAAAATAACAATCCAAAATACTTTATGAACTCTCCAAATTCTTAATATATCACTAGTAAATTTGGACTCAATTTTCAACAAATGTTGGTCAAAATATTGCCCTAGGTTGGTTGAAATTTTGACCAAGTAGTTAGTGGGAATTTTTCTCATCGAAATTTTGACCAACTTGTAGGTGGTTGAAATTTTGACAAATACATTTGTTGATTTTTTTTCCCTCTGCGAAATCTAATTTGTCATTTTTGGTAAAAATTTTGACCAATTCTTGGTGGAAAACTTTCAAGATTTGGTCAAAATTTTGACCAATTATTTCTTAAAATTTTTGAAGAATTGGTGGAAATTTTGACCCTTGGTAGAAAACTTCCAAGAATTTGTGGAAATTTCCACCAATTCTTTGTTATAAACTTTCAAGAATTTGTGGAAAGTTTGACCAACTCTTGGTAGAAAACTTTCAAGAATTAGTGGAAATTTCCACCAATTCTTTGTTGAAAACTATCAAGGATTGGTGGAAATTTTGACTAATTCTTGGTAGAAAACTATTGATAATTGGTTGAAATTTCCACCAATTGTTGGTCAAAAACTTTCAAGAATTGGTGGAAATTTTGACCAAACTAAGTTGTTTTAAAAAAAAGACAAAGCAGGTGAATCCCCCAAGAAATGCCTAGTAATTCATCTAAAGTGATGTTGTTGGCATGAATGAAGCATCAGAGTTTATTGAAGAAATAAATGAAGTATTTAAATATATGATAACTTGAATTAACTTGGATTTGAGAGAATCTAGTTGAATTAACTTGAAACACTACACATCAAATATCATAGAAGTCACTACCCATAGCTATATTTTAATGTAAAATATATCTCCATGATGATGCCTTTTATTTCACCTATACACTATGGTTCACCTACCACAAACCATAGTGTATAGGTACATCTAGCTAGCCTCCATTTAAAAAAGACAAATTATCTAAGAACTACAAATGATCAAATTAGAGCTCCTATTGAGACCAATGGTTGAAAGCTATTTTTTCCAACAAAAATTATCATTAACAACTAATACACTGGAAAAAGATACATCTAATGTATGATTTGTAATTGCACCACTTGATGCAACAAGAATTGTGGAAATTACAAAGAAAGAAATGAACACATAAAATGTATTTGATTCCAAAAAAATTAGGAACCATCTCATTACTATCTCAATATTTCTAGCAATACAACACAAAATGGCCTTTGCATACCTATGGATGAGCAAATGCACCTTCAATTTTTTTTGTAGTCTTGACAAGAAGATCATAAGTTGCACATCCTTGAGAGTATACTACAACTTCCTCCAAAGGTGAAATAAAGCCACAGTTTCTTGTAGATAGAATAGTTGATACAAAGTCTAGAACACATACATCTGTTCATATGCCTAAAACTAATACCTGGATTGAAAAATGCAACTAGCATAACAATAAAAACTAAAGGAAAAATTTATATGCAAAGCTTAAAAGATGTCTAAAACAAGAATCAAGAAAAGAAATGAAGAAGACGCTAGATTTCATAATTTCTTTTAAAATTTGCATATCATCAAAAGAATTTTAAAAAACCTTTGGACTACTCCACATTACCATTGGGATATCAAAGCAAGTATATTTAGGACTTTGGATGCTATTAATTATTACCAATGCTTATTTAAATTTAGTCTAGCTATCTCTCATAAACTACCATGATTACGAACACACTAATTAGAAAAGCATTTGAGAGCACTTGTTCACAAATTTGAATGGTTGGCCTATTTTGTATGAGGTGAAACAAATGGTAGAAGGAAAATACAAAATGAACCTTTCATACCATGAAAAACTATAATAATTAGAGAGAAAGAATTCAATGCAAGAATCAAAATGGAAAACTTAGAAACCTACTATTTGAATATAATTGGCTTTCACCTAATTAAAAAATGCATTCGAGTCATCTTTTGAATGCAACCAATAAAGCCATTTGTGTAGCCTTTACACCTTATGACAACATTTGGGTCCTTCTCGAACCATTCAATGGTTGTTGAGCATTAAATAATAAATGTGAATTAGCTTAAGAAAAATTATAATAATGTACCCATGATTCCAAAGAAATGGATTTGTTGTGTCTTGAAGGCTTAGTTGAATATATAAGATACATAGCTCTCTCAAAAAAGAAAAAGAATAAAAAAGAATAATGATGTCGTACAAGTCTAAAATACATAAAATGTTAAAAGAGCCATCTTATTAGCATTAGTCATTACCAAGATGCTAAAACAATACTTCAAATGTTGCCATATGACACTTTATTCACAATGCTAAAGAAAATCTAGTTAGAAGATGCAAATAAACCAAATTAGAGATATTCAAACCAATCAAAAGTTCAAAACTATCAAATACTAGCAAAGAACAATTCAAATAGTAGTAAAAAAAAAAATTTTCCGAAAAGAAAAGAAATTCGACAATATTAATAGTAAAAAGCTAAATCAAACTTGGAACAAGATTTTCTTCATTAGTTCCTACTATGCAATGAGGAGGATAAGGAAGCTCTAGCTTATCTAGATAATGTGTGTTAAGAAATGCCAACATCAACCATTTTTTAGCACTAAATTCTTTGGCTAGCTTCACACTCTCTTCCACCATTACATTAATTTGTTGATTGGGGTGTTGTGGAGCCTAGAAGAAGGAGATCATGTTGATTTTCATTCTTCTAAAAGATCTAATAAAATTTTCATTAGGTAAAAAGTAGAAAGTCCATTTGAGACTGACATAAAATGAACTTTTAAGCATCATAATCTTTCTCTAATCCAACAGGATTATTTCAAGGCATGTTAACTAACAAAGTAATATGAAACTATTATAATTTTCTATGAATTGATAACTTGAAGATACTGGCTTTCTACAAGTTCTATTACTGAATTATTCCTAAAGTTGTGTTATCATGATTTATGCACTTCGAAATAGTACAAATGTTTAGTAGTTCTGAAGTTTTATGACTGTTAATTTTCCATACCTAGATTTCTTAGAAGGGGGCCAAAGGTACAAAGGAGGCCATGCCAAAAAGCCATGTTTTATATGACAAAGTTAAATATTTATTGAACTATTATTCAATTGATTCAACTTGCAAATCAATCAATGGAACATCTATTAAATAAGTTGTAATGCCAAAATTCTTTTTATACCATTAGTTCTAGTATAATAAAATATAATTAAAAGTAATTCACTTAATAATACAATGTTCAATCAGTATAAGGAAATTAATGTTAGCCAACATTTATTAGCAAGAAGATTAAAGGAAGTATTATCATCAAATTTTCTTAACTAGATAAATTCAATACAAAATAAATACAACTATACAAGTCATGCATCATCTAATCATTTTATAGACATGTGAGTGATTATTTCCTAAAACCATTGTTGAAGGAGATAAATAATTCCTTACAGAGCATAGGAAAAAAATAAACAAGAGGGATTAGTTTGATGTAACCTACATAACCATCCTCTAACTAATGAATTTACCCTATTATTTACATAAGCTTAGTATTTGTGTTTAATTCTTCCATTGCAACATATCAGGTCTACAATTCCCTATACTTTGGTAGCAATTAGATGAGGATAAATTTTCAATTTTCATACAAACATAGAAAGGTGTCAAATTTCTTGAACAATTTAGTTTATCAAACAATGTTTCAAGTATTCCCTCTTTTAGGCTTCATACCATGTAATTAGCCTAATGTGGCATAATATGTGAACATGCCAATTCAAAACTAAATTTTATAAGTATAAAAATTGATTAGTAAATTGTTGTACAAAATCGAGAGTGATTTGATATAGGAGATATAAAAGTTAGAATTCTAGATAGCACTAGATCTATTCTATATAGCTTACAACTATATAGCCTCATTAAATGATTTTTTTTAAAAAATCTTGTAAAAGTGTAGTTTCCAAACAACCAAATAATTCCTTGTGTTGACTACCTGAGCCTGTATTTTTTATTATGTGTTTTTATAGTCCTTAGAAACTTCAATTATTCCATTAATTGTTAGTCATAGTAACAGTTTTAAACTCCTATCATGGAAATAGAAGATAAAGTGGAATGAATTGGTTGTTAGAATGTTCATAGATAAATAAAATATTATGGGTCAAAACTGATGGTATTGATTGAGTTGAAGATGAGATAGTATTGTCCTACATAGAAGTAGATATATTGGTTCCATCTAATAGAGAACATGATACAACAAATGTATTGAAATTTTTTAAGGTGGGTGTATAGGAGTAGTTATCAAGCACAACTAGAAATCATGTGGACTTTGCCCACATAGGTTCAAATCTTGTTGTCCATGCTCTACTATATTTTGAATTTTTTTGGCATGTCACGATTCACTAGCTATAATGTGGGGTCTTGTATCAAGTCAATAAAATGGCTCATATGTTTGTTATTTTGAAGGATCCAATAGAAGAAATGTTGAAGGATAATGAAGAAGGATATGTTGATGAGAACTGGAGTAACTGTAGCTGATTCAAATTATTTTGAATTTTTTTACCATCAATATTTGGAATCACACTCCAATTGATTCTCATGGGTATGTGCAAGATCATGGTGTACCAAACTATGGCCTTAAGTGGCAGTGAAAAACCAACAAATCAGGGTTATGTCAACTAGACACATAATTTTAAAGTGGTTTTGGACTTTATATCAAAAAGTTGTAAGAAAATAATCTATAGAAAATTGAATCTAGTTTCTAAACTACAAGGCCTTATCTAGACAAAATATTATTTGATTGGTCAAAAGTTTCGATTTTGATGTAGTACTACAAAAATTTTAGGGTGAAAATAAAAAGTAGGTGTATGTCTGACCACCCTAATCATAACCAAATGATAATATTTTTTAATATAATTTTAGATATAAAAAGTAGACTCATGCTTGGATGTGACACATATTTTTAGCAATTTTTATTCCAAATAAATAATTAATTATGAATTTTCTACCATATTGTTTTCAGAATTAAAAAACTCCCGTGTCTGACCACCTTAACTAGTTTAAAAAAAAATCAAAATTAAGTTTTTTTTTTTTTTTTCTTATACTAGTCAAAGCATAGAATGTGACACATCTTTTGGATTTCACAAATCTTATACAGTTTGAAAGTTATAGCTATTTTTCAACTAATATGTCAATCAACACTTTGTAGCTAACTCCATTAGAAAATAAGTAATAATTACTTACTGAACTTGTAATTTGACAAAACTTACATTTATGAAAAGCTAAGAACATTCTTAAGAAACCCTTTTCATTACATCAAATTTTGGTTAAGAAAAAGTTGTCAGCTACATGCTTGAAGTAAAAAAACACATAAGAACATGCCAAAAACACATTTTCGGGATGTTTTAAAGATGAGCATATAAGGTTGGTATCGAAATATATAGTAGGAATTATAAATGTATTAATTATTTTCATTTAGTATCAGGATGGGTGGGAAAAAAGTTGGAATAGATTTTGAAATTCTTTGAGGCATTTCAGAACTACATATTTTTCAGATCACCACTTTTTGGCACACCATGATCCTGCACATACCCTCATGTGATTCAAATCATATGCTCACCAGGAAATTTCCCACTTGAAAATTGGTGATTGAACATAAAAGGGTCCCCTACCTCCATTTTATTTCCCCTATTATGGGTAATCATTAGAGTTAACTTGATTTCCCACAATTAAATTCTATTTGGGATCAAAGTTAAGAACTTAACAAATGTTAGAGAAAGCATGAAAAGATGGAGACATTGATCACTTTAGTGCATGACATGACTTACATCTAGGAGTCCAGTTGAATTAACTTGGAACAACTTCTCAAGATTAAAGTAGCAAAATAAGGCTTCTAAAGTCTTAAAGTAAGTTGAGTGCATGCATCTAAAATGAGGGGGTGGTAAGATGATGTCCCCACATGGGTATAGATTAGAACAGTTGGAGTAATAGGTTAGAATAGTTGGAGTAATACTAGCTACTTTCATGTTTAGAACATATGTCAAGGCCCTACCTATTTCACCAATTTCACAATGGGCATCAACCAGATAGTTATACAAGTTTTACATCATTTGGCATGGAGTTCTCTATTCATAAATATTTTGTCTCTATATCTACTAAGAAAAGTTAAACATATTTTTGATTGCATTGTTGTCTCCATTTGTTATAGAACATAACCAATAGTGAGCAATGATGCAAATAAGTGTACAAATAGCCATGCCATGCCACATTTTTTTTGCAGTAATTGTACAACTAAGGATTTTTTATTTCCCTTGTTTCAGTTGATAATGCAACTATATGTTAAGAGTTTCTATAGCTTGAAAAGAATAAAGGAACTACTTTTAGAATTTACAAGAACAAACAAAAATATATGCACCAAACACATATTTATTGTGAGAAAGTTTAAATAAATATTTAACATCTATAAACATAGAAGCTTACCGAAGATTTATTAGTTTTAGAAGTGTTAGTGTCATTGATGACATTTTAAAATTCAATACTCAATGAGCTAGCTAAAATTCTAATTCAAAATATGTACTAAAAATAGGGAACCAGATCCCCACAAATATTGAGACATTTGATCTTTAATAATATAAAAAAAGAATCAAGTCACCTGGATCAATTCCATTAGTATTTTGTGAGTGCAATGGAGAAAGGATGGTTACATCTTTAATGTGAACATTGCTTCATTGACCATAAATGCCATTCAAATTAAAATATTATAATTATACTTGATGAAACAAATTATCAAACAAACAATAAGAGTATATAGAGAGATTGTTGAATAGCATATACTAGTAATGAAAGGTTTCACAATCATACATAAACCATCTTCAATATAGATAAACTAAATTGAATGCAAACCTTTAGTACACTAGACATATATTTTAGAATGGTGAATTTAGGATCGTTAGATTCAAGATGAGGACATTAGTTGAGTCTACCACCTCAAGAAGGTGAAGGCAGGTGTAGCTTAGAGTATGATTATGGTACTAATCCCACCAAATAAATCCCTACCAATCAATAGTACCATTGTCACCTGTGAAAATGAATATGCAAAGAAAAATATTAGAAGTATAATAAACTAACCAAAAACATATATAAACTTTGAACTAATGGCCTCCACAACCATTTAATAGCAACACCTTTTGATAGTTGACTGCTCATTCTAAGAAAGAGGGTAAATTAAGCATCAATAAAGATAAGATTTCATGATCCAAAATTTAAGATCATGTTATAGAAAGTACATCCCTACCTATTATTACAACATCTATCACATTGAATGCAGTTATAAGGGCATTATGAAATTAGAAATCATAGAAAATGAACATGAATTATGCTCGAGTAAGACCATTCTATTGAATTCTATAAACATCTATGAAAACCTACAAAGGTATTTGAAATTAGATACAAAAGTAAAAAATAAAATTAAACGTACCCCAACAATGTTATCAAATGAAGGCTACCTTTAAATATTGCATACTTACATGTTGCTTTCTCTGCTACCATCTATGAATAGAAATACTAATTGTAAACACCAAAAGAGATAAAGGAGAAATTAGTTTAGTAAAGTTGGAATATGGAGATGTGTTTACAAGTCTTTCCATGGTATACAAAAAAAAAGTAAATGGGTTACCTTGTTTTGGATGTAGTAATGAAGGTTGCTCCAGTAGTCCTCATCCACTATGGCTTGTAGATTTCTTATGGGTGCTGCAGCAGTAGAGCGGGAAATAGAATAAGAAAGGTTTATGTTTTGTGTATTTTAAATTTAATGTTTTCAATAAAAGTTCTACATGTGGTGGCATACCCAGAGTAGCAGTTCGATGAGCTCTCTAGATATAGCCACCTAGGACCGGGTGTAGATTCTTTAAATTAGAATAGTTTTAATGATTGTCAGATTCCAATAATAGGTAGTAGGCAGTTTCAGATTCTTATCCTTTTTTTGGATAGAAGATGGAAAAAAAAACATGTGGCCTACTGCATGATTGTCAGATTCCAATAATAGGTAGTAGGTAGTTTTCAGATTCTTATCCTTTTCTTGGGGTAGAAGATGAAAAAATGTTTCTCATCCTTTTATTAGAAAAGGAGAGTTAGCTTTAAATAAGCCGGTTGGCTATGTAAGAGATTCATTCAAATTTGGGTAATAGAGAAAGTTTCAATTTTTTCCTTAGAAAGGATATAGATAATCGACTATGGAGTTTGGCAGCAATTCGATCTTGGTCTCTCTTGTAAAATTGTAAATATATTTTCTTTGAGGACATTCTGGGTTAAAGATCTTGGTGTGCAAGTGAAGATAAACTATGGATATTTATATATTTTGATTAATCCAATCTTGAGTTTGGTTCGAGTTTGATCCCGGCTGATTGATGTCGTGCCCCTTGAAGTAACTCAGTTGAGTGAGTATTCCTCCTGAGATTTCCAAGGTGTGGCTCTGCATCATTTTTGGTATCAGAGCCTAGCATCATAATGGAAGAAGAAGAAGCAAAAAGACAAAGCTATAGCCAAAGACATTCTATATTCCGAACAAAGTGCAAGTGCAAGAATAAGGTATGCAAAGTTATAGTTGATAGTGGTTCCTTTGAAAATATAATCTCAGTAGAAATGGTTGAGAAACTGAATCTTCCAAGAGTACCTCATGATTTACCTTACAGAGCTTATGGGTTAGGAGATGAACAGTGGATTGATGTCTTCGAAAAGTCATATGTTTCTTTTAACATTGGACCATATTTTGATACCATTGAATGTGATAATATGCCTTTAAAAGATTGTCACTTGATTTTGGGAAGAGCATGGCAATATGACAGGTCAACCATATATGATTGTAGAGAGAACACATATACCGTCAACAAGAATGGGAAGAAGATGGTTTTGCTTCCATTGAAGGATGATACAACATGGAAGGAATCAAGAAGTATAGGTCTTATTGATAGGATAGCATTTCCAATGCATGATGAAGTGAAAGAAGTTTTGGTAGAGGCAAATGAAACTACAGAGAAGGAAGCCATAAAGAGTGTAGATGTATGTGAAGTTGGTACAAAAATCTCAACAATGATAGATGTAAGTTGTCCTCTGGAAGGGAAAGAACCTGAAGAGTAGAAAGAAGATAAATTGCAGCAAGTAAATGTTGATGAGAAGAATAAAGAGGGAAGTCCTATGGAATTTGAGTGTGAACAATTTGTGGTTGGAACAATAACATGTCCTTTGAAAATAGAGAAGAGTACAATGTTGGAAGGTACTCCTACGGAAAAGGTTTTGGAGGCAACTGATGAAGCCTTAAATATGCATAATGAAGAAAAATGTCAAGAGGAATGGAATGAAGATGAAGCTAAGGAATGTGTAATAGAAAGTTCTAAAGAAGAATCTAATTTATGGGAAAAATTTGCAGCCATTGTGGGAGAATGGAAAAGGCATGGCGGTAGTACAGAAACTCAGCTTGAAGAAGAAAGGAAAGAGTGCAATACTGTTATTGTTCTTGAGAAAAGTTGTAATAAGAAAGAGATATTTGAAAGTGAGATTACTACAAAAGATCAAGATGATGATAAATGTTTAATAAAGGAAGAAGCGATAAATACGATTCTTAAGATTCAAGATGTGAAACTGGTCGATAGTCAAGAAGTAGATAAGTTTATGGTTACTATTGATGAAGATAGATATGATGCACATTACATGGTGTATAAGGAAGCTCATATTCAAAAAGAGAACTCAAATAATCTTAATGCTGATGATATATTTTCTTCTAATAATGTTTATGCAGGGATGCAGATTTCATGTATAGTGAATCATGTTGAAGAATTTTCTGTGACATTTACAGCATTAAAGAATCAAAGCTACAATGTGGAGAAGTTGGATATTATCTTTGTTTTTCTTGTAGATATGCTCATCCTAGTTCAAAGAAATTGGAAAGTTCGAAAGAAGAATGAGATTCATTTCTACAACACATCATCTCAAGAGGACTTGAGATTCATTCTACAAGGGAGTATGCTGCAGTAGCAAAGTGGGAAATAGAATAAGAAAGGCTTATGTTTTGTGTATTTTAAATTTAATGTTTTCAATAAATGTCCTACATGTGGTGGCATACCCAGAGTAGCAGTTCGATGAGCTCTCCAGATATAGCCACCTAGGACTAGGTGTAGATTCTTTAAATTAGAATAGTTTTAATGATTGTCATATTCCAATAATAGGTAGTAGGCAGTTTCGGATTCTTATCCTTTTTTTGGATAGAAGACAGAAAAAAAAACATGTGGCCTACTGCATGATTGTCAGATTCCAATAATAGGTAGTAGGCAGTTTTCAGATTCTTGTCATTTTCTTGGGGTAGAAGATGAAAAAACATTTCTCATCCTTTTATTAGAAAAGGAGAGTCAATTTTAAATAAGCCGGTTGGCTATGTAAGAGATTCATTTGAATTTGGGTAATAGAGAAAGTTTCATTTTTTGCCTTAGAAAGGATATAGATAATCGACTATGGAGTTTGGCAACAATTCGATCTTGGTCTCTCTTGTAAAAGTGCAAATATATTTTCTTTGAGGATATTTTGAGTTAAAGATCTTGGTGTGCAGGTGAAGATAAACTATGGAGATTTATATATTTTGATTAATCCAATCTTGAGTTTGGTTCAAGTTCGATCCCGGCTGATTGATGTCGTGCCCCTTGAAGTAACTCAGTTGAGTGAGTATTCCTCCTGAGGTTTCCAAGGTGTGGCTCTGCATCAATGGGGTTGAGGTTGTTTAGAGAAACTATCAAATGACTATTGTAAACTAGAACACTAAGGAGGGCTACAATTACCTAATTACAAAATAGCTAAGATCAAAGACAAATATATATTCGAAATAAGAACTATTTGTATGGTGGCTTATGGACTGCAACACCATCTACTATCATATGGGAGTTATAGCAGGAGAGAAATAGACACATTTTTAAAAATAAAAGGATAACATAAGAACAACTTACTGAAAAGATGGAGGCTGCCATTATCAATATTATGAATAATAGAATATCAAAAATGCAAAGAGTGGCAGAAAAGATGACTTATTGGGATGAGAAGATGAGAGGTAGATGAATTTGGGTTTTGTGATTCCTTGGTACATTAGTTTGAGCTTCCCTTGGTTTTGAGAATACTATAATATTCTCTACTTAACAAGGCCAACCACATGAAGTTGGAAGCTCATCTAGCCTCACCCCCCTCTCCCAAACATCAATCTAAATTACCCATTATCATCTAATTACATACTTCATTCATTCATTCATCCATTTATGAATTATAACATTCAATCAATATAATCACATAACATTCATTTATATGATATAAAATTCATTAATACAAAATATTAAACAAGACTTCATTAACACATAATAGTATTAATTAACATCAAATAAAAATTAATATTAATACATAACATTCATAGATAATTACTTAAAAGAATGTTATTTCATTATCCAATAAGTTTTATCAAAGAGAATTTTTAAAACATCATTTTTTATTATTTTTTTTCTTAGATCTGTTAAGTAAAAGGCTGATAGGAGCATCAATATCTTCCTCACTATCCTCTTTTGTGGCACATGTGATGTAATGTAAAATTATGATGGCTCCTACTCTTTGGAGCAGCAGGAGGCTACTACACTAAAGTGGGCTATGTTGCAAGAACAAGTAAATGGGTTAAATTGGTATACTCGTTTTCCCTTTTTAATTGTTACAAGTATATAACTAAGTACTATTACAAAATAACATGCATTTTTCTTACCTAACAATGCCACATCATGTATATTAACATTTTGATTCGCTGCCACATCAACATGTTGAACACTTGGAACACGCTCCACTCCTTCACCATAATGTTCAACATGATCTAAAATATTCAAAAAAAGGATACACATAAAATTGAAATGCAAGATGTTAAATAGTATTCATAATTGCATAATTAATTTCCAATAGCAAATTAATACCTCCACCACTATAATCCACATCATGGTCTTCATCACAAGTAGGTTCTATGATAGGATATGAGTCAATTTATGTTCAAAACTAACACCAAAAAAGAATTTTTTCAACTATTCAATTTCATTTACTTTTCATCTGAAAAATTTACTCGTGACTCATTTGATGCACCAAATTCTTGGGCAAGGCTTTTAGATTCTTGGTGTAGGCATGCAACCATGACTTTATAGCCTTCCTTCAAGGCAATTTTTCTATCTTCAACCATGAGCCCCACATTGAATTCTATGACCTATAATTTTTGCTTAATATTGTCAGTTTTCTATTTATGGTTTCATTAAACAAAATTGTTTGCAACATTATATTAAAAATATACATCTAAAATTTAATTGTTGCTACTTACAAGTAGAGAATGAAGATTCATATAGCCACTAGAGCCAAGTTTGTATTGCCCAACCTTTTCTAGTCTCTCTTTTGTAGCCATGGATGTGTCCTATAGTTTATCAATAGTTTCAAACATGTTAGATTATATATTTACAAAGATCACTCATTAGTGCATGATTACTATGTACTTGATATTGTCATGAAATACCTTCTTTTTCCTTGTGTTGGTTCATTTACTCTATTTTCACATAGCCTTTTCTCCTTTGCATCTTCTATTACTTCATTCCACTCCATCAGTGGAATCATAGGAGGATGATCATACTTTGGGTTCTCCTTAAGACACCTTCTATAATGGTCCCTCATAGTCTTTATATGCCTCAATGTTCTTTTCTAAAGTAGGGTGGTGTCAAAAATATTTTTTCCCAAAAATATCCTCAAAAGATGTAATCAACTAATTTTTTAATTCAAAACCCTATTCATTCCAGCTTTTAAAAAAATTGTTAGATCAATAACCCTAATATAGTATAATAAATGGAGAAAAAGAAAAAAAATTAGTAATGAAATGAAACTACATACATTTTACATATGGTGGGTCCAAATAGCCTCAATGTCATATAAAAAAGATGATCAAAGAAAACATTATTACCTTAAAAACATAAAGGGACTATCAGACCAAAATGAGTTATGTATAAGTAAACTAAAATTACACTTTAAATAATAACAATTTTAAAGCAGTTGGAAGCTTTCTTAATTTTAATGAAAACATAGCTTTCTTGTTCAAAAATAATGTTCTTACAAATGAACTAGTACTATTCACACACACTACTCTAGGAAATGGATCAACTTTAGTAGTACTAGTCTCTGTTACTCTATCAACCAAAGGTCTCTCTATTAGTACACAAAATAGGCACATGAGTACAAAATTCACCCAACAGAAAAAAAAATGCATGATTAGCACATTACAAAATATAAAAAAACAAGCTTTTACTAGTTGTAGTGAGCATAGACAAGGATTTTTGCATGTTCCTTGTTGCCAACAATGTACAAGGAAATATTAAACTTTTGATCGAAGGAGGCAGCCAAACTTCATCATGAGTTAATTGATACAATATTTTTAACAAAGAAATTTGAAATAGATAAAGATAAAATAGGATACTAGCTAGAAGCATCCAAAAATAAAATTTGAGTGTTATAATGTTGATGAAAACAAATAAAGAAAGTGTTACTTACACGAAGGTTGTGTGCTACAACCCTCGCCATGTTCACCACACAATGTCACAACTATCACATATTTTTGTAGCAGCGCACATAATATTTTAGATCACAATTCATAATATACTATAAAATATAAATATCTATTGAACTTCTATTATTACTTTATATTAATTACTAATTACTGATCTACCTCACAATAGGTGTTTCATGGTCATGCTCTAGGCCATGCTTAGGAATAATATATTCAAACTAAGGATCATTTTTATCACTATGAGGTGCATTTAATCTTGTCAACCCAAGGACATATACTTGAAATGGTCAGCACAATATCTACACTAGGACTCTTAATGAG
Source organism: Cupressus sempervirens (assembly GCA_028749045.1). Taxonomy (NCBI): domain Eukaryota; kingdom Viridiplantae; phylum Streptophyta; class Pinopsida; order Cupressales; family Cupressaceae; genus Cupressus; species Cupressus sempervirens. Next base: position 757,267,857 of record CM053793.1, on the reverse strand, counting down.
TCACTAAGCTTATGTTGTAGGAAAGTAGAATGCAAGGAAAAGAATTTACACTATTGCTATAAGAAACTAACACACTTAACTCTATGAATACTAGAAATACAATGAAAGGATAAGAAATATTCCAACTTGGTTAATTCACTATAACTATTCTCACATATGCTGCAAGAACATTCACAAAGTGCGATGCTATAGGAAGGAACTTACAACTTCTACTTACTAAACTAAAAATGCTTGGAAATAAATCTATTCTATCCTAATCTAATCCACCTTCCAAGTGGGCTCCCTTGGTCAACTTAACTAAACTACTAACACAAAAGAGAAGCCAAAAACTATTTTATTAGATTTCAAAAATTCATTACATAACACAGAACTGTAAAAACACAACTATAAAAGTTAACAGTCTGTTCTCATAAACTCTTTCTTCTAATTGGCTAAAACTAATACACTTGGATTGATTCCTATATATAGGACATCAACACTTATTCCATAACAGAAAGGTAAATGACCAAGCTTTAAATCCTCAAGAGAAAATAGGAGGATAACAACTAAAGGTGGGAAGAAGGAATAACGACTTAAGGTGGGAATAATAAAGTCTGAACATCTACTCACCATTGAATAAATATAGAGAAAGCAATAAGTCTTCATAGTTCCTCCTTACTCACTGTTGTGTATTGTGGAACCGTTACAACTTTCCTCCACCATGACTACTCCTTAGTGTTCTCTTCTCCTCGAATGTTGTTGGTGCTCAACTTTTGAATTCCTCTAATCATCTTTCAATCTTCATTAATAGGTTAGTTTCAATACAAAGACATGTTTGCAAATAAATATTCATCAAATTAAATTCAAATATAAGAATACACATTTTGATAACTATATGAAATATTGCATAATTAATATATATATATATATATATATATATATATATATATATATATATATATATATATATATATATATATATATATATATATATATATATATATATATATATATATATATATATATATATATATATATATATATATATATATATATATATACTAGCAAACGATTGCATCGTTTCTATGCATAGGTTTATCATAGGTTCAGTAAAAATAGGTCCACAAATTTCTCAACAAAGATAAAATAGAGTATCTTAAAACTATCATGAAATAAAGGAAAATGTTGGTCTCATCAATTACCTTCAAAGATTTTGTTGGTGTTTAAAACTACTGAACCACAAAATTCTCAACACCAAATTGATAATACCCACACAATATAAGGAATAGACAGTTCCTGTCAACAACTCTATGTGTAAACCATTTGGACAAACTTCAACAAAACCAAAATGGCCTCCTACTCTGTAAGCTTTGCAAGAGCAAGGTGGGTTTACCTAGGGAATGCTTTAGATAACCATTGCTACATGAGAATTATAATAGTTTCATTCTTATTTTAATCCTCTATCCCTATCACATGTTCAATTTATCCATTTTTTGATATTCTCTGATTTATATACATCCCTCTTAAGAAGTTTTGGACCTAATTTTCCTTAAGCTTACAATTACTTCTGGGAATAACAACTACCTAATATCTAGAAGTAAAACATAAATGAGTTTTGACCAACATTATAAATCTAAAATGGAACAAGAATGATTTTAACTTTGAAATGTTTGGACATGTAGCATTAGAATTTACTCTGTAACACCTCTGATTTATATGACCAGTTCTTTATCCATAGGGGCATAGAGTTAACTATTAGCAGGAGATCTTCTTCAATTAACTTGTAATTGAATTTATCAAATATAATCACCTATTTCCATTCTTATGAGATATCCCTTTCATAAACTCATAAATTTTACTAATCTACTGAAGAATTTACATAATCCTTTGAATTAAAAGAAACAACAAACCAATATATAATCCATCCAAACTACATTCAACCAGATGAACCCTATTCAAATGATCTCAAAACTAATAAACTCATGAAATAGAGACAAAAAATAGTGACACAGATCTAGTGTTAATACCCTTTTGTATTATCCTTTTGCTAATTAATACAAGAACAAATAGAGATTCAATGAAGAACCCATGAATTCATGCTAATAATATCATTTTTATTTGTCATCAGAAAAGTACATAACTAGAAGTAAATTCAAACACAACTACACATGACTGGACTGACTGTACTATTTCTTGACATTCCCAAAAAAATATCAAAATTCAGAATGTCAAATTGCTTTGAAAACTCATTTATATAGGAATGAGTTGCAACAAGCAAAGGGAAAATGTGATTGATAGGTGTCATTCCAAACTAGAAAGAAAAATAGCTAACAAAAGACAAAACAAAGTGTAATAGAATGTCAACAATATCAAAATATTCATCGATAGGCTCACATATGACACATTGTTACAAAAAATTAGCTCCTTGGTTTGCCACCATTATTCTAGATCTTCAAAATATGTAGCTATTAAACTAGCCAATGATGAGTCATCTTGTGGTGCTTGCAAATCAATTTTTACACTTGGATTTTCACTATTTTCACCTTGGACAAACAACATTATTTTTAAGCTTAATTATTTCTTTGTCACATCCACACCCTAGGTCTCTGTACTTGAAATTAGAGCTAACTAGTGACCTTCACCTTCTTCATTTTTCAGATCCGGTGCTAATGTGTCAATAATCTGCACCTCATCATCATATATCTCATCTTCATCTATTCCAAATTCCTCAACCTACTCATCAGAAGCAATATCTATCATCCATGTGTCAAACACTATATCATCTAGCCAGTCGAATTGCAAAATATCATTCTATCTTTTGAGTACATACTCAACCTCATTATTAATGGTAACAAAATCCTATTTCAAACAATCAAAGAGTAACTACACATTTACTAACTCTTCAGTTGAAGTGGCCCACCAAGCATGTCCCTTTTCATTTATGATTTTATTCATCCTTAAATAGAACAAATCACCTAATTGTTTGGTCCACTCATCTTTTCTTTTCAAATTATTCTTTTTGTTTATAGCATGGGGAAACAAACCAAATTTTTAGCACATGTACTTACTCAAGTAACCCATTATTATTCTTTGCAAACAAACCCTCCTCTCATTAAAATCTAGCAAGTCAGTGACAATGTCATAAATCTTTTCAATTTGGTCATGGGATGACCTTATGACTAAATAACAAAAAAATGTCACCTCTTTTCTTCTCCTTTTCTTCCCCCACTTATTCATAATAGGCTTTAAAGCCTCATCTTTCTCTTTCAATTCTTCCCAAATGTTTACTACCCTTGCTAACTGATCATAAAATAATGGCCACTCAATTTTGTCTATAAGGTAGGTGAGATATTTTCTTAGATTATCTTCATATTGTATATTTAGCTCCACATGTAAGGCCCACAGCTTTCTTTTTCCTTCCTCAAAATCCTCAGCTATGTGGTATTCTGGCCTTTGGGGTGTGTCTGGTACATCTACAAGGCAGGTGGATTTGAAGGGTTCCACTGGAGGACAAGGGTATGTTATTCTAGACCTTGTGGACCTCCTCATTAGCTTATTTTCAAGCTCAATTCTCTTTTTTACCTCCTTATTGTAGGCCTCAAGAATTGTTTCATATTTACTTTGTAGCTCAAACATGGTCTATTCTTCCTTCTTAGTAGTAGCGAACAAAAATTGGGATGAATCCACATTCCAATGTGTTGCCTATACAAGAGGAGTATTAGCAACTCTCCTTAAAATTATGTTTCCCACCAATGTAGGCTCATCAGGTTGTGATAATGTGGCTCTAGATCCTCCTCTTAATGACCAACTAACCAATGTAGCCTAATCTTCAATAAAAGCAGTACCTTGGAAGTCTTTTTTATTTTGATCTTGCAAATTCTATTTATTTGAAACAAAATTGAAAGTTAAGGTGTTAGCAATATCCCAATTTGGTAACAATAAAATATTTGATGCCCTTACCATCTGGCTTTCCTCCTCAAGGCTTATATTCTAAAATTCTTTTATCATTTCTTCTTTTGTTTGGTTCTCAATGGAGGTTTCATCCATTTATGGATGCTCTATTTTCAATCTTTTATGCATTTCTTCAAAATTATTCATGTTTGCCCTCCATGCAAATTGTTGAAAAAGCCTAGACTTTACAAAGTTGTCATTAGCCAAAAATTGATGACTTGTCTATTCTAATATACAATCCAATTCCCTCCCTCTATAGTCAGCTATTGTTAGATCCAAACTAGGTGGAGGAGTTTCCTGAGGGTTGCCCTCATCTAACTCTACCTGGGTGATAAAAATACCTCCTTGTGATCCCATTAGCTCAATTTTCTCACTAGTGAGTTATTCTTTCCCCAATCCTTAAAGGGGATTGAGTAGGTGAATACTCCTCAACTTGAGGATTCTTTTCCTTTATTATTTTTCTCTTCTTTGGGGATGGTTTATTAGGCCTTTCTTCTAGGACTACACTGGTAGATTCCATTATCTACTTGCCCTTATCTTTAGTGGTATTTTTATTCTTAATTATATTGTAGCTTGGCCTTCTTTGAACAATTATTTGGCTAGCTCCTATATTAGGAGTGAAAGCCAACCTCCTCATGACCTCTTTGCCCTTGTCTAGGTATGAATCAATAAAAACTTATTTTTTCTCATTCATAGCTTCCATTAGTTTAGGGAAGGTATTCATGAGTTTATTTACTTTATCAACCTTTGTATTAGCATTATCTAGAGGACCATATTTCTCATGAAAACAATGAATGAATTCTAAAACCCAGGAATAAACTCTCCACTTTTCTTTTTTGGTTTCCTATTCCTGTAATGAGACTTCATTCCTTATAATTTCCTCTGGATAATATGAGTCATGTTTGACCTGTCCCAATTTGATCCTATGTCTCAAGGTTTGATTATGGAACCCCTTAGTATCTCAAAAATGGGGATGGGAGATAAGCCATTTTATACTAATCCAAAATTTTATGTAAAAAGAGCCAACCTCCTTTGGTAATCACAAACTAGTGTGCCATAGTGCAAGTATGAAAAATTGACCCTAGTGACCTTTTCAACAGAAATATCTCCTCTACTACTCCCAATTGCCACAAATCTTTAACCATTCCTACCTTAAAGGTACTTGGTAGGGAAATACATAAGGGCTCCCCCTAAAACCATAAATTCTGAAAATAGTAGAAACAGAGTAAGGAATAATATCTCCCCAATTGTATGAAACTTTCAAATCATGAGGTTTAACCATAGGCCTAATAAGATTCATTGGTGACTTGGGGATTATGGAATTGTCACTCAATATGAGGCATCTCAATTTGGAGGCAAAATACCTATCAAATCTGACAAAACTAGCCTTATCTACATCCTAGGTCATATCTACACTCCATAACTGGACTGACAGTGCTTCCCCATCCTCCTCTCTATTCAATTCCATGTCTTTACCAAAATATGCCACCCCTTTAAACAAGAAAATGTGCATCAATAGAGAATAGTGCTCAAAGGTCTTCTCCACTTTCCCTTTGGCAATTCCAAAGAAACCAACATGGATTTCTTCAACTAAAAAGGAAGAAAAATAAAAAATAACATCCACACTAAAAGAGGAAATTTAAACCATCATAGACATGAGGCCGATGGGCATGAAATCCTACTTGTCTTCACCAAAAACACGACACTGGGTCCTTTATATCTCTACAGCCCAGGAAGTGAAAAGACTCTTCTTAAAAGGTTCCCTAGAGGTTGTAGTGATTACTAGAAAAGTTTTGATTGTTCCAATGTGTGGCCTTAGTGCACCTCCCCTAATCACATCCTTCTTTGCCTTGTATTCATTTTCTAGTTCTGGTAGATTAATTGGCACATGATAATCTGATAATGGCTCTAGGTGAAAAACTTCTCTAATTTTCTTAGGACTAATTGAGATTAGAGCTACCCCATCAAATCTTCTCACCACCCTAATAGCTAGGTCATAATTCTTGGCAATGGCTTCAAGAAAATCATAATCCATGAAAACACTTGGAACTACTAGTTTCCCCAAATCAAAATTCTAGATGTTAGCATGTGGGGCAAACAAATTCCTCTCTAAAAACTATTTTTTGAACAAAACAAGACCAGTTTGTGTTTTTTTTGCATCCCTAACCTAGTTCCCTTTGTCATACATGCCATCAACAATCTTAAGCCTAGGGTTTAAGGAAATTAATTTCTTAACTTGTGCAAGTTTGGTGGTGGACTTTGGGAGTAGTTCTAACAAATCGTCATGAACATTCCTATCCATATAGTTTACTTTCCTAGAAAATGCTTTCTTGGGAAGCATCTTGACTGTAATTTACATGAACTATAATGCTACAGAGGTTATTATTCTGGTACTTACTTGAATTTTCAAAATTTCTCTTCTCTGAACCTTTGCAATAGCTCACGAACAGATGGAGGATTGCTTCACATCTTTCCTAAGCTTAACACAATATCATTAGTAGGTTCTTGTGCTTAGAAAATGTGAAATCTTTGTTTGCATGGAACTAGAAATGGAAAAATCTCCTATGTTATGCTCTATTTTTCTCACATGCGAAGCTTTCATTCATCATAAATGCACAGAATGAAAAAATAGAGTGGCATCATATTTGCTTTTGAATTTATGTCATTGATCCTCAAAAAATCCTATGATCCAAGAATGAAAACTAGGTTGACTCACCTTTCTCCTTAACACACTAGCAATCAAGCCAATAAAATGCTTCCATCTTTACCTTTCCTTCAACATTGGCATTTTAGTCTAGGCCCACTAATGATTGGGGACACATGTCATCAAGTCACTACCACACTATACATAACTTTCAAGCATCTTGCTATAGCGAGATAGTGATAACCATTGATTTTTCTTTGATTGTGTAGAAGATATTTGATACAATTCTTACGAGAAATATGGTGGGTCCCTAATTTGCTACGTCAAAATACATAACTTTGGCATAAGTCTTCATAGCAAGATAGCAACAACCATAGATTTGAAGTTGATCTGATTGCATAGAAACTATATGAATCTTTTAAGTTGTGGTGAGACCCTTACTTGCTACCTCACTATACTTAAAATGTGCATATCTTTCCATAGTGATAGAGCGAGTATCATTGATCCATTCTATATCTGACAATCAAAATCCCTTATATTTTTTATGCATGAGGTGTGGGTCTAGGTTACTATTGATGCTGAGCTAGCTTAACATGCTATCATATATACATTATTTTAATTCCCAGTGAAATCACACCTCCTTGAATTTTTCATGCTTTTTATTTTTAGGGTAGGTCACTACATCACTATTGGTGAAGGTCATTAACTTTTTGACAGCAACATAGTGACTTCTAGTGACCCATCAAAAATTGGCACCAAGAAAATTTAAAATAGAATAACCATGAATGACATGACTATCACAAAAATAAAGGCATAGTTTGCAAGATATTTTCCTTGGAATTCTCAAAATCACCACCCATTTTAAAAGAAAACTGTATTTTGCAAGATCCAGGCACTTGCTATGTCACTACTGAAAAGTTGATGACTTTTGTGGTCATGACATAGTGACCTCTAGTGGATTTAGAATTCTGGTGATGAAGAACATGTAACACATTGATTGAAAATTCACCAATTAATAATGCTATCAGAAAAGGTGGTCATGCACACTAATGAAACTGCATGGGAATTCTGCAGTCACATCAATATTAAAAGGTTGCCACTTTCATTATATTCTGAGCACTCACTATGTCACTACCGGTAGGGTGCATAATTTTTTTTGTCGCAATATAGTGACTTGCCAAAAAAACTTGGATTTCAGTGACACCACTTGTGAATTGCTCCACATGCATCCTTTCGGATACTAACAACCCTGGGATAGAGCATGGGACCATAATGTTTTCAAATTGATACACTTTCCCAGTGCCAAACCTCATTATTCAGTACTAAAACATAGTTTTGCAATGGTTGCTAGATTGCTATGATAAAAAACCTTGCAACTTTTTCTAACGAGCATGTGACATCCATGGATTCAACCAAGATCTAATGGTGGGACATGACCTTTTCAAAAAGGACTCAACAATGAGTTCAAAGCAAGTGAGAAAAGAATATTTGGCCCCTTTTAAAAGATTTTGTGCCAAGATAAATTTAAAAGGGAAAAACCTAGGGTTTTACACAAGTTTTAAAAGATATCAAAAATGCAAGACCCAAAGCCTAAAACGCTAAGATCAAATAAAAGGACTCGCATCTAATTTTTATACCATGATTTTAAGAAAAGTTACTGTGTAAAAAATCAAACCAACAATTGCTCTATCTGGGGATGATAGACTACATGAGTCTATGCAAGAATTTAGAATCTTTGGGAGAGTAGACTACAAACTTGATACAACAATGACAACTTCTTTAGAAAGCACAAGAGAGAACTTGAAAACAAGGAACTAGACTGTATAGGGAAATTTATAGGGATTTACATAACAAACACTTAAGCACGAGAATAGAGAAAACCCTAAAGCTATTGTTCATGGAAAAATAGATACTTTAAGAAAAGTACCTCTTCAAGAGTTGTCCATGAACTGGCAATTCAAGAATGTCTTTGGTTAATTCCTTCAGGAAATATGGTTCCTCTCCATTTGTATCACAAATGCAATATGGGCCAAGCCAAATTGGATCAAATTCACCATGCTTTCCTTTATCTTCTAGTCTAGCATTCTATATCAATTTTATGTCACCTACTTCAAACTTTCTCGTAGTAGTTCTTTTGTCATATAAGTGTTTCATCTGTGATTGTAGCTTGGCATTTTGAATAGAAGATTCCTTCCTGATTTCTTCTAATTGCAAGATGTCATCCATTCTGAGTTGCATCTCATCAACAATATCATCTTCATAAAGTTGAACAAATTTATACATCTCATTTAAGTTGTTCTAGGGAATCCTAGCTTGCATACCATAAATCAAATCAAATGAGGCACATCTAATGGCCTTTTTCATGGTTACTCTATTAGTCCATAGAGCTAATGGCAACTTTGAATCCTAGGCCTTCTTTTTTTCTCCTAGAATTCTCTTGATGATTTTCAAAATGCTTTTATTACTTGACTCTACCTAACCATTCCCCTAAGGATGATAAGGTGAAGATGTGTAATCTAAATGCCATATTTGTTACAAAAATTCTTATACTCTTCAAATCTAAAACACATAGCATTATCATTCACAATTTTCTATGGGCATGCAAATCTGGTTTCAATATTGTTTAAAATGAAATTAATGACTACCTTACTTGTTGCATTCTTAGTAGGGACTGCCTTAACCCACTTGGTGAAATAATCAATAGCTACCAAGATCCATGAATGTCCACCACTATATTTTTTTGTGATTTTACCTATAAAATCAATTTCTCATTGTTGAAATGATGCCTACACTACAACTAGTCTCAATAGTAAATTCCTAGAGAATTTTAACTTTCCACTAAAACTTTGACAAGCATCAGAAACCTTTACAAACTCATAGGCATCTTTGAAAAGTGTTGGCCACCAAAAACTAGCCCCATGAATTTTATGAGACACGGTCTTAGCCATATAATGAACACCACATACACCTTCATTCATTTCTTTCAAAATCCTCTTAGACTCAATCTCATCTACACATTTCAAAAGCACCCCCTCCATACTTCTCCACCATAATTGTCCTTGTAGTATAACATACCTTATGGCCTATAACTTTAGAGACCTTTTTTGGTTATCTATCAGTTTTGATGGAGATTTCATGTTTTGCAAATAATAAATCACATCTCTGTACCAGTCAAAGGTATCCATATCACAAAGATCATCCCTGTAACTCTCATCAAATTGGTTGATTTGGTTTGCCTCTAAATTTTCTTCTATCGTCAATTTGGCCAAACCTTGATCTCTAACAAATTTAGTGATCTGAATGTCAATATTAAACTCTTGTATCCTATTGATCCATCTACATCTCCTGCTACATACCTCTTGTTGTGAAATAACATCATTCACAGTTGTAGTAGGGACAAAAGAAATGATAGTAGATCCCATCAAGTAACACCTAAAAGCCTTGACTCCTTTCACTAGTGCATATGCCTATTTTTCATTTATATCATACTTGAGTTCTACTGCCTATAGAGATTTGCTAAAAAATGCAATGGGCTACTCATAACCTTCCTCATTTTTCTATAACAATACTATAGCAATAGTGTGAAATGAGGCAAAGGAAAATATATGCAATGGTTTATCATAATTAGGTGCTTTGAGAATAGGGGCATCTTTGATAGCCTACTTGAAGGAATGCAATGCTAGGTTCACCATCCCATTTAATTTTAGATCCTCTCTTTAGCATCCTTGATATAGACCTACTAATCTCTACAAAATTTGTCACAAATCTCCTAAGAAAGTTGATCTATCTAAAGAATGACTGAATACCTTTAACACTTTTGGGCTTCTAAATCTTGTCTATTGCTTCTACCCTTTCTGGGTCAATCCTCACTCCATGCTTACCAATTAGATGTCCTAACAACTTTCCTTCAGTAACACCAAAACTACATTTCCTTGGGTTTAAAGAAATACCATACTTGAGGGCTCTGATAAATACCTTTTCCAAATGTATGCAATGATCATTTTCATCCTTGGAATAAGTAGTAAGGTCATCCTGATATACAACTAGAAACTTATCAATGATATCAGCAAAAGCCACATCCATAGCTCATTGAAAAGTAGCTCCAGCATTAGTAAGCCCAAAAGGCATCCTAAAATAAACATAAGTACCCCATGGAGTAGTAAAAGTAGTCTTGAACTATTCTAATTCTTTAACAACCACTTGATTATAGCTTAAAAATCTATCCATCATAGACATTAGTTCAGAGCTAGTAACTCTTTGCAACATAACTTCCATATTTGGCAATCCATAATTATCTTTTAATGAAGATATATTAAGATTCTTGAACTCCACACATTACCTGATGTCTCAATTTTTCTTCCTAATAGGAACCAAATTAGATACCCAAGAGGAATGCCTAATAGGCATTATAATCCCAACATCTCTTAACTTGATCAATTCTTGTTGCATCTTGGGAGCCAAGGTATGATTTATTGGCCTTTTCTTTTGTCTAAATGGCTTAGCATTTAGTTTCAAAGCGATCTCGTGCTAAAAAAGATCTTCACTATAGGCTTTTAGGTCATTATATGACCATGCAAACACATGTCTATACTTTCTTAGCAGGTCTATTAGATCTTTCCTAATTTTAGGAGGTAATTTCTTACCAATATATACATTTTTAGGTGGTTCCTGAGTTCTCAAGTTTACCTCCTCGAGATCTTTGGCATTATATTCACTAGTGTTCATTTGTGACCTGTCTTGGTTGTCAAAAATATTCTATAAAACATTTAACTGCACAACTTCCTACCCAAAAAAAGTATCCTTTCCATTTATATTCTCTACATAGGTTGCACAATCAATTTCTTGTCCTAACAACATATTCTCACAATTCAAAAATCTCAAAATATCCTTACCATCTTCAAACACTTGCCAATTCTAGACATTATCAAGAATATAGGGTCTAATTTGAGTCTCAACTTTGGATACACCAACAAATGTGACATCATCAGGTTTTATTGCTATATTAGCTAACAAGTCTGCCATTTTGTTATTAGTCCTATCCTTCCACATTATCCCAAATGCATCAAAACATTCAATCATATCCCATAAAACATTTCTATACTATTTTAATCTCTTATTCTTTTAGACATAAGCATTTCTTACTTGGGGTACAACCAACTCAGAATCTCCTATAACATGTAAACATTTTAGCCCATGCTTATGAGCTAGTCTAAGGCCTAATAGTAAAGCCTCATATTCTGCTATATTGTTGGTATAAGGGAAACTTAAAGTAGAAAAGAATTTGTATGTTACCCCTGCTAGGGATATCAAAAAAATACCTACACCTGCTCTATCTTTGTAGCAAGCCCCATCAAAAAACATGTTCCATAAATCTCCCTTATCTATTTTTGTATCAGCTTATACTTCAATCTAAGATTTATGCTTTTCTTTCTTTAAAGTCAAAACCTCTACTTTGAATGCATTGGCATCTATATCCACAAAGTTTGTCATATCATCCTTAATGTCTTCTTCTATCATATATATGCTTTTTGGTTCTCTATTTAGTTTTACCAAATTCTCATCAACGTTAAAAGTAGCAAATTATAGATCACATTGCAAACTTTCTCCCATCGTAGCACTCCACTTTCTAGATAATAACATACCATACTGAGGTGGAATATCAACAACTAGCACACTCATAGTAAGTTCCTTATTTGGATAGGCTATCAATCTATAAGGTAAGGCATTAATAGTACCTATGGCTATCACTTCTCTTTTATCCATAGAACAACATCTTTCTTGACTGGTATCAACTTTCAAACCTAATTCCTTCATTATTTCAAAAGGCATAACAGTATTGGAAGCAACAGAATCAATCATGCACTTTTTTAATGTTTTACCATTCACTAAAATACTTAAGAAAAATGGCTTAACATTACCCAAGCATTCATTAACAGAGCTATCCAAAAACATCAGAGGAATCTGAGACACAACTACTTTAGCTTCCTTGTCTTTTACCTTTTCTTTTCTTCCTTGCTTGGGATCATGAGTTTATTTTCAATCTTGTTTTGTCTCTAAATTAGTATTTCCTAACCATGCTATGGCTTTATTCCTATGTTCAAGGATCCTTAATAATTTAGACAAAGGAACTTTAACATTGACCTATGATAGAACATTAAGCATATCTATAGAAGAATTTGAGGGATTATTAGTAGTCATGCCCCTTTTCTCATGATGTTTATTAGAAGTACCTTGATAAATTTTGTCATTTATAGTGATTAGTTTTGATACCTTCTCATCAAATTTCTTAGGAAAATTATTTGAGCACTCTAACTCCTTAAGAGTTCCACCTTTCTTTGGTTCCCACTTTTTACCTGAAATTTTGACCTTCACAACAGGACTTTCTTTAGGCTTTACAATTTCCTTTTTCTTAGGGTCAATTGTCTTGATAAATATGCTAGCCACCTTACCATTATCAACATTTTGAGCCATATGTCTGGTTTGTACTTGAGCTACCATGCTAGCCATAATCTGATCAACCTCTTCTCTGGAAGGCTTCCTTAGTATCACCTTCTATATAGTATATGCCATGTTACATACATTGTCCTTAGCATCACTCTCTTCATCAGAAAATACTTGCTGCTACATATGACCTTGAAACTATCTTTGTTCCACTACATCTTGGTCATGATCGTTACTGCCATAATGGTCATAATGTGACTCAAACATATTACATCCTACATCATCACTATTTTCTTCATTTTCTTGACTTTGTTCTACCTCAGTTTGGTTTCCAAAAAATGACAAAGTTACTGCACAATACTTAGGAGCATGAGGTAACTGACAAACAAAACACCATGTAGTTTCAGTAGCGGGTTTAGGGTCATCTACAACATTTATGAAACTTTTAGATAAAGTATTAGAGGTAACCTTATTACTAGTATTTTTAAGAGGAGGAACATTAAGGTGACCATCCTTCCAAGTAGTACTATAAGGGAAATTTTTCAATCTATTATGTCTACAAAAATTGGACTAGTAAGGGACCTTATTTTCAGTGGGATTCCTATCATTCTTTCCTTGGGGAAGATTCAAACCTTTTATAGCATTCAAGACTTGAATCATCTCACTAGGCTCCTACCTTTTTCCTCCTATATATTTGTGCTCTTCTTTTCTATTTCCCTTACTCCCAAATAACCTAGGGTCAACTCTTTCATTCTCCAATCTCCCTAAAATTCTCAAACTATTTTCTATATTGATAGCAATTCTAAAAGCATCTCTTAAAGTCCTAGGCTCCTTATCCCTCAGCTGATATGAAATTTTACCATCAAAGGCATTCAAATAAGTAATCATACATACCTTATCATCATCTTGCATGGCTTGCATTAACTTATACATACTCTTCTAGAACCTAGTGTTGAAACTAGTAACAAATTCATTATGCAACTTCTTAATATTATTGAACTCGGTTAGAATATAACTTGGGTTTTGTTTATCACCATATTGTTCCTTATAACAATATTCAATGTCTTTCCAATCTGTAATGGATGATTTAGGAAGCCTCTTGAATCATTCTCTAGAATCCTAAGTTAATTATGAAACAAATAACTTCATGATAATATCTTCAGCCCCAACCTCATAGTCACTCATCATGTCAAGAAAATTCCTCAAGTGATCCTCACAAGTAATAGCATTATTTCCAAAAAATATTGTGAAATCTTTTCCTCATTTCCTATGGGATAGGGTTAGGAAAAATAGGAAAACCTTCAAAACATAAATGTCTATAGCCTTCTAACTAAATAGGTCTTCTTTGTAAATCAATCTTAGAAGTATTGACAACATTTCTTTCATTATTGTTAAAAGCATTACTAGTACTAGGATCTACAATAGATTTATTGGGATCCATTTTTTGTGATAAAGAAGACAAGAAAGAAGCAAACAATTTAGTAGTATTCTAACATGCAATATTTGTTTTATCATTCTCTTTAGGAGAAAATATAAACTACTTCTTAACATTTTCTAGAAACTTAATTTTATTATTCATCTCAGCCATGGTTGCCTCATTTTCTACAATTTCTAATTTCTTAGCAAAAGAATCTTTCTCTTTCCTCCTTTTTTCTAACACAACATCAAAAGGTGATAAAGAATCATGAGTCTAGATGGGCTTTATTGGTTCATTTATCCTAATACCAACTTCCTTTTTTTCCCCCTTATCTTGAACAACAACATCATGTTCTAAATCTTGTTTAACATCTAGGGTCCTATAACTTTTGATTTGTTATATCACAGGACCCTCTTGGTTTAGATCTTGATCCTCTAGCAACTTTAGCTCTTGTATTTTAAGTTATTCCACTTGACCCACAATTTTAGACTACTAGGAATTGGCTGCTATCTCATTCTTCTTTTTCAAAGAAGCAATTCTCCTTAGTAACTCTTACTTTTCTTCATAGGCCTTCATGATCTTTTCCTCCCTTTCCTTCTAAAATTTCTTATCAATGGCCTCTTGCTCAACAAGCTACATTCTCAACATTTCATTGTCGTCAAGGTTAGGAATGGTAAACTCAGAACAAGAGGTCTTCTCATCATTAAAACTTTTAGGCTCTAAATGTTTTGGTCTTTCCTTTTTAGGAGAGTAATTTGACATGAAAGGGTTTGTGATACACTGAAAAATATTTTTACTAGTCCTATCCTATAGACTACGTGCATGTGGTTGGAAAACCTTTTCTTGACATATCATTTCAGGAGTATTATAGAAATCATCATCAAACAAAATAGGATGAGATCTAGGCTCCTTGCATAAGGGTTCCTTTTCAACAAAAATGTAGGTATTATTTTCCCCTACCATTTTCTCTTGGGAATAATTTCCCTTCTACATCTAGGTTCCTTTCACAACCTAATTTTTCTTTCCTCTCATAGGAAGATCAGTTTGTAACTTAATAGCTGGGTTTTTTTTCACATTTGCCAATGTATTTTTCACACTTCCCATGATATAAAACATTCTTTAACTTGACACTGGTTAAAACCTTTCTGAGTTTCCATCCGTGTAGGGAAAAGTACTGCAATAATTTTATTGACCTAATAGAATATCACAAGATTATCAAAAAAGAAACTGACAAATAGAAAGCACCCAATCCAAATTTTTTGTGGGATTATAACTCTTTCTTAGTGGATAGGACACCTTTGCAAGGACTATACATGTCAGTGTACACTTGTGGAGTGAGGTTTTCTTTCTCTTCTTTTTAAATTATCAAGGTTTGTCACTAGAAATGTCCACTAAAACCACAAGTAATTTCATAGGATCTGACAACTCTAATACTGACACTTATCCCCAGTAGACTTGCCATTTTGTTGGTGTTTAAAACTAATGAAAAACAAAATGCTCAACACCAAATTGATAATACCCACACAATCTAAGGAATAGCCACTTCCTATCAAAAACTCTATGTCTAAACCATTTGGACCAACTTCAACAAAACCAAAATGGCCTCCTACTCTTTAGGCTCTGCAAGACCAAGGCCAATTTACCTAGTGAATGCTTTAGATAACCATTGCTACATGAGAATTAAAATAGTTTCATTCTGATTTTCATCCTCTATCCCTATTACATGTACAGTTTATTGATATTCTTTGATTTATATACATCTCTCTTAAGAAGATTTGGTCCTAATTCTCCTTAAGCTTACAATTACTTCTAGAAATAGCAGCTACCTAATATCCAGTAGTAAAACATAAATTAGTGAAGACCAACATTATAAATCTAAAATGGAACAAGAATGATTTTAGCTTTGAAATGTTTGGACATGTAGTAGCAAAATTTACTCTCTAACACCTCTAATTTATATGACCAATGTTTTATCCATAGGGGCATATAGTTAACTATTAGTAGGAGATCTTGTTCAATTAACTTGTAATTAAATTTATCAACTATAATCACCTATTTCCATTCTAATGAGATATCTCTTTCATAAACTCATGAATTCAACTAATCTAATGAAGCATTTACACAATCCTTTGAATTAAAAGCAACAACAAACCAATATACAATCCATCCAGACTGCATTCAACTAGATGAAGCTTATTCAAATGATCTAGAAATTAATAAACTCATGAAATGGAGATAGAAAATAGTGAGATAGATCTAGTGTAAATACTATTTTGTATTATCCTTTTTTTGATTAATACAAGAAAAAATAGAGACTCAATGAAGAACCCATGAATTCATGTTGATACTGTCACTTTTATTTGTCATTAGAAAAGTACATAAATGGAAGTAAATTCAAACACAGCTACACATGACTAGACCAACTATACTATTTCTTGACATTCCTAAAAAAATCAGAATTTGAACCCTCAAACTAACTTGAAAACTCATTTATATAGGCATGAGTTGCAACAAGCAAAGTGAAAATGTGATTGACAGGTGTCCTTCCAAACTAGAAAAAAAAAAAGCTAACAAAAGACAAAAAAAGGTGTAACAGAATTTGAATAGTATCAAAATATTCATTGGTAGGATCACTTATGGCACATTGTTACAAAAAATCAGCTCCTCGGTTTGCCATCACTATTCTAGATCTTCAGAATATGTAGCTATTAAGCTAGCCAATGATGAGTCATCTTGAAGTGCTTGCAAATCAATTTTTACCCTTGGATTTTTACGGTTTTCATCTTGGACAGACAACTTTACTTTTACCCTTGATTGTTTCTCTGTCACATCAACATCCTAGGCCTCTATACTTGCAACTACAGCTAATTGGTGACCTTCACCTTCTTCATTTTTGGATCTGGTGTTGATGTGTTAATAATTTGCACCTCGTCATCTTATATCTCATCTTCATCTATTCCAATTTCCTCAAACTACTCATCAAAAGCAATATCTGCCATCCATGTGTCAAATACTGTATCATCTGGCTAGTTGAATTGCAAAATATCATTTTGTCTTTTGAGTACATACTTAGCCTCATTATCAATGGTAACAAAATCCTATTTCAAAGAATCAAAGAATAACTGCACCATTACTAAATGTTTAGTTGAAGTCACCCACCAAGCATGTCCCTTTTCATTTATGATTTTATTCATTCTTGAATAGAAAAAATCACCTAATTTTTTGGTCCACTCATCTTTACTTTTCAATTTATTCTTCTTATTTATAGCATGGGGAAACAAATCAATTTTTTTGGCTCTTTTACTTACTCAAGTAACCCACTATTATTCTTTGCAAACAAACCCTCCTATCATCAAAATCTGGCAAGTCAGTGAAAATGCCATAAATCTAATTTGGTAATGGGATGATCTTATGACTGAATAACACAAAAATGTCACCTATTTTCTTCTCCTTTTCTTCCCCTACTTATTCATAATAGGCTTTAAAGCCTCATCTCTTGCTTTCAATTCTTCCCAAATGTTTACTACCCTTGCCAACTGATCATAAAACAATGGCAACTCAATTTTGTCTATAAGGCAGGTGAGAGCTTTTCTTAGTTCATCTTCATATTGTATATTCAGCTCCACATGTAAGACCCACAACTTTCTTTTTTCTTCCTCAAAATCCTTAGTTGTGTAGCATTCTGGCCTTTGGGGTGTGTCTGGTACTTCTACAAGGGGTGTGGATTTGAGGGTTCCACTAGAGGATGAGGGTATGTTATTCTAGGTCTTGTGGACCTCCCCATTAGCTTGTTTTCAAGCTCAATTCTCTTTTTAACCTCTTTATTGTAGGCCTTAAGAATTGTTTCATATTTACTTTGTAGCTCAAACATCACCTATTCTTCCTTCTTAGTAGTACCCAATAGAAATAGGGATGAATCCATATTCCAATTTGTTGCCTGTACATGAGAGGTATCAACAACTCTCCTTATAATTATGTTTCTCATCAATCCAAACTCATTTGGTTGTGGTAATGTGGCACTAGATCCTCTTCTTAATGACCAACTAACCAATGTATCTTGATCTTCAATAAAATTGGTACCTTGGAAGTCTTTTTAATTTTGATCTTGTAAATTCAATTTATTTGAAACAAATTTGAAAATTAAGGCACTAGTAATGTCCCAATTTGGTAACAATAAAATGTTTAATGCCCTTACTATCTGCCTTCTCTCCTCAAGGCTTATATTCTGAAATTATTTTATCATTTCTTCTTTTGTTTGGTTCTCGATGGAGGCTTCATTCATTTTTTGATCTTTTCTTTTCAACCTTTTACATGTTTCTTCAAAATTATTCATGTTTGTTGTCCATGAAAATTGCTAAAAATCCTTAGACTTTACAAAGCTATCATCAGCCAAAAATTGATGACTTGCCTATTTTAACACATGGTCAAATTCCCTACCTCTATATTCATCTATTATTAGATCCAAACTAGGTGGAGGAGGTTCCTGAGGGTTACCCTTATCTAACACTACTCAGGTGATAAAAATACCTCCTTGTGATCCCATCAACTCAATTTGCTCACTAGTAGCTATTCTTCTCCAATCCTTAAAGGGGATTGAGTGGGTGAATACTTCTCAAATTGAGGACTCTTTTCCTTTATTATTTTTCTCCTCTTTGGGGATGGTTCAGGAGGCCTTTCTTCTAGGACTACACTGGTAGATTCCATTATCTGGTTGCCCTTATCTTCAGTGGTCTTTTTACTCTCAATTATATTGTAGCCTAGCCTTCTTTGAAGAATTATTTGACCAGCTCCTACATTAGGAGTGAAAGCCAACCTCCTCCTAACCTCTCTAGCCTTGTCTTGGTATGAATCAATAAAAAAATGTTTCTTCTCATTCATAGCTTCCATTATTTCAGGGAAGGTATTCATGAGTTTATTTACTTTATTAGCCTCTGTATTAGCATTATCTAGAGGACCATATTTTTTATCAAAACAATGAATGAATTCTAAAACCCGAGAATAAAATCTCCACTTTTCCTTTTTGGTTTCTTGTTCTTGCAATGAGAATTCATTCCTTATAATGTTCTCTAGATAATATGAGTCATGTTTTACCTATCCCAATTTAATCCTGTGTCTCAAGGTTTGATTAAAGAACCCCTTAGTATCACAAAAATGGGGATGGGAGATAGCCATTTTATCCTAATCCAAAATTTTATATAAAAAGAGCCAACCCCCTTTGGTAATCACAAACTAGTGTGCCATAGTACAAGTAGGAAAAATTGACCACAATGACCTTTTCAACAGAAACATCTCCTCTACTCCTCCCAATTGCCACAAAACTTCAATCATTCCTACCTTTAAAGGTACTTGGTAGGTAAATACATGAGGCCTCCCCCTAAAACCATAAATTCTAAAAATAGTAGAAATAGAGTAAGGAATAATATCTCCCCAATTGTGTGAAACTTTGAAATAATGGGGGTTATCCATAGGCCTAATAAGATTCATTAGTGACTTGGGAATTTTGGGATTGTCACTCAATATGAGGCATCTCAATTTGGAGGAAAAATACCTATCAAATCTAGCAAAACTAGCCTTATCTGCATCCCAAGTCATATCTACACTCCACAACTAGATTGGTAGTGCTTCCCCATCCCCCTCACTATTCAATTCCATTTCTTTACCAAAATGTGCTACCCCTTTAAACAAGAACATGTGGATCAACAAAGAATAGTGCCCAAAGGTCTTCTCCACTTTCCCTTTGGTAATTCCAACCAAACCAACATGGATTTCTTCAACTAAAAAGGAAGCAAAATAAACAATAACATCTACCCCAAAAGAGGCAATTTGAACCATCATATACATGAGGCCAATGGGCATGAAATTTTGCTTGTCTTCATAAAAAACATAACACTGGGTCTTGTATATCTCTATAGCTCGTGAAGTGAAAAGAATCTTCTTATAAGGTTCCCTAGAGGTTGCAGTGATTACTGGAAAAGTTCCTATTGTGCTAATGTGTGTCCTTAGTGCACCTCCCCTAATCACATCCTTCTTTGCCTTGTATTCATTTTCTAGTTATGGCAGATTAATTGCAACATGATAATCTGATAATGGCTCTAGGTGAAAAGCTTCTCTAATTTCCTCAGGACTAATTGAGATTAGAGGAACACCATCAATTCTTCTCACTACCCTAATAGCTAGGTCATAATTTTTGGCAATGGCTTCAAGCAAATCATAATCCATGAAAACACTTGGAACTACTAGTTTTCCCAAATCAAAATTCTAGATGTTAGCATATAGGGCAAACAAATTCCCCTCTAAAAACTAGTTTTTGAACAAAACAAGACCAGTTTGTATAGTTGTTGCATCCCTAACCTAGTTCCCTTTGTCATACAGGCCATTAGCAATCTTAACCCTAGGGTTTAAGGAAATTAACTTCTTATCTTGTATAGGTTCGATGGTGGACTCTGGGAGTAGTTCTAACAAATCATCATGAACATTCCTATCTATATAATTTACTTGCCTAGAAAATGCTTTCTTGGGAGGCATCTTGACTATAATTTATAGGAATTGTAATGCTATAGAGGTTATAATATTAGTACTTACTTGATTTTCCAAACTTTTTCTTCTTTGAACCTTTGCAATAGCTCACGAATAGATGGAGGATTGCTTCACGTCTTTTCCAGGCTTAACACAATATCATTAGTAGGTTCTTGTGCTATAAAAATGTGAAATCTTTATTTTTGTGATACTAGAAATGACAAAATCTCCTATATTATACTTTATTTTTCTAACATGTAAAGCTTTCATTCATCATAAATGCATAGAATAGAAAAATGGAGTGGCATCATATTTCCTTTTGAATTTGCATCATTGATCGTCAAAAAATCCTACGATCTAGGAATGAAAACTAGGCTAACTCACCTTTCTCCTTAACATGCTAGTAGTCAAGCCAATAAAATACTTCCATCTATACCTTTCCTTCAATGCTAGTGTTTTAGTCTGAGCCCATTGATGATTGGGGGCACATGTCATCAAGTCACTACCTTGCTATACATAACTTTTGAGCATTTTGCTATAGCAAGATATAGATAACCATTGGTTCTTCTTTGATCTTGTGGTCAATACTTGATACAATTCTTACGAGAAATATGGTGGGTCCCTCATTTGCTACCTCGATATACATAACTTTCATGCAACTCTTCATAGCAAGATAGTGACGGTCATAGATTTGAAGTTGATTTGAGGGTGTAGAAACTGTATGAATCTTTTAAGATATGGTGGGACCCTTATTCACTACCTCTCTATACATAAAAAGTGCACATCTTTCCATAGTGATATAGTGAGTATTGTTGATCCATGCTTGATCTGACAATCAAAAACCCTTATATGTTTTATGCATGAGGTGTAGGTCCAAGTTACTAGTGATGCTTAGCTAGCTTAACATGCTATCATATATACATTATTTTAATTCCTAGTGACATAACACCTCCTTGACTTTGTCTTGCTTTTTATTTTTTAGGTGGGTCACTACATCACTATTAGTGAAAGTCATTAACTCTCTGGTAGTGACATAGTGACTTCCAGTGACCCATCAAAAATTGGCACCGAGAAAATTTAAAATAGAATAACCATGAATGACTTGACTATCATAGAAATAAAGGCATATTTTGCAAGATATTTTCCTTGGGATCCTCAAAATCACTACTTTTTTAAAAAGAAAATAACCTTTTGCAATATCCAAGCATTGTTATGCCATTACCAAAAAGTCGATGACTTTTGTGGTTGAGATATAGTGATCTCTAGCAGATTCAAAATTCTAGTGACAGAGAACTTGTAACACATTGATTGAAAATTCATGAATTAATAATGATGTCATAAAAGGTGGTTGTGCACATTTAAGAAACTACATGGGAATTCCACGGTCATATCAACATTAAAAGGTTGCTGCCTTCTTTATATTTTGAGTGCTCGCTATGTCGCTAGTAGAAGGCCACATAAATTTTTTGATCATGATATAGCGACTTACCAAAAAAACTTGGGTTCCAATGACACCACTTGTGAATTACTCCACATGCATCCTTTCTTATATTGACAACCTTTGGATAGAGCATGGGACCATAATGTTTTCAAATTGACACACTTCCCTGGTGTCGGACCTCATTTTTTAGTACCAAAACATAGTTTCCCAATGGTCACTACATTGCTATGGTAAACAAACTTGTAAATTTTTATAATGAGCATGCAACATCTATAGATTCAACTAAGATCCAATGACAGGATAGGACCTTTTCAAAAAGGACTCATCAATGACTTCAAAGTAGGTGGGAAAAGAATATTTGACCCCTTTTAAAAGATTTCATGTCAAGATAAATTTAAAAGGGCAAAGCCTAGGGTTTTACACAAGTTTTAAAAGATATAAAAAATACAAGAACTAAAGCCTAAAATGCTATCAAATAAAGGGACTCACATTTTATTTTTATACCATGATTTTAAGAAAAATTATTTTGTAAAAAATCAGACCAACAGATTTGACCCTATGGTCCAATTGTTTTCTCAGTGCCTCTTGTTTTAAATTTGATTGAAAATATCTCATTGTAAGAAGAATATTGTTTCAAAGAGGGAGATTATTGATAAGGAATATTTTCAATCATTGTTTTGTCATTTGATGTCAAACTTTCTATTTGGTAGAATGAAAATTTCTTATAAGGTCCAATTACTATCACTTAGTGGATTGATGAAGAGGATTTAATCAACAAGATGTAATAAAAGTACCTAAGGGAAAGATTGAGTTATGGTTTTGTAATGACATGCAAGGATCAATTAAGATAATTGTAAAATGATGTATTGATAATATGCTTGAAGATATAGATGTTGGCCACACTTAGAAACATTGGAAGAATAAGTTGTAACAAGGTTGTCTACAAAGCTTAACTAATTTCATTAGTGAGTGTTGAGCAAGCTAGCTCAAGCCAAGTAGATTTTCAATAGGTGCCAAGCAATTGCAAAATCTAGTGTGTGCTAAGTGATACAGAAGGAGCTGAGCATGTTCAAGTGTTGAGAAAAGTAATAGGTGATGAGCATCAACAAAACTTAGTGGATGCTGAGTGAATCCATAACATGTGTCAAGCATCGATAAAACATAGTTGGTGCCAAGTAACATAGTATGTGCTGAGCACTAGAATTTCAATAGTCCCAAGCTGGTGCATTATTTGAAAAGTCTAAGATTTTCCAAATCTAAGCAGACAAGATTGTTACCATAAATTATGTGAACCAAATGGAGGATAAGGATGATGAGCTGGAGGCACAGAATTTTTGATAAACCATTTTTAGGAAAATTCAGGAGGATTCTTCATGATGTTTCTAGAAGAAACAAGATATGGGTTAGATTCATTGAATCCTACCTAATCCATTCAAAAAAAAGTTAAAAGAGAGAAGAAAAGAAAGAAAGTAAATTCCAAACTTCTATTTAAGGAGTCATAGGCCAAGAAGCAAGAGTTGTTGGAGGTGTCAAAATTGCAAAGTGGTTGAAGGGTGTCAAGGAGAAGACGTCACGGAGAAGGAAGTATAGAGCACAAAGACTCTACTTTGATAAGTGTTCAGAGAGAGATGATTGCACTGGTACATTGAGCATAAAGACTCAAGGAGAAAAAACTTGAAAGGAGGGCAAGTTGTCATGGCTATAAAAACTAAAAGCCAAGAAATTGTGAAGAGCTAAAAAGTGATATGAAATTTGCAAGTTAAGTTGTGAGTTGTATTAGGTCAAAAGCCCTTGTTACTCTCTAACAATTGTATCAGTTAGGTTAAAATCCTATGAACTTAGGTTGGTTTAATAGCCATTTGTAAATATTTTAATAGAGTAACATTCCAAGTGAATGTTCTAAAATCCTCCAACCAGGCCCACTTCTAACAGGGTGGTTAAATCCTTTAACTAGTTCACATTTAATAGTGTGTTGTGGCCTTTAATAGGGTAGGCCTTTCATAGGGCATCACTTTAAAAGATTAAGAATTGAGTAGCATGTTACTAGTGGTTTTTCCCAAATTTGATTTCTACATAAATCATTGTATTATGTGTTCATTCTTCATGTGTTATGCTTGCATGTTGATTTACAGTAACTTGCTAAGTAGGAAAAGTTTAAACTTGGATGAATGAACAATTTAATGGGCTCACATTACTTGATGAAAATATTTTATCAAGACATTTGGACCTTGAATAACTGATTCACTCCCCCCCCCCACAATCTCAGTTATTCTAAAGAATTTCTAACACCTCTTTCTCCTTGCTTTTGTCACAGTTGATGATAATGTTAACAATTTCATCACTATTTCTTTGTTTGAGCTATTGGCCATAAATATAGGGTTAACACTAAGGGTGATGTCATGTAGAAATGATGCCTATATTTTAGATCGCATATGATTTGCTATCATTCTAGCTTTTTCCTATCATTTGTGACATCAATATTAGTAAAATTTTATAAAAATAACCCCAAATCCATAAAGAAAAGAACATAATAATATGACATTTGTTTCTATATAATTTGAACAATTACAATAATTAAAGTTTACCTCAACTGAACGTGTGTGAGATGATGCATCCCCACCTATGTGTAGTGGTCTACCCATGTTGCCCTGTGGAAAAGATAAGAAATTCTTAGAAATTAGTAGCAAAATGAAAGTAGTTGACACTTAATGTTTATAGCCACACATATGGTTTTCAAATAAAAATTTGGTGTAAGTAATGTGCATATCTACAAAATTCAATATTAGAAAAATTCCATCAAGATAATTGCAATTCCATAACGAAAAGAACATAATAATATGACATTTTTATATATAATTTGAATAATTATAATAATTAAGTTTTACCTCCACTAAAGATGGTGTGTGAAATGGTGCATCCCTACATATGTGATGTGGTGGTCTATCCATGTTGCCCTATGAAAAAGATTAGTAATTCTTAGCAATCAATAGAAAAATGAAAGTACTTGACATGTTGCATTACTTAATGTTTATATCTATACATATTATTTTCAAAGAAAAATTTGGTGTAACTAATGTGTATATGTGCAAAATTCAATATCAGGAAAATTAAACATCAATAAAATTCCATCAAAATAAATCCATAGCTATAATGAAAAGAATGTAATTAGATGAAATTTGTTTATATATAATGTGAACAATTATAATTTTTAAGGTTTACATCCATTAAAGAAGGTGTGTGAGATGGTGCATCTCTACCTATGCGTGGTGGTCTATCCATGTTACCCTATGAAAAAGATTAGTAATTCTTAGTAATCAGTAGCAAAATGAAAGTAATATAGTTACTAAAAAAAAATTTAATAATAAAATAGATTGTATATTACAGTCGATATTAATTAGAGGCAATTAGTTTAAATGTTATACATACTAGTCCCATGATAGGGAATCTTTTTGTATCTACATGATTCAAATTGTAATCTATCAAAAGCTTTTCCCTTGCACTTATTGATTTTATCGCACATACAGAAACACAATTTCCCTTGTGTACCTTGACTATACAATTTTCCAACTTATTAGTTGATGTGGGTCAAGAACTATTTACAAATCCTATAATATTCCATGTTGCTTTTGGCCTTCTATCAATATATATATTTATAATGAATATTTTACTTTGATCATTTTCTTTGCATTGTATACAATATTGTGACAATGCATACCTACGTATACTTTTCTATATTGTACAATCTACATCCAATTGTTGTAATTGTAACAAGGTCCTACATACTTGGTCAATTCAAAAATTTTATTGTAATAGACCTTTATGTCATCCATGGAAAATAGGCCCAAACTATGTAATCAAGATGGAGTTATGTGATATATATGTTTATTAATAGAAAAAAAAAAAAAAAACTAGAGGTAGTTCCTTGGGTACCCATTCTTTCTGAAGATATGTGTACCTTAAGGAAACCTCCCTATCACATTTTCTCTCATTATCATAAGAATATGACACCCTAGCAAGAAAAAATTGCATTTGTTTGTTAAATTTTCTCCTAGTCTTTTGACATCTAGTTGATCTCCCTATTTTAAACCTACTAAATGTCTCACTTTTGTCTTCTATTACTACATTTCCCTCACTCAAGGAAGACAAATAAGACACATACTTATTTTGTGGTACCTATAATCTATAAAATGAGAGACACACTACGAAAAAATAGAAGAAAAAATAAATTATGTAGCAATGATATGAAATGACATACCGTTTATGTATTGTGGTTCCAAATAGCCTCAATGTCATATCCAAAAGATGAGCAAAGAAAATATTATTACCTACAAAAACATAAAAGGATTATCAGTCCAAAATGAGTTATGCATAAGTAAACTAAGTTTATGCTTTAAATAATAACAATTTTAAAGCTCATAGAAGCTTTCATAATTTTAATAGAAACATAGTTTTTTGTTCAGCAACAATGTTCCTACAAATGAACCAATAATAGTCACATGGACTACTCTAGGAAATGGATCAACTTCATTAGTATTGGTCTCTGTTGTTCTATCAATTGAAGCTCTATCTATTAGTGCACAAAATAGGTACATGAGTACAAAATCCACCCAAAAAAAATAATGAATGATTAGCACATTACAAAATATAGAAAATCAAGTTTTTACCAATTGTAGTGGTAATAGATGAGGATATTTGCATGCTCCTTGTTGTCGACAATGCATAAGGAAATATTGGACTTCCAACTGAAGAAGGAATTTGTACTTCATCATGAGCTAAAGAATATAAAATTGTTAGCAAATATATTTTCAATAGATAAAGATCAAATGGGGCACTAGCTAGAAGCATCCAAAAAAAAGTTAAGTGTAATAATGTTGATGAAAACAAGCAAAGTGTTACTTACATGAAGGTTGTGAGCTACAACCCTCACCATGTTCACCACATGATGTCACAAGTGTCACATATTTTTGTACAAGAACACATAATATTTTAGAGTGTATTCCATAAGATACTATAAACTATTAACATCTATTGAGCTTCTATTATTGCTTTAGATTAATTATTGCTTACCTTCAAAGATTCAACCCTACAGTCCAATTCTTTTCTCAATGCCTCTTTCTCCTTGCTTGTGTCACACTCAATGATAATGTTAACAATTTCATCAGTGTATCTCTATTTGATTTGTTGGGCCATGAATATAGGGTCAGAACTAAGGCTGATGTCATATAGAAATGATGCCTGTATTTTAGATTGCATTCAATCTTCTATCATTTGAGTTTTTTCCTATCATTTGTGACATTAATATCAGTAAAATTTCATCAAAATAACTCCAAAACAATAAAGAAAAGAACATGATAGTATGACATATGTTTCTATATAACAATAAAAATTACAATAATTAATGTTTACCTTAATTGAAGGTGTGTGAGGTGGTGCATCTCCACATGTGCATGGTGGTCTACCCACGCTACCTTGTGAAAAATATTACTAATTCTTAGAAATCAATAGTGAAATTAAACTATTTGACATGTTGTACTTAAATTTTGTATCTACACATATGGTTTTGAAAGAAAAATTTGGTGTAACTAATGTGTATATCTACAAAATTCAAAATTAGTAGAATTTCATCAAAATAACTCCAAAGCCAAAATGAAAAGAACATAATAATATGATATTTGTTTCTATATTACAATAAAAACTAGAATAATTAATGTTTACCTCCACTAAAGGTATGTGAGATGGTGCACCCCTTCCTATGCATGGTGGTCTACCCATGTTGCCCTATGAAAGAGATTAGTAATTCCTAGAAATCAGAATTGAAATGGAAGTATTTGACATGTTCTACTTAATGTTTTTATCTGCACATATAGTTTTGAAATAAAATTTTGGTGTAACTAATGTGTATATCTATAAAATTCAATATTAGTAAAATTGCATCAAAATAACTCTGAAGCCATAACAAAAAGAACATAATAATATGGCATTTATTTCTATATAATTTGAACAATTACAATAATTAATATTTACCTCCATTGAAAAAGGTGTGTGAGATGGTTCATCACCACCTATGCATGGTGGTCTACCCACATTATCTTGTGAAAAAGATTAGTAATTCTTAGAAATCAGTAGTGAAATGAAAGTTTTTGACATGTTCTACTTAATGTTTGTATCTAAACATATGGGTTTAAAAGAAATTTTTGGTGTAACTAATGTTTATATTAGTAAAATTCAATATCAATAAAATTCCATCAAAATAACTCCAAAGCCATAATGAAAAGAACATAATAATGTGAAATTTGTTTCTATATAATTTGAAAAATTATAATAAATAAGGTTTACCTCCATTGAAGAAGGTGTATGAGATGGTCCATCCCTACTAGTGTGACATGGTGGTCTATCCATGTTGCCCTATAAAAAATATTAGTAATTCTTAGCAATCAACAATGAAATGAAAGTAATAGACTTACCAAAAAAAGTATTAATAATAAATAATATTTTATATGTAAATCATTTATCTTAAGTTTGCTAAAAATTTGGTGTAACTAATGTGCATATCTAAAAAAATATTTGACATGTTCTACTTAATGTTTATATCTACACATATGGTTTTGAAAGAAAAATTTGGTCATGCATGACCCCATCATAGTTAACATTGATCGTACTTGGATAGACATTTCATTGATCATCATCTTCATCCATGTCATCATCATCATCACCATCATTGTACTTGTCACTTTTTGGTCATCATCACCACCACCACCATCTCCGTTGCCATCATCATCATCTTCATCACCATCATCATGATGACCATCATCACCATGATCATCAGCATGATGATGATGATGATGATGATGATCATCATCAATATTATCATCAAAATGACCAAAATCATCACCATATTCATCTTCATCATCATTGGGTAACAGTCGTTCATGATAATCATTTACTTTGTCTTGTACTTCTTTAGTATCTTCTTTTTCCATCATATTATACTTTACCAGCCTTCCTCTTAGATCATGTTTAACAACAAATGACCAACCTAGTTTGTGTGGAATGTCAAAGTAAAACACTTGTTCTTATTGGCTTGGAAGAATATAGGGCTTGTCCCTAACTAGCTCAAATGACCTTGTATTAATCATTGTAACTCCATTATCATGTTCAATAACAACCTTATCAGGATCATTTCAATTCAGTCATAGCCTATACTATTGAGATAATAGGTGTTGCACACATTATATAATAATGTTATATTTTATTATTTTATTTTATTATGTAATATTGTACCTAAATGGACGTGCAACATATAAAGATTCTCATGAAATATTGTTGATGAGTTGTATTGTAACATTGTGATAATATTTTATGTAATTATTTAACATTGGGGAAAAGAATTAAATGCCCAATATTAAATGTGGGGTCAGTGGGTTAGGTAGCACATGGTTTATGTAATACCACTTAGTGGTTTTGTGTGACTTGCTACTATATAAGCAGCCACAAGGGTAGTTGTTGGTGTGATAAGGAGAAGGCAAAAGACAAGAGTCGAGCAAGACAAGGCTTGACAGATTAGCCAAAGGATCATTTGTGAAGATTGGAAGCATGGCATGGGATGTGTGGATTCATGCTTGTTCACATAGTTTGCTCGGTTGTGGCTATAGCCATGAAGGCTTCCATGGTTGTATGGAAATGGTATTTTTGCTGAATAATACATGGTGATGGATGCTTTTGGAGGCTGGGTTTTTCCCTCAATGAGGGTTTCCCAGGGTATATCTTGTATCACAATTTTGTGGCTATATTGTATATTCTCTTGCATGTATATTTTAATTCTGTATTTATTTCAGATCTATTATGGGTTATGTGGAAATGGTTATATTTTTTATTGCCAGGTTTCCTTACAAGTGGTATCAGAGCTATAGTTTTATTGTTTGTAACCCTAGATTGAATCCATGGGAATGCATGAGAGGATAAAAGAAAGGGAAAGATATATGAATAATTTATTGCAGATCTAAGGGTTTTGGATTTTCTATTATAATGGGATGTTAAAAGATTTGGGCATGTGAAATTTTTTGGACAAAAGGATTTTTTTGAATGTTTAATTTAAATGAGGGTTTTGGGAGGTAGCTTGCCAAAATGACCTCTTGGGTAAAAAAAAACCTCACCATTGGATTCGGGTTGAAATTTTCATAAATTTTGATATATAATATGCCCTAATTGTGCCATGTTCAAAGGAAATAAAAGAGTTTTTTGGTTTCAACCCATAATGGACATCAAATTTAATCCAGTCAAAATTTTTATCATAGAAAAAATAAAATAAAAAATCATACTAAAAATGGTAAAAAGAGTGTCTTAGTAAAATGGCCATAACTTTCTCTTAGAATATTAAATTTTAGAGTTCTTATAGGCATTGGAAAGCTAGTTCAGAGCACTACAACTTGGTATAGTTTTGGTTCTATGATTTTGAGATTTTTTAATGTTTTAAGAGCCCTAAAGTTAGATGTTGTTTATTTTGAGCATGGATTAGGGCATAAGTTAGACATATGGAGTTAGATTTTGGACTTCGAGGAGTTAACAGAAAACTCTTGGAGAGCTCTACACATTGGTTTAGATTTGGTGTAGGTTTGGCATGATTTATTTTGTGATATATTGATTTGAATAGTTTATAGAGATATTTTGACTATAGTAATATTGTGAATTTATGGCATTGGAGATTTAAGATTTGATGTCATTGTATACTCAAGTTTGGTCTTATAATGATATGGTTATCAGTGTTTGGTTTGGATATGTATGATGACTTGTTGGATCTACAAGTTGTGCAGTGTTGTAAGCGGTCTATACTTATAGGTTGCATTTATGGCTTGGTTATGGGTTGTCTTTGCCCATTGATCTTTCATTATTGATGCATATTCAGATTGGTGGCTTGGATTTGGGTTGTCTATGCCCTAAGTCACATGATTTGCTAATTTTTTTCTTCATATAGAAGGGATGAGATGTTGTTACCAGGTACAGTCATCGTGGAGGATTGTGGTTGACTATTTTATACTGATAGGTTGAACACTTTGAGAGCCAGATGATTGGTTCATGGATGTGATCATGGTGTCATGGATTTTGGCATGACGTGATTGGATATACAGGTACATCTTTGATGTTCATTAACTTGAATTTTTGATTCAGTTATGGTGGTATATCTTCTTGGTTGAGGATCATGGTTATTTGGTTTCTTTTGCAGAGTTCATGAGGTGCACTTTGAGTTATTTGATGGTTTGATGCCTTGGTTAATTTTCATGGTTAGAGGATGGATTTTTTCATCATGATGTCATGGATAGCTTGGATACATGGTTTAGTGGGAGCTTGTGACAGTGATAAGGTGACAATGCAGGATTAGTTCTTGGTTTGGTTTGGATCTTCATATAGGTGATGGATTTTATGATGCCATCAGTGACTTGGTACCATAGTTGAGTGGGAGTTTTTGGCATTGATATATTTATTGAGTTTTTGTAGATGTTGGAGGTTTGTCTTAGATCCTATTGTTGTAGAAGTGTCTTTGACATTTGCATAGTCCACTTGTTATCTTCGTGGTGTGTGAAGATGGTTAGATCTTGAGGACTCATGGAGTTCTTGGTTATAATTATGGTGTGTGGAGATGGTTCTTCCTAGTATGTGGAGATGGTTTTTCTTCATGGTGTGTGGAGATGGTTGCATCTTGAGGACTCACAGGGTTCTTGGCAAATGTTTGGTTTATATTTTTATTTGGCATGTTATCCTTCGTATGAGGATGGTTTCATTATTATGTCATGGTATAATCTTGATACTTGTTTAGAGTTGTGACATATTATAGTATGTTCATGTGGAGCATGTTATCTCTTTGGTTGAAATGGTTAGATCATGTTGTCATGTTTATGTTCTGAAGGCCATGGTTGAAACTTTGACATTGATCTTAATTTAGTTTCTTGGTATTGAGTACAATTATTATAAGTTGGATACTTCATGATATTGCTATGTTGCATTTGGAGTTGGCATGGATTGATTGGTTATAAGTTCTCATGGATACTTAGAGATGGTGGTGATGCTGATTTCTCTTGGATTAGAGAAGTATTTGTTGGGACAGTTGATGGTTTCAGCAGGAAGTCCAAGGGGTAGTCACCTGATATGGACTTGAGAGGAGATTGTTCTTAGATGAATTTTGGTTGGAGACTTGGGTATCTTGATGAAAATTCTCATTCTCCACTCTTGGTATACTTGGTGGTTTGCTACTTGAGAGGTATAGCCCATTATTTTTTCTCAGTTGCATTATATTTATGCTTGTCTTTCATGGATATGGATCTTGAGCTATGGTACATGAGTTAGTTCTGGAGGGTTCATTTGAGAGATGGTTTAGAATTGGTTATCTCCATGTGCATATGTTGTTATGTTGGTTGAGTTTGGGAGATGGTTATTCCTTGGTTTAGTAATGGGTTTATTGAGTTTGATCCTCTTGTGAGAGGCTTACATCCATTATTAGTTATATGGTATGGTTTGGGTGTTGTTGAGGCTTCTTGTTGGGGTTTTATGGAGGAGATCATACTTGCACAATTTACATCTAGAGGTTTGTGTAGAAGGACATGATATAGGTTATGATTTGCGTAGTTTCTCTGGTATTAGTTATCTTCTTGGATGTTTAGTTTTGCCTACATTGAATTTAAGATTGGTTAGAGATTGTGATCATTGGTTTGTGCTCATGTATATCATGTGAGAGATGACATTATTATTTCTTTATCTCTTTCCTCTATTGGTTGTGGAGAATTTTGGAGACTATTGGAGACTTGCTATGAGAGTTATTCTTGCAAAATATTAGTTTATGTATCATGGATGTCATTGATACTACATGGATTCATTTCTTTGAGATGTTGTGAGTGGATTGGTTATAGATTTGGCATTATCTTTTGCAGTGGGAGCTTCTTAGTATATATGTGGTAGGTATTGTTCTTCAGGCTTGTGATTACAATTTATAGATTGGATATGTTGGTGATATGAGATTCACTTGTTATACCTTTGAGGTATGGATAGTTGGATGGGTTTGGCACTTGCTGTGGGTGATATTTTAGCTATGGATATTTTGACAACTACGAATGCATGTGATTACCTTTAGATCAGGTTATTTGTGCTTGGCATTTCAGTTGGTACAGGATTTTATGATCTTCTAATGCAACAAGTTTGGTGGCTTTCTCTTTGGATGGCTTCTATGTATGTCCAGTGGCAGTGGCATAATATGAGGTGAGATCATTCATGTTTGAGATGCTAGATACTTTGATTTTGTTGTAGATACTAGGATGGAGCACTTGGTGTATTTTGATCTGTGATGGTGGATGTGCTAGGAGGGATTATTTTCTTGTTCATTTATGTGGCTACAGATTGACCCTATGCAATGTATACAACAAGCGGGAGATTGTTGAGATAATGGGTGTTGCACACATTACACAATATTGTTATATTTTATTATTTTATTTTATTATGTAATGTTGTACCTAGATGGACATGCAACATGTAAAGATTCCCATGGAATATTGTTGATGAGTTGTATTGTAACATTGTAATAATATTTTATGTAATTATTTAATATTGAGAAAAAGAATCAAATGCCCAATATTAAATGTGGGGTCAATGGGTTAGGTAGCACATGGTTTATGTAATACCACTTAGTGGTTTTGTGAGACTTGCTACTATATAAGTAGCCACAAGGGTAGTTGTTGGCATGATAAGGAGAAGACAAAAGGCAAGAGTTGAGTGGGACAAGGCTTGACAGGTTAGCCAAGGGAGCATTTGTGAAGGTTGGAACCATGGCATGGGATGTGTGGATTCATGCTTATTCACATAGTTTGCTCAATTGTGGATATGACCATAAAGGCTTCCATGGTTGTATGGCAATAGTATTTTTGCTGAATAATACATGGTGATGGATGCTTTTGGAGACTGAGTTTTTCCCTTAATGAGGGTTTTCTAGGGTATATCTTGTGTTACAATTTTATGGGTATGTTGTCTATTCTATTGCATGTGGATTTTAATTCTATATTTATTTCAGATCTATTATGGGTTATGTGAAAATGGTTATATTCTTTGTTGCAAGTTTCCTTACATATACCATTTGATGAAAAATTGAAGAACTATTTTTAATGAATTAAAGTCATAGTCAAGTATATCATCCAAAATGCAATAGTATCAATTTTCTAATTGTTGAGGATGTATGTCAATTCTAGACAAAATATTGGTGACCATGAAGACTACACTTATCCCGAAATCACACATTTTCTTCATTTTGTTTGACTTTTTTATGCAAAATTTATTGTCATGGTAGTACATAGGTTTGTGGTGTTTGACTTGCCATTATTGAAACATGTCAAGATTATTTGCATTGATATGTTAGTCGATATTAAACTTATGAATCATGACTAGTAATATTCTACATACCTTTGTATCTATTAAGTCATATAATAGGTCAAGTACCATTGGTGTAACATTGAGATCTCCATTATGATGAGCTTCTTTAACTAATGATGCAACACCATCCAATGTAAATGAGTGACTATATTCTTGAGACTGTTTAATCTACACCATCATCCAATCAAGGTTGTTTTCAATATACAAATATAGTGCATCTACCTCATGAGAAACTATAAAGAAAACAATTAGACCAGTTATAAACAACTTATATTGATGATGGATAATAATTAATAAACTGCAAAAAAAAACTTATAATTACCTCTCACTCTCCTCTATCTACCTTTCCCCGTCAGGTATTCTCTTTTAAATTTTTCATTAGAGTTGAGATTCCAAATGTGATCTACATAGATATTTGCTACAAACTTTAGAAGATATTCACTAATATACACCATGGTCTAGTATACCATATATCCCTCTACCATAGAACCCTCAAGATGTGCTCTTTGTTAAACCAATCCCTTCATAAATTTCAAGTGCCTCTTAACCATCCACATTGACTTAGTTTGTATAGGTCCACACAATTTAGTCTCCTCAACTTGATGTATGAGATAGTGTTCTTGAACATTGAAAAAGGTTGAAGGTAGAAACTTTGTCATTTCACACATAAGCTATGGAATTTTTCTCTTCCAATATTTTATATCTTTTTTTATCAATTTATTTAGATGATAAGCACCTAAAAGAGATTCAAAATGCAAGAACATATAAATGAGATTTTAGATAAAATTATACAATAGATTTTAGATAAAATTATACAAAACTAAGAGAAAACACCTCTAACCTCATGTATTTTCCAAGATCATATAGAACTTGTTTAATACTATTATCAAACTGGTGTGGGAGGGATAGTTGTAGGATTTACTGCAATGAAAAAATGATCATTTCAATATATTATTAAAACTACAATAGGTAGTACATTCAATTTTACAAATACACAATAAATAGAGAACATGACTTACCTTGACAAAGGTATGTCAATCATGTATTTTCAACCCTGGCCTGAAATCACCTTTCTTTGGTAGAAGAGTGCTTATATTTGTAGAAAATTCTATTGAAAATTTGGTTTTTTTATGACTACTTTTAATGCATCACTTTGTTGCTATGTAAATAACCAAGGAAAGACACTTGTATTTATGTGGTCTCCATTGCTATTTGATTCAATGAAATCTTTTAGTGCATGATTGAATTCATGAATGTTAGTACAAAATTTGGCAGTTTTTCTCTATCATGCCTTTCATCCAATATTTTCCATAGTCTCTTTGTTAGATTCTTTCCAATATGCATCACACCAAACAATTGCATGATTGGGAGATCCTTGTGACTTACAATTACTGACTAAATCAAGTAGGATAACATTCTATTCCTCTAGGGAGTTGGTCATTTATGCCTTGATGACCTTCATGAGCATCAATTACATCATTAGTAAAAATAAGACAATAAAAAAAATACAAATTTTAAACTTCAGATGACAAACTATACATTATCTCGACGATTTAGTCGATCGTATTCCAACTTTCTTAGATGAGGTGTCATTCTTCATGGCCTTGATGATGTCTCTTCTTTTCCATTAAAAAGATGTTTTTTGGTAATTCAATAATTATGATTATTGTGGAGAAACTGCCTAAACTCATCAAACACTTTCTTTCCTAAACTCCTTGAATGATGAGATTTCATCTTCAGACCATAAACTAGACATGCAAATTTTGCCTTTGGCTAAAGACCTAAAAGATCATGTACTATTGGATCATGTACAATTATAATGTGCAACTTAATCATAAAATAGTAATATGTAAGCACTATAATAAACAAAAAATATGTGACCTTAAAAATATAACATATCGCAATAATGAGTTAGCCTAGGGGCATCATATATTGTCCATAAAAGCATTGCATGGAATTGAAATTGTTAATGTACTAATGGTCTAGAGATGTCATAAATAGTGACCCCATTCCATAGCTTTAACAACTCATCAATTAGGGGCTCAATATACATGTTCATATCTTTAACTTGGTACTTACTTGTAATTGAATGAACATAAAGATTACATAATTATTATGACCATTTTCATGCACTATCTATAAATTAATTTAGATAACTATAAAATGAAAAAATACCTAGCACAATCATTGACAACATTATGTGCTCCCTCTTTATGGACATCCAAGGAAGAATGTTATTATTAATAACAAAAAAATGTCACACTGAGTAAACAGATCTCATATCTCCAAATGGATTGACACTGTCTGCTGCCAATGAAAGCTTTAGATTAAGAGGTTCTTCTTTAAAGTGTGATCATATTTCTTCTATATCTTTAAGTGCAGAACCATCTATAGGAATTCACGTAATGTCATCTTGACTTCTATTGTGTACATGGCAATCCATAAATTGTGCCAAGCTAGTGCACTTGAATAATCATTGAAGACATGGAATAATGAGAATGTAATGAAGAATGTTGTAAGGCACCTTTTTTGTTATTTGATCTTATTAATATCTACTAATATGATAATTAGTGAATTCTATTGCAAATTCATGTTGTTTATGATATAGAATGTGATATTTGGGACATGCATATATTATCTTATACTTCATTCCAATCTAATTCATAATGGTAGATAATTCTTGATACAAATGAGAAAAAATGTTTGATGGTGGTAACAAAAAATCACCTATCAACCTATAACATCAAATATGCATGGTTAATATAATGAATAGTAATTATATGCTAACATTGAAGATGATAAAAATAACATACCTTAGCATACATGACATTGCTACATTGGATAAACCATTTATAATCTTTAAGTTCACCAAAAATACTATAGATAAGAGAAGAGTTGTTTGGGAGCCTTAGTATAGGGGCTTGTGTGACTTCTTGAGTAGAGGTATATCAAGACCATCTTCATCATCATTATTAGATGTGTTAGTGTCATCATCATGAGCCTCTTCATCACCTACTCCAATACTATCTTCTCCAATCACATCCTCTGGCACATTATCATCTTCTTCCATGGGAGTGTTATCCTTAGCTTGGATATTCACACCTACATGTTCCTTTAGTAGGAAATCCATATTCAACAATGGACAAAACTATGGCCATCTTCAACATGACCATGTGGTCTACAATGACTCTGGGCTATCGTGGTTAGAATTCTTCGATTCTTTAATCCCTTACACTTTTTGCAAAGATAATTAAATTTATCAACTTTTCTTCAAAACTGAGACCACAATGTAGCCATTGTCTCATTATTTTGTTCTAGGTTCATGTTGTTAGGTGGAGTCTTTTTTCACAACAAAATATATCTACAAAAAAATTAGATATGTTGTACTTAATGTTTATATCTACACATATGGTTTTGAAAGAAAAATTGGATCTAACTAATGTGTATATTATCTACAAAAAAATTGAACATGTTGTACTTAATGTTTATATCTATAGATATGGTTGTGAAAAAAAAAATTGGTGTAACTAATGTGTTCTATAATTGTAACAACACTTCTTCATTATAATACAATGAAGGTTTTGCAATTTTGAGTGCAATTCCCTAGGTCTCCAATGATCCAAAACATAAAAAGAAAGTAAACATATGGATACACATTTTTTGAGGACAAACCAATGAGCTTTTTTACAAATATTGTGTGGAGAAGTGCTCAAAGGTTTTCAAAAGAGTGTTGCTAGTTTGTAATCATAATTGTAGCTATTGATAAGTAATAACAGATAGAAGAAATAAAGTTAGCATTTAGTTGGGGTAAAAATCACCACACTGGATGTGCAAAGGGAAATATGTACGAAGCTTCCTCCTTCTGAAGAGGGACCATGGCCTATTGGAGAATAAGGAAAGGATGCTATATATTCAATGAATTCACTAGCAAAAATGACTCACCACAAAAGTATAGAATCAACATGTTTTGAATGTAAACAACATTTGCATGTTACTACAAACCACTACATTTTGTTAATAAGAGAGAATTCTTAATTTAAAAAATGAGCATGGGCATTAGATTGTTAAAGCATGGATGAGAGTATATTAGAGGAAATTTTCACCAAAAATTGAGGTTGATATGGCTTTAAAAGGTTTATTGTTGAACATAATACCCAATGCTTAATCAATTGGTCAAAAGGAAAAGGTGGATTTTTGGTTAAATACCTTTTTATGTCTAATGCCGTTTAAGGAGAACAATGTTTTCTTCAAATTAGAGATTGTGAAAGTCTAAGTCTAACAACAATTAAAGGAGATTCAGCATCCGCCAGTGCCATCATCAAAGGAGATTATATTAGGTTTGAGAATTGTAAAAGATTGAGAATTAGTGCATTATCAAGTAATTCATTCTTATTTGTACAAAGAAATTATTGTTTTGATGGAAAATTTGGGTAAAGGTGTTGGAATAGAGAGAGGAATAGAAAATCCAAAATATTAATTATGGTTGGATTGATCAATCTAGAATATCAATGTTAAAAATATGTTGAAAAAGTTATAAGCCTAAATGCTTGTAGGTAAACAAAAATAAGGGTGAGTCAAGGTTTGAATATTTGAGTCAAGTAGCCGATGACTGCTTCAAATAATGTCTTACATTATTGAGAAGAGTGAGTTTAATAAAATTTCAGAGAGATGGTGGATAATTATTTTTAAGGGGATGGGCTCTACTATGAAAGTTTCTCTTTCTCAATTATTGTAAGATGTAATTCTACTAGAACTAGTCAACCAAAGAAAGCCATTGTACTATGGAGGAGATTTTTTCTTCCAAATATGTTTAATATGACATTTTTGAAGAGAGGGAAGAACACTATTTCTAAGAATAGTGTAGGATAATATAGCCAAATAGGAACTTATGCAATTTCCAAACCAAATCAAAGAGTTATCTTGATCAAATACATTATCTTTATAGGCATAAGCCAATTGTGTATACACTTTTTTCTAAGAAACTTACTTCTGAATCCATCACTAAAACTCACCCTCTAGTAATATTTAACAAAACAACCACACAAAGAAGATGAGGAAGACTTGGCTTCCTCTTATACTAGAAAAAAACTATGTGGTGGACAACTCATCCAAGTATCATCCCAAAGCATGGCTTCCACTCCGTTACGAAAATTCCAGGACAAATCTTTATCCATCAAATCCTTGGAAGAAGAGAGAAGATTCCATACTATTGAGCCTTTAGGTTAGCTTTGGAGAGAGAAGGCACCTTAGTAGAAGACAAACATTTTCTTCTAAGAATCTTACACCACTTTTGATCTTGTTCAATTAAGAAATACAATACCAATTTAACACTCAATTCATTGGCATTGAAGAGAGAAGACACTTATAGAAGCCATAATTTTAGAATCTTACATTGCTGCCTCTCTTGTTCAATAAAGAAATACCACAACAATTTATTGCCCAATGTCTTTTTGTACTAGTCCAAATCCTTAAGCCAAATATATTTCTCCCATTGTCATCAAAGAAATTAAATTTCTCTTTTATCTAAAAATGGATCCTTCACTATCTTTGTCACTCTTTGTCACTTTTCTTGTCTTATTCTAATTGAGCCTTTGTTAGTTTTGGCTTAACAATGTTACTTGTCACTACCAATCTTCTGGCCGATGCTTAATGCTATCTTCTATTATATAAAGCTTCATAATTATTTCATCTCTAGAGTATTTATCAACATTATTATTTTTGAACTTATTAATCTCATTGTTATTTACTTAAAAGATGAATAAGTAATGAATTCTAAAGCTAAATATTAAATTGAATTTATAGGGCTAAAAAAGGTGCCAATAAAAACCTATCAAAGAAATTAGGACATGGCTTGGGAAAAGTATTAATGTAATTTAAAATTATTATAGCAGAAGGCCGAGTTTAAGGAACTAATTTTTTTTCTTACCATGATCAGGCCACATGCAAACTATAGAAAAACACTTTTTTTTAAAATTGTATACAACCATAAAATTGAAACAATGAAGACTCTTCTTAAAGACTGAATATTCTAGTTTGTAATTTAATGGTTAGCATTCTTAGAGACAATACACCTATGCACTTTCAGTAAATTGAAACTCACTATGCAGATGGAGATAAAGGTGAACTAGAAGGTTCATGAGGAAAAGTTATTAATATGTTAGGATCACAACTTCATTAAGAACCCTAAGCACCACAACTCTGTTTGATCATGATATTGTTTTGTTGTATTGTATATACTCTCTTATAGGTGCAGGCACTTGGGTCTCACTCTATTTAGAAGCACCTTGTGTCTAGCTAATGGCACCTTACCCACCCGAACAAGGCAGATGACATAACCACGCTATCTCCATTCTCCTCTCTACTTGTGCATAAAAATATTTTTCACTCTTATTGTTTGGATCAAATCTCTAGATTATCAAAGAATAGAAGTAATTATGTGTATTTATTATCTAATAAAAATAAATAAAAAACCCTAGGATACAAATGTTTTCTAAACAAATTTTAAGAAAAACCTTCGCAAACTTCCATAGTTGTTATACATTTTAAAAATAAATTTGTCAAATTCCAAACTTGAAGTTGAAAATATGGTGAACCCTATGACAAAGGGCTTATCCATATTTGTGATTTGTAGATGGAAAAAAAACTACCCCTAGGGTTGTATAATTTTTACTTTGCCCAACCACCCTACTCTATTTTCCTATCTTATCATATAGTAGGAATTTGAACACTTGGCTTTATAAAAATGTTCCTTATGCTCTATCATGCTATCTTGTGAAGTACTAC
Source organism: Cupressus sempervirens (assembly GCA_028749045.1). Taxonomy (NCBI): domain Eukaryota; kingdom Viridiplantae; phylum Streptophyta; class Pinopsida; order Cupressales; family Cupressaceae; genus Cupressus; species Cupressus sempervirens. The sequence continues at coordinate 757,226,280 of CM053793.1, read as the reverse complement.
TTGTAAAGCATGGGTCTTAGAAACTACACAATTGAATCTTGATTGCAATACCATAAGTTGACTTTCCATGGAAAATATCTCCTATTTATCACTATAGAATGGTGTTTACTTTCATCTTCTATGTTTCTTTTTCATTTAAAACTCAACTTTTATGATTTTAGGCATATTCTCTCTTGGTCTCTTCAACGTCCTTCCTTGAGCCTATGAACTTGGCTTAGGTATGTTTAAACACAGCTGAGCTGAATCCACACTTCTGTGGCAGGGTTCTAGGCATACCCAGGCGTACCAAGGACTATTAGAAAATAGTCTTGACCTATTTCTATTTTGACCAGGGTATTGCAACCTAGTATTGATTTATTAAATCTATATTTCTCTTGTGGATGGAGTTTGGGGTTATACGAGCATCTTTGGGGTTAATTACTTTAGATCTTGATTTCTTATTATCCTAGAACTCAAAATATGTTATTAGCATTACTTGGGGAAGAGAGTGAGTAATTGTGGCCTAAGAATTTTCCTCTATGGTTGGGGTTTACTGCTCGACATGGTGAGTACATTTCCTAATTATTAGATGAAACCTAAAATATTTTTCAGAAAATAGCTATGTGACTTAAAATGATACATGTTAATATTTTTGCAAATAGGTCTAGTTGTTTTTTTGAATTTTCGTTATAAATGACTCACAAAATTTTTGTGATTAGCATTTGAGTCTTTGATTGTATTGAGAACTAAATATTTCTATCTTTTGGTGTGTTTACTAATGATGTCAATGTAACAGTAATTATTGATGTAATGAAAGTCATTTATTTGTTTGGTGCCAATGTACTACAGTTGGTTTTTGAAAAATAAAAATAAAATTTCAAGAACAATTTAATAATATTTGTAAAAATGGCAAAAATTGATTATATTATTAAGGTCTTGGGGTTGAGTGAGTGATGAGGTCTAAGAAATAAAATGTCTTGTCAATGAATTAATAGCCAATATGCTCTATGAAGCTACCTCTACAAGAACATCTAGTTGTTGTATTCAAGATGGTGCAGTAATAGTAAAGGGAGAGGGTGGGAGACATAGGGGCCTTGTGCTTTTGAGTCTAAGTTTAGACGGTTAGAATTCTTAGAGACAATATGGGGCATCAAGGTAGCATTAAAGGCATTTATTAGAAAGGTGGTGAATATAGAGAACTTTATTAAGGATTTAGGTGACAAGCTAGCAAAATCCACTAAGGCTATCAAGTTCCTACGAGATTGGGTTGATTGGTCAAGTTGGAGAAAGGAGAAAATATCACCTCCTTCTTTAGTTCTAATAAGATATGGCTCCCCCTCAGGGGAATTTTCATCCAGTGATGGTGTCTAGTTATGATGTGGACTCACATCCTCATTGAAATATATTTCACTACCACTTTTTTTTTTTTGTTTAAGTATTTCTAGGGTTTGCACATTACTAAATTTACCAATTTGTTAAATTTTTCTCATTTTTGGAGCAATATGGGGAATAATTGTATTAAGTATTTTTTTAAAATTTTGAGAGTCCAATTAGGAGTTGTTCACATACAATTTATCTATGGCTACGTGCATAACAAAAATAACCAAGAATTTGAGCAATGGTCTCACAAATTCTATAAGGTATCAAAATGTTTTAGGATAAACCACAGTTGGATGGGATCATTCATTTTGGTAAAAATTGGCTATAGCTATGAACATTTCTGAGCATTTGTTAGAAGATGGTATTCATGGAATGAATCCTATCAAGGAAGGTTCAAAAAGTGCAAAGTTTGACCTCAGCCAATATTGTGCTAGTCTATCTTATTTTGTTATTCTTGATGTTACATAATTCTATAGCTCTAATAACAACATGAATTTTCCCACTAATGTGCAAAATATAAATAAACTATGAATTTTGTTACATGTGTTTCATCAAGTGTTTAATTGCTTAATGCACTAAGACCCACTTTAAAGGTACCAAAGAATAGTGTTTGGGGTGAAATGTTATTTCACAGAGGCATATTTGGTGTAAATTGGGAACCAAAGTCTTGGAGTTTCTCCTTGTTCATATTATCATTTCGAGGACTTAAATAAGAAATATGATTTATCCATAATAATAGCAACTTAATGGTGTTTTTCTTCCTAATACCAAGTGTGAAGATCATTTAGATCAAAATCGATAGTCATAGGACAATAGTACAGGACAATTAGACACTTGATGTAGACCAATTAGTATGACAACCAAGGGAGAATTTTAGAATTGACAAAGTGTATAAACTATCACAAAAGAAATGGTTGGTTTCTAATATAGATTAAAGATTATTAACATGATGATTTTTTACAAAATGATAATTATTTGAGAAAAGAATAGATCTTTAAAATGATGGAACATCAATTAGTAATCCTAAAAGAAATAAATTGCTATTGAAATTAAGAGCAGTGAACTAGGATATGCAAGACAACATAGAGTTATCCATTAGAGCAGTCATGGAGGACATCATTATGAGGACATGAAAAAATAGAGGTTTATTATGTAATAGAAAAAGATGCACTAAGAAGATTGAGGTCTCAAATCTTTCCATGAGCTCAAAGGGAATTTTCATGATGTGACACACCTATGAGGTCCTTCTAATAGTATTGAAGACTATTATGGTGAACATGTAAAGGTTGTAAAAGGGATGTATAAATAAAAATGATGAAAAAATGATAACTTCATAATGATGATAGTTTTGAAGGTATTTTAACAATATGAATTGACTTTAATCCAAATCAATTATTTAGTACCATGTAAAGGAAAATGGTTAGTGAGGCATCAAGGTAGTTATTTAAAGTGGTAGACATGAATGACTAGAAAAGATGGTGGCATTGTTCTTAATAACCATATGCAGTCTTAAAGTGATTCATTGGGAATATTATCAAAGGTAAAACCACTATAAGGGAGTAGTCAACAAGAAGTCATGAAGGATTGCTAGAGCACAATATTAAAAGAAAGCACCATGAAAGTAAGGAGTGATGGAGGTGAAAGGAATAGAGAATCAAAGCTATGAGAAAAATTAAGAGCCCCATCATTTTTTTCAATCAAGCTCACAGCTAAGAAACAACTTTTCTTTAGAACATGATGGATCAAGTGAACAATATGCCAAAACACTAATTTGTGATTGTTGGAGGCATAACAATTTGGAGGGCAACACAAAAAAAATGTTTATGATAGTCATATCTCAAAATGAGGATCACCTATAGGCCAAATAATCAGAGGCAGAGAGTATCATTACATAATAGTCATCTCAACACAAGTTTTCCCAATAGGGCCAAATAGTCATAAAGGTGAAAAAGATTATCAACTAATGATAATGGTGACCATATAATCAATACTAGTGCATGAAATATATAAGGAGTAGTCATTATTCTTTTAATGCCATGAAACAATATAGAAAAATAAGTGATAAACTTTTGTAATATGATGTGTTGATGTGCACTAATGGAAAGAACTATGATTGAGTGTCAATGAAGGAGATTATTCAATAGGTAGATAAAAAAATACTAAGGTTATGTATGAGCTTTGACAAGTAAAAGAGAAAAATCAATTGACATCCCTCAAAAAGAGGATTTTTGATAGTGGAAGATCATGTTTAGAGGATGTGGGAGACTTACAAGTAGTGGTGCCATTGAGAGTGCATAGTATATGAATAAATGGTAATATAGGAAAGAGTTGTTTTTAAGTACCTACAAGTTAGGTTTGTTATATAATGAAGTTGAGAGAAATCTTCTAAGGACAATTTTAGGGTGCAAATATCAAGACCTAGGCAAAAAGCATGTGACGAAAGTCCTAGTAATAGTAGAGATTGTAGAACCTCTAGATAATCAGCATGAAGAACATAATACAAACCATAAAGAGTAATTCAATTATAGGTCAAAGCATTATACATTAAAATGAAGATATTTGACATGCCTAATTGAAATGTGATAGTTAAGAATATGATATATGAAGGTATCATGAGAAACATCCTTGAAGGAAACACTGACCTAATAAGTGTGACAGTCATGGTCTTATATTTTTGGCCTTTTACAAAGATTAATGATAGTGGAAAGAATATACCAAACCCTATAAATAGCAATGCCAGAGCTAATCACATAAATAGGATCTCCCTTGAAAATGAGATAATAATTCTTATATGACCATAAATTAAGTAGAAGATATGGTTATAGAAATATGTTCACTAATTTGCACTACAATATTTTTGGCTTTCATATGTTCTTCTACCATTCAATAATATTAGGACCAAAAATGGAGAAAGAAAAATTATTCAGGTTACCAAAAGTAGAGTAAAAATGAAAAATGTTGATGCTTTGATCAAGGAGGGAAACCTTCTTGATGTAGATATATTCCTATTTATAAGAGGTGTGTAACTAAAATGAAGCAATTTGACAGAAATCTAGGTCACCAACATTAGTGTTCTACTCTCATAACACATATAAATATATACAAATCAAAGGAAAAGTAAAGAAACAATTGGAATTCTATAAAGAGCCTCCCTATTCCCCTCTAAGTAATACAAGTTCTCTATATGATTATATGTCATCAAGTTGGATACAAAAAAAATTTAAAGGACTTTTGTATAGATATTAATAGATCATAGTTCTCCAAATACAAAAGGAAGAAAACACTTAAGGTACTATTTCAAAAAACCCAACATCCAATTCTTAATTCATTCGAACAAAAGTCTTTGCCAAATAGCTACCAACATCTTGAAAATGAAAAAAATGATGTCAAGTCTCAAACTGATTTTAATGGTTATGATTCTAACCTGTTATAGATATAGATGTTTATTTTCCCTTTACCAATCTAGGTTTACTATTCTACTGATTTCCAAATGTTTGTGCCAAGGAAAAGATGTATCTTCTTGAATAGGTGATCACCATAATTTGACCTATAGAGATTGTAGTTAGTTCCCACAAAGTATACTACTCGACACTCTATTTCTTTCTGCAATATCACAATTTCTCATAGTGAATAGCTCCACTATTTTGACTTACCTACTATAAAATGAAAAAAAGGGGTTTCACCCTAATAAATATTTTAATATATGTAAAAATGTAACATTAAAAAATGAAAACACATGAGATTTATAGGTTAGCAATGAAATATTTTTCCTATTTGATTCATCACATTACATAAAAGGAAGGCCTAGTTACCCCTGTGCACCTCACTCTACCTTGTCTAATTACTCTTGTGCCCCCTCTACCTATTCATGAATAAAGTGCAAAACCATGGAAGAATACAACTAGGGAATAGAAAATAAAAATGGGATCCTAGGTCTTATATGATGACCCTTTCCACTACTGTCATAAGACCAGATGATCATGTAGCCTTAGTCTTTGTTTTGGAGATGTAGCAGACAATGAGTTCTTGTGTGAATTTTCCAACAATACCAATAAAGAGTGTGATAAAAATCATACTTATGGAATTAAATCTCTCAAATCACAATTATGGCATGAAATCTCATGAGAAAAAATGGTTAAAATCACTAGAGCTAATCCAAATCCTATGAAATCACTAAAGTTCATCTGAAATCCCACGAAATCACCAAGGTTTGGTAATGAAAAACTTATTAAACTCAAATGAATGCTCAATAATATTTATCAAAATTTTGTTGGTCAAAATTCTATTATGACCCAAGTTGGTTGAAATTTTGACCAACTTGGGAAAACTTTGGATATATTCAACATGGGAAAACTGATGTTGGTCAAAATTTTGACCAAAGTGGGAAAATATTTTTTTTGCCAACCAACATAGGAATGAAAATAAAATAATAAGGAGGATTCATAGCTTTGGTCAAAATATTTGGTAGAAAAATTGGTGCAAATGTACTAGTGTATTCACCTATTTATCTGGTAATAGGTTTCCCTTTCTCCCAAACAAAATTGCAAATAGTAGGAAAATAATTTTGTATATAAAAGAAAATACCCATTATTAAAGATACAAACATAAACATGGAATTATTTTCTCTCCTAATTGATAAAATGTTTTTTTTTCAATTGTAAAGGTTGGAGCTTGTTAAAGACTTTTCTTTACAATCTTCTAGGCTTGGTCTATATCTATACATGATACATTGCTCAATAAATTTTAATAGCAAAAATTATGGACTATCACAACTATAAAAAAAATTCTATCAATGCATCTATGATGATTGATATTGAAATCCCATGGTTGTTCCAATTGGCCTTGGTGTTTACCTTAATAGAATCTTTTCTTTGGCTTCTCATGGTCTTTTTCTTTACAAATGTTGGATACACTATGACTACATGTATGATTTTCTTTGTAATTTTCACTGGCCCATTCTATAGCCATAACTTCATATCATGAATTTGGCTCAAAACTACTTTTATCCATTTTATTTTGAAGTTTCTCATAAAATTCAGCATGAGTGTTAAGACTTTTTTCTCTGCAATCTTGTATTTATCCTGTTGGTACTCAAAATTGCATTCCCATTTTGAGCATCCATTTGAAATTTTGAGAAAGTTAAGCCCTATGAATGCCCATTATTGAATGTGCACTTGGCTATCCTTTTAAAATCCTTAAGATCCTAAATCTGCTTTCTACCCCATTTAATATGCAGAACTCAGTCAAGAACCTATTATAGTATACAAATCCACCACATCCTTCGAAATCCTTTAGCCCTTTCTCATTTTCTTGCTCAGGGCATGCCTTTTAAATCTTAGGCAAACTTGAAATAATGTTTAGATTAAATCTGCTTTAAGTTTAAGGTAATTAGGGTTTACACCTTTTTAAATCCAAAAGGTTGTTGTTCAAACTTACCATGCAAGTCTCGGTGATCATAGATCTTGTTCAGATCGATAGACCATGCATTCCTGCATTTTCAAAATGCGAGGAACTTACAAAATGCAGGCAAGTGCATAAGCGATGTCTGTCCCTTATGAAGATGCAAGGAGATTTCGTACGAGCCAAGAGGACAAGTTATGAACATCGTCGACCTATATGAGATCGAAGAATGAGGCATACCCACATTTTCAAGATGAGAGGTAGATAAATATTGTGGGCATGCCACTTTATGACGCGTGGCATAGTGGGAACAAAGTGCGAAGAAGTAACGATCTCATGGGCACTGAAGTTTTGAGTGTTGCGGTCAGTTTTGTCAAAACATGTGCAATAAAAGGTTTTTTCTCATTGGTCAAGATCATTGTGATGGGTCATCTATTATTGAAATTCTAAATCACCGTCGATCTAAGCCAGCATCAATGGCTAGCGTTTTCCTGCATTGTTTTATTTTTGTATGATTTTATAGTGCGAGTGAAAGGATTGTGGACCATATCACATTTAACCAAATCATGACATGTTTGAAATGCCACGTGTTTCATGATAAAGACATAGCGCAATGGTTGTTTAGGATTTTCTTCATCAATTGTTGATCTTCTTTAGATCAACGGAGGGCGATGGCCCGCATTTTCAAAATACAAGGAGCTTACAAAATGCGGGCAAGCGCATAAGTGACATGTGGAGCGGACTTAGGTCATTGATTCATTTTAGATCTGCAGTTCTCACGCGAAGCGCCCACTAAAAGACAAATTGCACACATGGCTAATTTTGATTGGGTTTTTTTGGGCCAGCTTGCATAGTGGATTTCAAAGCCGTCATGCTCACAGTATCAACTAATATGATTTTTAGGATCGACGGTGCATATTTTACTATTGAAGGTGGTATTATCATGCATATTAATGAGACATGAAAACCTTCACATGTGAAAGTAAGGAACAGGGTGTAACAAGTGAGATTTGCCCAATATCAACTTGTGCAAGTAGAAATTCGTGTGTCATCTCTGAACGAAAAAAGTTACTGCTGAGATTGAGGTAGATTTGGCATGAGTGTCAAGTAGTTGGCTCAAGGATAAAATGCAGAAGTGATAGAGATAAAAGGAAAGGCTTCAGGTAAAATTGTATACCATAGTCTTTACATTTCTCAGTCCTGTTGTTTGTTTTTCAAAAGATGTTTCTAAAGATGTCACTAAGTCTGAGGGTATGGATAGTGGAAGGATTGTTCGTTGGGAGTAGTTGGTTTTGGGACACTGATACTTTGACAAATGATTTATTTATTTTTAGAGGATGGTTCAGAAAAGGAAAACGGTTAGCTTCATATGCTTGTTTATGGTTTTTTGATAGAGGAAAGCCAATAATCAGGTGTTGTAGTCAAGACACCAAGGTGGTAAGAAGAAAAAGGAATAGACTTTGTAAGCTGACAACCTTTTTAGCAGAAACATCATCTTTTATACAAATTTTCAAACTATCTTAGTTTGATGCTAGGGTAGCAAAAATTTTTGAGACCTTGTGCATAGTTTTGGAAGAGGGTGAGGAAGATTTTATACCTTTGGGTATAGTCTTCTTCATTTTTTGTGCATGTTCCCCCTTTTTGTGTCAGTGGATGGTAGTTTTTGGCAAGAAGTTGATTAAGGAAATAGCCATGGCTGGGGATCAGAGCATCCCTATTTTGTTATTTTTTATAACCACATTGTTTTCCAACTTCTGTATTGCATGCTAAGCAATGATTCTATTATTTCTGAAGCTTGGCATGATCAGTAAAGAGTGGGAAGTAAAGATGATTCTCATTCAGTAGTCATCTTGACAAAACCCATGGGCCGAGGTTGGTGCATATTGTTCAAAGTTGATTTTGTCATTAATAGGGCGGTCTTAGCATTTGCACATACAAAAAATTAGTGGTAAAGCTGAATCAGCAAAAAGTGGTAACAGAAAAGGAGCTTATAGGAGAATATTTGATCTACATAATGTTTTGTTAATAATTTTTTCTTCTTTCGGCCGTTACAAACTCTTCTTTTGTAAGGGACACTTGTCAGTTCTCTATGCTTGAAGCTTGTTGTATCTCACAGTATTTAAGTGAGATCCCAAGGCTAAAAAAAAAGGGGGGGGTTATTGGTTGGTTTTCAAAAAAAATTTAGCTCTTGGAGCTCTGCTCAGGCTGTGAAAACCACGTACCTAGCATGTCTTGTATGAACAGCATATGGATTTCATAGATAGTTCTGATACACTAGTGTGATCTTGTATCTTGTTTTATGCATCCTAATGTACTTATTTCAAGGAGATAAATACAATGTGCAGAAGTTCTTTTGAATTTCAATATAATTCTGTTTCCTTTCTTATTGAGTTTGTAATGTTATATGTTCAAGAACAAAGATCTTGAATCTATTTGCAATTGCTCGGTTTTATGTTTGATGTTTGCTTGCCTTTGACTCAAGGAGTCATATAAGTGCTTGTGATTTCAGACAAGGTTGCAGATTCAATTAAAAATAATGTGAGAAAGTATGGGTTATATTGGATATTGTTGTCTAATTCATAAGGTGAATAGACTGAACATGAATGTCTTAACATATGTTATATGTTGATTGATGTTCAAGGATGCATAATTCTGGAGTATAGGGTTACCCTAATAGATAAGGCATTGATCACTTGTAGGATCATTAAAGTTTTACTACATATTGAGCCTATTGTCTTTCCTCAATAATTAAATCATTTTTATTTTATTGTTGAAAGGTATTCAAAGTATAACCCGCACTTAGCTTTCCAGTTTCATGAATCATGTCCTTAGCTATTTCATGCTTGTGATCTCCTAGTTAAGCATAGAAGAATTAGGGGTTTCATCTGCTTTTATAGATCCTGAATATGGTTATTACACTAGTCACATGGTCAGATCTAAAGAGGTTCACCCACCTAGGTTTTGCAGAGCCTGAAGAAGAAGAAGGGTCATGCCTTATAGTTGGCCTGGTGTCTGAATGGATGTGCTATTAATGGGAGTTAGCTGCCCCTACATGCATTTTCTTCTCATTAGGGTAATTGGAAATGGGTAACATTTTCAAACACCAACATATCCTTCAGAAATCCATCATCACATAGTTTTTGATATGTCATACGAATCTCATAATTTCTAGCCTCACTAATTTTACACATATAATAGCTCCATACATCATGTATCATTATAAACTTATGTTGTATCAATGATAAAAAAAACCCATAAAACCTCCTTTAATAGAAAAATCTAGAATAACTCGGCATTTTAGTGGAGGACAAGTATCACTCTTCAGCAATTAAATTTTTTGGAATTCTTTAAAATAACTAAGAGGGGGTGAATCAGTTATCCAAGGTCCAGATGTATAAATAAAACTTTTCATGACTCAGTGAACCCATATCCATAAAATATATTCATGCATTCAATCACTTAAACTTGTAGATTACTATTCTAGGTCAAAACAACTTTACAAAAATGTAAACATGAAATATAACACATTTTACAATAGGATTTTACATGGAAACCCAATTTGGGAAAAACCACTAGTAACATGCTACTTTTTTTCACTCTTTTTGAATTGATTCCCTGTGAAATACCAACCCTATTAAGGGTTACAATACATACTATTAAATGTGACTTGGTTATAGGATTTCAATCAGCCTATTAGGAGTAAGCCTTTTTAGAGGACTTTAGATCATTATCTTGGAATGTCACCTAGTTAAAATTTTTATAAATGACTATTAGGTCAACCTTAATCCAAAGGATTTACCCTAGACTAGTATAATTATTAGAAAGTAACAATAAGGCTTGATTTGATAACAATTTACAACTCACTTACAAATTACAAATCTCTATTTTAGTCCACCATTTTTCTTGGCTTCTCATGCTTCACCTTTGATAGCCTGTTCACCCTTTAAGCATTCAAACTCTTAAGCCTTCTTAATTTCCTTTGCAATAAAAATCTCATATGTTTAGTCTCTAAATGAAGTAGTACCTTAAACATTTTTGTGAAACTTATGTTCTAGAACATTGACCAACCTTTCTTTTAAGTAGTCACGTTTATAAATAGAAAATTAAGATCTTTTTACATTCATCCTCTATTGTCCATTTTAGGGTTAGGTAGGATTAGGTAGGATTCAATGAATCTACCCATATTTTCATTTGATTCCCTTATAGAAACTTCTCCTTTAATCCTCCTTGAATTCACCCCAAAATGGTTTACTATGAATTTTTTGCTACCAACTCATCATAGTTATCTTTGACATGCTTCAAAAAATTCAAGAAAACAAAATAGTCATCTTAGGTTCATCAAATCCATAATTTAACATGAATACTAGCACTTAGCATCAATGTGCTACTACTCAACTTCCAAAGTGTTCTTCTACTTGTCTTCAACAAGATCACTTGGAAAACACTAATGTTTACTGGTGCTCAACATCAACTAGACTTGGCTTACATTGTATCACTTGACACACACTAAAATTTCACTTTACTTAGCTCCAACTAATTTTCTTCTCAGCTTGCACTAACTTTTCTCGACACCTACTGGCCACTCGATCAAGCTTGGGAGACTTAATTATTCTTACTTATTCTTCTAGACTTAATAAATGTATATATCCTCTACAACCTTAAGTAGATAACCATTGCACTATAATATTACTATCTTAACTGATCATTGTACTCCTTTTTATACCATAAATCAACCTTTCCTCTAGGTTCTTTTACTATCTTGTTTGATCAAAACCTCTTCATTAATAAAAAAAATAATAGTACTCAAATCAACTAAGAAGTGGTCTTACCAACAAGTAGCAAATTTGACATCAGTGAGAAAAAAATGATTGAAACATATTCTCATACTTGTATCAATCTAGTTTTAACAATCTCCCTCTTTGGAATTGATGGAAAACTTGTACCCACAACAATACCAAAATAAAAACAATTCCTTGTATTGACATCTCTCCCTCTATCAATAGCTCTCATCTTATGTATAGGCTACAATATTCTATTTTGATCAAAAGACAATCAACTCATTTTTATGACTCCCTCTTGATCACTCTCTCTTTCAAATATTTAGGTATCTATCTTTGTCTATTCTATTCTTATATCTCCCTCAACACTATCTCCCTCTTACTAGGTAGATGTATGACTTTTAATCATTTTTCCCTCTATATTAAATCACCATGTACACTATCTTCCTTTGATTAGATATTTCATATTTCTTCATTATTCTAACTATGTTTGGTATTCTATATTTGTCTCTTTCTCTATTTCTCCCTCTTTGACAACAATTTTAAAGACTTGTCATCTGAACATGTAGATATGACCAATTTTAGTTTCTCCCTTTGTCACATAGCTTGTGACTAATCTATAGCTCCAACTCTTTTATTACTTTATGAAAATCATAAAGTAAAATTCACTCCATTAATGTCTAACATATGTCAATCATCTTAGTTAATACAAGACACTTCTCATGCTTCTTAACTAGCCTTAGATAGGGGTGTCATCCCTAGTTTACCTCTTAGATACTCATGAGTATCCTTAGGTAATTTTTTGTGAAGATATCGGCTATCTTCTCTTTTCTATTCACATATTCCATCTTCATCACTTTTTCTTGAACTAAATATCTCAAGTAATGATGCTAGATTGCAATGTGCTTAGTCTTTGTATGAATCAAAAGGTTTTTTGATATATTTATAACTCTTATATTATCACAATAAAGTATCATAGGTTCAGTGATTTCATCCTTCATACCTTTGAGTAGTTGTTTAATCCATACAATGTCTATACAATTTACTGTAGCAATATATTCAGCTTCACCAGTAGATTCAGATATGTAGTTTTGTTTCTTTCTAGTCCATATAACCAATTTTTCCTAAGAAAAATGATCTTCCATTAGTGTACTTTTTTTCCTCAATATTTCCAGCCCAATCAACATCAATGTAGGCTCTCAACTCAAACTTATCTTTTTTCTTGTAGTATAGACCATTGTCTTCTATGCCTTCCAGATATATCATTATTCTCTTAACAAAAATCAAATGATTCTCTTTGGGATTATTAGAGAATATTGCAACTATCCCAATAGATAATGCAATATCAAGCGTGCTATGCACTACATATTGCAATTTTCCAATCGTATACCCATTCAATTTTTGATTCACCTTAGGGTAAGTGCACAAAGTTGTGGTGCCAAAAGGGGGGTATAAGTGGACACCTTTTTCCTGAAATTAGCAAATTTTGGACTTCAACAAGAATTTGAAGATAGTTACGCTCAAAATTTTAAGATATGACAAAAACAAAAGTTGTAGTCCTTTGAATCTAGTTTCTAAACTACTAATTTTTTTTCAAAATGGTTTAGTTTTAGGTCCTCAAAAAGGGGGGCCACAGAAAGTGGTACTGTTTATTCCAAAAAACCATAACATAGTACAAAGTGTGGCCCCCCTAAAATTTTAAATTTTTTTTTTGAAATTCTTAAATCACTCCAGTCAAAAGTTACCTAACACTATGTAGTTTATCCCAGATTTTTTGGGCAATTTTATAATGTGTATTTTTTTTTAATGAATTTTTTAATTAGACCCATCCCAAAAATGTGAAATATTTGTGTGCTCCCCCTAGAAATGATTGAAAACTAATCTAATATCAAAACGTCTTTTTTTCAAAGTGTGTAGAATGGAGTCTAGTTTCTAAAAAACTAAGTTGTTACAAAATTTGATGAATGAGCTAAAATCTACAGCCCAATTAGTACATGGTGGTTTTTGACAAAAAATGAACATACATTCAAAAGAAATTATAGATGAAATTATAGATGAAATTATAAATGAACATATTTATAACTCTTATACTATCACAATAAAGTATCATAGGTTTAGTGATTTCATCCTTCATACCTTTGAGTAGTTGTTTAATCCATACAATGTCTATACAATTTACTGTAGCAATATATTCAGCTTCACTAGTAGATTGAGATATGTAGTTTTGTTTCTTTCTAGTCCATATAACCAATCTTTTTCCTAAGAAAAATGATCTTCCATTAGTGTACTTTTTTTCCTCAATATTTCTAGCCCAATCAACATCAATGTAGGCTCTCAACTCAAACTTATCTTTTTTCTTGTAGTATAGACCATAGTCTTCTATGCCTTCCAGATATACCATTATTCTCTTAACAAAAATCAAATGATTCTCTTTGGGATTATTAGAGAATATTGCAACTATCCCAATAGATAATGCAATATCAAGCATGCTATGCACTACATATTGCAATTTTCCAATCGTATACCCATTCAATTTTTTATTCACCTTAGGGTAAGTGCACAAAGTTGTGGTGCCAAAAGGGGGGTATAAGTGGACACCTTTTTCCTGAAATTAGCAAATTTTGGACTTCAACAAGAATTTGAAGATAGTTACGCTCAAAATTTTAAGATATGACAAAAACAAAAGTCATAGTCCTTTGAATCTAGTTTCTAAACTACTAATTTTTTTTCAAAATGGTTTAGTTTTAGGTTCTCAAAAAAGGGGGCCACAGAAAGTGGTACTGTTTATTCCAAAAAAACATAACAAAGTACAAAGTGTGGCTCCCCTAAAATTTTAACTTTTTTTTTGAAATTCTTAAATCGCTCCAGTCAAAAGTTACCTAACACTATGTAGTTTATCCCAGATTTTTCGGGTAATTTTATAATGTGTATTTTTTTTTTTAATGAATTTTTTAATTAGACCCATCCCAAAAGTGTGAAATATTTGTGTGCTCCCCCCTAGAAATGATTGAAAACTAATCAAAAATCAAAACGTCTTTTTTTTCAAAGTGTGTAGAATGGAGTCTAGCTTCTAAAAAACTAAGTTGTTACTAAATTTGATGAATGAGCTAAAATCTATAGCCCAATTAGTACATGGTGGTTTTTGACAAAAAATGAACATACATTCAAAAGAAATTATAGATGAAAGACTTAAAATAGTTCAAATTAAAAATAAATTATATGGTTAGATAGCTAACACAAAGACCTATAATGTTATGTAACTTGATCTTATCGATACCCAACCACGAGGAATCTTGAAGGGGAGCACACAAGAAAATTCAATCATTTTTTGTATGTTTGTTGGAAAACATGTCTCAGACCTATTTATAAACTCCAAACCTTTGGGTTGGATCTCCAAGGCAAAACCAAGCCTTAGGCTTGGTTTTAATGCAAAGCTTTGAATAGCGCATGCACCCTATAGCGTTTGCACCCTATAGCGTGCACACACTATTAAAATGCTATTGAATTTGAGGTAGTGCACACGTGCTATAGTGTGTACGTGCTATAGTGCACATGCACTATTGAGACCTAAATTGCAAACCAAAACCAAGAGAGAGCTAGGGGGGTGGGGTGAGGGAATGGCTATTTGTGTGTGTGAGAGAGATAAAGAGAAAGTAGGGGATGGGAGAGGGGAGAGAGGAAGTGAGAAAGAGTAGGGGTGGTAGAGAGAGTATAGGATGGGAGATAGAGAAAATGTGAGAGAGTAGGGGTGGCAAAGAGAGTACAAGATGCAAGAGAGAGGAAGTGTGAGAGAGAGAGAGTAGAGGTGGAAAAGAGAGAGTACGGGATGGGGAAGAGAGATTGAAAGTAGGGGATGGGAGAGAGAGGAAGTGTGAGAGAGAGTACAAGTTGGGAGAGAGAGATTGAGAGTAGGGGATGGGGGAGAGAGAGAGTAGGTGGTGGGAGACAAAGTGGGAGAGGAAGAGCGAGAGAGAGTAGGGAATGGGATAGGGGGAAGATAGAGTAGCTTGAGAGAGAGTAGGGGATGGAAGAGAGAGTAGGTGATGGGAGAGTGAGTGGGAGAGGGAGAGAGAGGGGGGATGGAAATGTGTGTAAGAGAGAAAGAGAGAGAGTATGAAAATGTGAGAGAGGGTAGGGGGTAGCAGAGAGAGTAGAGAGGGAGAGAGAGAGAGAGAGAGAGAGAGAGAGAGAGAGTGTGTGTGTGTTTGTGTGTGTGTGTGTGAGAGAGAGAGAGAGAGATAGAGAGAGAGAGAGAGAGTAGGTAGTGGGAGAGGGAGAGCGAGTGAGAGAAAAATTAGAGGATGGGAGAGGAGAGAGGGGGGATGGGTGTGTGTGAAAGAGAGAGAGTAGGGAATGAGAGAGTGGAGAGAGAGATAGAGAGAGTAGGGGATGGGATAGAAAGAGAGTAGGCAATGGAAGAGGGAGTGGGAGAGGGAGAGAGAGGGTGGATGGAAGAGAAAGAGATTACTCAATGGTAGAGGGAGTGGGAGAGGGAGAGAGAGGGGGGATGGAAGTGTGTGTAAGAGAGAAAGTAGGGAATGGGAGAGAGTTTGAGAGTGTGAGAGAGAGTAGGGGTGGCAAAGAGAGAGAGTGAGAGTAGGGGATGGGAGAGAGAGGGAGAGAGTGAGAGAGAGAGAGATAGTAGGCGATGGGAGAGGGAGTGGGAGGGAGAGAGAGAGGGGGAATGGAAGTGTGTAAGAGAGATAGAGTTGGGGATGGGAAAGAGTAGGCAATGGGAGAGGGAGTGTGAGAGAGAGAGAGGGGGGGGGAATGGGAATGTGTATAAGAGAGATAGAGTAGGGGATGGGAGAGAGTGTAAGAGTTTGAGAGAGAGTAGGGGTAGTAGAGAGAGCTTGTACATGATGGGGTTGAGAGAGAGAGAGAGAGAGAGAGAGAGAGAGAGAGAGAGAGAGAGAGTAGGGGATGGGAGAGAGTGTGAGAGAGAGTAGGGGATGGAAGAGAGAGAGTGAGAGTAGGGGATGGGAGAGAGAAAGTAAAGAGGGAAAGAGAGTACTTGAGAGAGAGAGAAATAGTAGGTGGTGCAAGAGGGAGTGGGAGAGGGAGAGAGAGGGGGGATGGGAGTGTGTGTGACAAATCTAGAGAGTAGGGGATGGGAGAGGAGAGAGCGGGGGGATGGGAGTGTGTGTCTATGAAAGAGAGAGAGTAGGGGATGGGGGAGAGAAAGTAGGCAGTGGGAGAGGGAGTGGGAGATGGAGAGAGAGAGAGAGGGGGGGAATGGGAATGTGTGTGAGAGAGACAAAGTAGGGGATGAGAGAGAGTGGGAGAGTGTGAGAGAGAGTAGGTGGTGGCGGAGAGAGCTTGTATAGGATGGGAGAGAGAGAGTGAGATTAGGGGATGGGAGTGTGAAAGAGAGTAGGGGATGGGAGAGAGAGAGAGTGAGAGTAAGGGATGGGATGGGAGAGAGAGAGAGAGTAGAGAGGGAGAGAGAGAACTTGAGAGAGAGAGATCTAGTAGGCGGTAGGAGAGGGAGAGGGAGAGAGATAGGGGGGATGGGAGTGTGCATGATAGATGTAGAGAGTAGGGGATGGGAGAGAAGAGAGTGGGGGGATAATAGTGTGTGTTTCTATGAAAGAGAGAGAGTAGGGGATGGGAGAGAGTGTGAGAGTGTGAGAGAGAGTAGGGGGTGGCAAAGAGAGAGTACGGGATGGGAGAGATAGAGTGAAAGGATGGGAGAGGGTGAGAGAGAGAGTAGGGGGCGACAAAGAGAGAGAGAGAGTATGGGATGGGAGAGATAGAGTGAAAGGATGGGAGAGAGTATGAGAGAGAGTAGGGGATGGGAGAGAGTGTGAGAGAGAGTTGGGAATGGGAGAGAGAGAGAGTAAGAGTAGGGGATGGGAGAGAGAGAGTAGAGAGGGAGAGAGAGAACTTGAGAGAGAGATAGTAGGTGACCTGGAAGAGGGAGTGGGAGAGGAGGAGAGAGGGATGGGAGTGCATGTGACAAATCTAGAGAGTAGGGGATGGGAGAGAAGAGAGAGGGGGGATGGGAGTGTGAGTATGTGTGTGTGTGTGTGTGAAAGAGAGAGAGTAGGGGATATGAGAGAGTGTGAGAGTGTGAGAAAGAGTAGGGAGATGGGAGAGAGAGAGAGAGAGTAAGAAGTGGGAGAGGGAGGATGGGAGTGTGTGAGAGAGATCTAAAGAGTAGGGGATGGGAGAGGAGAGAGGGTGAGAGAGATAGAGAGAGTAGGCGATGGGAGAGGGAGAGCGAGAGAGAGTAAAGGATGGGAGAGGGGAGAGAGAGAGAGTGTAGGGGATGGGAGAGGGGAGAGAGATTAGGAAGAGAGAGAGAGAGTAGGGAGAGAGAGAGAGTAGGGAGGGTGGAGAGTGATGTGTTCTCACATAGTGCGTACGCACTATGTGAAATCACCTAAAAATGGTCAAAAAGCAACTTTTGGGGCCCATTTCATTCATTCTCTACTTTTGTTCTGTTTTGCACTCTGTTATCCTGACAAAAATCATGGGTTTCAACACAGCAAACACTCTTTCAAGGTGACAAACACTATTTCAAGCTAACAAACACTATTTCAAGGTGGCAAACACTTTTGGAAGCTAGCAAACACCAAATTCAATCATTGGATACACGATTTGAAGACTTTTTGAATATTCCTTGTATAGAAAAGGTTAGTGCAATCTATTTTAACTATTGTTTGTTGATATATAGATACAAATTTGATTATAATTTGACATGTTGTTTAATATATAGTGAATTCATTGAAATTTGTATGTTTCAATGAAATGTTATTTTGAAATGGTTAGAAATTTGACAAGTCATTTTATATATATATTGTGTATTCATTCAGATAATTATAATTTTTATATGTATTTGAATAATTTGTAATTTACACATTTTAAGTAATTCAAATGTTTTAATAATTTGACATGTAGAAATCATCATCATGCCAAGGAAGAAACCAAAAAATCAAACAAATGAAGATAGGGAGAGAGATTTGGCAATTAAAAGAGATAAAATGAAATTACTATGTGAGCAAAGAAAATTGGAAAGCAATAATGAAGAATTGACTTTCGAAGAGGATCAAGAACCACCGGTACCAAGAAACAAAGAGGAAGAATTGGAAAGACAAAGAGAACGAATGAGACTATTACGCTCAAGAAGACAATTGAATTGTGAAGCTACACCATCTTCTAATGTTGGAGTCATATCGTCCACTACACCATCTTCTAATGTTGAAGTCATATTGATCTCTCATGTTGAAGAGACACCAGTTTGTAGATCCAACGATATACACACTCCATCATGTCATGTTGAAGGCACAACATCAACACATCAAGTAGGTGATATTCCATTTTTTGCATCTTATTGCCAAAGCACTTCATCTTCAGTTCAAGGTACGCAATACACTCAACCTTATGTTGATGTTCAAAATGTTGAGAGAATTGAAGAGATTATAACACCTTCTAGAATTCATTTTAGAAGACCAAAATATTTGATTGATATTGATAGTAACATTTTGAAATCAATGCCTGACAAGATTAGCAAGCATACTTGTCAAAGAAAAGTTAATCGTATGTGGAGATTATTTTTTGATGAATTAAATATTACAAGTAAATGCCAATTATTTGTTAAAATGATGAGGAATTTAAAATTTAGGCCTATCATGAAGATTCTTGGGCTAAGAACGATGGATGATTCAAATGAAAAAAATATTGTAAAGAATCTAATGAATGCTTATGACAAAGTGGGTTCTAAATCACGCACCAAAGATAGTAATATCGCAAGACGAGTACTTACATCAACAATAGTAAATAGCCAAATGAAGAAAGCTCGACTCATGAGAAAGACAAGAAAAACATTAAAAATTGGTAGAGGTACTCTAAGGAGAGCCATGCTAAGGCATGAGAGATTGGAAGATCCAACAAAAAATGAGTTATGGACATTTAGCGGTAGACTACCGCGAAAGGATAAAGAAATTAGTGAAGCCTTGAAATCATTGATCAAATATTTTTGAAAAAATAATACACGTGTTTCCCCTAATCAAAGAGATGTTGTAAGAAGGACGATTGGTAGCCAAAATCGTGAGCCACATGCGAAACATTTTTTGGACACAACTCAGACACAATTTTTTGCAAAATTTATTGGTATGTATCCTTAAATTTTAATAAGTCAAAGATTTTTTGAAATGGGTAAACCTTTTTATGTGAAGATAAATCACACACGCACAACTTGTTGTTGTAGGATACATATTGAATTTTCTAACCATTTTGATGTTTTTAGGCATATATGTGTAATTTTGCATTCTCAGTTTGTTTTGCAGGATTGTGACATAAATGAGCCACCAAGATCTTCAAGGGAATTCATATCCAACATTTTATGTGAAATAAGGGATGGCCAACAATTTTACAAGACATCATGCTTGGATGGTACGTGCTTATATTGTGGTTCTTTGCAACTTTTATCAACTTGTCAACATATGGATAGTACACATGCAATTGGAGATGAAATAGTAGATTATGAAAAATTTAAGACAGTGACATATGCTCTAAAAGATGGGAAACATGGTAAAAGATGTGATTTAGTCAATGAAAAGATTTCAGTGTATGAGTTCATGAAAACATTATTTACGAGTATGCAAGGCATACCCATAGAGCTCGATGGCTAGATTTGCAATTCAAGTTGTGCAAGGATATGTTTCCACTAGATACCATTGTTTCGGTTGTAGATTTCGTAGAGAACTACACACTACAATCACAAAATGAGGTGCAAGCAAAGTATTATACTTCTCAATAGGTTTCCATATTTGTTCACATAACATTCATGCATTCACCTACAAGTACAGAGGATGATAGGAAGATTTTGAGGGAGTACCATTTTTACATCACCGATGATCGATCACATTCTACGGAGTTCGTACATGGTTTTTTTCAACTATTTTATAGAGATTTGGCTAACAGGGGCATCACATATCGTCAGCACATTATTTGGTCAGACAATTGTGCATCTCAATTCAAGAATGCATAGATGTTCTATTGGTTGAGCAGGATGCACAAGTTGTGTAGAATTCAATACATGTGGAATTTCACAGAGGTTGGTCATGGAAAGGGCGAGCATGATGGTGCAGGCGCATGCATCAAAAGAGCCTTAGCTCGTGAAGAACTAAAGTACAAAGATGGAGCAATATTGACAGATGCAAAATCCATCGTCCAGTGGTGTAATGCTACAATGGGTCCAGGTAAGGAAGGTGAGTCTACGGTTCGTAGATATTTTTGGTTGATAGATAATACTAACATTGCACCATATCAGGATTGTTGCACACTAATAGGATCCAGTGAGTTGCACTCTTCTAGAAGCTCTAATGCAGGTTCATGGAGTATCCACATATGAAAAATGGCATGTTATTGTCCATCATGTGTAGAGGAAAATTGGGATGACTGTGAGTCGACAGAATGGGTGGACAAATGGGATATACAGGTTTTGGACACAATTGACACCTATCGTCCCCCACAAGCATTGGAAATGGTACAGATGGAATCATCTATTGACTTTGACTTCTTATCTGATCTAGTGCAACCTGGTAATATATATATTTATATATCTTTGTAATTTCAATATGTAACTTTATAACTTTTACGCAAGTATTTTCTGAATTAATGACCGTATTTTGTACATTTGTCACTGCAGGCCATGTTTTTGTTGTTATTGCACCTGAAGACAATGAAGAAGGGACAGATTATTATTTGTGTCATTGTGTTCAAGCCAAACAAAAATTGGATCACTCGGTTATAGATGGTGAAGGTTTAGAGTACCATGTCGGTGCGGTGGTTGTAACTAGCACATGGCTTAGACGATATTCGATGAAGAACCCTAACTTGTGGTTATTCGAGGATTGGCAAACAGAGAGGAAGATTCTTCATTATTCAAATCTTGTTGTCGCATCAAATGTCCACTTGATAAAATATGGTGAAAAACCACATAATAAGAATCTTTGGAAAGTTCACGAGTCAGACCACGAGGCAATACTTGAGACATTAAAATGTCAAGCAGATCCAGTTGGCTCATTAGATTGAATATAGAGAGAGGGAGAGAGAGAGAAAGAGTGATCAAATGGATCCAAATACATTGTTGCAACCTTTTCCTCAAGATTGTCCACATGACTAAGGTGGACCGTATTGTTATGATGCGTAAGTGATGAGATTTAGTTTAAATCATAGATTTTATGTTTTGATTTGTTTAGAATCTAGATTTTATGTTTTGATGTCTCCAATTTTTTTAAAGCTAGAACAATATTTTTCATATTTTCTTATTGTGATGATATTTTTCTTTCATTGCATGTTCTCTTGGATGATAGGAGGGAGAGAAGAAAAATAAGTAGATTTCCAAACAGCCAGCCACCCTTCTTCATGTAATTTATTCATTTAAGGTAAAAGTCCCATTTCCTTTGTTTGGCTTTGGTATTTGGTTATTTAAAGTCATTATTCAAGTTGGACCTTCGTATGTTTGAATTTGGGATTGTTTAGTGTCTATTTGTTATGATTATACTGAATTATTAATTCTATGATGTTTCTATTATTTAATTATTTAAAATAAATTAAAACTTTTTGTATAAAATTATTATTATTTATTTCTATCTATTTGTTATGATTATTTCTATTATTTAAAATAAATTAATTCTATAATATCTCTATGATGAACTATTTATATTTCTAAACTTTACATATTTTAAATTAGATATTTCTCGACTTAATTTACCAAAAAAATTAATTAAAATTTTAGGTATGCTAGTAGTACACCATGACCAACAATTAAACTATTATAACAATATAAATACATTTAAATAGTAATGTAAGAATGGTTTAGTTCACATAAAAAATAAGTCTATCTTAGATATTCTAAATACATCACAAAACTTTATCGCTTCAAAAAAATTGGAATTTCTCCTATCTACTTGATTTCCCATCAATTGTCCATAAAACTTGGAAAGGGAATAGGTTCTATGCTCCCAATCCCAACATCCTCTTGTCCACTACTAGGAGATGTGTGTAATGTAGGTTTCAGCTCCATCAACTTAGTCATTTTTTTCACTAGTTGATTGGGACTCTCACCATTTGTTGCCAACTATGGTGACAATGCTTGGGGTTACACTTATTAAGTAAGAATATTTCCTAATCTAGGGATTAGAGCATTGAACATATCAGAATGTGATTTATGCTATGGGAGAAGAGGTATGTTGGGCATACTAATTGATTCTAGGGCTAGTGCAATTATATCTCCTTCCGCTAGTGTTGTAAATACAAAGGACCCCCCACTATTTTTACATTTTTTAACACTCTTTTTGGAGACCTACAATAACCTCTCTCACTTTTTGGAGATCACACTCTGTTTTCATTTTACGACGCCATCTCGAGTGATGCTGAAACTTGCAATGTTAGCTAGTACAAAGTTGCCAATTGCCAAATCTCTCTCACCTTTCCTCGTGGGATCGAACTGTCTACTCCATTAGCTCCACATGGCCAGGTAAACCCTATCCCCAACCACGTCCTATCCCCTTCAGTGCTCGAACGTTCTTAGGCACGCCAATCCAAAATGTCCCCAAGGGTCACTAAATGCCATAAGGCTACGATCTTTGACAGGGCATATCTCAGAGCTCGTGCAAGGAATGGATGAGATTCTAGTTCCTACAAGACCTTGTTGCAGAGACCTACAATAACCTCTCTCACTTTTTGGAGATCACACTCCATTTTTTTTTTACAATGCCATCTCGGGTGATGCTGAAACTTGCAATGTGGGCTAGTACAAAGTTGCCAACTGCCAAATCTCTCTCACCTTTCATCATGGGATCGAACTGTCTACTTTGTTAGCTTTGGGTGGCTGGGTAAACCCTATCCCCAACCATGTCCTATCCCCTTCAGTGCTCAAACGTTCTCAGGCATGCCAATCTGGAATGTCCCCAAGGGTCACTAAATGCCATAGGGCTGCGATCTTTGATGGGGCATATATCAGAGCTCGTACAAGGTATGGATGTGATTCTAGTTCCTACAGGACCATGTTACAGAGACCTACAATAACCTCTCTCACTTTTTGGAGATCACATTCTATTTTTATTTTACAACGCCATCTCAGGTGATGCTGAAACTTGTAGTGTTGGCCAGTACAAAGTTGCCAACTGCCAAATCTCTCTCATCCTTCATTGTGGGATCAAACTATCTACTCCATTAGCTTCGAGTGGCCAGGTAAACCCTATCTCCAACCTTGTATTGTTGCCTTCAATGTTTGAACATTCTCAGGCACGCCGAACCCGAATGTCCCTAAGGGTCACTAAATGCCACAGGGCTACGATCTTTGACGGGGCATATCTCAGAGCTTGTGCGAGATATGGATGAGATTCCAATTCCTACAGGACCATGTTGTAGAGACCTACAATAACCTCTCTCAATTTTTGGAGATCACATTCCATTTTCATTCTACAATGCCATCTCGGGTGATGCTGAAACTTGTAGTGTTGGCCAGTACAAAGTTGCCAACTGCCAAATCTCTCTCATCTTTCATCATGGTATCAAACTATCTACTCCATTAGCTCTGGGTGGCCGGGTAAACCCTATCCCCAAGGTCTTACTATCCCCTTCAGTGCTCGAACGTTCTTAGACACGCTGAACCGGAATGTCCCTAAGGGTCACTAAATGCCATAGGGCTGTGATCTTTGATGAGGCATATCTTAGAGCTCGTACAAGGTATGGATGTAATTCTAGTTCCTACATGACCATGTTGCAGAGACCTAAAATAACCTCTCTTTCTTTTTGGAGATCACATTCCATTTTCATTTTACAACGCCATCTCGAGTGATGCTGAAACTTGTAGTGTTAGCTAGTACAAAGTTGCCAACTGCCAAATCTCTCTCATGTTTCATCGTGGGATCAAACTATCTGCTCCATTAGCTCTAGGTGGCCGGGTAAACCCTATCCCCAACCTCTTCCTATCCCCTTCAGTGCTTGAACATTCTCAGGCACGCTGAACCAGAATGTCCCTAAGGGTCACTAAATGCCATAGGGATGCGATCTTTGACGGGGCATATCTATGGGCTGTCAATACTTTGACTATACTTTAAGTCAACGATTATCAATATGTGAAAAAATGGAACTTGTTGTATTTTGAAGTACTGAGAAGATGGCCTTGCCCTTCCCTAGGAGTTTCAAAAATGGGAGACATTAGGTAAGAGAGTGAAAATGTTACTATCGCTTCAACGCACATGACACAATTGGAAATGCAAATTTTGATGGTAATCATTTTGTGATAAGGGAGTGACTAGGGATGATCATTGTTACTATCTCTTTAGTAGTGGAATTTTTTTTTCTCTTGAATTTGGTGGTGGGGGATCAGTGGTAAGTCTCCTTGGATATTCCTTCTTATGATGTTAGTGACAAGTGTTGCTCTTTGAAAACACTTGTACAATCTTTTTTAAATTATTAGATAAAAACAGAGAATTGTAAGTATCAAACATGATTAGCCTTTGGTTCCTAGAAGATCTTTATTTCTCCATCAATGCATTTAGAAAGTTAAGTTTTAAGATCATAAATAGAAAAAATTAGAGAAGCGATTTAAACATTTATATTGATTGGAAACACATGAGTCTTGAGTTTCCTTTACCTTTTAAAGAACGTTCCTTAGCTAGCAAACCTAATTCCACATTCCATAAGACTATCATTGTGCTAAAGATTTAGGAAACCAATTGCTCTAAGATAAAGCTTCCCGATCAATAATAATCTAGCCTATTGAGGTACATAATACTTCTCAATTAAACAAGTGTTAATTCAGTATTAATTTTGTAATTAACTACAATTTCAGTATCTGTGTACAGGGGGTGACTGAGAAAACTATTTGAGGTCCAATTTGAAAATATATTTGTAAGGATCTTGACCAAGGTTCACAACTTCGATGATTAATACATTCATTTAGGCTAGAACCTCACTACAAAAAAATAATATATAAAAAAGGTAGTGAATAACGTCATGTCTAGACCCAAATCAACCAATGAAAGTCAAATTAGCATAATGTGGAACAACGATATATGCATTGAGTGGGTTTTCATAACAAAGCTTCATAATAAAATTCATGTCTAGAATTAAAAGACCTTAAAGAACATTTATGTTTGTAACACAAATGGCCATTCAAAACTGAATATGATTACAATATGTGAAATAGCATTACAAGAACTTGTAATGCTCTTGTGAACATCGTGTTAATTCTTGTAAGAATCCCTAAGATGCTTGTTATACTCAAAATTTTGTTGAAATTGAATTAATTTTTATCCTATTGGTTAATTGGCTTAGGGTGATATATGCTTCTTGGATGGAATAATGAGTTTGTGATTAACTCTGTATTAAGATTCATAGCATCTTTTAGTTATTTGCAAAGGAAATTTATAAATTACTTGCTAATGTCATATGGCTTGCTTGAGAAAGATGTCTGTGTTCTTATTGATGGGTCCTAATGACTATTCACATTTAGTTCTTCAATATCCTATTTGACAAGCTTTCCATAGACATTTCTTTGCCATACTAAGTATTTTTGAAAACATATTTGAGTAGAAGGACTACAGTAGATACTACATGATGTTTTAACAAATAAAGTAATGGGTTAAAGGTTGTTATTTCCAAGGTATTATGTCATCGTATTTTAATTGTAATGATCTGAGACTAATGATATTCTTGAAGGTAACTTCAACATGCAGCAAGAAAGACAACTTACAACCAAGGCTATATTGTACCTACAACCAAAGACATAAATGCTCACAACCAAAGCCACTAGTGCACATAGCCAAAGCCATGGATGCTTATAGCCAAAGTTACAAGTGTTCGCAGCCAAAGCCATGAGTACATGAAGTCGATGATCACAATTTTTTACAACTATTCACTAGAAACAACTTCTTTGGATTTTTTGAGAAATAATAATAAAGCAAAAAAGAACATCTACTAGTTGGTAGACATAATGGCAAGTCTCTAGCAATTGAATTTAATTTCATACATGCACATATCTAATTTAATGTCATATACGAACATATCTAATTTAACATCATACATGAACAAACATATAATATAAAATGATAACCAATAATGTCATATACATTAACAAACACATAATATATTATGATAACCAATAATGTCGTATATGAACAAACATATCATATATTAACCAATAATGTCATACATCAAATATGTCATACATCAAATATAGAATGTCATATGTACATCAAATGTGTATTGAATATGTCTCTCAGATGCCTATATATATACATGGGGAAGGAAACAAGTCTCTATATATATGTATCAAATATCTCAACTACATCTTTTCCTTCCCACGAGGGGAAGGAAACAAGTCTCTCGACGTCCTTTTCCATTATGTGGAGGGAGACAGTGGAGATGACGGAGCCCTCCTGACACGCTCACTTGACCTCTTGTTGAGGCTCTTCTCTAGGTCCAACTGATACAAAGAAAGTAGATATGAATCAATGTTTATTATACATTGAAATCAAATATATGTACTCACAAAATCAATTATTTTCTTACCGCCAACAAATAGTCACTCTCTAAGTCCACCTCAAATGCTCGTAGACGATCAGGCGTGACAAGACCCTACAACAATTCAATAAATATAATCACTTATAAATAACATTAGAAATTTTGAGATTAACTATTATAAAAAACAACTAAAATGAAGAAAATTCTTTCATACCTCCGTCAGTGGCTATGAGCTAGCCACAGCTGTGGCCACTCCACTATCAACAGACTGTCATAGATGAGGAGGTGTGTTCAACATCATGAGCTGCATGTCATACAATACACGTTATATCTAACATAAAACATGGAATAAATATAATCAAATGAATTAAATTAACATGAAAAAACCATACCTATGTGAAGCTCGTATGATGTCTCTACTCTGCGTCTGTGGTAAAGGTTGAGGGTCCTATGGAGAACTGATGCACATGCATATTTTTTTTAGTCAATCCTTAATATGATTATGTAATAAATATATGTATTAATTAAAATGATTAAATTGATACATACCTCAGGACTCGTCAAAGGGACAAAAAATGGGCCTCGAGGATCGCTGCTAGGCCCAGGAACACTTTGACCCTAAATTTTGAACAATGTCAATAAATCCTAATTAATTAATCATTCACTATACGTATGAAATGTGATCAAATTAGTAATTTACTTGTGTGTCAATGCCAAATGTCTCATTCAGGAACTGATCGGTGACAAGCCCATCATCTGTACCATCTCCAACATGAGTGCCAAATGTGCATAGGAATCCGCATGAAGTGCACATGTGACCATGACATATAGAAGGCTCCCCCTCAACTAATGGGCTCATGGAATGGATGAGGGTCTGTGTCAAAGCATTAATGGTCCTTAGAGTGCTGGCCTCTACATGTTCCTTTACAACTGAAGGAATAATCACATGCTCGCGCTGTGGATGGACCACGGATGCCCTAACTACATTAGGGTCACGATGTGCTCCTGGCCTCTCAAATGATGACCCCTCACCTCTACCCTGGGAGTCTAACATATCAAAATAATTGGGGATCTCCCCAAGGACAAACTCACATTATAATTTTTTCAAAAAATACATGGGGACCTCGTGATTGTTGCAAGGAGGGGCATCAAAAACCATCCACCATCTGTCCCAAAAATTATTTCTAATAGCATCATGTATGTACCAATGGATGAGGAATCATTTAGTACCCTCTCTAATAGTATTTTGCTCACCGGGTTTTCTAAATAATGCACATATACTACCTTTTGGTATTTCCTTTTTTCTAACATCTTCATATGACAATTTATTTGCATAAAATCTTTTTTGTTCATCCCTCTTAGCCTGCCAAATATCTAACTGACCACTAACTGAGGCTATCTGAGTGTTAATGGATTCGAGGGATGATGCCAATTGAGCCCTCATTAGATTGGTTTGTCCAGATTCTTTCAACTGAGCAATGATTCCTTCTAATTCAATTTTGCCTCTCTCTATTTCATTTCTTATATTTTCTTGTGTGCCTGGTGGAGGTCTTGCAATTAGTTCAGATTGTGGAATTTGTTCTTCTTCTTGAGGAGGGTTTTTTTTTCGGGGTTCTTGAGGGTTTTGATGTTCTTGTGGATTTTCTAGTTGATTATGAACATTTCCTGATAAAAAATCAATTGAAATTCAAATAAATAAACAAATCTAAATGAAATTTGTAAAAACCCTACAAAAGAATATAAAAAACTTACAAAACAATATGAAAAATATATCAAACAATGCAAAGTTAGGTTTATATCACTTACAACATCATCGTGGGGTGCTTGTGGTCTTGGATTTCATCGACGAGGAGGCATTTTGGCAAATGGTGGTGCAAATGTTGAGTCTTCAACTCGCGTACGTGTTGCTCGCTATAGGAGTAGAAGAAAATGTTGATGAAAATGATGGGTTGTGGGTTTGTAGCCCATCATATATACTTTTTATTTTTTTAAAGCGCATACATGCTATAGCGTGTGTGCACTATAGCATGCACACGCTATAGTGCATACGCGCTTTTTAAAATAGGAAAAAAAAATTTCCTTGTCACCGTTTTGGCACCACAACTCAGTGCATATGCCCCTTAGCTAAATTGTCATTCTTTGACAATTTGTGTCATGTCACCATATGTATTCTTAATGGCTTAGAATATTCCAATCCAAAAAAAAGTAATATCTCCTTGACATGCTTATAATGAGTGATGAATATACCATT
This sequence comes from Cupressus sempervirens, assembly GCA_028749045.1. Lineage (NCBI taxonomy): Eukaryota > Viridiplantae > Streptophyta > Pinopsida > Cupressales > Cupressaceae > Cupressus > Cupressus sempervirens. The sequence continues at coordinate 757,197,006 of CM053793.1, read as the reverse complement.
CTTCATCTTATGTAAGTGCAAACCCACAAAGAACTTGATCTCTCCAAACATAGACATTTCATAATTTTTCTTCATTTCATTTTCAAAAGCTTTACATAAAGTATCTTGACCTCCAAAAATGATATCATCAACTAAAATTTTAGATAGTAAAACACCTTTTCCTTTTTTTTGTCTTCAAGTATAGATTATTGTTATCATTAGTCCTCTCAAATAAAATTTCACAAGATAATTGTGAAGCCTTTCATACCATGCTCTTGGTGCTTCTTCAAACCATATAAAGCTTTTTGTTGTTACTATAATCAAATCATTCTAGTTATTCTATATAGACCTCTTCTTCCAATATGCCATTCAAAAATGCAAATTTGATAAGCAAGAAAAGTTCTTACTCCTTCCAATCTTGCAACATGAGTGAATTTTTCTCCATAGTCTATCCCTTCTTCTTGTACATACCCCTGGCAATCTATTCTTTCCCTGTTCCTTATGACTTCACCATTTTCATCTAACTTGTTTCTGTACACCCACTTGGTTTAATCACATTTTTATCTTCTAGTCTCGGAACTAGAGTCCATGTCTTATTTTTCTCAATCTATTCAATCTCTTCTTTCATGGCTTTACTCTAATCCACATCTTCTAAGGCATCTTTCACTATCTTAGATTCATGCATGCTAAGAAAGAATATATAACTCTTTAGCCTATCTCTTGTCATTGGTCTTGGATCTTTATCTCCATTAATTTATGTAGTAGAGTGATTTCTTTTGACATACTTTGACAATCTTGGTTCTTCTCTATTTCACTCATTAGGTCTATCTAGTTCTGAATCATTATGTACTTCTATATCAAGTAATTTGACATCTCATTCATGTACACTAATGGTAGAATTAGAATCTTCCTCAACTTTACTATGTAACTCAACACCTGGTTGTAGCTTGGTTCCTAAATGCAACTCAACATTGATTATATGCGACTCAATAGCCACTAAAACATGCTATTGACTTTCAACTTGATTTATAGCTTCTTCTTCAATAGGAATACCTTCATAAAAGTATACAAACTATTTTTATTCCTCTAGTTCCATCATAGGTTTAGCCTCATGTACTTCTGTATATTCATCAAATTTGACATTTGCACTTTCCACAACTTTGTTAGTGTTAGTATTTAAACACTTATACATTTTACTTCTTGTGGAATAGCCAAGGAATATTCCATCTTCACATTTTGCATCTAATTTACCATTCCTAAAATCTTTGATAATATAAAAATTTCTCCCAAATACCTTAAATATTTTACATTGGGTGAATATCCATACCATATTTCAAAATGTGTTGAATGAGTAATTTTCTTGTCTCACACACAGTTCAAGGTATAGTTAGTTGTACTTACAACCTCTCTCCACTATTTCAAAGAAATATTCTTTTCAATCATGAGTGTCCTAGCATAATCCATTACATATTTGTACCTCCTTTCAACAATTCCATGTAATGGAGGGGTCCTAGGTGCAGATGCCTATCTTTTGATTCCTCTATCATTACAAAACATTTGAAACTAATTTGATGTAAATTCTCCTCCTCTATCAAATCTCAAACATTTCATTCTTTAACCTATATCCTTGTCAACTCTTTCTATGTACCACTTAAATGTTTGGAAAGCATCAAATTTTTGTTTTAGAAATATAACTATCATCATCCTAGAATAATCATCAACAAATACCATAATGTACCTATCACCTTTTTAGTTGTTCAAATCAATTGGTCCACACAAGTTAGTATAAAAAATCTCTAAAATTCCTTTAGAGGTATGAGTCTTAAGTTATTACAACTAGACTTTGTCATTTTTTCTAACATTGTTTGCAAATTATATTGTCATGTTTATTCAACTTAGGAAAACCTCTAACTCTTCTCATGTTACGATACTAACCAAGTTATCAAAATTAACATAACATAAGCTCTTGTTCCATAATCACTCATTATCAAATTCTACAACTAGACAAGTAATGTCATCCATATCAAGGTAGAATAGATTACCTCTAGTTCTATAACCTTTTCCCATTAGTTTTCTATCAGTATCATATATATTAGATATCTTGTTCTCAAATTCAACCGTGCAACCTAAACTATTCAATTGTGACACACTCAAAAAATTATAGTTAACTCCTTCAACATAATAAGCATTGTCACATAAAATATTTTTTGTGAGTTTCATAGATCTTTTTTCCTTTTATCAAACAAGATGTAGCATTACCAAACCTTACACTATTTCGATCATAATAATTCAAGGTAATGAACTTACTTTTATCTCTAGCCATTTGATATAAACACCTACTATCAATGACCCATGTATCATTCTTGTCCTCACAAGACATTGGTGCAGTTGCCTCATCCTCATCAGAATCATCCTTCATTGAAACATACACCACTTCATCACCATGATCTTCGAATCCATCTTTGGTTTCCTCTTCTATAATGTAGCAATACCTCTTTTTTTTGTCTTTGTAATATTTTTTGTCCTCATCTCTTGTACTTTTGTATTTATCTTGACCTTTATTATTCTTCTTCTCTAGACATTTGGCAATAATGTGACCAACCTCATTGCAATTAAAATACATGATGGATAGCTTACATTTGAATTTTCCTTTACCTCTATGAAATATCCTTGCTAGTAGTGCTTCAAGCTATACTACATCCTCTTCATCTATATCACCATCACTAGAAACATATTTTAACTTTTTATTCTTCTTCTCATTAGGTTCCTTCAATGATAGCTTAGCTTTAAAAGAAGATTCAACATTGTCAGATTTGAAATTGTCAAAATTAGATAGCTTAAAAGTAGTGAGCCTATGTACCAGGACTTCAAGAGTTAGACTAGAACATGGTATACATATCAATTCTTGTATTGTAGAAATTCTAATAGTATAGATAGAAAAAATTGATCTCAAAAGTCTCATAATCTTACCAGTGGATCCTGTTGATCTCAGAATGGTTCTAACAATTGAGTGTCAACACACTTAGGCTATTTTGCTAAGCTCATGTTGAGCTAGCAATACATGCTGACTATAATATATATACAAGTGTTGAGTTACAATAGGCATTGAGTTAGAAAGATAGTAAGTGTCGAGTCATTCAAGTGTTGAGCAAACAGTCACTACCAAGAAAGTATTTTTGCTGAGTATACAACAAGTGCTAGCATTAGTAAACAACAAGTGTTGTGTGACATAGTATTAACATAAGAGTTTGTGCCTTCACAAACTCAGATGTAAATCATGTGGCATGATAGCTAATGGATAGATCTTAAGGATTAGATATAGGATCAAATCTATTAGGTTTCCTATGTAAAAAATATGCAACCAATCAAATAATTGGAATGCTAAAGAGGTAAAAAGGATGAATCTCAGCTATAGATTCATACCTAACCCAAAGCCACAATTTTTTTTAAAGGAGTATGAAGCCCCATAATTCAAGAGTGAAGAAGAGAGGAGAATAGAGTGAAAGAGAGCAAAGAATAGAAGGTTAAGAGGCTGAAGCATTAAGACGACATTCAAGGTGACTTAGTAGAATAGAAGTATTGAAAGACCAGTTACCAGAATAGAGTATTAGCACTACAAATAGAATCACATAAAATTATAAAAGATCAAAATGGATTGAATAGTTATTCAAAATCAACAATTGAAGATTGTAAGTGATCAGGTCAACACATTCTAATATACTCTCTAACAATTGTATTAGCAGAATGAAAATCCTATGGAATTAGGTTGGTTTAATATCCATTGTGTAAATCTTTTAATAGGGTGGCATTCCAAGTGAATGTTTTGTAAATACTTTAGATAGGTACACTTTTAACAGGGTGTTATAACAGGGTGTTAGAGCCTTTAACAAGATAGGCATCTCATAGGGAAAACCATTGATGATGGTCAAACATTGTAACCTTAACAAGTTACATTATTGCTACAGTGATAAGTTATGGGTGTCATCCCCACCCTAGTTTTACCTTCTCATATTGGAGGGTTTCTAGGTGATCAAATATGGTGTCATTTATTTTCATGCATGCTTTTACTTTCATGTTATTTAGAGATTTTCATGCATGTATTGATTTGATTTAAAAAAGCTTTAATGGTTAAAGTTATGTACTTCTAATTCACTCCCCAACCCCTTAGATCCTACTTGTAAATTCCAACAATTGGTATCAGATTTGTGTTCTCACCAGGAGAAGCTTTACAACTTGGAGAAAAGATCTAGAGATGGAGTTCTGCAAGCTTTGAAAGATTATAGCTAACTGGGAAATTGAAATATATCTCATTATACATTCTCTTGAAGAAGCTTGGGAGGAGTTGAGGAAATCACTAAAGAGAAGAAAAGACATCACCATAGCTAAGAATGATACAAAATACAAGGAGATTGACACCATGAAATTAGTTGTAAATAGAGACTCAAAGGAATTTGATGTACCAATTTCAGACCTAATGGAGAAGAACAAGGCACAAGAAGAAGAGATCAAAACTCTTAAGATTGAACAAGAATTACAAGCCATGATGTTATGTGAAGTGAAAAAGTAGAAGAAGAAAGCCATTGAAGATAAGACCATGATGGAAGATGACAAGATGAATCTAGCCAATAGATTGGAAGAAAGGTCAATTGAGCTTGCAAGAATATCCAACATGCAATTGGGTACCCTAATTCAGATGATAAATGCCCATCATGAGTTGAATACCAAAGACATTGAGATCACCACACTAAGGTTGGAAAATGAACAACTACAAAATGACTTGAGGAGAGAAAAGGAAATTGCATAGAGCTTCAACAAGCCCAATGAAGCCATCAAGTACTTTGAGCAACTATTAAAATCTCCAAGATCCAACAATGACACATCAAGACTAGGCTATACCAACACTAAAGAATGAGAATCATCCAAGACTGCTAAAGAAAGAAGTGACAAAGGTAAGAACACAAAACCCACTTGTTATTTTTGTGGTAAGAAAAGACACACTATTAATGTGTGCATGAGCAAGAATGCCAATCAGCATGACAAACCTAAAAACATAGGTCACTTTCATAAATAAAATAAGCAAGGACATCAGGCACATGAATGTAGGACTAGAACCATCAAGACACCAAGATTTGAAGAGCACTGCTACAAATATTAGAAGTATGGACACAAAGCCTTTGAATGTTGATCTAAGCCTATGTGGTCACCAAACAAACTAGCAATAACAAAAAGTGATGAACACCACTACAATCGGAACTAGAACACTAAGCAAAGCTGTCACTACTATCAAGTGTATGGGCACATTCTTGAGAACTACATAAGAACACATTTTAGTGGTAACTACAATAGATGGTTGAGTCAAACCACTTGTCTTAGCCACCTAAAGACTAGTCACATCAGCAAGTATTGCCCAACAAGGTCAAAGGCACCAAACTCTAAGTTCAACAAAGGAAAAGGGAAAGTGATGTTGAACACATTAAAGGAGAGATGAATAAGACATGGAAGAGAAGAGATGGAAGCAAAAAATCCAATGGAGGGATCACTTCACCTAAAAGGTCAAGTGGTCACACTTCATCCAACTAAGTAAAAGAAGGTATGTGGAACTGATATACAATGCTTTATCTTACATCAGTTTCAAGATAAGTTAGCACTAAAAAGGATAAAACAACATGAATAAAGATGCAAGGCTAAAACTTTAATTTTTTCATCCTACTGCTGAGCATGACAAGATACCTTCAGCTGCTAAGTGAAATCCTAGTATATGCCAAGTTTTTAGTTGGAGCTGAGTGAGTAGTAGCTATCGAGTAAAGTTATGTTAGTTGATGTCGAGTAAGGGTAACTCCTTTAACTATCAAGTGAAGTGAAATTCACATTGATTCTGAGTAAAGGAGGAAAGTGCATACAAACTGAGTGTCCACCTATATATGCACTAAGCATTTAATACTAGGTATTGAAGAGTATATGATTTTTTTTAATCTTTTTTCAGTATGATGAACATAGAATGATGGGAAAACAATGTGAAGAATTGGTTTTGAGTGAAGATAAAGCATTCAAGTAGATTTAAGCAGCAATTTAGAATGAGTTCATTGACTCAAGGTAATTATTCAAGTGTCAAGCTATGCTATTTTGAATTTGTCAAAACCCTAGATATTGAAAATGGCCTCTAGTTCAAGAAACCCTAAGGATAAGGAGCCCTTTGAAGTTCAACTAGTTAGCAAGGAGTTAAAACTGTATATGAGCAATGTTAGTATGCTAATAGAAACCAAATTTAAATAAAGCTTCTACAAACTAAACAAAATTCATAAACTTCAAGATAGACTAAGATGAGCTCTCAATTGAGAATATGAGCCATTAATGGACTCTCTCAATAAGAAGCTCTCTTGTTGAGTAGCTTTATCTAAATGGATAGGATGTATGCTCAATATGCTTCCAAAGGCTTCAATGGATGATTGTGGATTTTTGGTGTGGATAGATGGCTTTAGTATGGATTTGGCTCTCAAAATAGCATTATAACTTTACTTCATGGATTGTGTTATTTTGCAAAGGGGAAGGATCCAATTTATAGGCAAGAGGCTTGAGGGATTGAGGGCTAAGATGCAAGGATGGGGAAAAGCTCATGGAGGGCTCATATTGCATTAGAGGAGAGCACATGGATTGTGCTTCCTTACAGCCAATCAAGGAGTGACACATGTCACATGGTGAGAGGATGGAGGAAAGGGGAAGGATGAGTCAACAAAGGAAGCTCAAGGGATAAAATCTTCATAAAGACCCTCATAATGGCTTGTAAGAGCAATAAAAGGGCTTGGAAGAGTCATTTATGGCCTAGTGGGCTTCATAAAGTTTTATGGTTGAGATATTTTGAGGGAGATGAGAGCAATTTTGACTCGGGCTTGATTAGGAGGGTTTTAAGCTTGCTTAGGCTTGTGCAAATGATTAGAGGATGGATTAGGATGGTTTAAGATTAGCTTAGGGATAGGCAAGTGGATGGCATTTAATGAGGGTGGGTGAAGGAGGAGATATTTGTTAACTTTGGCTTGGGTTAATAAGTCTTAACCAATGTTTAGAGAATGTGACAAAGTTAGGAGGGGATTAGGATTAGGTTTAAAGACATCTTCTAGAAGAGTCTAGACTTTGGATGAGGATAAAGACTTTCTAGAATAGTCTAGAATTTCCTAGGATGAGGATGACGACTTTCTAGAAGAGTCTAGAACTTCTTAGGATGAGGATAAATTAGATTTTTAAGAAATAAATAAAGTTTTATTTATTTCAAGGGTTTGGGTTCAGGAGATATTTATTAAAACTTTTTTAATAAACATGAGGATTAATATTTAATCTTAATTAAATATTTTGAGTTGGGATTAGGGGTAGGAAATGATGGGATTAGCCTTTAATCAAAATTAAAGAAGGATTAGAAGATTTTGGAAGAGGTTAGTGGTCTTAAGGAAATTGGCTAAGTTTTTGGGCAAAAAATAAATTTTTTATTTATTTTGGGTTTTTTTGGTCAATTTATTAATTAAATAATTAATAGATAAGGAAATAATGTTTAAATAAGATTTAAACATTTTTGGGAGGGATTCCTTAATTAAATATTTTTAATTAAGATAAAGGGATTTAATGGCATAAAAATAAATTAATTAATTAATTAAATAATTAATTAATAAATGATGATGTCAATAGTAATTTTTTAGAAAATAAAAATACTTTATTTTCTAAAGGTTTTTAGGTGTCTACATTTTGCCCCTCTTTGATGTGATGCCGCAAGTGGCATGGCATCAAAGATAAGAAAATAAGATGCCAAGGCTAGAGCAGAAGAGGAGAGAATGGACTGTGAGATGCCCCCTCAAGAAGGCGGCGGGGAGAGAAAGCGAGGCTCGATGGCTTCTTCAAAAGTACAAGAATCTTGAATGAGCAATGACACTTAGAATGGCTTAAGAGAAGAGGTTTAGTTAGCTCAAACTCTCACTATGGGAGAATGATAAAGGGAGAATGAGATGCACAAGAGGAAGCAAGCTTAAGACTTTAGGGAAGGTGGAAGATGAAGGAGCGGAGTGCTATAAAAAGGAATCCAGGATAGGGAGATGGATGAGGGGATTATAAAGCTGATGCAATTCCATTTCAAAGAGTCAAATTGGCGGAAGATAGGTTTCAGAGATCCCTAGGACTAGGATTGTGGATCTCGAAAGATGAGGCTTGGTGGATTGATTTGGATTGGTGGATCCTTAAGACTAGGATTGTGGATCCCTAAAGCTAAAGGTGAGGAGTGATTCAAAGAGATACTAATGCATAAGCTAGGGTAGGAGAGACAGATGTTGGATATGGATGGGGGATAACGGAGATGAAGGAAAACCATTGAAGCTTTTTGAGCGGGGGGATACTTCAAAGAGAAGTACCACCAGGTAGTTGAGCACTAGATTTGCTATAGGACTATTGGTTAATTGCCAAAGTTACCAAGAACATCAAGGCCTTCTCACCAACTATCCAGAGGACTGATGGACTGACTCAAAACCAACATGCAAGGATTGCCCCAGCATCACACATGAATCTCGAAAGAATCAAAGTGGAACCGACACTGGGTAACCCACAAGCAGAAAAGAAAAATAAACAAAAGACTTGATCAAAACCATACGCTCAGAGTGCCCCATTCATAGCATACCATGATATGGAAGATCATGGCAACCTTGAGGAGGGAACAAAAAGATTGCTTGGAAAAGATACTTCAAGACCCAACAGGGAAGAGTCCAAATTAAAAGAAAGCAAAAATCCAAAAGAGAATTGTTTGCCAACAAGATGGGTAGGACAAGGTACTAACGGACCAAGATCAGACATGAGGAAAGCTAATTCCTGCAAGGATCTATTCAAGAGCACCTAAGCTGATGGATCTAGATGAGTGATGCATCTAGCAAGCTGAACTAAGAAGGATACCACTTTGCTGATAGGAGATCTAGTTAAAGGATGCATTGGAATAGCTAACCAAGGGTTGTGCGATGTGTGCAAGATGCTAATCAAGGAGGAACTGACATGAAAGCTAGATAGATACAATGGTACTAAGCTAAAGAGGATGTACAAGTTGACGAACCAAGATATTTACAAGCTGAAGCTGACCAAGATAGTTACAAGCAGGCAAAAGCTCAGGATGATAGGATAGCGGGGTGGTTTGATATTGTGCAAGATGTGAAAGCTAAGGGTGGGGTGATAGTGAAAGATATGTATTTGGCAGGTTGCATCCAATGATGATGAGAGATTTTGTGACCAAGGATAGCTAGAGGAGCAGGATGAGATGGCTAGATAGGATGGTAGATAGCTAGGATTATGATGGATATAAAGAGATGACATTGGATTTTCATGAGGATAGCCTAGAGCTAGATACCAATGACAAGGGAGGATGGACAAGAGAAAATCTCCAAGGAATATAGTGCCCCCAATCAAAAGATAACATGTAGAAGGAGGTCTTATGATGGATGTGATAGGATTGAAGCTAGGATGGAAAAAGCTAAAGGGGCTAAGGAGATGGATGATAGCTGGGATGATTGGCTGAAGCTATAGGAGATAAGTGGATGGTGTGAGATGGAAGATGGAGGGTGGAGGATAGGTGGATAGATTGGAAGATGGAGTTGGATGTCAAGAGATGACCAAAAGCATCAGGGTGATAGGCTAAGCTGGGGATAGCAGGATTATGCATGATGCTTGTTTGCCAAGTTTTCATCATCGGACTTGTCCAAGGCGCTTGAATTGCCAAGTTTTCACCAGTGGACGCTTTATTTTTCTTTACTTTTTTTGACTTTTTGACTTTTGACTTAGCTGGAATGATTTTGGCTTTCTTCAGCTATTTTTGGCTCATAGATGTTGGTAGGATGGATGAAAAAGGATTGGATTGAACAAGTGGAATGGTGGGTGGGAGTTTGATAGATAATGGATGCAAAGACATAAGGCTTGTGGGTAAATGGATGAGGAAAATGGCTAGATCATCATTGGCACACACCTTGAGAGGTGATAAAGTAGTGGGAAAGATGGTTTTGAGCGAGGTTGAGGAGAAAATGGAGGAAGAGAAAGATAAGGACTAAAAGTAGAGTTGGAAGATGGAGGATGGGAAATTTAGGATAAGAAGCATATGGACTAAAAGTGGTTTGGGGGGATGAAGGATGCTTATATGGGGATTTGGATGAAGGATGGATGGATGAGGCTTTTTGAGTAGCATGAATGGATGCCAATTGAGATTTTTCTTTGAGATGCATTTCTTTTATGAGCATCTTGGGTATCCACATGATTTTTGACTTTTTTAGCTTGGGCTTTTGTGGCCTCTTGACTTTTTCTTTGATTGGGATTAAAGGTTTCTTGTTTTGAACATGTATTTCAGAAGGGACATGTTGAGACTTGGATTTTTGTGGATTTTTGGATTTATGCTTTTGTATTTTGGCATCCAATATGCTTCTATTAGCCATGGGATGGAAACAAAAGCATGGAAGAGATGGAGGGATAATTGATGGAATGATAGGGTTTAAAGGTTGGAAGGGATTCAAGGGTGAGTGCCTTTGATAATCTAGCTGGTGGATTTGAGGGGATGGAAGGATAGATTGGAACATAGGATATGGATGGATATAATTGCCCAAAATGGATGGAGGGAAGGAAGGATATGGGCCCAAAATAGATGGAAATGGCAAAGGTGTAGGTCCCAAAATAGATGGAGGGGATAAAGGAATCATATTAGGTATGTAAGGACCCAAAATGGATGGAAAGGGTGTGGGATTTAGATAAGGGATATATGGACCCAAAATGGAGGGTTGGAGATAAGGAGTAGGATGAGGGCCCAAAATAGATGCAGAATAAGATGGATGGGAACTTTGGGGTGGAGATGGAAGGACTTCGGACCATGCAGGAATAGCAAGGATACCAACATCTAGAAATACATTTTCATTTCCTTTTTCAATATGATGTTCATTATTTGGAACACAAGATGTGAGTCCATTACTAGCTAAAGGAGTTGGAGCTTCGGATATGTTAATTAGTTAATTTTTGATCGATCTATCATCATGGATTATGGGAGATGTATGATCATGAAGTAGAGGAGATGGGAGGATAGGATCTTGAGTTGGGTGGGCTGAGGGAAAGGGGTCTTGAGATGGAGTAAGTAAGATGGTAGGATTTAGATATGGAGGGGATGGTAAAAGTGGATCATGTAGGGGAATAAGTGGGATGGCGGGATCTGTTGTTCTGTCGAAGGATATTTCAACATGCTTTTAGACAAGATCTTGACAGGAATGGATGGGAGTGGATGCATGAGGTTCATTATATGGGATTTGGATAATGCTTGGAGGAGGAGATGTGGATGGGATTTGGAGCGATTCGATGGGTGGTGGGATTTTGATGCTTGTGGGAAGTGGAAGGATTTTAAGCAATTTGATGGATGGTATGGGGATGGTAGCTATGGGAGATGGAGGTGATATTATAGATGGGGAAGCTTCATCACTGACTACTTCACATGGTTGGATTAGATGACATGGCTTATCGACTATTGGAGGCAGCTTTTCTTGTATTTCCTCTAGGAGATTCCTTGGAGACTCGTGTGTCGGAGGTGGAGGTGGTGGATTGATAGGAATAGCTGGTGTGATGAGGGTGGAAGATTGGAAGCTTGGTTGATTGGGTGATGGAGGAGAAGCTGGGATATCAGATGGCATGACTAGATAGTTTGGAATAACTCTTGGATTTTGTGGGATGCTTGGGGGAATGTTTCTAAGGCTTTCAATATACCCGTCATAGTCAACAAGATTTTCATCATCATTGGAATAGGAGGTGGTAGGAGCAAGGACAATATGACCAAACACATCATGATAGGTTTGGGATTTCATGTTTTGATGATGAGTCGGATGGGGATGGGGTCTTGCATATGGATGAACACGGAAGCTCATGGTTGGATTTGGATTAAGCATAGATTTTGGATTGGATGATGAAGGATTTCTTAGGGAGAGTCAAAGCTGTATGATAGACCTAAGGAGGATTGGCTAGAGATTTTTGGCTTTCCTATGGATGGAAGACTTCAAGGGCATGCTGTCAAAAAGTGATAGTTTTGCTTTCCTATGCGCTGGATTGGTGGAGATTGTGTCAACTTAAGGATAGACTAATGATCCTATGGGCATGACACGAGATTGACCACTTGTGGATCCCAACCTTTAGCTCAAGGTGATGAGGGATAACAAGTGACAAAGCTAGATTACCCTAGACAAAGCTTTGTCAAAGGGATAACCTTGGTGAGGCTGGTGGATTGGTCGGATTGATTGGATAGAAAATTCTAGCAGAATGACAACAACTCTCTAAAGGCTTGGGTGTGATTTTGGATTGGGTTGCTAGATGGCTGGGGGGGGGGATGATTTGGAGAGACTTTGGATCCAATCTGCAATAACCCCTAACACAGAGATTTTACAAAATGAACTAGCCTATGCAAAAATTGTGTTAAAGAAAGATCCCAATATTTCTACATTAGATGGCTTAGTTCACCTTGTAGTAGAGACATACATCCAAATTAAATCCCTAGAAGTTGCATTACAAAACTAGGATGTTGCTCTAAGAATCATCACGAAAGTAAACATATCCTTCTTGGCCAAATACTCAGTTAAAGTATAGACCCTTTGACACAAGTGTCAAAAAGGGGAAGAAATCCCAAAAGGGGGAGAAATCAAAAAGGGAGAAATTGAAAAGAAAAATCAAAAGGCCAAAAGGAAACTTCAACTGCAAGGGGAGATATGTGAAAGGGGGAGTTAGAAAAAAAATAAAAAAGTGCAATCAAAGAGGAGTGAACAACAAAGTCACAAATAAAGAGTATCAAAATGATCAACATGAGACAAATCTACTATGAGAAGTTTTGCATATAGTAAAGGCACATCAACTCAGGGGTAGTTACAAATTTTGAAGTATATAGTTCTTCACAAAATTTTGAACAAATTATGAAATTTTGTATATATGTCAAACAATAGTTGTATTATACTCAAGGGAGTCATATACATCATGTATAGTTAAGTGTGTTTGACACTCATGTCAAAGGGGGAGATTGTTGATCTCAAAATGGTCTTGACAATTGAGTGTCAACACACTTAAGCTATTTGAAAGTTCATCCTTAGCTAGCAATATATGCCAAGTATAATATATATACAATTACCAAGTTACAATAGGTACTAAGTTAGAAAGATAGTAAGAGCTAAGTAGGTATTGAGTCAAACAGATAGTAAGTGTTGAGTCATTTAGGTGCCAGGAAAATATACAGTGTTGAGAAAGTATGTATGCTAAGTAAACAAGTTTCAAGCAAGATAGAATTTTAGTTAGTGCCAAGCATCAGTAAACAACAAGTGTCAAGTGACATAGTATTGACATAAGAGTTTTTACCTCCACAAACTCATATGTAAATCAATTTGCATGATAGCTAATGGATAGATCTTGAATCTTAGAGATAAGATCGAATCTATTAGATTTCCTATGTAAACAACATGCAACCAATCAAATAATTGGATGCTAAAGAGGCAAAATGGATGAATCTCAGTCGTAGATTCATACCTAACCCTAAGACACAAAAACCTTTTAAGGAGTATGAAGCCCCATAATTCAAGAGTGAAGAAGAGAGAAGAATAGAGTGAAATAGAGTGAAGAACAGAAGGTTAAGAGGGTGAAGCATTAAGAGGAAATTCAAGGTGACTTAGTAGAACAAAAGAATTGCAAGACTAGTTAGTAGAACAGAGTATCAACACTACAAACAACATCACATTAGATAATAAATGATCAAAATGGATTGAATACCATTCTACAATCAACAATTGAAGATTGTAAGTGACCAAGTTGACACATTATACTATACTCTCTAATAAATGTATTAGCAGAATGAAAATCCTATGGAATTAGGTTGGTTTAACAGCCCTTGTGTAAATCCTTTAATAGGGTGACATTCCAAGTGAATGTTTTGTAAATGCTTTAGACAGGTACAATTTTAACGGGGTGTTAGAGCCCTTAACAAGGTAGGCCTCTCACAAGGTAGACCATTTCTAATGGTCTAACATTGTAACCTTAAGAAGTTACACTATTGTTGTAGTGATAAGTTGCGGGTGTCATCCAGACCCTAGTTTTACCTTCTCATTTTGGAGGTTTTCTGGGTGATCAAATATGGTGTTATCTATTTTCATGCATGCTTTTACTTTCATGTTATTTAGAGATGTTTTATGCATGTATTGATTTGATTTTTAAAAAGAATTATTTATTAAAGCTTTGTACTTCTGATTCAACCAGCCCCCCTCCCCCTTAAAAGTATACTTCCTACTTGTAAATTTCAATAGATCCTTTTATAGTATTGGCAAAATATTTTATTCTATAGAAATATTAAGTAGCATTCTCACCTTCTTGAATTCTCATATCATCAAACTTACCTCTATGACTTTCAGATTTGGCTCTCAAAACATTTGCATCTCATCCATATATGTTGTGAAGAACATCCCACATCTTCTTTGTACTAGACAACCCTTGATTTCACTGAACTTGGCTTAACTTAGGGCAAAGGCAATCTCCAACATTTCTTGATTGTGTTCATTTTTTTTTTTTTGAAATCTTCAATAGTTAGAGCTCCAACAAGATAAACATGCTCTTTCATAACGGTAGATTGTGCATGGTCTCCAAGACCTCCTAGGTGTACCTTCATCAGACTTTAACATGCAATAATGTTGTCCCATTTAAGCTTGGGTACCTCTTATTTTCACATCTTGATATTTTGCTTCTAGTACCTTCAAACTAGTCCTCTTAGCCAAATGTCTCTAATACCAATCATTGGAATTCATTAGAAAAATTGAGGGGGGAGGGGAGGATGAGATGAATTAGTTATCCATGGTCCAAATATACAAATAAAACTTTTGACAACTTAGTGAACCCATATCCATTAAACATATTGATGCTTACATCCATTAGATCATATAATCACTTAAACTTGTAGATTATTTTTCTAGGTCAAAACAACTTTGTAGAAATGTAAACATGAAATGAAACACACTTGACACTAGGATTTTACATGGAAACCCAATTTGGGAAAAACCACTAGTAACATATTACTCATTCTCACTCTTCTAATGTGATTCCCTATTAAAGGCTAACCATGTAAAAGGTTACAATACACACTATTAAATGTGGCCTGGTTAAAGGATTTCAATCACCTTGTTAGGAGTGAGCCTTGTTAGGGGACTTTAGATCATTCACTTGGAATGTCACCCAGTTAAAGAATTTATAAATGACTATTAGGTCAACCTTAATCTAAAGGATTTATTATAGACTAATACAATGATTAGAAAGTAATAGTAAAGCTTTATCTAATAATAATTTACAATTCACTTTTAGATTGTAGATCTTTATTTCAATCCTTCATTCTTCTTGGATTTCACACACTTTAGCTTTGATAGCTTATTCAAGCTTCAAGCATTCAAAATCTTAAGCCTTCTTTTGTTACTTTCTAATAACAGTCTTTTATGTTTGGTCTCTAAACGAATCAATACCTTAGATCTATTTTCTAGCTTAGGTTATTGAACATTGACCAACCTTGTTTCTAGCCAGCCATCTCTATTTATCAAAAATTAAGATCTTTTGCCATTCATCCTCTATCATCCATTTTTGGGTTAGGTAGGATTAGGTAGGATTCAATGAATCTACCTATATTTTCATTTGAGTGCCTTCTAGAAACTTCTTTATTATTCAAGAATATAATAATATCAATATTGAATAACACATTAAAATCAATATTAAAAGATATAAACTAGACAAGACCATCACACTAAGTTCCAACTAATTAAAAATTATACACATATTACAACATAAAAGAATAAAAGTTTAAATATAAGATAACTCTTACACCCTTAGACAAAATAAAATTAGAAAACTTTAAGATAAAAAAAACCTCTCCCATACTAAAAACTCCTTAGGTCAACCTCATTTAGCTTAAAAAACCAAATTAATTTAAAAGAAATGATAAAAAATTTACACTGAATAATTTTTAAACGTCCCCTTAGGATTTGGGACTCTACAAAGATTTAAATATAACCTATTCTTAACTTGGACATACTATAGTTCACCCATTCATTATCTTATAGATAATTGGAATTCACCTCAAAATGGTTTACCATAGATTATGCATCACTAACTCATCATAATTTTCTTCCATACGCTTTACAAAATTCAAGAAAATAAAATAGTTAGCTCAGATTAATCAAGCCCATGATTTAACATGAATACTTGCACTCAACATCAATATGTTGTCGCCTAGATTCCAAACTATTCTTCAACTAGATTATTTAGCAAACACTAAAGTTTATTGGTGCTTGGCATTAACTAAAGTTTACTCTTCTTACACTATATCACTCAACATACACTAAAATTTCACTTTAGTCATCTTAAACTAGTTTTTTACTTGGCTTGCACAAAATTTTCTTAGCACCTACTATCCACTTAGTCAAGCTTGGTAGACTCAATTTTTCTTACTTTTTCTTCTAAACTTAATCAATGTATCCATCATCTGCAACCTTAAGTAGATAATAATGCACTATAACATTATTGTCTTAATTGATATTTGTACTCTTTTTTATATGATAACTCAACCTTTCCTCTAGGTTATTTTTTATCTCATTTGATAAAAATATCATCATTAATAAAAAAAAATGATAGTACTCAAACAAACTAAGCAGTTATCTTACAAACAAGTAGCAAGTTTGACATCAATGAAAAAATAATGATTGAATTTAAACATTCTCATACCTATACCAATCTACTTTTAACATTGAACATAACTAACCTCTTCACATTGATTTTTTATTTTAGATGCTGATCCTAATATCATTTCTATGTATATAGTTGAGATTCTCTTTCTGAGTAAATTTCTACTACTATCAATCAACACTTAGTCACACTTCACCAATAAATTTGCTCAAAATTTCCTTTGGAATAAACTTCATTACTTACTCAAATCATGTGAGCTCTTAAAATTTGAATGAATAGTGTGGAAAATTTATTCAAATTTTCACTATATACTTTTATTCATTCAAATTAAGGCACTCATAAATGTTGTGTACTTTTATAGGTGGAATCCAACTCTCTCACAACTTAGTTATTACTTCACCCTTTGTCAATTCAATCTTGACTACATAGCTCAGTCAGTACTATCTTCTTTGAACTCAACCAACACATCAACTTGGTCTATCTAGGGACTCAATTCATATTAAAAGTCTTGGTCAATATAAAAATTATTGTTAATATTCAACACAAATAGTTTATTTTATTTCTTTTCTTGGTTCTTTCCACAAGTTTGTCCTAATGTACCTTATCTTATGCAAATATGAACTTTGGTACACTTTATGTCAAGAAATGATGTATGATATGGCGTTCAACTATATAGTTCCTTATATGTACATCTTTATTAGTTTTAGGTAGTGTGATCACGTTCTCCATTGAGTTGGGTGACCTTGACTTCACTTGTTCCACTACATCCAATTTCTACCTTCTCCTTCTAGCTTTGATTTATCTCATCAACTTTTCCTTTTCCTTTTCCTTTGATTTGTTCATTTCTTAGCGCTAGTACTCAGGTCCTACAATTTATTCTCACATGTTTTGTCTTATGACAACTAAAAAAAACTAATATTTGATTCAACCATTTCATTTAATTTCATTTGAAATGTGTCCTAATGAAAATTTCTATAATGTGACCATATTCTCCATAATAATGATAACTATACCATGTGTTCTAATCCCATTTATATTAGTTACCTTTCTTTGGTACATTTTCTTTCCTCTAAGGTGTCCAGCCATATTTCACCTTTGATATACATTCTTGTGTTCTATATCCTATTGATTTCTTTAGTTTTTTTGTTTATTAGTATCAGAAACTTTGTCATATTGAAGGTAGAGTTGGTCATTCATCATTGCAACCAAGTCAATTTATATAGGCAAAGTTGTGTGTCTTTTATATTTATAAATAATCTTGTATATATTGAGTTGTATAGGAGCCAAGAAAGTATTTGGTCCCTAATGATACCAATGGAAGACACATTTAATGATTGCTGAGTAAATCAAAGTGAGTTAGTGTTGAGACATATATAAGGAGATGAGCTAATTGAGGTCAAGCATCATCATGAAAAATAGTTATGACAAAGCATTAGAAACTGTATGTGCCCAATAATATTGTTTAAACAAAAAAGTTTAGAGTGACAGAAAATATAAGGTAAACCATTTTGGGATAACATGTAAATGACAATTAATGATTGTAGAGTTTGCTAAAGATTTTGTAACATATTTTGGCATGGATCATTGATCCCTATGAATGAATAAGACAATCAGATTTACAAAAAAAATATGGAAGCATCCAAATCATTGATTGTATTCTACAAGACTCTACAACTATCCTTTTTAGGGAAAGATCCAAATGATATTAAAAATCATGTGAAGTGTGGTAAATGCTTATGTGAAGGAATTTTTTTTGGATGTTGCAAGAGAAGTTTTGTAGTAAAAGAGTATAGTGACCAAGTTAAGCCATAAAGAGAAGAGAAAAGATATATCATACAGAAGATCATATTAGAGAGTAAAAAGAGATGATTTTTAATGAACATTGTAAGTGCAATTCGAAGGATAGGGTACCGATACATTATTGTAAGTAAATTATGGTAAATCTCTTAACAAAGTGGTCATAACATGTCTAACTAAATCTCCTAACATAGTGCTTACTTCATTGTAAGTTATAAATCTTTTAATGAAGGTCGACCTAGTAGTCTTGTAAAGATCTCAATAGGGTAGACCCCTTAGAGGGTAGATCATTGGAAGTAATCACATTTATAGCCTTAATAAGCAAACTGTGTTACTAAAGAAGTGTCGTTCCCACCGCAATTTGACCTTCACCTTGAGGGTTTTTGGGTAACCAAAATATTTTATGTTATGTGTTTACTATAGATCTTATGGATGTGATGAATAGTTAGATTTATTTCAGCATCTCAAGTGTAAATTTTATGTTATTCATGATCTTGATATGAGATGGACTAAGTGGTGAACATAGTTTAGTTTTGATTATCTTTAAAGGACAAAAGTTTAAGTGATCTTGATTCATCTCCGCCCCCCACCCCGCCACACTCCACTTAGTATATCACTTTTCCAATAAAATTCCAACAATTGGTATCAGATCTTTGTTATATTAGAATAAGTTTAACCACTTGAGAGCTAAGATCTTAGAGATGGAGGATCATAATGTAATAACTTGAATTAAAAAGAGAGGAATTGAAAATATCCTTAAAGAAAAGAAGAGAGATCAATATGTAGCAAAATGACACACTTTATCAAAAAGTACATACTAAAGGAATGTTTGATGATAGAAATTGTATTGAAAGTGATGCATCTATATCAGATCTATTGGAGAAGAACAATATTCTACAAGAAGAAGTTAGGAGATTAAAGATAGAACATGAAATTAGTTCAGTAAGGCTATGTAAAATGAATGAATACATAAAGAAACTTGAAGAAGAAAAAGTCATGGTTGAGGAAGATAAAAGAAAAATGGATACAACAAATGATAAGAGATCATCAGATGTGCAAAAGCTTACAAAAAATTAGCTAGACATGATGAATCAATTGCTACATGCAAATTAGGACCTAAATAGAAAGGCCATAGAGATTGAAAATCTGAGATCACTAAGTCACCAACTGAAGAATTAGTTAAGATCTAAGAAGGAAATCTTGGAAATGATGAATAAACATAGTGAAGGTATAAGATAATTTGAAGAACTGATGATATCAACAAGGTCATCTAGTGATATCTTTGGTTTGGGACATATCAAGCATTACTCATCTACTGAAGAAGGAGAATCATCCAAGAGTGGAGAGAAAAAATATAAAGCCAATGAACCATTCTACATGCTATAATTGTGGAAAACTTGGATACATTGTAAACATTTGTAGAAGCAATATTGGTAAGAAAAATCCTAAGCCTATGTTTACTGGTATCTATTTTAACTATAGGAAACAAGGTCACCAAGAACATGAATGTAGATCAAAAGTTAGCAATACACCTATTGCATCTAGATCTGAGGGATTAAAATTGTAAAAATTATGGACATAGAGTACAAGAATGTAGATTAAAATCAAAATTTGATTAGACACCAAAAAGGAAACAAAATACACCAAAGAACGGAAACTCTGACAATTGGGATTAAAACATGTGGTATAGTTGTCATTACTATGGAGAATATTGTGACATTGCAAAAATTTGCATTAGCACACACTTTAGAGGAAATTAAAAGAAATGGTTGAATGGAAGCTTAGTTTGTTTTAATTATCACAAGATTGGACAAGTGAGCATAAAATGTAGGATCCTAGCACCAACATGAAGAAATTGCAATGCCCCACCAAGGGATCCAAAGAATTTCACTAAGCTTACCAAACAATTTCTTTTTTAAACATGAAAGATAAACCATTTACAACTTATACATAGTATCGGAAGAAATAGTAACATCTAACTAAAAGTAAACATAACATACATACATAGCAGGCTACATCCTTTAAAGATCCCTTAATGTTGAATCACAACTAATCATAACTTATTCATCTAACATCACATCCTTATGAAATAACAATGATATGTTCAACATTCTTAAACCATATACAAGTGTCCTTTTGTAAATACATTTTAGTTTAGCTCAATCATCAACTATACAAGTTAAAAGGTACGAAAAAGCTTAAAACAATAATCATCCATATAAATAAAATACATCATCATTCAATTTTAATCCATGATGCAATAACATAAATGAAACCACATGATACATCACCACAAAAGATATAAACATCCATTATAAGAGATAACCATACATCACAAACATAAATAACTAAGTGCACGGTTCCTCCCAACTGTAAATAGCATCATTAGATTATCATGGATCCTAGCCATCCCTCCGTGTATAATATTCCAAAGCATTGAAGAGATCATCGATATTATCATAGTAGGAATGTCACTCCTAAAACATCCTACTAAAAAAGTAAAGTATAAGATAAAATCATCTAAAAAATAAAAATTATCAATATAAGAAACATACTAGTAAATACATCCATCATAAGGTATATCATCAATCATAATGATCCAAGAACATAATGAAGATAAATACCAACCAAGAAAGCATCAGCCACGATGTCTCAGACGAATCTCAAATGATAAGAGTGATAAAATACTACCACTCGGCTACATGAAACCTAAGTGGTCGACTCCCACTGTGCTGAGGACATAATCTCAAGTCTCAAACAGGCTATCAAAATCATATAGCATAAATCTCTATAGTGTTAGGATAAACCACGGACATAAATAAAAAAATACATGCAAATATAACCAATAACAAAAAAAAATAATAGAACACACAGAAATGAACACAAGGCACCAAGATATAACATGGTTCACCCAATCCCTGGGCTACGTCCACCAAACAACAAGTCTGATCTTATTACAATCTAGTGATTACAACCTAATTACAATCTGTAATCCCTTATAGCTCAATACCGCCGCAAGAACTAATTTTGTATCACCACACATAAAAAATACCCAACCCTAAGCCCTTTTTATACAAGTATTAAACTGCTTTAGGGTTATAACATGTCGGCCATATGTCGGCCATAACCCCACTATTTATGAAGTATGTATAGTACTTTCCTGATCAGTCACCACAATCTAACAATCTCCCACTTGGGGACTGATCAGGCTCCACACTAAACAACAATCTCCCACTTGGAGACTGATCCTGTAGCAATACAACTACCGCATGGGGCTCCCACTGGATCAAACCACCCTGGACTCTGCTATTCTTTTATTCACATTTAGTCTAAAAGACCAACTAAAGCTGAAGAGGAGTTCAGCTTCTCCCTTGTGACAACCTTTGTCAACATATCTGCTGGATTTTCATTGGTATGTATCTTCTCCAGCTTTAGCTGTCCATCCTCCAAAACTAACCGAATGAAATGGTACCGCAACTGTATGTGTTTGGTCTTAGAATGCAGAGCTGAATTCTTAGCAAGATGAATGGCACTCTGACTATCTGTGAACAAATAATTATCCTTCTGAGGATGTCCCAATTCTTCCAAGAAGAACTGAAGCCATATCATCTCTTTGGCTGCCTCTGTAGCAGCAACATACTCTGCCTCTGTAGTGGAGAGAGCATTAATCTTCTGTAGCCTAGAAACCCAGCTCACGGCTGCCCCACAAACAGTAAAGACCTAACCTGTAGTACTCCACCTGGTATCAATATCCCCAGCCAAATTTGAGTCAACATAGCCCTGTAAATCAGTAGTAGAGCCCCCAAAGTGTAAACACTTATTGGATGTTCCTCTCAAATATCTGAGAATCCACTTGACAGCATTCCAATGCTCAAAACTTGGATGACTCATATACCTGCTAACGACTCCCACTGCATGTGCAATATCTGGCCTAGTGCATACCATAGCATACATCAAACTTCCTACAGCTGAAGCATAGGGTACCTTGGACATCTTATTGTAAGGAAACTTGGCAATAAATAATATAACCGTTTCCACATAACCCATAATAGATCTGAAATAAACACGGAATTAAAATCCACATGCAAGAGAATAGATGACATACCCATAAAATGTGACACAAGATATACCCTGGGAAACCCTCATTGAAGGAAAAAACCCAGCCTCCAAAAGCATCCATCACCATGTATTATTCAACAAAATATCATTTCCATACAACCATGGAAGCCTTCATGGCCATAGCCACAACCGAGCAAACTATGTGAACAAGCATGAATCCACACATCCCATGCCATGCTTTCAACCTTCACAAATGCTCCCTTGGCTAACCTGTCAAGCCTTGTCCTGCTCGACTCTTGCCTTTTGTCTTCTCCTTGTCACTCTCTCACTCTCTTACTACAACAACTACCCTTGTGGCTGCTTATATAGTAGCAAGTCCCACAAAACCACCAAGTGGTATTACATAAACCATGTGCTAAAACCATGTGCTACCTAACCCACTAACCCCACATTTAATATTGGGCATTTAATTCTTTTCCCCAATATTAAATAATTACATCAAATATTTTCACAATGTTACAATACAACTCATCAAGAATATTCCATGGGAATCTTTACATGTTGCACGTCCATCTAGGTACAACATTACATAATAAAAATAAAATAATAAAATAACAATATTATGCAATGTGTGCAACACCCATTATCTCAACAATCTCCCACTTGTTGTATACATTGCATAGGGTCAATCCGTAGCCACATAAATGAACAAGGGAACAATCCCTCCCAACACATCCACCATCATGGATCAAAATACACCAAGTGCTCCATCCTGGTACCCACAACAAAATCAAAGTATCCAGCATCTCAAACATGAATGATCTCACCTCCTATTATGCCACTCCCACTGGACATACATAGAAGCCATCCAAAGAGAAAGCCACCCAACCTGTCGCATTAGAAGATCATAAAATCTTGTACCAACTGAAATTCCAAACACAAAAACTTGATCCAAAGGTAATCACATGTATCCGTAGTTATCAAAATATCCATAGCTGAAATAGCACCCACAGCAAAGTGCCAAACCCATCCAACTATCCATACCTCAAAGGTATAACAAGTGAATTCTCATATCACTGACATATCCAATCTGCAACCTGCAATCACAAGCCTCAAGAGCAATACCTACCACATATATACCAAGAAGCTCCCACTGCAAAAGATAATGTCAAATCTATAACCAATCCACTCAACACATCTCAAAGAAGTGAATCCATGTAGTATCAAGGACATCCACAATACATAAACCAATATCCTGCAAGAAAAAACTCTCATAACAAGTCTTCAATGCTCTCCCAAGTTCACCGCAACCAACAGAGGAAAGAGAAAGAAATAACCATGTCATCTCTCAAATGACATACATGAGCACAAACCAGTGATCACAATCTCCAACCAATCTCAAATCCAATGTAAGCAAAATTGAACATCCAGGAAGATAACCAAGACCAGAGAAACCATGCAAATCATAACATGTATCATGTCCTTCTACACACACCTCTAGATGTAAACTGTGCAAGTATGATCTCCTCCATTAAACCCCAACAAGAAGCCTCAACAACACCCAAACCATACCATATAACTAATCATGGATCTAAGCCTCTCACAAGAAGATCAAACTCAATAAAACCATTCCTAAACCAAGGAAAATGCCCAATATAAAACCATCTTCCAAACTCAACCAGAATAACAACATATGCACATGGAGATAACCAATGCTAAAACCATCTCTCAAATGAACCCTCCAGAACTAACTCATGTACCATAGCTCAAGATCCATTTCCATGAAAGACAAGCATAAATATAATGCAACTGAGAGAAAACAATGGGCTATACCTCTCAAGTAGCAAACCACCGAGTAGACCAAGAGTGGGGAATGAGAATGCTCATCAAGATACCCAAGTCTCCAACCAAGACTCATCTAAGAACAATCTCCTCTCAAGTCTATATCAGGTGACTGCCCCTCGGACTTCCTGCTAAAACCATCAATCGTCCCAACAAATACTTCTTTAATCCAAGAGAAATCAACGTCACCACCATCTCTAAGTATCCATGAGCACCTTTAACCAATCAATCCATGCCAACTCCAAATGCAACACAGCAATATCATGAAGTATCCAGCTTATGATCAGTGTACTCAATACCAAGAAACTAAACCAAGATCAATGTCAAAGTTCCAACCATGGCCTCAGGAACATAAACATGACAACATGATCTTACCATCTCAACTAAAGAGATAACATGCTCTATATGAACACACCATAACATGTCACAACTCTAAACACGTATCAAGAGTATACCATGACATAATAATAAAACCATCCTCACACCAAGGATAACATGCCAAATAAAAGTATAAACCACACCTTTTCTAAGAACCCTGTGAGTCCTCAAGATGCAACCTTCTCCACACACCATGAAGAAAAACATCTCCACATACTAGGAAGAACCATCTCCACATACCATGAAGATAACCAAGAACTCCATGAGTCCTCAAGATCTAACCATCTTCACACATCATGAAGATAACAAGTGCACCATGCAAATGTCAAAGACGCTTCTGCAGCAATAGGATCTAAGACAAACCTCCAACATCTGCAAACACTCAATAAATATATCAATGCCAACAACTCCCACTCAACTGTGGTACCAAGTCACCTATGGAATCATAGAATCCATCCTCTCCAAACCAAGAAGATATAAACTAAGCTAGGAACTAATCCTGCACTGTCACCCCATCACTGTCACAAGCTCCCACTAAACCGTGTATCCAAGCTATCCATGACATAATGATGAAAAAATCCATCTTCTAACCATGAGAATCAACCAAGGCATCAAACCATTAGAGAACTCAAAGTGCACATCATGAGCTCCTCAAAAGAAAACCAAATAACCATGATCCTCAACCAAGAAGATATACCACCATAACCAAATCAGAAAATCCAAGCTAATAAACATCAAGGATGTACCTGTATAACCAATCATGTCATGCCAAAATCCATGGCACCATGACCACATCCATGAACTAAGCATCTGGCTCTCAAAGTGTCCAACTTGTCAGCATAAAATAGTCAACCACAATCCTCCACCATGACTGTACCTGGTAACAACATCTCATCCCTTCTACATGAAGAAAGAATCAGAAAATCCTGTGACTTAGGGCATAGACAACCCAAATCCAAGCCACCAATCTGAATATGCATCAATAATGAAAGATCAATGGGCAAAGACAACCCATAACCAAGCTATAAATGCAACCTGTAAGTATAGACCGCTTACGAAATTGCACAACTTGTAGACCCAACAAGTCATCATGCATATCCAAATCCAAACATTGATAACCATATCATCATGAGACCAAACTTGAGTATACAATGACATCAAATCTTAAATTTCCAATGCCATAAACTCACAATGTTACCATAGTTAAAATATACCTATAAACTGTTCAGATTAATATATTAACAAATAAATCATGCCAAACCTGCACCAAATCTGAATCAATGTGTAGAGCTCTCCAAGAGCTTTCCGTTGACTACTCGAAGTCCAAAATCTGACTCCGTATGCCCAAGTTATGCCCTAATCCATGCTCAAAATAAATAACATCTGACTTTAGGGCTTTTAAAACCTGAAAAAATCTCAAAATCATAGAACCAAACATATACCATCTTTTAGTGCTCTGAATTAGCTTTCCAACGCCTATAAGAACTCTGAAATCCGATATTCTGAGAGAAAGTTATGGCCATTTTACTAAGATAGTCTTTTTACCATTTTCAGTACGATTTTTCATTTTTAATTTTTTTCAGTGACGAAAATTCCGACGAGATTAAATTTGACGGCCATCATGGGCTGAAACCAAAAAACTCTTTCATTTCCTCTGAACATGGCCAAACTAGGGCATATTATATATCAAAATTTATGGAAATGTCGACCCGGATCCAATGGTGAGGTCTATTTTTACCCAGGAGGTCATTTTTGCAAGCTACCCCCCAAAACCCTCATTTAAATGACACATCTGAAAAACTCTTTTGTCCAACAATTTCACATGCCCAAATCTTTTAACATCCCATCATAATAGTAAATCCAAAACCCTTATATCTGCAATAAAATATTCATATATCTTGCCCTTTTTTTGTATCCTCTCATGCATTCCCATGGATTCAATCTAGGGTTACAATAATAAAATCATAGCTCTGATACCACTTGTAAGGAAACTTGGCAATAAAGAATATAACCGTTTCCACATAACCCATAATAGATCTGAAATAAACACAGAATTAAAATCCACATGCAAGAGAATAGATGACATACCCATAAAATGTGACACAGGATATACCCTGGGAAACCCTCATTGAAGAAAAAAACCCAGCCTCCAAAAGCATCCATCACCATGTATTATTCAACAAAATATCATTGCCATACAACCATGGAAGCCTTCATGGCCATAGCCACAACCGAGCAAACTATGTGAACAAGCATGAATCCAAACATCCCATGCCATGCTTTCAACCTTCACAAATGCTCCCTTGGCTAACCTGTCAAGCCTTGTCCTGCTCGACTCTTGCCTTTTGTCTTCTCCTTGTCACTCTCTCACTCTCTTACTACAACAACTACCCTTGTGGCTGCTTATATAGTAGCAAGTCCCACAAAACCACCAAGTGGTATTACATAAACCATGTGCTAAAACCATGTGCTACCTAACCCACTAACCCCACATTTAATATTGGGCATTTAATTCTTTTCCCCAATATTAAATAATTACATCAAATATTTTCACAATGTTACAATACAACTCATCAAGAATATTCTATGGGAATCTTTACATGTTGCACGTCCATCTAGGTATAACATTACATAATAAAAATAAAATAATAAAATAACAATATTATGCAATGTGTGCAACACCCATTATCTCAACACTTATCCTCCTCTTCCTGTGTCTTGGGACACATCTCCTTACTCAATTTCAAATGACCAAGTAAAGGTGTGCTGACAACTTTAACATTCTCCATAGAGAAATGTTGCAACACCTTCTCAACATAATCAGCTTGAGATAGCGTCAATGTTCTATTCTTCCTATCTCTACAAATCTTCATACCAAGGATTTGTTTTGCTACCCCCAAATCCTTCATAGCAAATGCATGTGCTAACTGGCATTTTAGCCCCTTAATATGATGCATGTTAGACCCAACTATAAGCATATCATCAACATATAGACATAAAATAATGTAGCTATCATCATCCAACCTCTTAAAATAAACACAGTAATCTGAATGCCACCTGTTATATCCATGCTCATGCATAAAACTGTCAAATTTCAGATACCATTGCCGAGGTGCTTGCTTTAGGCCATATAAACTTTTCTTCAATTTGCACACTAAGTTCTCCTTACCTTTGACCTCAAAACCCTGTGGCTGAGCCATATATATTTCTTCATCCAAATCACCATGAAGAAAGGTTGTTTTAACATCCATCTACTCTAAATGTAAATCTTCAGTAGCCATAAGACTTAAAACAGTACGAATAGAAGTCATTTTAACAACAGGAGAAAATATCTCATCAAAATCAATTCCCTTTTTCTGTGCAAATCCTTTTACAACTAACCTGGCCTTAAATCTTTTCTTACCTCCTTCCTCTTTTTCAACCTGTAAACCCATTTATTCTGTAAAGCCTTTTTACCTGCAGGCAACTTGCACAAATCCCATGTCTTATTTTTTAGCAAAGAGTCCATTTCATATTTCATTGCAGACTCCCACTGAATCTTAGTATCCACCTGCACAGCTTCATCATAACTTTCAGGTTCACCAGCATCAGTAAGTAAAATAGAATACAAAGAGGGAGAAAACCTTTGTGGAGGTCTAATTGGCCTTGTTGACCATCTAACATTCACTGGTGTGTGTGGTATTTTTTGTTGCAGTTGTTGCACATCATGAGGAATGGCTGGAACATCAGCTTTTGGAGTATCATCCAGCACTACATAATCATCTTCTTTCTTCTCATGTTGCTGCAATAGATCTTTGTACAACACTTTTTCATTGAATATGACATCCCGACTTCTTATAATTTTATGATTTTCAAAATCCCAAAGCCTATAGCCAAATTCATTAATGCCATATCCAACAAAGACACATTTCTTTGATTTCGCGTCTAGCATGGTTCTATTTTCAGAGTCTATATGAGCAAAAGCTTCACAACCGAAGGTCTTGAGAAAAGAATAACTCACCTTCTTACCAGTCCATGCTTCCTCTGGAATACCACAGCCCAAAGGAGTAGAGGGACCTCTATTAATCAAATATACTACAGTATTGACAGCCTCTGCCCACATGTGTAAGGGCAACCCAGCATGCAACCTCATGCTCCTTGCGCGCTCCATTATAGTCCTGTTCATGCATTCAGCCACTCCATTTTCCTGTGGAGTCCTTGGAACAGTTTTTTGTCTATGAATACCATTAGTGAAGCAATAATCTTCAAATTCATGACTGCAATACTCACCACCATTATCATATCTGAGACATTTTAATTTCTTACCAGTCTCATTTTCAACCAAGCATGTCCATTTCTTAAAAGTTTGAAATACATCAAATTTCTGTCCAAGAAAATAAACCCATACTTTTCTAGTTTCTTCATCAATAAATGTAACATAATAATGAGAGACACCAAGGGAAGATACTTGAGCCGGTCCCCATACATCTGTATGCACAAGCTCTAATTTCTCCTTTTTGTTTTCCTTCCCTGTCTTTACAAAACTCACTCTCTTTTGTTTTCCATACACACAACTTTCACAGAAATCCATATTCACACATTTTAGACCTGGTAAAACTTTCCTTGAATGAAGTACTTTCATACCTTTCTCACTCATGTGCCCAAGTCTATTGTGCCACAGCGCTGTATCAAAATCTACAGCAGCTATTTGTTCTCCCTGCTCAACTGCAATAATTGTTCCTGAATATTCATTTTTCTCTGAAACAATCAAAGTAGAAGGAACAATATGACCTGTACAAAGATATAAGGTGCCTACTTTCACACCTTTTGCTACTAAAAGGGAACCTTTTGAAACCTTCCAATTTTTATCATTAAAAGTAATTACACAACCCTCATCACCGAGTTGCTCTACTGAAATTAAATTCCTACTCAGCTTTGGAACATGTCTTACCTCATGTAGTAGCCAATGATTCCCATTCTGCAACTTAATCTTAATTTTTCCCTTTCCAACAATCTGACAGGGTTCATTATCCCCCAAATAAACAAGCCCAAAATCCCCTTGGACATAATCAATGAAATAACCTCTATGAGGTGTAGCATGAAAAGAAGCACCAGAATCTAAAACCCATGAATCATCAACACTCTCTAAAGACGGAAGCAAAGCATCCTCTTCGGATTTATTAGTTACCACATTTGCCTCTTTGTCTCCATCTGATTTATCTCCTTCATTTTTCTTTCGAGTCTAGCAATCTTTCTTTTTGTGCCCTAGTTTCCCACAGTACCAGCAATCATTTGGTCCTCTCGATTGAGACCTCCTCCCCTTTGACTTTCCTCTTGATTTCCCACGATTTCCAGAGTTACTTCCTCTTTCAGTCATTCTGCCCCTGCTTTGTGCATTTAAAGCACTTCCTGATGTAGATCCACCTGAGGATTTTCTACGAGTTTCCTCACTTAAAATAACACCGATCACATCATCATATTTTAGGGTACTAGATCCAGGAACAGAATTACTTACCGCCATTACCAAGCCATTCCAGCTTTCAGGCAAAGAACACAAAATCAAGAGAGCCCTAATTTCTTCATCAAAATTGATACCCACAGAAGATAATTGACTAGTAATAGTATTAAACTCATTTAAATGATCTGCAATAGATCCACCTTCTGCCATTTTCATATTAAATAAACGCTTCATGAGAAATACCTTATTTGAAGCGGAGGGCTTTTCATACAGTGTCGCTAGGGTTTTCATCAAATCTTCTGTCATCTTTGCTTTTGTAATATTAAATGCCACCGATGGTGCCAAGCATAACTGAATGCTTCCGAGTGCCTTTGTATCCAAAAGATCCCATTTAGCCTCTGACATAGTTCCCTGATTCTTGGCTTTTCCTTCCAATGGCTTCCATAAATCCTTCTGATATAAATAGTCTTCCATTTGCATCTTCCATAACTAGAAGTTCTGCCCATTAAACCTATCAACCCTCAGCTTACCATCATCTGCCATTGCTCCCACTTAATCGTGAGACTCCCACTTAACCGTGAGACTTTCCTGCAAAGGATAACTGAGAAACAACTAGGCTCTGATACCACTTGTTAGGATAAACCACAGACAGAAATAAAAAAATACATGCAAATATAACCAATAACAGAAAAATAATAGAACACACAGAAATGAACACAAGGCACCAAGATTTAACGTGGTTCACCCAATCCCTGGGCTACGTCCACCAAACAGCAAGTCCGATCTTATTACAATCCAGTGATTACAACCTGATTACAATCCGTAATCCCTTACAGCTCAATACCGCCGCAAGAACTAATTTCGTATCACCACACATATAAAATACCCAACCCTAAGCTCTTTTTATACAAGTATTAAACTACTTTAGGGTTATAACATGTCGGCCATATGTTGGCCATAATATGTCGGCTACACTATTTATGAAGTATGTACAGTACTTTCCTGATCAGTCACCACAATCTAACATATAGGTCCAAAAATCCTAAAAATATACTAACTCAAAGGTTCCATCACACAAAACTAACATCTAATTTCTAGAGGTACACAATGACATGTAAGAAATTTACTCTGCAAGCGGGAAAGTGTCATCGCATTTATTACATACAAGTTACCCCGGCAGTTAGCTAAAATCCACGGGTCCGTAATGATCCCATGTGGCCACTAGTATCCTCTCATACTGACGAGGCATACTACGGAATGCAAGGTCGCAACCCTGCATTCTCACTACTCCCATCTTAGTCCATACAAGCACTCAAGGCATGGGCGAGAACAAAAACAATTATCTTTTTAGGCTCTTTTAATCCTCATTTAGTATGTAAATGTTATCACTTATTAACCAAACTTACAATGAGTTACCCTGACAGCCACTTAGGGCCCTGGCCCCCATTGCAAGCTATTTCCCGACACTACAAGTAGGTAACCTACCCTAAGCTCATGGAATCATAAAATCACCACAGTCCTGTACAAGCGACTGTAAAGAAAATCCAAAAGATAATCCATAAAAAGAATCATCAAATATCCACAATATAAGTATCAAATATCCATAATAAGAATCATCAAATCTCCAAGATAAGAATCATCAAATCTCCATGAGCATCTGAAAAAATATCCATAGAAAATCATGACCACAATAGTTCTCTATTGGCAACTGAAGGCATCACTGATAATCATAAGTATCCATTGGTTCTCAATAACCAAAATATATCTCAAAATAAATCACAATATCCATTGGTTCTCAACAAGCAACCAAGAATATCTCAAAATCATACTGATCGAAGACTCCAAAATGGTTGAGTCAAACATGTCACAACATGACATCATCAAGAAATAAATCCACATTTCAGTCCCATCATGGTGATTAGAAAGTAGTCTAAGGATAACTGATCGATGACCCAAAAATGATTAGCTCAAGTGTCTCATACACATACCTCTTAGCTTCACACATGAAGACTGATGAACAAATACAAACATTTCATAGAGCATACGATCACATTACCATGGTTGGGATTATAAAGATTGAGACCAAATAAGATCAACATGCCATCATATCTCATAACCCCCGAGCCCCCGGTAACAACCTAGGACTGGTCAACACTCGTCAACCCAAAACTCAAAACAAGAAGCATATAGAATACACGATTCAAACACATATTTTGGTTTACTAAATTCACATAGTTGAATAAAGTGTAGGGTTTCTAGTTTTCTATTTGCAAGTATACTTTCAAGTGTCTTAAGTTTCACCATTTGACCTACAAGTCAACCTAATTGTTCCCCAATAGCATTATCCTTCCATTATTAAGAATTACATTCTAAGAATAACTTAAGGGTAAATATTTACTAAACTGATCATCATTGACCTTTAATTAAATTGTTCTCTATATTTAACCATGATCAATATTCTAATTGATTAACCTTTCAACTTTTTTAGGATCATTATTCATTTAGGTTATAAGAAAGCCAACTACTAGTCTTCAAATACGAAGATTATAACTTTATTAAAATGATCAATTAACATAGGTACACCATCCGTGACCTATTACATTCTAATAGTTTTCAATTAGAAACTTAAATGAGTATTACTAAAGTTTCATTCTTTTAATTTAATCATTATCATCATTGACAACCATATAATATCTGAAGTCATAATTCAAGTCATAAGACTTATCAACTTCGATATAGATAATCTACAATCTTGTTAAAAGAAATATATCAATTGAATCTCAATTACATAACTTAATTATTAGTTAAATCTAATTAACTCTCATTAATTGATTTAATTAATAATTGCATAACCATAGCAACGTTCTAATTAATATCAGTTGACTAATAGCTAACTAGAATTTTGTAAGTTATAATTCAACTATAATCTAGTACACAAATATTCATATTCATAGTTCAATAATAATAACTTGTTAATATTTAATAACAAGCTATATTGAAAATCTTATTAATAAATCTATAATGACTACATTCGTCACTCTGCAATAATGTTCTCATTTATATTTTAATAATAACAAGTTATAATAAATTTCCAATACCAAGTATTATTATCTCAAATAAATTTTCCCTATGTACATTGATTCAATTAATTGATACTCCTCCAAATTATAAACCAATTCAATTTGATTAATATCTTTTATAGTACTTCAATCATTAACTAATCTCCTCTAGATTAACTCTGATCGTATTAATTGATAACTATTTAAACTATTTATACTATTATTTATTAATAGTTTGTTAGATCCAACAAACATTAATAAATAATAAACTCATCAAAACTATTATTAATCGACGTAGAGAACTTTGCATTAGCTTCATTAGCTAACTCTTAATACCTTTAAGGTATATCAATTATTTAGTTAATAATATATAATGTATTAACAATACCATAGTAATTCAAATTATAACAATGTTATAACAGTGACTCCATGTCAATTAAATCTTAATCCATTATCATTAAAGTCTTCTCATTTAAAAACGTAATATAAAATTACCATCTCTAAATTATTTATTTACTTAAATTGACTAATAATTAATTACACTTCTTCTACTATTAACTAATTTTATTTAAATTTGATTTAATTAGATTAGATAATAAACCATATAAAACTAATGCATATTAATAAGATTCTAATAAGGAAAGATTACAATAATATCTTTAATTCATTCCATGCTTTGATATATTATTTTTGTGAAGTTTAAGCATAAAGAACTCTTGGTTATGGAAAATGAAAAAATATCTGTCTTTGAATAAAACAGTCCCAGTACGAGGGCCATATCTTCCTAATGAACCGTTGGATCGGGCTGAAATTGAAATATGTTGGAGAGAGCTAAGTTGTGCCAATTCTGACTGGAGCGATCGAATAAATTTGATCACAATAAAAAGTTATGAATGACTAAGTTCGGGTCTATCCAAGGGGTAGCGACAGGGCAGTCTGTGATAAATTAAGAATTTCTCCTAAAATGTAATTGTTCTCTAAATTTACCCATTCATTCATCTAATAGGTTTATCCATACGCATCTGAAAATATAATTTGATAGAGAGATTACATCTAACCATTCAAATTTTCAACTTAGAATTTTTATTTTAATTTCAAATCTTGTCTATCTAATTTTACAATATAAATTCGAACCCAAACTCGATTAAGATCTAATTTCTTCCTTAATTGGATCTAGGGTTTTCTATTGTTTTCTTTTCAACCAAATATCATATCTAGATTTCAATTTCAAATTCTAGATTCAATCATAGAGAGTATTCAGACATATATGA
Organism: Cupressus sempervirens; assembly: GCA_028749045.1. NCBI lineage: Eukaryota > Viridiplantae > Streptophyta > Pinopsida > Cupressales > Cupressaceae > Cupressus > Cupressus sempervirens. The sequence continues at coordinate 757,162,465 of CM053793.1, read as the reverse complement.
CAGACACAATTAGGACAGGAAGAGAAATAGTGCAAAGAGAATATGTGAATATCACGAGTGCACCTGGACACTGATGCTAATCTACCATGCCTCAGAAATCCATAAAAAATTCTTTCCTTCTCCATCATTCACAATTCTTCCAAGATCTAAGCCAACCGAGTCCTTCAAGTGACTAGAAGTACTAGAAGAAGCATAGGAGCATGTAGAAAACATTTGAGCATGTAGAAGCATATGAGCTTCTCAATGCATGTAAGCTTTGAAGCTTCCATTTTAAGCTTGTAGGTTGTAGCTTCCATTCAGCTTATCCAAACACATTAGGAGAGCCTCTATTTAAAAGCCTCTAAAATACATCTAGAGTGTCTCTAGAAACAACTAGAAGATAAGCATGACAACCAAGCATGGGTCTTCTCCATCCTTCTAGATAAGTCCTAAGGTTGTAGACACCATGTACTCAAATAAAATGCTAACTTCTAAGTGTAGATAACTAGTGCATTCTTAGAGTGCAAACTCCTATGTTGTCTACATGATAACTTTCAAGAATTTGCCAACTCCTATGTGAGAAAATATTAAAATAATGCACAATAATTAATATAATAATTAATTTACTCTTCCCAATTTAATAATTTATTTGTTAAATCTCATGCACTAATTTTAATATCCCCACTTTTCAATCTTATTATATTTATATTTTAATCACATGAAATCTAGAATCTTTTAATAATTTTAATATATTTTCCCCTTTTAAATTTCATTTTTCAAAACTTAATTGGTAAAATATTTATTAGCTTTAATAATAATATTATTTAGTCATTTATTTAAAAATAAACTCCAAATATATTATTATTAAAATAAATAATGTCACATTCCAAATTTAATCTTTAAACTTTTTATTTTCAAATTTAATTATTTTATTTAATTAATTTTTCAATTAATTAAATAAAATAAATATTAAAATACCATATTAATTTTTTATTAAATTAAACCATTAATTAAAGCTTTTAATTAGGCTTAATTAATAGAAAATACATCAAAGACTCATAAGGTAAGAATATAAAAACCCATCATAGCCAAAATACATACAAAATCAAACCATGAGTTTATATTACGAATTACGTTATCCAACGTATTCAGAGGGTACTCAACTCAGATACTCAAATGGCTCAAAGGGTTGGGATTTGGACTTGAAAATTATCTCCCCTCTTTTATCATTGAGATAATGTGATAGGGTACACTCATCCTAGCAATTTAGAGAAGTCGATACCTGGTACCTGCAACCTGCATAAAAACCATGCATGTACAAACACAATATATACTAAACTAAACAGGCAATGGCAGGAAGTGGTGCATCATGTAGATCCTGACTTGCAGGTGACTACAACTCCTTTCCTTAACCACATCAGACATTCCATACAAAAGTAACCATGCAAAGCAAACACACACACCATACACATGCAAGTATGGGGTAAGTATCCATACAAAAACACATATGATAATAAATCATCTTACTGATTATCATTAATAACTGAAAGCAGCGTAATCATCATCAATAATTGCGAACACTAAAAATAATCATCATACATACATGAAATGTAGAGTCTAAGTAATCTCATCACATAATAAATTGAATCCATAACATAATATCTAATAATTTCAAAAGAATGCTGCTAACCAACAACATAAAACTAGCTCTAAAAGAGTTCAATAATGATAACAAAATGCGAACCAGGGGTAGGGACTACATCAACCCCCCATGGGATTAGGCTTACTCTTGGAAGCCTACAAGAATGAGAAACTAGGTTATTCACTTTGCAGGTCTCATTAAACCCTTTTCCCTCTATAGGGAGACATGATTCCACTGAGGATAATACAACACCCTTATAGCAATATGATTCTGGTTTAATGGTAAATTGAAAACCATATCGATCCAACATTCACTCTTTTAGCAACTACTAAAATAGATTCTTTAATACATTCTAAACAAGAGCAGCTTAATGCTTGCAAAAATAATTAGAGGCATACTACCTTAAAACATAGATAGAATGATGCATCGTTTACAACTAGAATAAGTTTCAATTTTCAGTTTTGCCTACGTTTTAGGTTTTCAGTAGAATTTTCAGTTTTGAAAGCTAAGTGTTGAAGTATGAAAAATATGCAAGTAACAGTTTTAAGTTCTGTTTTAATTCACCTAGTTATAAGTTTTCAATTTGAGAGAGATACACATGATAGTTCAAAGTTTTCATTTTTGTTCAACTAGTTAACGACTAGTGGCATTCCAATATACCTAGAGCTTCCAATGTTGAAACTCAAGCTCTGATACAAAATGTAATGCCCCGCCAAAGGATCCAAAGAATTTCACTAAGTTTACCAAACAATTTCTTTTTTAACATGAAAGATAAACCATTCACAACTTATACATAGTAGTGGAAGCAATAGTAACATCTAACTGAAAGTACACATAACATACATACATAGCAGGCTACATTCTTTAAAGATCCCTTAACGTTGAATCACATCTAATCATAACTTATTTATCTAACATCACATCCTTATGAAATAACAATGATACATCCAACATTCTTAAACCATATACAAGTGTCCTTTTGTAATTATATTTTAGTTTAACTCAATCATCCACTGTACAAGTTACAAGGTATGAAAATGCTTAAAACAATAATCATCCATGTAAATAAAATACATCATCATTCAATACTAATCTATGATGCAATAACATAAATGAAACCACATGATACATCATCACAAAAGATATAAACATCCATTATAGGAGATAACCATACATCACAAATATAAATAACTAAGTGCATGGTTCCTCCCAACTATAAATAGCATCATTAAATCATCATGGATCCTAGCCATCCCTCTATGTGTAACATTCCAAAGCACCAAAGAGACCATCGGTATTATCATAGTAGGAATGTCACTCCTAAAACACTCTACTAACAAAGTAAAGCATAAGATAAAATCATCTAATATATGCAAATCATCAATATAAGAAACATACGAGTAAATACATCTATCATAAGGTATATCATCAATCATAAAGATCCAAGAACATAATGAAGATAAATACCAACCAAGAAAGCATCAGCCACGGTGTCTCAGACGGATCTCAAATGATAAGAGTGATAAAACACTACCACCTGACCGCATGGAACCTAAGTGGTCCACTTCCATCGTGCTGAGGACATAATCTCAAGTCTCAAATAGGCTATCAAAACCACATAGAATAAATCTCTATAGGTTCAGAAATCCTAAAAGTATACTAACTCAAAGGTTCCATCACACAAAACTAACATGTAATTCCCAGAGGCACACAATGACATGTAGAAAATCTACTCTGCAAGCGGGAAAGTATCATCGTATTTATCACGTACAAGTTACCCTGGCAGTTAGCTAAACTCCACGGGTCCGTACTGATCTCATGTAGCCACTAGTATCCTCTCATACTGACGAGGCATACTACGAAATGCAAGGTCGCAACCCTACGTTCTCACTACTCCCATCCTAGTCTGTACAAGCACTCAAGGCATGGGTGAGAACTGAAACAATTATCTTTTTAGGTTCATTTAATCCCCATTTAGTGTGTAAATGTTATCACTTATTAACAAAACTTACAATGAGTTACCCTGGTAACTACTTAGGGCCCAGACCCCCATTGCAAGCTACTTCCCGACACTACAAGTAGATAACCTACCCTAAGCTCGTGGAATCATAAAATCACCACAGTTCTGTACAAGTGACTGTAAAGAAAATCTAAAAGATAATCCATAAAAAGAATCATCAAATATCCATAATATAAGCATCAAATATCCATAATAAGAATTATCAAATCTCCAAGATAAGAATCATCAAATTTTCATGAACATCTGAAAAAGCATCCATAGAAAATCATGACCATAACAGTTCTCTATTGGCAACTGAAGGCATCACTGATAATCATAAGTATCCATTGGTTCTCAATAACCAAAATATATCTCAAAATAAATCACAATATCCATTGGTTCTAAACAAGCAACCAAGAATATCTCAAAATCATACTGATCGAAGACTCCAAAATGGTTGAGTCAAACATGTCACAACATGACATCATCAAGAAATAAATCCACATTTCAGTCCCATCATGATGACTAGAAAGTAATCTAAGGATAACTGATCGATGACCCAAAAATGATTAGCTCAAGTGTCTCATACACATACCTCTCAGTTTCACACATGAAGACTGATGAACAAATACAAACATTTCATAGAGCATATGATCATATTACCATGGTTGGGATTATAAAGATCGAGACCAAATAAGATCAACATGACATCATATCTCATAACCCCCGAGCCCCTGGTAACAACCTAGGACTGGTCAACACTAGTCAACCCAAAATCCAAAACAAGAAGCATATAGAATACACGATGCAAACACATGTTTTGGTTTACTAAATTCACATAGTTGAATAATGTGTAGGAGTTTCCAATTTTCTATTTGCAAGTATACTTTCAAGTGTCTTAAGTTTCATTATTTGACCTACAAGTCAACCCAATTGTTCCCCGATAGCATTATCCTTCCATTATTAAGAATTACATTATAAGAATAACTTAAAGATAAATATTCACTAAACTGATCATCATTGACCTTTAATTAAATTGTTCTCTATATTTAACTATGATTTATATTCTAATTTATTAACCTTTCAACTTTTCTAAGGGTAAGTGCACCAAGTTGTGGTGCCAAAATGGGGGTATAAGTGGACACCTTTTTCCTGAAATCGGCAAATTCTGGACTTTAACAACAATTTGAAGATAGTTATGCTCAAAATTTTAAGATATGACAAAAATAAAAGTCATAGTCTTTTGAATCTAGTTTCTAAACTACTAATTTTTTTTCAAAATGGTTTAGTTTTAGGTCCTCAAAAAAGGGGGCCACAGAAAGTGGTACTGTTTATTCCAAAAAGACATAACATAGTACAAAGTGTGGCCCCCTTAAAATTTTAATTTTTTGTTTGAAATTCTTTAATCGCTGTGGTCAAAAGTTACCTAACACTATGTAGTTTATCCCAGATTTTTTGGGTAATTTTATAATGTGTATTTTTTTTTTAATGAATTTTTAAATTAGACCCATCCCAAAAATGTGAAATATCTATGTGCTCCCCCTAAAAATGATTGAAAACTAATCTAAAATCAAAACTTCTTTTTTTCAAAGTGTGTAGAATGGAGTCTAGTTTCTAAAAAACTAAGTTGTTACAAAATTCAATGAATGAGCTAAAATCTACAGCCCAATTAGTACATGGTGGTTTCTGACAAAAAATGGACATACATTCAAAAGAAATTATAGATGAAAGACTTAAAATAGTTCAAATTAATAATAAATTATATGGTTAGATAGCTAACACAGAGACCTATAATTTTATGTAACGTGATGTTATTGATACCCAACTACGAGGAATCTTTAAGGGGAGCACACAAGAAAAATCAATCATTTTTTGTATGTTTGCTGGAAAACACGTCTTAGACCTGTTTATAAACTCCAAACCTTTGCGTTGGATCTCCAAGGCAAAACAAAACCTTAGGCTTGGTTTTAATGCAAAGCTTTGAATAGCGCGTGCGCCCTATAGCGCACATGGGCTATTAAAATGCTAGTGAATTCGAGGTAGTGCGCACGCGCTATAGTGTGCACACACTATTGAGATTTAAATTGCAAACCAAAACCAAGAGAGAGCTGGGGGGGTGGGGCGAGGGAATGGCTATTTGTGTGTGTGAGAGAGATAGAGAGAAAGTAGGGGATGGGAGAGGGGAGAGAGGAAGTGAGAAAGAGTAGGGTGGCAGAGAGAGTATAGGATGGGAGATAGAGGAAATGTGAGAGAGTAGGGGTGGCAAAGAGAGTACAAGATGCAAGAGAGAGGAAGTGAGAGAGAGAGTAGAGGTGGCAAAGAGAGAGTACAGGATGGGGGAGAGAGATTGAAAGTAGGGGATGGGAGAGAGAGGAAGTGTGAGAGAGAGTACAAGTTGAGAGAGAGAGATTGAGAGTAGGGGATGGGGGAGAGAGAGTAGGTGGTGGGAGACAAAGTGGGAGAGGAAGAGCGAGAGAGAGGAGGATGGGAGTGCATGTGTGTGAAAGAGAGAGAGTAGGGAATGGGAGAGGGGGAAGATAGAGTAGCTTGAGAGGGAGAAGGGGATGGAAGAGAGAGTAGGGGATCGAAGAGAGAGTAGGTGATGGGAGAGGGAGTGGGAGAGGGAGAGAGAGGGGAGGGATGGAAATGTGTGTAAGAGAGAAAGAGAGAGAGTGTGAAAATGTGAGAGAGGGTAGGGGGTAGCAGAGAGAGAGTAGAGAGGGAGAGAGAGAGAGAGAGAGTGAGAGAGAGTGAGAGTAGGTAGTGGGAGAGGGAGAGTGAGTGAGAGAAAAAGTAGAGGATGGGAGAGGAGAGAGGGGGGATGGGTGTGTGTGAAAGAGAGAGAGAGTAGCGAATGAGAAAGGGGAGAGAGAGAGATAGAGATAGTAGGGGATGGGATAGAAAGAGAGTAGGCAATGGCAGAGGGAGTGGGAGAGGGAGAGAGAGGGTGGATGGAAGAGAAAGAGATTAGGCAATGGTAGAGGGAGTGGGAGAGGGAGAGAGAGGGGGGATGGAAGTGTGTGTAAGAGAGAAAGTAGGGGATGGGAGAGAGTGTGAGAGTGTGAGAGAGAGTAGGGGTGGCAAAGAGAGAGAGTGAGAGTAGGGGATGGGAGAGAGAGAGAGAGAGAGAGAGAGAGAGTAGGTGATGGGAGAGGGAGTGGGAGGGAGAGAGAGAGAGGGGGAATGGAAGTGTGTAAGAGAGGTAGAGTTGGGGATGGGAGAGAGTAGGCAATGGGAGAGGGAGTGTGAGAGAGAGAGAGAGGGGGGGAATGGGAATGTGTATAAGAGAGATAGAGTAGGGGATGGGAGAGAGTGTGAGAGTTTTGGAGAGAAGGAGGGGGTGGTAGAGAGAGCTTTTACAGGATGGGGGTGAGAGAGAGAGAGAGAGAGAGAGAGAGAGAGAGAGAGAGAGAGAGAGAGAGAGAGAGAGTAGGGGATGGGAGAGAGGGTGAGAGAGAGTAGGGGATGGAAGAGAGAGAGTGAGAGTAGGGGATGGGAGAGAGTACTTGAGAGAGAGAGATAGTAGGTGGTGCAAGAGGGAGTGGGAGAGGGAGAGAGAGGGGGGATGGGAGTGTGTGTGACAAATCTAGAGAGTAGGGGATGAGAGAGGACAGAGAGGGGGGGGGATGGGAGTGTGTGTCTATGAAAGAGAGAGTAGGGGATGGGAGAGGGGAGAGAGAGAGTAGGAGATGGGGGAGAGAAAGTAGGTAGTGGGAGAGGGAGAGAGAGAGAGGGGGAATGGGAATGTGTGTAAGAGAGATAGAGTACGGGATGGGAGAGAGTGTGAGAGTGTGAGAGAGAGTAAGTGGTGGAAGAGAGAGCTCGTATGGGATGGGAGAGAGAGAGTGAGATTAGGGGATGGGAGTGTGAGAGAGAGTAGGGGATGGGAGAGAGAGAGTGAGAGTAAGGGATGGGATGGGAGAGAGAGAGAGAGCGAGTAGAGAGGGAGAGAGAGAACTTGAGAGAGAGAGATCTAGTAGGCGGTAGGAGAGGGAGAGGGAGAGAGATAGGGGGGATGGGAGTGTGCGTGACAGATGTAGAGAGTAGGGGATGGGAGAGAAGAGAGTGGGGGGATAAGAGTGTGTGTGTCTATGAAAGAGAGAGAGTAGGGGATGGGATAGAGTGTGAGAGTGTGAGAGAGAGTAGGGGGTGGTAGAGAGAGAGAGTACGGGATGGGAGAGACAGAGTGAAAGGATGGGAGAGATAGAGTGAAAGGATGGGAGAGAGTGAGAGAGAGAGTAGGGGTCGGCAGAGAGAGAGAGTATGGGATGAGAGAGATAGAGTGAAAGGATGGGAGAGAGTGTGAGAGAGAGTAGGGGATGGGAGAGAGTGTGAGAGAGAGTTGGGAATGGGAGAGAGAGAGAGTAAGAGTAGGGGATGGGAGAGAGAGAGTAGAGAGGGAGAGAGAGAACTTGAGAGAGAGAAATAGTAGGTGACCTGGGAGAGGGAGTGGGAGAGGAGGAGAGAGAGGGATGGGAGTACGTGTGACAAATCTAGAGAGTAGGGGATGGGAGAGAAGAGAGAGGGGGGATGGGAGTGAGAGAGAGAGAGAGAGAGAGTGTGTGTGTGTGTGTGTCTGTGAAAGAGAGAGAGTAGGGGATAGGAGAGAGTGTGAGAGTGTGAGAGAGAGTAGGGGGTGGTAGAGAGAGAGTATGAGATGGGAGAGACAGAGTGAAAGGATGGGAAAGAGTGTGAGAGAGAGTAGGAGGTGGCAGAGAGAGAGAGAGAGTACGAGATGAGAGAGACAGAGTGAAAGGATGAGACAGAGTGTCAGAGAGAGTAGGGGATGGGAGAGAGTGTTAGAGAGAGTTGGGGATTGGAGAGAGAGAGAGAGAGAGAGAGAGAGAGAGAGAGTAAGAGTAGGGGATGGGAGAGAGAGAGAGAGTAGAGAGGGAGAGAGAGAACTTGAGAGAGAGAGATAGTAGGTGGTGGGAGGAGTGGGAGAGGAGGAGAGAGAGGGATGGGAGTGTGTGTGAGTGATCTAGAGAGTAAGGGATGGGAGAGGGGAGAGAGAGGGGGGGATGGGAGTGTGTATCTGCAAAAGAGAGAGTTTAGGGGATGGGAGAGGGGAGAGAGAGAGTAGCCCAAGAGAGAGAGAGAGTAGCAGATGGGAGAGAGGGGTGGATGGGAGTGTGTGTAAGAGAGAGTAGGGGATGGGAGAGAGTGTGAGAGAGAGTAGGAGGTGACAGAGAGAGAGAGAGAGTAAGAAGTGGGAGAGGGAGGATGGGAGTGTGTGTGAGAGATATAAAGAGTAGGGGATGGGAGAGGAGAGAGGGTGAGAGAGATAGAGAGAGTAGGCGGTGGGAGAGGGAGAGCGAGAGAGAGTAAAGGATTAGATGATATCCTTGGGGTCAACATGTGGTGGGGATGTAATTAAAAGGGAAACATTTTCATCCCCACAAGTATTTGGTTACCCAAGGTTTGTGACAACCTCCTACAACCAATCTGGATGTGAATCTTGCATTAGCAAGCTTAATCTAATATCAATGTTTGTTGTATGCTCAAGGTTTTATCTCCTATAATAGTCCACTGGATGGTTCAGGTTTTCTAGTTGGGTATTTTTAGGTGCAATTGTACCTAGTCGCTTCATATTTTGTTGATAACTCCTCAACAAAGTGTTAATTGGTTCATCTAATAAGCCATTGATTTTTAGGAAGGATTCAATAGTGATTTCCTCCCCCTCACTTTACAACTCATCAATATTTGCATCATCTACAATAGTTGTTTCTTCAGATCCACTACTTGTGGGTTGTGGTTTAGATCCCTATTTTCCATCCTCATCAACAATGAAGAACTTTCTTTGGCCTATATCATTCACTAAAATCTCACTATTCAAAGACCATATCCCTATCCTATGGAAACCACTCATTATATTATTGGGTGTAAGTGCCAAATTGGAGGCTTTGCTAGATAACATTCCTAACTCCTCACGACCAATATTGATTTCAGGGTTCCTAGCCAACCACACATTCCAAATATGTTTTAAGTAAGATTTTAATGGTGAGGAAAAACTAACATCCAATGATTGACACCTATAGATGGTATATGCTACAAGTGACACACAATCTATGCCCAAATTCTTTGCTTTATCAATTATTTTCCATGTCATATGGATTCCATGATCATCAAATACTACAAGACACCTTTTTGAGAGAAACACCCCACATGGAATTGTTCTTACAAAGTGGTCTAGCCAATTCAAGAATAATTATTTCATCATCCATCCATGTACTTGGACTTCCATGCAAGCCTTGAGATCATAATTAAAAATGTAGTTTTTTATATGTCTCTTAGCCTTGAACAAATAAAAATTGGAATTCTCTAACCAACAGTAATGTAAGGAGACCCACCCTGCTAGTTTAGGCCACTATGCCCAAACTAACCAATGACTTCTTTTGATCCTATAGGGTTTCTTCTTGACCCTATTCCCAAGAGGATATCTCCCAACTATCCCCTTCCCTTGGATCTATGCACACCAATTGACTATGTGACAAAGAACTCATGGTGGATAAATCTGAAGGAATTTCATAGGAATACCTTTCTTTCCAAAATCACTCTCATCTATCCATGTTACTTCAGATTCTGGTTGATCCTTCCATTTGATAAGATGCTCCATATAGGTGCCATGACAAGTCTTCTTCTTGATTCTTGAATCCATAACCTTTTCAGCTTTTGGCTGAGATTATAATGGGATAGTGACTTCTTCAACCTTTGATTTTGTTTCTCCTTATATGAATGTAGGCCCTTTATATTGAACGTAGTCCTTGACATTAAAGATAAGGTAAATTTCCAAGTTTTGTGGGAGTTCTATTTTGTCAGCATTAGAACCATAATTTGCAAGTACCTTACAAGGTCCTATCCTATGCATTTGTACCTTGGTTGGAACACCCTATGCAAGTACCAAAACTCGTCCTTGGCATCATATCATGGCCTCAACACCTTGGATCATCTCAAAACATCTCATCTACCATGTTTCAACTCCTTTCACACTCTCAGCAACTCATCTCTTACACTTTCTCAATTTTGCCTCTTCTAGGCTTGTTCCAACTAGCCCTTGCCAGTCACTAATTTGTTGTTTTCTCCAAAATTTTCCACAGAACTTCCTAAACTATTGGGTGATTAAAATACCCTTTTCCTCACTCTAAAGTATACTCCAAAACCAACTACACTTGTTTTGTAAAATATCACTCAAAACTGGCTATTTCAGTCTGCCAACTAGGCCTAGTTTAAGGCCATTTACAAAGAAACTCACAATCCCTTGACTTTTGGAACTCCCACGACCCAAAAAATTCTTAAGACACGACTCAAATGCAAGGATTCTTCTATTTTTTTGGTCTCATGATCAACTTTACAATGGTTTTTACAAAACCCTCCTTTTTAGCCCCTTTACCCTAGGGCTTTCTAGAACTCTTACTTTTCAATGTCTCTAGAACCCCAAAATGGTTCAAACACCTTCACTTTGGTTATATTAGATGACTTCAAACATAAAATGCAACTCTTGATTGGAGAAAACACTAAATCCACCTTGGGAGCAATCACATACCCCTTTTTATGCACTCAAATTTAGGGAAAACTATGCAAATACTTCTTAAATGGTTTCAACACTCGAATTTTCAGATGGAATTGGTTATTATAGACTCAAAACAACAATAAAAATCCCAAACTTGAGGTTTATCAACACTCAACAATCAAATTTCAAAACTATTACCAGCACTTACTACTAGGACAATTTCTAGTTTTAATGTTCAAACTCCCAAACCATACAGAGGACCCCCCGCTATTTTTGCATTTTTAAACACTCTTTTTCGAGACCTACAATAACCTCTCTCACTTTTTGGAGATCACACTCCATTTTCATTTTACGATGCCATCTTGGGTGATGCTGAAACTTGCAATGTCAACTAGTACAAAGTTGTCAACTGCCAAATCTCTCTCACCTTTCCTCGTGGGATCAAGTTTTCTACTCCGTTAGCTCCGTGTGGTTAGGTAAACCCTATCCCCAACCTCATCCTATCCCCTTCAGTGCTCGAACATTCTCAGGCATGCCAATCCAGAATGTCCCCAAGGGTCACTAAATGCCATAGGGCTGCAATCTTTGACGGGGCATATCTCAGAGCTCGTGCGAGGTATGGATGCGATTCTAGTTCCTACAAGACCATTTTGCGAATACCTACAATAACCTCTCTCACTTTTTGGAGATCATACTCCATTTTTGTTTTGCAACGCCATCTCGGGTGATGCTGAAACTTGCAGCGTGGGCCAATACAAAGTTGCCAACTGCCAAATCTCTCTCACCTTTTGTCGTGGGATCGAACTGTCTGCTCCATTAGCTTCGGGTGTCTGGGTAAACCCTATCCCCAACCATGTTCTATCCCCTTCAGTGCTCAAACGTTCTCAGGAACGCCAATCCGGAATGTCCCCAAGGGTCACTAAATGCCATAGGGCTGCGATCTTTGACGGGGCATATCTCGGAGCTCGTGTGAGGTATGGATGTGATTCTAATTCCTACAAGACCATTTTGCGGAGACCTAAAATAACCTCTCTCACTTTTTGGATATCACATTCATTTTTCATTTTACAACGCCATCTTGGGTGATACTAAAACTTGTAGTGTTGGCCAGTACAAAGTTGTCAACTGCCAAATCTCTCTCATCTTTCGTCGCGGGATCAAGCTGTCTACTCCATTAGCTCCAGGTGGCCGGGTAAACCCTATCCCCAACCTTTTCTTGTCCCCTTTAGTTCTTGAACATTCTCAGGCATGACAAACCAGAATGTCCCTAAGGGTCCCTAAATGCCACAGGGCTACGATCTTTAACGGGGCATATCTTAGAGCTCGTATGAGATATGGATGAGATTCCAATTCCCACAGGACTGTGTTGCTGAGACCTACAATAACCTCTCTCACTTTTTGGAGATCACATTCCTTTTTCATTCTACAATGCCATCTCGGGTGATGCTGAAACTTTTAGTGTTGGCCAATACAAAGTTGCCAACTGCCAAATCTCTCTCATCTTTCATTGTGGGATTAAACTGTCTGCTCCATTAGCTCCGATTGGCTGGGTAAACCCTATTCCCAACCTCTTCCTATCCCCTCCAGTGCTCAAACGTTCTCAGGCACACTGAACCAGAATGTCCCTAAGGGTCACTAAATGCCATAGGACTGCGATCTTTGATGTGGCATATCTCGAATCTCGTGCGAGGTATGGATGCGATTCTAGTTCCTATAGGATCGTGTTGCAGAGACCTACAATAATTTCTCTCACTTTTTGGTGATCACATTCTATTTTCATTTTACAACGCCATCTCGGGTGATGCTGAAACTTGTAGTGTTGGCCAGTACAAAGTTGCCAACTGCCAAATCTCTCTCATCTTTTGTCGTGCGATCAAACTGTCTACTCCATTAGCTCCGAGTGGCCGAGTAAACCCTATCCCCAACCTTGTCTTGTCCCCTTCAGTGCTCAAACGTTCTCAGGCACACCGAACTAGAATGTCTCTAAGGGTCACTAAATGCCACAGGGCTGCGATCTTTGACGGGGCATATCTTGGAGCTTGTGCGAGATATGGATGAGATTCCAATTCCTACAGGACTGTGTTGCAAAGACCTACAATAACCTCTCTCACTTTTTGGAGATCACATTCCATTTTCATTCTACAATGCAATCTCGGGTGATGCTGAAACTTCTAGTGTTGGCCAGTACAAAGTTGCCAACTACCAAATCTCTCTCATCTTTCATCATGGGATCAAACTGTCTGCTCCATTAGCTCTGGGTGGTCGGTTAAACCCTATCCCCAACCTCTTCTTGTCCCCTTTAGTGCTTGAACATTCCTAGGCACGCTGAACCAAAATGTCCCTAAGGGTCATTAAATGCCATAGGGCTACGATCTTTGACGGAGCATATCTATGGGCTGTCAATACTTCGACTATGCTTTAAGTCAATGATTATCAATATGTGAAAAAATGGAACTTGTTGTATTTTGAAGTACTGAGAAGATGGCCTTGCCCTTCCCCAGGAGTTTCAGAAATGGGAGACATTAGGTAAGAGAGTGAAAATGTTACTATCGCTTCAACACACATGACGCAATTGGAAATGCAAATTTTGATGGTAATCATTTTGTGATAAGGGAGAGACTAGGGATGATCATTGTTACTATCTCTTTAGTAGTGGAATTTTGTTTTCTCTTGAATTTGGTGGTGGGGGATCAGTGGTAAGACTCCTTGGATATTCCTTCTTATGATGTTAGTGACAAGTGTTGCTCTTTGAAAACACTTGTACAATCTTTTTTAAATTATTAGATAAAAATAGAGAATTGTAAGTATTAAACATGATTAGCCTTTAGTTCCTAGAAGATCTTTATTTCCCCATCAATGCATTTAGAAAGTTAAGTTTTAAGAAGATCATAAATAGAAAAAATTAGAGAAGCAATTTAAACATTTATATTGATTGGAAACATGTGAGTCTTGAGTTTCCTCTACCTTTTAAAGAACGTTCCTTAGCTAGCAGACCTAATTCCACACACCATAAGACTATCATTGCGCTAAAGATTTAGGAAACCAACTGCTCTAAGATAAAGCTTCCCGGTCAATAATAATCTAGCCTATTGAGGTATATAATACTTCTCAATTAAACTTGTGTTAATTCAATATTAATTTTGTAATTAACTACAATTTCAGTATATGTGTATAGGGGGTGACTGAGAAAACTATTTGAGGTCCAATTTGAAAATATATTTGTAAGGATCTCGACCAAGGTTCACAACTTTGATGATTAATACATTCATTCAGGCCAGAACCTCACTACAAAAAAATAATATATAAAAAAGGTAGTGAATAACGTCATGTCTAGACCCAAATCAACCAATAAAAGTCAAATTAGCATAATGTGGAACAACAATATATGCATTGAGTGGGTTGTCATAAAAAAGCTTCATAATAAAATTCATTTCTAGAATTAAAAGACCTTAAAGAACATTTATGCTTGTAACATAAATGGCCGTTCAAAACTGAATATGATTACAATATGTGAAATAGCATTACAAGAACTTGTAATGCTCTTGTGAGCATCGTGTTAATTCTTGTAAGAATCCCTAAGATGCTTTTTATAGTCAAAATTTTGTTGAAATTGAATTAATTTTTATCCTGTCAGTTAATTGGCTTAGGGTGATATATGCTTCTTGGATGGAATAATGAGTTCGTGATTAACTCTGTATTAAGATTCATAGCATCTTCTAGTTATTTGCAAAGGAAATTTATAAATTACTTGCTAGTGTCATATGGCTTGCTTGAGAATGATGTTCGTGTTCTTATTGATGGGTACTAATGACTATCCACATTTAGTTCTTCAATATCCTATTTGACAAGCTTTCCATAGACATTTCTTTGCCATACTAAGTATTTTTGAAAACATATTTGAGTAGAAGGACTACAGTAGATACTACATGATGTTTTAACAAATAAAGTAATGGGTTAAAGACTATTATTTCCAAGGTATTATGTCATAGTATTTTAATTTTAATGATCTTAGACTAATGATATTCTTGAAGGAAACTTCGACATGCAGCAAGAAAGACAACCTACAACCAAGGCTATATTGTGCCTACAACCAAAGCCATAAATGCTCACAGCCAAAGCCAATAGTACACATAGCCAAAGCCATGGATGCTTATAGCCAAAGTTACAGGTGTTCGCAGCCAAAGCAATGAGTACATGAAGTCGATGATCAAAATTGTTTACAACTATTCACTAGAAACAACTTCTTTGCAGTTTTTGAGAAATACTAATAAAGAAAAAAAGAACATCTACTAGTTGGTAGACATAATGGCAACTCTCTAGCAATTGAATTTAATTTCATACATGCACATATCTAATTTAATGTCATACACAAACATATCTAATTTAATGTCATACATGAACAAACATATAATATAAAATGATAACCAATAATGTCATATACATTAACAAACACATAATATATTATGATAACCAATAATGTCGTATATGAACAAACATATCATATATTAACCGATAATGTCATACATCAAATATAGAATGTCATATGTACATCAAATGTTTATCGAATATGTCTCTCAGATGCCTATATATATAAATGGGGAAGGAAACACGTCTCTGTATATATGTATCAAATATCTCAACTACATCTTTTCCTTCTCACGAGGGGAACAAAACAAGTCTCTCGACGTCCTCTGCCATCGTGTGGAGGGAGACAGTGGAGACGACGGGGCCCTCCTGACATGCTCACTTGACCTATTGTTGAGGCTCTTCTCCAGGTCCAAGTGATATAAAGAATGTAGACATGAATCAATATTTATTATACGTTGAAATCAAAAATATGTACTCACAAAATCAATTATTTTCTTACCGCCAACAAATAGTCACTCTGTAAGTCCACCTCAAATGCTCATGGACGATTAGGCATGACAAGACCCTACAACAATTCAATAAATATAATCACTTATAAATAAAATTAGAAAATTTGAGATTAACTATTATAAACAACAACTAAAACGAAGAAAATTCTTTCATACCTTCATCAGTGGCTGTGAGCTAGCCACATTTGCGGCCACTCCACTATCAACAGACTATCGCAGATGAGGAGGTGTGTCTGACATCATGAGCTACATGTCATACAATACATGTTATATCTAACATGAAACATGGAATAAATATAATCAAATGAATTAAATTAACATGAAACAACTGTACCTATGTGAAGCTCGTATGATGTCTCTGCTTTGCGTCTGTGGTAAAGGTTGAGGGTCCTGTGGAGAACTAATGCACATGCATATTTTTTTTGGTCAATCCTTAATATGATTACGTAATAAATATATGTATTAATTAAAATGATTAAATTGATACATACCTCAGGACTCGTCGAAGGGACAAAAAAATGGGCCTTGAGGATTGCTGCTAGGCCCATGAACACTTTGACCCTAAATTTTGAACAATGTCAATAAATCTTAATTAATTAATCATTCACTATATGTATGAAATGTGATCAAATTAATAATTTACCTGTGTGTCAATGCCAAATGTCTCGTTCAGGTATTGATCGATGACAAGCCCATCATCTGCACCATCTCCGACATGAGTGCCAAATGTGCATAGGGATCAACATGAAGTGCACATGTGACCATGACGTATAGAAGGCTCCCCCTCAACTAATGGGCTCGTAGAATGGATGAGGGTCTGCGTCAAAGAATTAATGGTCCCTAGAGTGCTAGCCTCTACATGTTCCTTCACAACTAAAGGAATAATCACATGCTCACGTTGTGGATGGACCACGGGTGCCCTAACTACATTAGGGTCACGACGTGCTCCGGGCCTCTCAAATGATGACCTCGCACCTCTACCCTAGGAATCTAACATATCAAAATAATTGGGGATCTCCCCAAGGACAAACTCACAATATAATTTCTTCAAAAAATACATGGGGACCTCGTGATTGTTGCAGGGAGGGGCATCAAAAACCATCCACCATCTATCCCAAAAATTATTTCTAATAGCACCATGTATGCACCAATGGATGGGGAATCATTTAGTACCCTCTCTAACAGTATTTTTCTCATCGAGTTTTCTAAATAATGCACATATACTACCTTTTGGTATTTCCTTTTTTCTAACATCTTCATATGACAATTTATTTGCATAAAATCTTTTTTGTTCATCCCTCTTAGCCTGCCAAATATCTAACTGACCACTAACTGAGGCTATCTGAGTGTTAATGGATTCAAGGGATGATTCCAATCGAGCCCTCATTGGATTGGTTTGTCCCGATTCTTTCAACTGAGCAATGATTCCTTCTAATTGAGTTTTGCCTCTCTCTATTTCATTTCTTATATTTTCTTGTGTGCCTGGTGGAGGTCTTGCAATTGGTTTGGGTTGTGAAATTTTTTCTTCTTCTTGAGGAGGGTTTTGTTGTTCTTGTGGATTTTTTGGTTGATTATGAACATTTCCTAATAAAAAATCAATTGAAATTCAAATAAATAAACAAATCTAAATGAAATTTGTAAAAACCCTACAAAAGAATATAAAAAACTTACAAAACAATATGAAAAATATATCAAACAATGCAAAGTTAGGTTTATATCACTTACTGTGTCATTGTGGGTGCGCTTGTGGTCTTGGATTTCGTCGACAAGGAGGCATTTTGGCAAATGGTGGTGCAAATGTTGAGTCTTCAACTCACATACACACTTCTCGCTGTAGGAGTAGAAGAAAATGCTAATGAAAATGATTTGCTGCACATTTGCAGCCCATCATATATACTTTTTATTTTTTTTAAAGCGCATACGTGCTTTTTAAAATAGGAAAAAAAAATTCCTTGTCACCTTTTTGGCACCACAACTCGGTGCATATGCCCCTAGGATCATTATTCGTTTAGGTTATAAGAAAGCCAGTTACTAATCTTCAAATAAGAAGATTATAATTTTATTAAAATGATCAATTAACATAGGTACACCATCCATTACCTATTACATTCTAATAGTTTTCAATTAAAAACTTAATTAAGTATTACTAAAGTTTGATTCTTTTAATTTAATCATTATCATCATTGACAACCATATAATATCTGAAGTCATAATTCAAGTCATAAGACTTCTCAACTTCGATATAGATAATCTACATAACTTAATTATTAATTAAATCTAATTAACTCTCATTAATTGATTTAATTAATAATTGCATAACCATAGCAACGTTCTAATTAATATCAGTTGACTAATAACTAACTAAAATTCTGTAAGTTAAAAGCCAACTATAATCTAGTACACAAATATTCATTTTCATAGTTCAATAATAATAACTTGTTAATATTTAATAACAAGCTATATTGAGAATCTTATTAATAAATCTATAATGACTACATTCATCACTCTACAACAATGTTCCCATTTATATTTTAATAATAATAAGTTATAATAAATCTCCAATACCAAGTATTATTATCTCAAATAAGTTTTCCCTATGTACATTGATTCAGTTAATTGATACTCCTCCAAATTATTAACCAATTCAATTTGATTAATATCTTTTACAGTACTTCAATCATTAACTAATCTCCTCTAGATTAACTCTGATCATATTAATTGATAACTATTTAAACTATTTATACTATTATTTATTAATAGTTTATTAGACCCAACAAACATTAATAAATAATAAACTCATCAAAACTATTATTAATCGATCTAGAGAACTTTGCATAAGCTTCATTAGCTAACTCTTAATACCATTAAGGTATATCAATAATTTAGTTAATAATATATAATGTATTAATAATACCATAGTAATTTAAATTATAAAAATGTTATAACAGTGACTTCATGTCAATCATGTCAATTAAATCTTAATTCATTATCGTTAAAGTCTCCTCATTTAAAAACGTAATATAAAATTACCATCTCTAAATTATTTAATATATATTAAATAGTATTTAATATACATTATAAAAGGTCCACTATATAAATTATATTAAAATCTCTTTTCTTTTAATTTTCTCTCATTTAAAATTCTATTTACTTAAATTGACTAATAATTAATTATACTTCTTCCACTATTAACTAATTTTAATTAAATTTGATTTAATTAGATTAGATAATAAACCATATAAAACTAATGCATATTAATAAGATTCTAATAAGGAAAGATTACAATAATATCTTTAATTCATTCCATGCTTTGATATATTATTTTTGTGAAGCTTAAGCATAAAGAACTCTTGGTTATGAAAAATTGAGAAATATCTCTCTTTGAATAAAATTGTCCCAGTATGAGGGCCATATCTTCCTAATGAACCGTTGGATTGGGCTGAAATTGAAATATGTTGGAGAGGGCCAAGTTACGCCAATTCTGACTAGAGCGATTGAATAAATTTGATCACGATAAAAAGTTATGAATGACTGAAATCGGGTCTATCCAAGGGGCAGCGACAGGGCATTTTGTGATAAATTAAGAATTTCTCTTAAAAGGTAATTGTTCTCTAAATTTACCCATTCATCCATCTAATAGGTTTATCCATATTCATCTAAAAATATAATTTGATAGAAATATTACATCTAACCATTCAAATTTTCAACATAGAATTTTAATTTTTATTTCAAATCTTGTCTATCTAATTTCACAATATAAATTCGAACCCAAACCCAATTCAGATCTAATTTCTTCCTTCATTGGATCTAGGGTTTTCTATTGTTTTCTTTTCAACCAAATAGCATATCTAGATTCCAATTTCAAATTCTAGATTCAACCATAGAAAGTATTTAGACACATATGACAGACACGATGAAGACAGGAAGAAAAATAGTGCAAAGAGAATATGTGAATATCACGAGTGCACCTGGACACTGATGCTAATCCACCATGCCTCAGAAATCCATAGAAAATCTCTTCCTTCTCCATCATTCATAATTCTTTCAAGATCTAAGCCAACTGAATCCTCTAAGTGACTAAAAGTGCTAGAAGAAGCATAGGAGCAAGTAGAAAACATTTGAGCATGTAGAAGCATATGAGCTTCTCAATGCATGTAAGCTTTGAAGCTTCCATTTTAAGCTTGTAGCTTGTAGCTTACATTCAACTTGTCCAAACACACTAGGAGAGCCTCTATTTAAAGGCCTCTTAGATGCATCTAGAGTGTCTCTAGAAACAACTAGAAGATAAGCATGACAACCAAGCATGGGTCTTCTCCAACCTTCTAGATAAGTCCTTAGGTTGTAGACACCATGTGCTCAAATAAAATGCTAACTTCTAAGTGTAGACAACTAGTGCATTCTTAGAGTGCAAACTCCTGTGTTGTCTACATGACAAGTTTCAAGAATTTGCCAACTCCTATATGAGCAAATATTAAAATAATGCACAATAATTAATATAATAATCAATTTACTCTTCCCAATTTAATTAATTTATTTATTAAATCTCATGCACTAACTTTAGTATCCCCACTTTTCAATCTTATTATATTTATATTTTAATCACATAAAATCTAGAATCTTTTAATAATTTTAATATATTTTCCCCTTTTAAATTTAATTTTCCAAAATTTAATTTTCCAAAATTTAATTGCTAAAATATTTATTAGCTTTAATAATAATATTATTTAGTCATTTATTTAAAAATGAACTCCAAATATATTATTATTAAAATAAATAATGTCACATTCCAAATTTAAACTTTTAACTTTTTATTTTCAAAGTTAATTATTTTATTTAATTAATTAAATAAAATAAATATTAAAATACCATATTAATTTTTTATTAAATTAAACCATTAATTAAATCTTTTAATTAGGCTTAATTAATAGAAAATACATCAAAGACTCATAAGGTAAGAATATAAAAACTCATCATACCAAAATACATACAAAATCAAACCAAGGGTTTATATCATGAATTACGTTATCCAACATATTCGAAGGGTACTCAACTTAGATACTTGTCCTAATTTTTCAATTAGGACAAATGGCTCAAAGGGTTGGGATTTGGACTTGAAAATTATCTCCTCTCTCTTATCATTGAGATAAAGTGATAGGGTACGCTCATCCTGGCAATTCAGAGAAGTCGATACCTGGTACTTGCAACCTGCATAAAAACCATGCATGTAAAAATACAATATATACTAAACTAAATAGGCAATGGTAGGAAGTGGTGCATCGTGTAGATCCTGACTAGCAGGTGACTACGACTCCCTTCCTTAACCACATCAGACACGCCATACAAAAGCAAACACGCAAAAAAAACACACACACCATACACATGCAAGTATGGGGTAAGTATCCATAAGAAAACACATGATAATAAATCGTCTTATTAATCATCATTAATAATTGAAAGCAATGTAATCATCATCAATAATTGCGAACACTAAAAATAATCATCATACATACATGAAATGTAGAGTCTAAGTAATCTCATCACATAATAAACTGAATCCATAACACAATATTTGATAATATCAAAAGAATGCTGCTAACCAACAACATAAAACTAGCTCTAAAAGAGTTCAACAATGATAACAAAATGTGAACTAGGGACAAGCACTACAGAAGTGAACACATTACTAAGGATTGAGTGTGAGAGCCCACACTCCACCCCTAGCTACTTTTGATTCAACATCTGCACAACCTTGTACAAGTTCCTACAATACAAATCATGCCACATACTATTATTTATTCCTCTGGCATTGATGCTTAACATAGAAAAAGTGGTGAAACCCCTTCACCCACTCTAACCTTATCTGTATCATAAAGAAGAGAGGAAAAGAAGAGAAAAGGGAAGAAGAAAAAGATAAGTTCTCTAGGTAAATATGTTACCTTGGACAAATTTATTGAATTACTTGACTGGGATTTGAATAATTTTCCATTTAAGTAGACAATTATCTAGCTTGAAATCTTGGCAAGAAATAAAAGGAAAGAAGAAATGAGGAGAGAGAAACAACAGAGACAACTTTTGCATGGTATAAAAGCTATATTTGTTGATGCATTTAACATTAATGACATTTATGAGCAAGATCCTTTTATCGTTTAATTAGTGGCAATTTTTGAAAAGTTCAATAATGAGGATATAGAAAAAAATGAAAAAATTATGGCCTGTTTAAAAAGAAGTTTGGGAAGAAAGTCCTTGAAAAGGTGTCTACTATAATTTCTTTGTAGAAAGTTGAACTGTCAACACCGATGTAGAGTCTAGAAAGACATGTAAAGAAAATACAAGATCTATACAATAATTTTTGGGATGTACCTAGATTCAAAAATGAGTTCCAAGCTGGCATTCAAAAGATTAAGGTTGATCTAAAATCATCAAGTGATTATATCTCTCAATTTACAGGATCACATTCATTGCATTGCAACATACTATTGTTTGTACAAGGGAGGCTAGCTAAGCTACACACAATAGAAAAATGACAAAGGGCTAAAATTCTCTCCATATAGTCTATGTTAATACCTCATTGAGGGGTAATACAATGTGAGTTAGCTTCAACAAATGATTTTGTTCAATTAGATCATAATCTTTCTACTATTGATAACTTGATTGACTTGGTTTCAAATTTGGAGATCAAGATTAAAATTTTAGAATAAGTTAGAACCATATGGGATCATGTTCTTTGCATGATCATCAAACTTCACAATCCATTCATTAATAAGTATGGTTTGATTTGAACCTCCCAACCCTAAGAATAGACATCAGTGACAAAATCAATGTGGGTGGAATAAGATTTGAAGGAAGGAACATAAAAAAAATAACATTAAGAGAATACATGGACAAAAAAAGAGAAATTATAGGTATGTCAAAGCTACATTAGACTATTCAATTCATGTAATATATGCAATGTGTATATGAGTATGATGTAAATTTATTTGTATCCCCATACAAATTGATTCATAGACAATGGGGTAGTACTATCATTTTTGGATTGTACAATAATAATGTAATCATGAAAAAGTGTTTTTTCCACTAATGTCAAAGGGGGAGATTGTTAATCTCTTTAGTTTTGTTCTCTATTAGGGTCAAACACTAAGTCATATAGAAGGAAGAGTTGGTTGGTCGTCACTATGATAGAACTCTAAGACCTATAAATAATCTTGTATATGTTGAGCTCTATAAGAGCTAAGAAATTTTATGGATACTAAGTATTCCTGTAGAAGTTGAGATTAGTGAATGTCAAGTAAAGTTGAGTAAGTTAGTGTTTATTCATACAAAGGAAGCCAAGCTAATTGAGGTTGAGCATCAACATGCATAATAGTTATGACTAAGCATCAGAAACTACATGTGCTGAGTAATACTACTTGAACAAGAACATTTGGAAAGACATTAAATATGAGGCAAACCATTTTAGGCCCATATGTAAATGAAATTTACTGATTTTAGATTTTGCTACGCATTTTTTCATGGATTATTGATCCCTATAAAGGAAAGTTAGCCAATCAGGTTAAGATTAAAAAGGGAAGAATCAAGATCATTAATTTTATTCTAGACGACTTACAGGTGTCTATTTTAGCAAATGATTCAAAGCCTATTGAAAAATGGTGCAAAGTGATGTGAATGGTTATGCAAACGAATTGCATTATTGAAGGCTACAAGTGAAGTTGTGGAGTAACATAGTATAGTGACTGAGTGAAGTATTGAATAGAAGAGAAAAGATATATCATACATGATATCAAATTAAAGTGTGGAAAGAGAAGATATTTAATCAAAAATGTAAGTGCGAACTGAAATATCAAGCATTGATACATTCTTCTGAGTAATTTAGGATAAATCTCTTAATAGAGTGGTCCTAATGGGCCTAAGTAAATATTCTAACATAGTGCTTACTTCATTATAAGTTATAAATCCTTTATTAAAGGTAGACCTAATAGTCTTATAAAGCTCTTAACAAGGAAAATCCCTCATAAGGTAGATCATCATGTAAGTGATCACATATGCAACCCTAACAAGTGAAATTTATTACTATGGTATTGAATATTTGTGGGTATCATCCCTATCTTATTTTTACCTTCACCTTGGAGGGTTTTTGGGGAACCAAAATTTTTCTATTATGTGCTTAATATTAAGCTTATGGATGTGATGACTGGCTAGATTTATTTAAGAATTTTAAGTTTAAAGGTTATGCTATTCATGATCGAGATATGAGATAGATAGAGTGGTGAATACAATTTAGTTGTTATTTTCTTTGAATGACAAAAGTTTCAATGATCTCGATTTATCCTCTCCCCCCCCTCATAGTGTCTCACTTTTCCAATAAAATTTGAACATGTCTGTATTTATAAAAGGCGTAGAAATATCCCTCAAATAAAGGTGCAATACTAGGTTTTTCTCTACATTCATGTGTTTCATGACATTATTTCTTGAAATTAAAATAATTAGTAGTAAACTTGAGCTTAGTTTTTTCTTAGCAGTCTTGCTCCTATAGATATTTTTCATGTGTCTAGGTTTTCCACAATGATAGCATGTGTGATGGTTCATTGGCTTTGCATTTTTTTCCTCTCCACTCTTGGATGATTCTCCTTCTTTAGTAGATGAAGAGTTATTGATATGTCCTAATCTAGACATGTCACTAGATTACCTTCATCATCTCACAAATTCTTCAACGTATCTTATAGCTTCACTAGGTTTTTTATTCTCTCCATTAGTTCCTTCTCAGATCTTAACTCATTTCTTAGTTGATCACTTTGTGATCTTAGATTTGCAATATCTATCTTCACCTAATTGTTTGTAAGCTTCTTCACATCAAAGTTACTTTCATCAAGTCTAGTAGCCATTTGTCTCTTCTCTTCTTTTGTCATGAATTTAGCTTCTTCAACTTTATTTTTCACTTTAATCACTTCACATATCCTTATTGATTATATTTAATTATGTTCTCTCTTCAATCCTTTGAGTTGTTTATTCAGAATGTTGTTCTTCTCTAATAGATCTTCTATAGCTACATCAATTTCAATGGGATTTCCATTGTCAAACATTCCTTTAGTGTCCACTTTTTACAAAGTGTATCATTTTTCTAAATATCCATCTCTTTCCTTTTCTTTACGTATTTATTCAACTATTATCTTGCTACTAAAAGGTATTGTAGTATGACTTGGATGTTAAGAATTTAATTTTCAATGATCTTACCTAATTTCTGAGCCTCCATCTCCAAGATCTCAACTTCCAAACTATTTAACTTCTTTTAAGATAAAAAATCTTTGATACTAATTATTGGAAGTATATTGGGAAAGTGAGATACTAGGAGGGTGGAGGGGGGGTGGGGGGTTGGGGTGGGTTTACCTCATATTTATGTGATTCCAAACATTCTTGTTCAAACAATTTCACTTCTCACATATGGTTCCTAATGCTTAGTCATAACTATTATGCCCATTGATTCTTGACTTCAACTAGAACAACTTCTTCTGTATGACTTGGCACATACTCACTCTCTTTTCTTGACATTCACTATATACTGGATAACTTAGCTTCCATAGGGATACTCAATGACCATAGATTTTCTTGGTTCATATAGAGCTAGTAATATACATGATTATCTACAATTCTAACAAATACATAACTCAACCTATATAGAGTGACTTAGTCATAGTGATGATTGACCAACTCTACCTTCTATATGACTAAGTTTTTGACACTAATAGAAAACAAAACTAAAGAGATTGACAAGAAAAAGAGAAATAGATAGTATGTTCAAGCTATCACTAAATGAATCCTTTCTACTAACTCCTTAAACTCTAATTAGTAAGGAGCTCATCCTTTATGACATGGGAGGCCTTCCATCCATGCATTTATCAAAAAAAACTATTGAAATACTCGAATTAAATATTTTCGAAACCAACAAGTCTTTAGATTTTCATTTTAAATTTATTAATTTAAATCCAAGTATTTTCGATATTTTACTATTTAATTAGTATTATAAATAAATACTACCCCCATAGAATGTACATATCAAAAATAGAAAGTTTAAATCAATACTAATCTCATAGATTAGCTAGTGATTTTAATTATTCAAAGATAGATTCATATCACATGTAACATAATGTCTTCATCAAACATAATTGTCCAATGAAACTTAACATGGAGTAACTACTTTGGTCAATAACAAATAGAACATGATAACTAACTTAGCATGTCATTTCTTCTGGGATAAGTTATTAATTTTATATATTCAAAGGATAGATATACTCTTACCATATGCAAGATCTTGAGATTCACTAATATTTCCTCTATGCATTCATTGTGGTAAGCCTTGCATGTAGAGTAGAGAAAAATCTATGTTAAGATCCTCATCAAAGTAACCACGTGTTGCATCACTACACATATTATTAAAAACACTATATTTTTCCATAATCACATGTAATGCACACTCACCTTAGATGTTGTATAACCAAGCAACCCATTAATTAGAAATTGAAATATGGTGAGCATGTTTTCCTACAAAGTACTTTACTTTCATGAGATAGTGACACTTGTTCATCCTCTTGAATCTGTAATATTCCTCATCCATCACACTTGCAATGCTCACTACTTGCCACACCATTCACACATACAACAAGGCACCTAAGAAGACCATAAAAATACTATTGGATCTTTTGTTCATTGATTTGTTTGTTTGGTTCATTTCTTGGAGCACACCTATGTATTTCATTTGTGAGGTATATTTAATATATGAGATCAATCATTGGGAAGTGTGTGGACCTATTTTGGTCATTGATTTCTCTAATGCAGAACTAGAATCTTCTCTAATCCATTTTGGCAAGTTTAACTAGGGATTCAAGCATTAGGTTAAGGCAGACTAGTAGATGCATGGTAGAGGATAAAGTTGGAGTATAAAAGATCATACATCATGCATGATGTAAGAAGAAACTATTTTGGTATCAATTATTATTATATTATACATTCCATGTTACTTTTCTAAGTGCAATGATATGACTAGAATGTAACGTACCATTAATCTTATTATAACTAATAAATTCATCTTTTGTTGCTTTTTTCTAAATATTGGGGATGATGTAAACTCCTCAATTTTTTTTTTGTATTGAACTTCCTTATTTACAAAAAGAACACAAGTATAACATTTTATGATAAGGGAAATCCATGAATAGTGACCACCATAATAGGAACAACAAAAACTAAGATACAACCCATGGGATTTAAGTTGACATTATAAATAAAAGAGAAAATAGTAATTATAGATGATAGATATAGAGTTTGATGAATATATTGAATGAAGGAATGACTCCATAGGTAAAATAATATGATGAAACCTTTTTAGTAATATGCATATGGATGAAATTGAGGGTGTCTTAATATTACATACAAATCTATCTCCAATAAAAATTACCAACCTTAAGAGTGATCTTAGTGGACAATGGTTTGAAGAGGTCCAAATTATCTAAACTTCTCACATAGGTGTTGGTTGTCGTTGGAACAAAATATTTAACTATTAATTCTCATTAGAACTACTTGAATTATAAAAGACATGAAGGTAGTTAATCCATGCTATGAATGAGTACTTTTCTACATTACATAAGAAGAAAAAGGATCGTTCTCCTAGTTTTACAAGTGTGAGGTTTAAACCCGTGACCTTTTATCTAATACTAATATTTTATTCTTGTTGCATAGAAATATATACCTATTAATTCTTTATGCAATCACATATCTTATGAAATATATAAGAGGTAAGTAAGCCATGTTAAAACTACTTATGCACTAGATAACACAAGAATACCAAGGGTGTACATCTTCTAAAAATTGGAAGTGTAGAATAAAATATTAATCTTAAAGTCAACTTTCATAAAGTGACCCATTTTTTTACAAATAAATTTGTAAATATAATTACACCAAATGTGGATGGGATTGGTGGGGGATCCTTATCATGATGGGAGAAAAATTAATAATGTCCACTAATTAATTGATGAAGGGTGTGCAAGGATGGAAGAATAGAGTATATAAATTAGATTTCTAGACACCCAAAAAAAAAACAAATCTATCATTTCTAGCATTACAAAAAGTCACATAAAAACCACAAGCACAAGAATAATTTTCTACCTCACTTTGGTCTAGTAGATTATACTATTCAAAGTTGAAGGAATTTAATGTTGAATGAGGTCATATAAAGGTAAATCTACATATGAGTGAAAAATTATCAAAGGAGGAAATAGAATGAAAAATATTTTTTTCCTAGTGGTACATCTTGAACATGAGAGATAGAGGGGAGGCATTTTATTAATTAGATAATTTAACCTTTAAGGCTGAAAATTCTTTGAGAAGTGAGATCAAATAGTGTGTCTTCTTTATCATAAACTCCTAACATGGTTGGGACTCTCCAACAAGTGTTCATCAGTAGTTTAACCTTGGACCCATAAAATCTTCATCATATATTCAATACATGCATTTAAAAAGTAAGCTGAAATAGCATGTAAAGCATAAGCATCTAAAACATATAATCATGTAAGAACATAACACCAAATATGATTACCCAAAAACCCTCCAAGTGAGAAAGTAAAATTGGGGTGGGAATGACATCCAGAAATCTTCACTACTACAGTAATAAAGTGTATCAAATGAAGGTTACAATGTTTTGACCATGAAACATGATCTACCTTGTAAAAGGTCTACCCTATTAAAGGCTTACAAATACTATTAGGTCTTACCTTGTTAAAGGATTTCAACAGCCTATTAAAAGTGTGCCTTTTTAGAGGACTTTAACTCACAATTAAGCACCCTACTAAAGGATTTCATACAACCTATTAGGACTACTCTACTTAAAAGATATAACTAAAATCACCTATTAAAATGTCTTAGCATAGATCATGTGATTGGCACTTTCTTGCCTAATAAAAGATCACCACTAATCAATGTCTTTCTTTATCCTTCTCGATCAAATGTATCAATGATGTATCCTTTTCTCTATCCTCTATTCTTCTCTAATCGATTCTAGAATTCACTCTTTCATCTAAGTCACCTTGAGTGCTCCCTATCTTGTTCACTCCTAAAATTCTTCTCTAAAAACATCTCACTAAGTTTAGGTCTTTCCATCCTCCTTACAAAGAATTTGGTGGCTTAGGGTTAGGTATGAATCTATGGCTGAGATTCATCCATTTTGCTGCTTAATCCTTCCCATTGTTTGATAGGTTGCATGTAATTGCATAAGAAATGAAAATAGAGATTTGTTCATATCTCCAAGATATCAAAATTTGATCTTTAATTCAACTCAAAAATGGTTTACATAATTTTTTGTGCCATTACAAACAAGTATGTCAAAATTGTATCACTCAGTATATAAAGTATCTGATGCTTGATATGCACTATTCTATATATTGTGACTTAGAACCTAAATTTCTTGGCATCCACTATTTACTCTTCTCTTTAATCACTTAGTATGGTCTATCTTCTAGGCACTTGAATGACTTGGCACTTATTGCAACTTGGCATAGGTTACTAGTTTAGCATGAACTAAGTAAATGGCTTATGTGTGTACTTGTCAAAACCAGTCTGAGATCAACAATCTCCCCCTTTGACATGACTACCAAAAATACTTAAATATACAATATTATCCTTAAATTCTTGAGCATAACATATCCATGACTCATCTTATATACAAAAATTTAAAGTTTCAAAACTCTATAATAACCTATACACCTCAAAATTGATAACTCCCCTAGAGTTAATGTATCTAATTTGTATCCAAAATATGTGCTTCTCTCTAACATCAATGCACTATATTTGATACTCTTTCATCTGATATGCTTTGTCTTGGGTGATATATGTATCTATTTACTACTTTCTTCAAGGATGCAGTTTCAAAAATGTATATCACCCCAATGATATAATCTCTACTATTATTCTCTATCTTACTCTATTTCTATCTTCCCCTTTCTCTATTCTCCCCCTATATTATATCTACCCCATGTTATATTTCTCCCCATTTTTTGACACTTATGTCAAATGGGCTATACACATATTGTGTGTTTGTTTAAAAAGTATGGACTTCTAGTATGATGTTGAGGCCTGCAACCTAGTTGTCACATGCAACATACAATGACTTGATTTGGATTGCAAGCTCAGCAGCAAGGTGCACTGGGCCATCTAAAGTAAAAAGATTGGGGTCTTTCTTTATTAGAGTCTCGATATAACCTAGTTCCTTATGCAATATCTCCATGTGTGGGGTAAGGGATGCCTATATACATGTCAATTTGGCTTTTATACTTGCCTCATCTAAAATTAGTAAACTAATTGAAATTGTGTTTGAAGAAATGTTTTGAAATGCTTCTCACTTTGAGCTACGTTCTAAGGTAGCTTAGTACCTGATATGTTGAGGTTTCTCTCTAAACACAATATATGACTCCTAGTCTCTCGAGTGAAGAGTGTAGGATCACATAGCTTTGTGTACAATGAGAATATATTCTCAAGTACCATCTTCACCTCTTCAACCTTAATTGTCAATGCAACTTGAGTTAGTGCTATTTCACTAGATATTTTTCTCATTCACCTTTCCTTGAAAATTTTTCTTAGACCATTCTAAAAGTTTTACAGTAGTATCAAGGTCTTCATTGCTGAATTTTTCCACTATATCTATTAGTTGTTCTATCAGAGGCTTGGTCTCTTTAGGATTTGGTAGGCTAAATGCATCTAAAAAGATATCCTTCATACCTCAGAGTGCTTGCTTCTGCTTGTGTTCTCTCATGAGCATTTCTTGATGCTTTTTCTTCTCTAAGGTTTGTTGTAATATGCCTATTTGCTCCAATGTCATAGTGGAGTATTTTCAAGATCATGGTCAACCAAACTATGGTCTTAAGTGGCAATAAAAAATCAAAAAATCAAGGTTATGAAAACTTGACATGCAATTTTCTACTTGTTATTACATTTATATCAAAAAATGGGAGAAAAGAATCTCTAAAAAATTGAATCTAGTTTCTAAACTACTAGGACTTATCTCAAAAAAAAAAAATTGATTGGTCAAAATTTTAAATTTTAATGCAATATTACAAAAATTTCAGAACAAAAACAAGAAGTAGATGTATGTATGACCAACATAATCAAAATTAAATGATAATATTTTTTTAAAATGTTCTAGATATAAGTAGTAGACTCATGCCTAGATGTGACACACATTTTTGGGTATTTTTATTCTAAATAAATAATTTGTAATTAATTTTTGACTTTAGTATTTTTGGACTAAAAAAACTCTCATGTCTGACCACCTTAACTAATTCAAAACTCTACAAAATTCAATTTTTCATTTTTTTCCCTCATAGTAGAAGAAATGTGGAATGTGATGCATCTTTTAGATTTAAAAAATGTTGTACCATTTAAAAGTTAATAGTTATTTTTCAAGTAGTGTATCAGTCAACACTTTATACATAACTCCATTAGAAAATAAGTAATAATTACTTACTAGACTAATAATTTGACAAACCTTACATTTATGGAAATATAAGAACATTTTTAAGAAACCCTTTTCATTTCATCAAATTTTGGTGAAAAAATAAGTCATTAGCTACATGTTTGAAATAAAAATCGCATAAAAACAAGCCAAAAGCACATTTTAAAGATGTTGTTAAAGTTGACAATATAGGTTTGGTATCAAAAGATATAGTAGACCTTATAAAGATTTTAATTATTTTCATTTAGTATTAGGGTGGGTGGGAAAAAAGTCGAAATAGATTTTGATATGGTTTGAGATATTTTAGAACTACAAATTTTTCAAATCACCACTTTTTGGCACACCATGATCCTACACATACCTTGTGTCATAGTCAAATTTTGGAATCATGATTTCTTCATCAAGGCTTATGTCTCCATAGTGAACTACCTTATCAAACTTTGATGAATTGGGGCTTGGCACTAAGATTTGCAATGGAATGGCTTCCATGCTCAACTTCTGAAGAACCTATGTAGAAGGAGTGCTAGATTTTGGTAGAGTTACCAGTGTGTGGATAGCTTGTTGTTCCTTCACCATAGATGTTAATTCATGCTCTTTAGGTTTGCCCTAATCTATCAATATGGCTTGAATAGAACCTTGTTCCTATGCTTTAGGTACAAATGAGTCTATCTTTCCTATTTTTTGTTGTTGACTTGTAGTTGATCTTTTTCTTCTACCTGCTTCTCTGTAATAGTATCAACTTTAACACTTGTATCAACCTTAGTAGATGTATCTATTGTTGTTTGAATCAAATTTTGTACATTAGTATCTGAAGGGATGATAGAAGGTTCTTGTGTGTTCACCTTTTCCCTTGTGACCTTAGTTACTGACTTTTTCAATTCTTCTACACTGACCAAAACTAGGTTTTCACAAAGTTTAGCTTGGATTGTAGATTGGTCTATAATCTTCTTTAGGTCTTCTATAATAAGTGGATTAATATTCTGAGATGAAGCATTAGAAACATCCTTAGCATTTATAGTCTTAGTTGTTGTACTTATGTCATGAGGAGGACTGACATTAGGCATTTGTGTGTCATGCACACTCTATTCATCTTGTTACTGCTCAGTTGTTTCCTTCTCATCACCTTTCTTATTTGTCTCTTTGCTAATTGTATTGTCTTTACCATCATCTTTCTTATCATCATCTTGCTTGTAATCATCATTGTCAGCATTGACATTATCATTAAGTTTACCCTCTAAAGGGTCATCTTCTCCTTGTTTCACAATGGTCAACCCATAGATAAGATTCCATATGTGGGTTGATTTCTTGACCATGTCTTCAATGCTATTTTGAAGGATGTTGAAGGCTCTATATTTAGGTGTAAACTGAACTTCAAATGTCTTGATAGCCTTATTAATCTATCCCTTTATCAATTATGGCATCACTTGAGCTAATGTTGTTTCCTTGATTCATTTTTACAAATTCAAACAATAATGTAATTTTTTCTCCATAATATCATACAAAAATTTTGGTATTATGTTGGCAAATTCTAGTGGAGTGTTCTTAAACTTAGACATCATGGCATATAATGCCTCTTCCATTGATTTCTCTCTTCTTTTCCAAGTTTACCAAAATCAATATGTTTCAAACTAGATAAATGTACATTGCTTTTGATATTTTCACATAAATTTTCAAGATTAGATAGGGGATTGTGACTTGCTACTTTGTATTGGTTACTCTCATCTGATTTTTTCTTTTCTTCATCTAAATTTGGTTGTGCCACATATTTTCTTATTTTTCATTTCTGCTCTTGGCCACCTTGGTTTATTTGCTTTGACTTTCCCTTGGCCTTCTAAGTTGCAGCATGTGTACTAGCTCTAGTGGTAGGTGTTGTGGACTTGGCTAGGCTAGGTTTGACAAACTTCTTTTCCCTTGCCGCTGGCTATGCCTTAGCCTTCCTCTTCTTTGGATTGATAGGAGTAGGTGCTTCCTCAAATTCTTCTCCCATAACACCTTTAGTTTTCTCCTCTTCTTTTTCTTCTCCCATGCCTTGGGTTAGAGCTAGAAGTTCTTGTGCTTGTTCTTTCTCTTCATCATCATCATCATCATCATCTTCTTCTTCTTCTTCTTCTTCTTCTACATGTTCTCCAAATTTTTCTTTTAGCTTTTTAACTAGATTATCTCTCTTCTTGAGTGTAGAGGCACTTTTCAACTACATGGTAATTTTTGATTTTACCATCTTATAGTTGCCAAATATCTTTGTACTTTTATCTATTTCTTCTACTAGGAGTGTAGTGATGGTTGTTGAGGCTTGATCAAAATTAATTTCATATCCTAAGGGTCTTAGCCATCTTACCCTTGGTATGGTAGCTTGCACATATGTGTAATTAGCATCAACAAGGAAATGTATGTCATTGTAGTGTTGTTCAACCAATTAAACTGGTATCCTCATTCTTTCCTTCATTGATTTCTTTAAACCTTCAAAGTAACTTGTCATCAAGGTTTCAATTTTTTCTCCCATCTACTCAATTAATTCATTGATTTGTACTACAATTGACTTATTGGTCTTCCACCCTATAGTACCAAAAGAAGGAAACGTATTTTGTACATAAAAGAATATGTAGACTAGAATTGAAACAAATTCAAATTATGCACACTTGGTTTTTCTAATAGCTCCAAGATTCCCCATTAGTTATTGTAATTGTAGTTCTGCCAGATCATATGTATGATATTTCTTTACAATCTTGTAGCCAACATCCATAGTGATATAAGGTATACTATTCAATCTACTTAATTGATAGAATTTATGAGAGATTACCCTTATAGAAAATTTTAGCAATGGATTAGTGATGATATCTATAGTCATACCTCTTTTATTCCAAACTACTCTAGTGTTCTTCTCAGTTACTTCATTGGAGTCACTTTTGAATGTCTTTGGCTGATATAGGGTTGGGTAGCTAGTAACCCTATGAATCTTGATGATCTTAATTGGTCCTCCTTTCATCCATAAGGGACCATCATGAATTTAGCTTAGAACAATTTGTATATACTCAGTTTTAAACACATTTAGAAAATCTAGGGCTCGTGTTAAACCCTTTTTCTCAATAATTTTGCATTCCTCCTTCAAGAAACTATTCTCACACAATCTGTTATATGCATCTCTAATCACCATGTCTCCTATACCTTCTATTTTGCAATGGTAACATTTCCCTACATCTCACACCATAATTATGTTTGGTAGGATCATTGTCAATGCTTTAGAAGGATCCTGTTTATAAGAAATGTCAGGAATGACTTTAAATATGGGTTGCTTGACTTCAATACTGATAAGCTAAACATTCAAAACTGCTTTCCCTTCTACATTTTTCTAACTATACACCATTTTGTCAAACTAGGGTTTATGCAAAAGTAAACATCGTAGATTGACTTACGATAAATACCTTGTGACATTTGATAAACTAATGTGAGATCATTGCTAAATTCTTCTACAAATGCTTTGGATAGGTTTATGGATTGCCTTCTTCTCTATTTACTCTTTCTCAAATTTGAAATGATAAATAATGAGAAAAAAATTGATCATATACCCTTCGAAAACCTTGCATTTAATGTTGAGCGCTTACATAGTAGTAAGTTTGACGTTAACCAATTTTTAGAATCACACAGTAGCTACTATGAGTTCAACATCCACTAAATAGTCTGGAAAAGTGACATCAACTAACATTCCACTTGACACATATAGGAAATTGTTCATACTTGAAAACAACATTAAAAACTTGAAGATTTGTCTTCAATTTATAACAACATCTTGCATCTTTAATCATGCTAACTTAGTCTTTTCAATACTATCTTCTTTTGGAACCAATGCATAATATGACCTTTAAATGTCAGTCCCACATACCTCTGGTTTTCTTGGTTTGATGAGTTGTGACCACTTGACCTATTGGGTGAAGTGATCCCTTCTCCATTTAATGTGTTGCAAGCATATTTCCTTTTACATGTCTTGTTCATCTCATCTGTGATGTGTTTAACAACTGCCTTGTCTTTGCCTTTATCAAATTCACAAGTTGGTGCCTTTGATCTAGTTGGACAATTCTTATTGATGTGACTAGTCTTCAAACAACTAAAACATGTGGTTTGACTCAACCACTTTTGTAGTTACCATTGAAGTGTGTCCTAATACAATTTTTAGGAATATGTTCATATTCTTGACAATAGTGATAGTTATATATTGTATTATAATCCCAATTATAAAGGTTCCCATAGCATCTTACCTTTGTTGGCTTGTTTGATGACCACATGGATTTGGATCCACAATCAAAGGTTCCATGTCCATACTTTTGACAATTATAGCAATATCCTTCAAATCTTTGTTTATGCATGGTTCTAGTTCCGCTTTCATGTGCCTGATGACCTTGATTTTTGCACTTATGACGATGATTCATGTTCTTAGGCTTGACATCCTGATTTGTGTACTAGCTCTTGCACATATTCAAAATGTTTCCTTTCTTACTAAAATTATGACAAGTAGGTTTGGAGTTCTTACCTTTGATGTTCCTTTCTTTTGAAACTTTGGATGATTCTCCCTTTTAGTGCTTGTGAAGCCCAATTCTTATGTATCATTGTTGGATCTAGGCGATCTCAATAATTTCTCGAAGTATTTGATGGCTTCATTTGGCTTCTTGAAACTTTCAACAATTTTTTTTTTCTTTTAAGGTCATTTTGTTGTTTTTCATTCTACAACTTCAATGTAGTTATCTCGATGTCTTTGAAATTTAACTCATGGTGAGCATTAATAATTTGGCTTAGAGTATCCAATTGCATGTTAGAAGTCTTGGTAAGCTCTGTTGACTTATCTTCCAGACTGTTGGCCAAAACAAAAAATTCTTCTTTAATCATAGCCTTGTTTTTCATAACTTTATTCTTTTGTTTAGTTAAATCACACAACATCATGGCTTGAGATTCTTGGTCTAGCTTGGGATTTCCAATTTCCTTAGCTTGTACTCTATTCTTTTCCATCAGATCTACAATTGTTGCATCAAAGTCATTGGAGTCACCATTGGAAAATAGCTTGGTATTGTCGATCTCTTTGTATTGTGTGTCATTCTCTAAAATATCAATTTATTTCATTCTCTTCAAGGACTTCTTTAGTTCCTCTCTTGCCTCATTTAGTTGATGTAGTATGAGATGTATTTCAATCTCCTAATTTTCAATGGTCTTTCCCAAATTGTGGACCTCCATTTCAAGATCTTTTCCTCAAAGTTGTAAAGATTTCCTTTTTGAGAACTTAGCTTTGATACCAATTGTTGGAATTACAAGTGGAAAGAATAAAATTCTAAGGGAGGAGGGGGTTGAATCAATATTTTAACCTTGGAACCATAAAACTTGCAGTGTATATTCAACACATGCATTTAACAAGTAAGCTAAAATAGCATGTAAACCATAAGCATCTAAAACATAATCATGTAAGCACATAACACCAAATATGACTACCCAGAATCCCTCCAAGTGAATAGGTAAGACTGGGGTGGGAATGACACCCACAAATCTTCACTACTACAGCAATATAGTGTATCCAATGAAGGTTACAATGTTTTCACCGTGAAACATAATCTACCCTATGAAAGGTTTGCGCTGTTAAAGGCTTACAAATACTATTAGGTCTTATCTTGTTAAAGGATTTCAACACCCTGTTATAAGTGTGCCTTGTCAGAGGATTTTAACTCACAAATAAGAAAGCACCCTATTTAATGATTTCACATAGCCTGTTAGGACTACTCTTCTTAAGAGATTTAACTGAAATCACCTTTTAAAATGTCTTAGCATAGATCCTGTGATTGGCACTTGCTTGCCTGATAACATATCACCTATAATCAATGTCTTTCTTGATCCTTCTTCATTTGATGTATCAATGTTGAATCCTTTTCTCTATCCTCTATTCTTCTCTAACTGATTCTATAATTCATTGTTTCATCTATGTCACATTGAAGGCTACTCACTAAGTTTAGGGTTTTCCGTCCTCCTTAAGAAGGCTTTGGTGGCTTAGGGTAAGGTATGAATCTACAACTGAGATTCATCTATTTTTCTGCTTAATCCTTCCCATTTTCTAATTGATTACATGTAATTGCATAGGGAATCCAAATAGATATTTTTCCTTATCTCCAAGATATCAAGATCTAATCTTTGAGTCAGCTCAAAAATGGTTTACATAATTGTTTGTACCATTACAAAAAAGTATGTAAAAAATGTGTCACTATGACTCAACACCTAAATTGCTCGACATCCACTATTTACCCAACTTGAATCACTTAGCATGGTCTATATGCTAAGCACCTACATGACTCAAAACATATTGCAACTCAACATGATCTAATATTTACATGTTGTGCTCTACATATGTTACTAGTTAGACATGAACTAAGTAAATGGCTTAAGTGTGTTGACACTCACTTGTCAATACTAGTCTGAGATCAACAATCCTAAAAAATATTTATCCTTTAATAGGGAATATTGTACTAGATGCATTGTATTTGACTCCTAACAGTATCACATCCTTTCATAAGGAACTTATATTAGTACACCATTCCATGGGTACCATCATCACCAAGATATTTCCTGATCAAGGGTCTTCCTCGAGAATAAAAACTAGTGCCCTATGGTGTATGGTTTCTTATTATTGTGGATTTTTTTATTTTTTTTTAGTATGTTAATTATTTTTAAATTATTTGTGCACAATTTTTTCCCCCCTATGCTCTTGGTTGTGAGTTGTAGACTTTATTTTTTGACACACGGTCCTCTTTATTTCACCTTAATACAAAACTCCCTCCCAAAAATCTGTTGAAGAAAAATATTTATTGAATTCATAAAATATCATTCCCCATATAGGAGTATTTACTGCAATGAATGATTAAAAAAAAAACCCACCGATTGCATATAATAAGAAATAATTAGACATCAATATAGGTTTGGGCATAAGCTAGTAGACATTAATCCTAAATTTTTATTAGAAATGATAGAATTAGGATAAATAACATAGGGAGAATAAGTCATCACAACTAAAGAAAGCTCAAACATAGAAGTGGTTTAAGAAGAAATTAAAAAGTCAGTCTTCGATGTTAATCATTAATGGTTTCGAGTAACATCATAATCAAATTATTTATGCAAGAAGCTAATAGGGTGGGAAAGTTTATAAAGTAGACATTTTCAAGAAAGAAAAGGATTGGTGATCATTTTCTAAGTTAGTAGCAAACAAAATATGACGTTAAGTCAAAAAATAATTCTATTTCACAGTTTAAAGGATTTTGAACTAATTCTAAATATATTTGTATGAATGCATGGTTATGTATATACATGTCTATGTGTATGCACATAGATATTTCATCTTTCAAATATCATTAATAATTAAGAACAAGAACAACAAATAGTATGTTGAAGCTTTCCCTAGATAAATCTTTTCCTCTAATTTCCTAAACTCTAATGAGTAAGGTGGTTATCCTTTATGACATATGAGTCTTGCCATCTATGCATTTGTCCAAAAGTACTATTAGAATACTCCAATTCAATATTTTCAAACCAACAAGTCTTTACATTTTTATCTTAAAATAATTAATTTGAATCTAATTGTTTTCTATATTCAACTATTTAGTTAATATATTATAAATTAATACTACCCCCATAATAGATATTTAAATAGAAAGTTTAAATCAATACTAATCTCATAGATTAGCTAGTGGTTGAAAAAAACTATTCAATAACTGATTCATGGCATATGTAATATAATGCCTTGATACAAAATTGTGTATTGAAACTTCACATGGACTAACTATTTCAGTCCATACCAAAAAAAAGTACAATAAGTAATCCATCATGCAATTTTTGTTAGGACAAGTTATTGATTAGCAATTGTGTTTTTATCTATGTACAATGAAGAGCCAATAATAATGTATTATTATAGTATGTTGAAGCTATCCCTACATGATTTTTTTCCACTAACTCGCTAAACTCTAATGAGTAAGGAGTTCACCCTTTATGAAACAGAAGTCTTCTCATCAATGCATTCATCAAAAAGTATCATTCAAATACTTAAATCAAAAATTTTCAAACCAACAAGTCTTTACTTTTTCATTTTAAATTTATTAATTCAAATCTAAGTATTTTCTATATTCAACTATTTAATTATTATTATAAATAAATACTACCCACATAAAATACATATCCAATTAGAAAGTTCAAAACAATTCTGATCTAGTGGTTGAAATTATTCAAAGATTGATTCATGTCACATGTAACATAATATCTTCATCAAACACAATTGTGCACTGAAACTTAAAATGAAATAACTATTTCAGTCTATACCAAGTAAAGCAAAATAACTAACCGAGCATGCCATTTCTTCTGGGACAAGTTATTGATTATATATTCAAAAGCTCAAGACTATCCCCGTCCATAGCAGCCTGATATTCACCAATATTTCCCTCTATGCCTTCACCGTGGAAAGCCTTGCATGCAAAGTAGAGCACACTCTGCGTTAACATCCCCATCAATGTAACCACACACCTCATCACTACGCAGGCTGTTTCAAACGCTATATCTGTCCATAGTCCCATGACATGTAAACTCACCCTAGATGTTGTATAAACAAGAAATCCATTAATTAGCAAGTGAAATATGGCGAGAGCCCAGGCTGTAGAGTGCTTTCCTTTCATGAGACGGTGGCTCCTCTTCATACCCTCGAACCCATAATATTCCTCCTCCATCATACTCATAACACTCGCCACTTGCCAAACCATTCTCACATACAAGAAGACACCCAAAAACACCATGAAAACAATAAAGAATGCAATGAAAAACAATACTCAATACGATTTACCGAATAGTACGAAGCCCAATGCTAGAAAACAACAAGCAAAAACAAAAGTCATTACAATGAAGAAATTAACGGTGAAATACCAAAGGCAAGTTATCATCATCCGCTTCCACACTGTGGGCAAAACTTTGACGACCCCTGCAAAGGAGGGTTTGTGGTTGGCCACGGTGAAGACCACTGCCGCCATGGATGGCATCAAGAGAGAATAAGAGAGAAATGGGTTCACAGTTATCAGCAGTGAAAGCTCTGCAAATGGCTTGAAGCGTAGCTTTTGCACGTCGGTAGAGTCATAGGAATTAGTCTTAGCGAGAAGAGGGTCGACCATAATTTTTTCTAACATGAGATCTAACAGAGCTAAAGGCAGAATAAAAACTAGAGTGATGAAACCCAATAATTTAGGTTGAGAGGCAATGGTTTTCAAGGCCTCTCCAACAATTCCAAACGCGCCCAATAGACCTAAGCATTTTGCTTTCCTATCCATGGCGGACATCAGATTTTCCTCCTTTCTCTTATATGGAACTGCTTCATCAGCTACTTGTATTTATAATGGTGTGACTGAGAAGCATATTAACTTGTAAATCTAGATTGTAAAAAGTTTCTCAGCCATGTGGGTAAATACAGAGAGTTAAAATTGGGTAATACAATAGCTAAATATCGTCCAACCCTGATGATTACGATGATGGTTTTGTGACCTTCTGTCTCGCCAAACAGTGAAGACGACGAAGCTTCTGTCTCCCCTAATCAAATTTGACGTTGCATAATATTCTTATGATTGTCGTTAAGGAACGAAAATACAAAAGAATTTTATTTTTTAATTCTTATTTCCTTCTTTTCCAAGACTCTTTGTATTATTTGGACGTACTATTCGAAGTAGAAGCAAATTCCATTAATTATTACGCTGTAGGCGTCTCTTATACGGAGTGTCCGAGCTGATTCACTCGATCAACAGCCTACATTACACCTTAGACATGGACAACCATCGAATTCGTTCTGATCGTTCATTTTGAAAGGATACAACAAAAATTCTACTTGTTCTCCACGAGGACGACGAGCAAATGAAGATTGAAAGTCGCACCTAATGTTGGTGATAATCTCCAACCACAACAGATTGGAAAACACTGAACTAAAATGGTGTAAATCTGATGGTAATCATTATTTCCATGAAACTTTCCCATGTCTGAAATTTACCCATTGTACTGCAAGAATGATAGTTATTCAGGAGCCAATTGTTGGTGTACGTCAAAACAAAGCAGGGAATGTCGTGTAAATCGTTAGAAATGAGAAAAGGAAATTTGGTCAATGATAAAATCTAACAACGCAGAGACTCCTGATCGCCTATGCTATGACGCTATTTGCTTAAAAGGTATAAAGCGTTGTCATTCTCCTTAAAGTGGGAACTAGCGACTGTTGTTAAAATATATATATATATGGAACCTGCAAATGGGTGCCAGGGTGTATTTGATTTTCATCCATGAAAGATCTCTGCTTCTATTATTATGAATTGTTATTTATTTACTAACAAGGTTATGTTATGTTTGGACTATGGAGGAAGTGGTATACAGCTGAAAAAGGTAGATATTGAAGGAGAAGTGTGAGAGGACATGAAATGAGTATGAAAGAAAGGGACAGGTAGAGATGGAGGAGAAAAAGGGTATGTGTGGGTGCACGCGCATACATACACACACACACACACACACACACACATATATATATATATGCATTATATGTCTGTGTTGGGGAGAGAGATAGGGAGAGATGGGAATAGAAAGAGGGACGGGTGCAAAGGGAAGAGTAAAAGAGGGTAAGGAGATAGGTAAAGGTGTGGAGATGGAAA
Organism: Cupressus sempervirens; assembly: GCA_028749045.1. NCBI lineage: Eukaryota > Viridiplantae > Streptophyta > Pinopsida > Cupressales > Cupressaceae > Cupressus > Cupressus sempervirens. The sequence goes on along the minus strand of CM053793.1, from coordinate 757,120,295 downwards.
TTGAGAAGAAGATAGAGTTACCAAAAAGGTCATGCTATGTTTGGAATATAGCCATAGAAAGTGGTAGATATTGAATGGGGAAGCATGAGAGAGAAAGAGATAAGGAGATAATAATAAAGAGGAAGACATAGATAGAGATTGATGTGGAGGAGAGGGGTATGTATCTAGAAGGAAAGGGATAAAAAATGAGAGAGGGATGAAGAAGAAAAAGGATAGGTATGGATAATATTCTTATGATTGTCACATGAAAGACACTCCATACTACATGTTATAGTATGATAGACTTTATTGTAGCAAACACTCACAACTCACCTTCACCATACTTCATTAATGGTCTTGCCATACGGTGAAGCTCACAACTGTTTGACACTCCCACTTCAACATTCTAACAATCTCCCACTTGATGAAGTTTGGACCCACTTAGTCGATGCGGCTAACAAGTGCCTGGGTTCTTAAGCCACATAGAGCTTGTGCACCATTTGAACTTAGTTGTGTTCACTAGCTTGGTTAATGCATCTAAAACATTCTCCTAAGTGTCAACCTTTTCTAGATTTACCTTACCATCTTCAACCATGTCATGAAAAAAATGATATTGTATGTTAATGTGTTTTTTCTTAGCATGGATAGTAGGATTCTTCACCAAACATATTGCATCATGACTATGACAAAAAATTGTAGTTTTTCTAGTATCATAGCCAATATTAGAACACAAATGCTTAAGCCAAACTACTTCTTCAAATGCATAAGTAGATGCCATATACTTTACCTCAGTTGTTGACAACACAATTACACTTAGTCTTTTTCTCATCCAACTGATAGCACCACCATTCACAATGACTACATATCCACTGTGCATCTTCTCCTGTCAATGCCCTTGACCCAATCTACGTCAACATAATCTTGAATGCTCATTGATTCATTAGATCCCACTAAATTACCTTAATAACATAACACATACTGTGACATACCCTTCAAATATTGTAGAACTCTTTTCACAACATCCCAATGTGACTTTCCTAGATTTTCCATAAACTAGCTCAATACTCCCACTACTCGTGCAATGTCTAGTCTTGTATTGATCATTACACACATGAGGCTTCCAACAACAATTACATAAGGTACCTGCTTCATGTCTTCAATCTCATTAGGAGATTTGGGACTTTCATTGACTGACAACTTTGTTCCATGTAACACTTGAACAACCTGTTGCTTACAATTAGTCATATTAAACCACTCTAGAACATTGGTAATATATTTTCTTTCTCTAAGCCAAAGTTTTCTGCAAACTTGGTCCCTTTTGATTTCCACCCCAAAATAAATTTTGCCAACCCTAAATGTTTCATTTCAAACTTCAGAGACAATTGAGATTTTAATTATGAAATCATTTCCTTACTATTGCGTATAAACAACATATCATCTACATATAGAGATACAATAAGTATTTGATCACGTTCAACTTTATAATACACATGGTGATCCTATTTAGATCTCATAGAACCAAATAAAAAAACATATGTATCATATTTTTGGTACCACATTTTGGGTGCCTATTTCAAACCATATAGAGACTTTTTTAGTTTACATACCAGATGCTCTTTACCTTTTTTCTGCAAAGTCCTTTGGTTTGGACATGTATATCTCTTCTTCAAGATCACCATGAAGACATGTTGTCATCACATCCATCTACTAAATTTCAAAGTCATGTGCCACTAAAAGTGATAACAAAAATCTAATAAATGTCATCTTAGCTACAAGAAAAAATATTTCTCCATAATTAATCCCTTCTTTCTGAGAATACCCCTTCGCAACCAATCTTGCCTTGTACTTGTCAATCCTATGGTCTAGACCATACTTCTTCTTAAACACCCATTTACATCCCACAAGCTTTCTACCATTAGGCAAGTTACTAGATCCTAAGTCTCATTCTTTTCCAAAGTTTTCATTTCATCCTTCATGGCTAACAACCAAGAATCTAGATTTGACATATTAATTGCTTCTTTGATAGTTCTGAGCTCATCAACATTTATAAGCAAGGCATAAGTACAATTAGCATTCAACATGAAATAAGAAAACCTCTCTAGTGAATAACCATATCTATTAGGCTGTTGTCTCACTAGAGTAGATCTCCTCACTTCCTTTGTTGGAACTTCATGAGGTTCAACATGAGGATGAGGATCATGTTCTTCTTCACTTGTATGATCACTCGAGCTCTCCTCATCATCATTTCCAGGTAATGTTGGATTCTCATTCTCAACTTTATTTGGAGTCTGAAATACTTCCTTTCTGGAAGCTAAAGGGATTTTAATGGCTTCCTTTCTCTTCTCAAATTTCTCTAGCTGCTCTAGTGAGTTAGGTTTCATCTCATGAAAGATAACACTCCTATTGTACATGATATTTCTAATGAGAGGGTTCCATAATTTTTATCCCTTCACATCAATGCCATAACTAATGAAAATACACTTCACTAGTTTGTTATCCAAATTCAACATACTCACTTCAAGTACATGATTGTATGCCTCATAGCTGAAAACACAAAAATATATTAATAAGGGATTCTTATCAAACCATGCTTCCATAGGTGTCTTGTCAACTAATATTGCTATAGGAGAATAGTTCAACAAGTAACACACTATTACCACTACTTCAACCAAAAACTTTTGTTCAAGACGAGCACTTCCCATCATGCTCTTTGTTCACTCCATCAGCAAGCGATTTGTCCATAGATGCAATGTTCATAGAAATCAAACTCAAGGTTACAATCAACCAACCCCTCAACCAAAATTTTAAATTCTTTAAGGTATTTGAACCTTTATCACCATTATAGACAAACCTATAATGCTAGGGCATTTTTTTCTCTGCAAGAAGTTTAACATCCATCTCATTTATACCATGTGTTTCTATATTGATTTTATTAGACTTGACAAAGATGCTATTACAAAAAGGTTTTGCATCTAGCTTATACAATGTTCCAATGCATTCACCCTTACCTAAAATAATAGAACCCCTAGTCATCCTACAACCACTATAGACAAATGTTACATGAACTCTGACATCATTTAACTTGGTGACAGAAAGTAAGTTTCAAGCCAAAATAGGTATGTGGAGTGTTGGGATTAAAGATAGAGTAACTGAGAGGGGGGTGAATCAATTACTAACAAAAATTTATCTACAAATTCCTTAGATGTCCTAAAGATTTAGTTACTATTGATACTCGGTAAATTAAATTATTACTTATCTCCAAGCATTCATGCATGTAATTGAAAAACAAAGTGAACACAAGAGACACCAAATTTAATGTGGAAACCCAATATGGAAAAAACCACCAAGTAACTAGTCACCAATTTTTCACTCTTCTGACGTGAGCCCTATTAGGAGCCAACACTATTAAAGATTACAATACACACTATTAGGTGTGACCATGTTATAGGATTTAATCACGCTATTAGGAGTGGCCTTGCTAAACGTCTTTAGAACAATTCAACTAAACTGTGACCTTGTTAGAGGATTTACAAAATGGCTATTAAACCAACTCTATTAAGAGATTTGAAATCACTGCTACAAGGGTTAGAAAGCAAAAATGAATTGACTTGAACAAGATGCAACTAAATTTGCTAGTTATAGGTCTCTGTTTAGCATCATTAGATCCTCCTTGATCAAATATGGCTCTGCTACTCCTCAATGATCTTTGATCATCCTTACAATTTGCTTCCACAATAATCAATATTAATTTTTCATTAATTCCACTTCCATTTCATCCTTCGTAGAATTCACAAATTGATCTCTTACTTATACTATTCAGATTGTCAAGTCGGCCCATTTACATGTTACATTTACCAATAAATCATACATCAGTCGACTACAGATATTACTCTAAACAAATAAACTTTATTTCATAAAACAATGAAATCCTTTACTGGCTGACCTTGCATGGTAAATGTTGCTTCGAAAATTTTTCTAAGTTAACCATCTTGACTCAGTTAACATTGCAATATCCTTAAAGTCCTTTGGCTGCTGAGTTTACTCGATAAGAACTAAATTTCTTTGATTACCTTGAAAGCTTGGTAAGAACTACTTTTTCCAAATTACCTTTTCATGACTGAGTGAGCTCGGTAGGAACTGCTTCTTCCACATTACCTTTGATGACCAAGTGACCTCGGTAAGAACTACTTCTTCTACATTACCTTTGATGACTGAGTGAACTCGGTAAGAATTGCTTCTTTTCTTTGCTGAGCTTTTGAGCTTGGTATACACTATCCTTTGCTTTGCTAACCTTCTAAGCTCAGTAGACTCTGTCCTTTATCTAGACGACCTTCTAAGCTTGGTAGACACTATCCTTTTTCTACCCGACCTTCTGAATTTGGTAGACACTATCCTTTGTCTAGCTAGCCTTCTGAGTTCGGTAGACACTATCCTTTGCCTTGCTAACCTTCTGATCTTGATAGACACTATATGATGACTAATATGACATTTGTGTGACATCAAAGACAACACACAATTTGAACAATTGTATCCAACAATCTTCCTCTTTTGCATTGATGGAAAAACAACATGTCATAGCAGGACAAAATTTGAAAACAAGTCTTTTAATGATAGAATACAAAACTCCCTCTTTCATAATAATCTCTCCTTCTTACACAAACTCTTATTATTTTGCCAATTTCAGAAAGATATGATAGTATATTCTCCCTCTTTTGACAACACATACCAAAGACAACTCAAAACAACTCAATAACATTGTACTTGATGTACTGATTCATATGCAATATCTTCATTGGTTTTCTGCATCAACTGATAGATTTCCAATTCTTTTCCTATTGATGCATCACTAAAAATGTATTTTAGTGAGCTCCAGATAGGGGAATGACCCCTAACTTACCTCTTAGATACAAGAATGCATCCTTAGGTAAAGGCTTTGTGAATATGTCAACAATTTATTCCTTTGTATGGACATATTCCAGTCTTATTTCATTTTCTTGTACCAATTCTCTAACAAAGTGATACTTAATAGAAATATGCTTGGTTTTTAAATGCATCACTAGATTCTTGGAGATGTTAATTGCACTTGTGTTATCACAAAACATAACAATTGATTCTTTGATTTCTTGCTTCATACCTTCTAATAATTTTTTAAACTACACAATGTTGGAGCAATTTACTGCTGTTGCAACATATTCAGCCTCTGCTGTGCATTGATATGTATAATTCTACTTTTTGCTTGTCCAAGAAAGCAACCTTTTTCCAAGAAAGAAAGCTCCTCCGCCTGTGCTCTTTCTGTCATCAATATTTTCTGCCCAATCTGTATCAGTGAACACCTTCAAATCCAATTTTCCTCCAAGTTTATACCATAATCCATAATCTTCAATTTCTTTTAAGTATCTCATGATCCTTTTGATTGGCATCATGTGATTTTCTTTTGGTTTTGGTGAGAATCTTGCTGCAATTCCTACTGCAAGGGCAATGTCTGGTCTTGTGTGCACTACATATTGCAACTTTCCAATCATAGATCTATACAATGTGATCCACTTCCTTTGATTTATCATCCTTGGTTATTTTTAATCTAGTACACATAGGAGTCCCAACTAGTTTATAGTCTTCCATACCAAACTTTTTCAGTATCTCTTTGATGTATTTAGATTGAGTGATGTAGATGTCTTTCTTATTCTATTGAATTTAAAGGCCAACAAAGAATTTTATTTCACCAAACATTGACATTTCAAATCTCTTGTTCATTTTTTCTAAAAATTCTTTGCAAAGATCATCATTTCCTGTGAACAAAGTATCATCTACAAATATTTCTACCAAAACAATCTTATTATCTAGCCCTTCCTTTATGTACAAATTGTTGTTATTATTAGTTCTTTTAAAACCAATCTGGATAAGATAGTTATGCAATCTTTCATACCATGATGTAGCGGCTTATTTTAGACCATATAATGTTTTATGCAATTTGTAGACCATGTCCTTCTTGTCTGGATCAACAAAACCTTCAGGCTACTCAATGTAAACCTCGTCATCCAATATACCATTAAGAAATGCTGACTTGACATCCATCTAATAAGCTTTGTATCCTTTGAGTGTAGCATATGCAACTAAGGTTCTGACACCTTCCAATCTTGCAATAGGAGCAAAATTTTCTCCATAGTCTACACCTTCTTCTTGTGAATATCCTTTGCATTCCAGTCAAGCTTTGTTCCTTGATACCTTACCATCTTCATTTAGTTTGTTTCTGAATACCCACTTTGTTCCAATCACATTCTTGTCTTTTGGTCTAGGTATAAGAGTCCATGTTTTGTTTTTCTCTATCTATTTTATCTCTTCATTCATAGCTTCAATCCAACTTTCATTGTCTAGTGCATCTTTGACATTTCTAGGTTCAAAATCAGCAAGTAAACAAGTATCTTTCAACTTACTTCTTGTCATTGTTCCTTCTAATTTATCACCAATGATCTGATCTGGTGCATGATGCTTTCTAACATACTTGGCTAACAAGGGCTCCTTGCCTTTTGAATGACTTTCATTATTATACTTTTGTGTCTCAACTTCTGGTTTTGATTCTAGTTGCTTGGGCTCGGTAGATGCTAACTCCGTAGCTTCTATTTCGAACTCAGGTTCTTGCAGCTCAGTAGATGTTGACTCGGTTTGAACTTCTTGTGACTCAATTAATGAAGATTCTAGAGTTGAGGATTCCTGATTAATAGGTATGCTTGGCATTGTATCAGGTTCAATGTAAACAAATCTTTTGTAGTCTTAAGGTTCCTTTTTGCTTTCTTTTTCTGTTCTTTCTACAAACTCATCAACTTTCACATATGCACTTTCTATGACTTTGTGAGTAGAGAAGTTCAAACATCTATATGCTTTGCTTTTGCAAGAGTATCCCAAAAATATTCCTTCATCACTTTTTACATCAAATTTACCTTTTCTAGATTCTTTCAAAATGTAACATTTGCTTCCAAATGCTTTTAGATAACTTACATTGGGTTTGTAGCCATACCACAACTAATAGGGTGTTTTGAATGAGTCCTTTTTCAGCTATACTCAGTTCAAGGTATGAACTACAGTGCTGATGGCTTGCTTCCAGTATTTGATAGCAATGCCTTTCTCAATCATTAAGGTTCTTACACAATCCATTATAGATCTATTCCTTCTTTCTGCTATTCCATTTTGTTCAGGAGTTCTAGGTGTTGAAACCTATCTTTTGATTCCCCTTTCAATGCAAAATTTATTAAACTCATGTGAAATGAATTCACCACCTCTGTCAGACCTTAAGCATTTTAGTCTTTGGCTGGTTTCCTTTTCTACTCTGGCCAAATACCATTGAACTTTTCAAATACTTCTAATTTCTCTCTTAGGTACATGACAATCATCATTCTTGAATAATCATCAACAAACAGAATGAATTTTTTTTCACCCATATAACTTTCAATGCCAATAGGTCCACACAAATTAGAATGCACAATTTTTAGAACTTCTTTAGTCTAATAGTTCTTGCTCTTACAACTAGTCTTTCCCATTTTACCAATTTGACAATTCTTGCATAGACCAACCTCAGGTTTCTTTATGTTAGGAATACCTCTTACTTTCTTGAATTTACTAATCTTTATCAAGTTTTCAAAGTTTACATGACACAACCTCCTATGCCATAACCAACTTTCTTCAATTTGAGCAATGAAACATGAACATTCACCAAGTTCAAGATAAAATAAGTTACCTTTTGTTTGAGTGCCTGATCCAATCAGCTTTTCTTTACCATCCAGCAATCTTGCTTTTCCATGCATAAATTCTACTTTGAATCCATTATTGAGTAGCTGTGCCACACTCAAAAAATTATGCTTTAGTTCTTCTACCTAGTATGCATTATCACATACGAGTTCCTTGGTTAATGAGATTCTTCCTTTTCCTCTTATATAACAAGATTCATTGTTACCAAATCTTACACTACCACCATCATAGTCTTCAAAGTATTCAAACTTAGTTTTATCACCAGTAATGTGATGAGAACAACCACTATCTATTATCCATGTATCATTTATGCTCATATGTGAAATGAGTGACATTTCCTCATCATTATCAGACTCATCTTTCATAGCAATGTAGACAATTTCATCTTCTTTTTCATTATCAGAATCATTAGAATCTTTAGCCATAGAACATGTTTTCTTACCTTTATCCTTGAATGATTTGAATTCTTTCTTGACATTATACTTATGACTTTTCTTCTCATCTTTGTTCTTCTTATTTGGGCACCTAGCAACAATATGTCCAATTTCTTCACAAGAGAAATAGATTAGATGAACCTTACCTTTGTATTTCCCTTTGCCTCTTGAATATTTTCTTGTTAGTAGAGCTTCAACCACTTCAAGATCACTATCTGAACTTTGTTCTAATTCTTCATCACTATCTGATTGTGGATCCTTCATCTTTTTCCCTTTTTATTTGAGTGAAAGCTTGGCTTCAAATGCTGATTCAACATTCTTGGCAACTGGAGCATAATTGTCATAGTTGTCTAGCTCAAATGCAGTCAATCTTCCAACTATGGCCTCTAAATTTATTTTATGATTTTCCTAACATCTCCTTTCTTGAATTGCAGAAACTCTGAAACTCTGATTGCATAAATGGGAAGTAGAGTTCTAAGAACTTTACTTATAATTGTCTCCTCATTGATATCTCCTCCAGATGCTTTGATTGCACTAACACATGCTTTAACTCTTTCAACATACTTTGTAATTTTTTCATCCTCTCTCATCCTCATTTGATCAAATTTCCCTCTCAAACTTTCTGCTTTGGTTCTTCTCGCATTATCATCTCCTCCATAGATCTCTTTCAGCTTGTTCCACATTTCAAATATAGTTTTGCAATCCTTGATGTCATCAAATTTTTCATAACTCAAAGTAGATGCTATATCTATCATCATGTTATTGTGAGTCTTCTTTTCAGCAATATCATTGACAAATAATATACTTGAAGGTTCTTCATATTTTTTATCAAGGTACTTTAGCCCTATATCACTAATAGAAGCCAGGTGAAGCCTCATCAATCCTTACCATGCTGAGAAGTTGTCCCTGTTAAGTCTTGGAATTTTCCTTTTGTAAGACATCTTGATCTTTAGCTTAGATCCTTGAAATATTTTTCTGTAAGCACCAATAGCTATGATACCAATTGTTGGGATTAAAGATAGAGTAACTAAGAGGGGGGTGAATCAGTTACTAAAAAAAATTAATTCACAGATCCCTTAGACAACTTAAAGATCTAGTTACTGTTGATACTCGGTAAAAAAATGTTGTAACTTAGTAAATTAAATGATTACTTATCTTCAAGCATTTAAGCATGTAACTAAAAAACAAAGTGAACAAAAGAGACACTAGATTTAACGTGGAAACCCAATATGGGAAAAACCACCAAGTAATTAGTCAACAATTTTTCACTCTTCTGAAGTGATCCCTATTAGGAGCTAACCCTATTAAAAGTTACAATAGACATTGTTAGGCGTGACCCTGTTAGAGGATTTAATCACCCTGTTAGGATTGGCCTTGCTAGAGGTCTTTAGAACAATTCAACTAAACTATCACCTTGTTAGAGGATTTACAAAATGGTTGTTAAACCAACTCTGTTAAGAGATTTGAAATCAGTGCTACAATGGTTAGAAAGCAACAATGAATTGACCTGAACAAGATGCAACTAAATTATTTGGTTACAGGTCTCTGTTCAGCATCATTAGATCCTCCTTGATCAAATATGGCTCTGCTGCTCCTCAATGATCTCTAATCATCCTTCAAATTTGCTTCCACAATAATCAATCTTCATTTTTTATTAATTGCACTTCCATTTCATCCTTCTTAGAATTATCAACTTGACCTCTTACTTATATTATTCAAATTGTCAAGTTGGCCTATTTACATGTTACATTTACCAATAAATCATACATCAGTTGGCTACAAATATTACTCTAAACAAATAAACTTTATTTCATAAAACAATGAAATCCTTTACTAGCTAACCCTACTTGGCAAATACTGCTTCTAAATTTTTTTGAGTTAACCATCTTGACTTGCAATATCCCTAAAGTCCTTTAGCTACCGAGTTTACTCGGTAATAACTAAATTTCTTTGATTACCTTGAAAGCTCAGTAAGAACCGCTTCTACCAAATTACCTTTTGATGACCGAGTGAGCTTGGTAGGAACTGCTTCTTCCACATTACCTTTGATGACTGAGTGAGCTCGGTAAGAACTTATTCTTCCAAATTACCTTTGATGACTGAGTGAACTCAGTAAGAACTACTTCTTTTCTTTGCTGACCTTTTGAGTTTGGTAGACACTATCCTTTGCCTTTCTGACCCTCAAAGCTCAATAGACTCTGTCCTTTATTTAGCTGACCTTCTGAGCTTTTTAGACACTATCCTTTCTCTAGCTGACCTTCTGAGTTTGGTAGACACTATCCTTTTTTTAGTTGACCTTATGAGTTCAGTAGACACTATCCTTTGCCTTGCTGACCTTCTAAGCTTGGTAGACATTGTCTAATGACTGATATGACATTTGTGTGACATCAAAGACAACACACAATTTGAACAATTTTATCCAATAGTGAAGTACTCCATCAATTCCCTTTACTCTACCATCAAGAAATTAAATTCTAACTCTTCCTCTGCTAACAATTTTCAATGTGGAATCTCTTGCAAAGAACACCTTTCCACCATTATATGGTTCATAGTTTAAGAACCGTTATTTATGAGAAGTCATGTGGATGGATGCTCCTGAATCAACCATCCATTCATTGTTAGATGTAGGCACTAGCAAGGTTGCTACAAAGGCATCAACAACACATTGAGAAGATTCATCATTGAAAGTAAATTCATCCCTCTTCTTTTTCTCCTCCTGCCAATCTCCTTCTTTTTCTTGTAAATTTGGTTGTGCCACATATTTTCTTATTTTTCTTTTCTGCTCTTGGCCACCTTGGTTTATTTGCTTTGACTTTCCCTTGGCCTTCTAAGTTGCAGCATGTGTACTAGCTCTAGTGGTAGGTTTTGTGGACTTGGCTAGGCTAGGTTTGACAAACTTCTTTTCCCTTGCCACTGGCTATGCCTTAGCCTTCCTCTTCTTTGGATTGATAGGAGTAGGTGCTTCCTCAAATTCTTCTCCCATAGCACCTTTAGTTTTCTCCTCTTCTTCTCCCATGCCTTGGGTTAGAGCTAGAAGTTCTTGTGCTTGTTCTTTCTCTTCATCATCATCATCATCATCATCATCATCTTCTTCTTCTTCTTCTTCTTCTACATGTTCTCCAAATTTTTCTTTTAGCTTTTTAACTAGATTATCTTTCTTCTTGAGTGTAGAGGCACTTTTCAACTACATGGTAATTTTTGATTTTACCATCTTATGGTTGCCAAATATCTTTGTACTTTTATCTATTTCTTCTACTAGGAGTGTAGTGATGGTTGTTGAGGCTTCATCAACATTAATTTCATATCCTAAGGGTCTTAGCCATCTTACCCTTGGTATGGTAGCTTGCACATATGTGTAATTAGCATCAACAAAATTTACCATCCATTAGTCACAACTAGTGTCTTTGACATGACATAGATGCTTAGTCACTCTGAAATATTTTGGTAAGAAAATTTCGTGCACTAAGAGCATTACCACCATACTCATCACACACTCACTATACTCCATTTTCACCATGACATGAAAGACACTCCATTATTCATGTTACAATACAGTAGACTTTCTCATAGCAAATAGTCACAACTCACCTCCAATATACTTCATTGTATGATCAACACCTTTCTCCACCATATGGTTGTCTCATCATACAGTGAGTCTCACAACTATATGGCACTCCCACTTCAACATTCTAACAGGATGGACTAGCTTATTTTGTCTATCAACAGTCTATAGTGTTTAAAACCCTTGGATGACCATGTAATACACCTTTGTCACTCATTTATTGCCATGGTAGTTTTTACCCTTTTGGCATGTGGAAAAATTGCTCCTACTATTCTCTAGTAAAATAACATATCAATATAATATAAACAACCCTGAGCGGTAGATGACTAAGGGGTTTTTCAATAGGTGGATGTTAGTGATAGGATTAACCTCAGATAGAAATAACAGTTACATGCAAATATAATGAATACCGTAAAATAGTAGATCACATAAAAGTGAACATGAGACACCAAGATTTAATGTGGTTCACCTAATCTGTGGGCTATGTTTACCAACAAAAAGTCCAATATTATTATAATCTAGTGATTACAACTTGATTACAATCCATAATCCCTTATGATGCAATACCACTGCAAGAAGTTACAATATCATCTTTCATAATGAAATCCCTAACCATAACCCTTTTTATACAAGATTTTTCTACTTACAAAATTAGGGCTAGAATAATAGAAAAATAGTAGTCAGCACCTTTTACAATATAAGGGCCCCTTTACTTTGTCTTGAAGGCACTGCCCCTAAACCCCCATAGAAATAATTTGGAGGGAAATCACATCGAATAAACCTCTAAGTCTTATTAGGGTCTAGATCACAACAATTAAAAACTTGGCTAAGGTTCACTTGTTGTTGATTTTTCTAAAATCTTGTCAGCTATACCATATTATTGGGCATCTAAATATGTATATGATTATGACATGATAACCAATAATGAATAAAACAACATTCTAGCTAGAGGTTTCACCAATAGGGCCCCTAATATGCGGTCAATATTGTGGGGCCACCTATAGTCAAATATCTTATTTTAGTTTGGATGCCACTATCCTCCCTAGAAACTGTAAAATTTACCAATTTTCAAAATATATCATGAATTTATTTCTATCATGAATTTATATATCAGTTTCTTGAAAGGAAACAAGTGTGCTCATACATAGAACAAATAAATGAAATATATTTAACTGTGCATTTATAGTTATTGAATGGTGGTTATTTTCAAATTCATATTTAAAATGCTCTGGAACACAAAGATGTGGAAGCATAGAAAGTTTTGGAAAATTTTTTATCACACACCTCAAACAAATGTCTTCTCATCAATTTCTATGTTTGCAGGATATGCACCATGTATGCATTTGTTGAAAAGTATATATAAAGTTTCAGACAATACGATTGGAAAATGAAAAGATAGAGACTGTGAAAAAAAAATTCACAATCCTAAAAATTTTCTTGGCACATGAAGGTGTAGAGTGTCAATTTTTCTCGACACCAATGGATGCTGAGTGACAAGTAGTGGGTACTGAGTGAACTTGGCACACAAGGGAAACTTGGCAAGAGTATTCCAAGTAAGCTCAGCAGTGTGGCTATTGAGTGAGCTCATCCACCACTATAGGGTGCAACATGGTAATAGAGGATGTTGAGTGAACTTAGCAACAATAGTAAAGAGTGAGTTTGCTTAAGACTAGATCGAGTGAGTAGTATAATAGACTGCGATTAAAATGCAAAGAGCCAAAGGATGAAGATTTCAACAATGAACTTCTCAAATACAATACATAGAAGAAGAAAAATAGATTTTAGTATGCCTACTTTCTTGCTTTCTTTTTATTCAAATATGATAAAACTATTACAAAATTTGGGAGCATTTGACTTCAACTAGAAAACCCTAAAACTTTAAATTGGTAAAACTTCAAACTTCAAACTTTAAACTTATATCTCTAATGGTTGCATACAATAATGTCTAGAGCAATCACTACTTCACAAGTTGAAACAATAAGAACTCATAGAATGATCATGTCCAATGTGAAACTGAAAACCTTCCATCTTTTGAACACTAACTTGATCTTTTGATTGATTTCCTTCTCTTCCTTCTTCGCTCTAAAACTCTTTTGCTCTAATCTCTTCACACTGATCTAATCAAATGTGTTAGATACATTCCTTTTATCTCTCTTCAAAATATTTCCCCCCTCTTTTTCAAGTTTGAAAACTTACCTACCATGCATTAATATTTTTGACCATTCTGTAGGCCATTAAGTGGTAGGTGGATGTTTAGCTCTAGGGGCAAATCTCTGCTTGTATTTAATATTTCAACACTCCCCCTTTGTTCCAAGCCAAAGAAACAAGGATCATTCTTGATCCAAATCAACTACACCAAGACACTCTCTTAGGCATACAAAAGTTTCAATTTCTAATGGCTTAGTAAATATGTCTTCTAGCTACTCTTCAGGCTTGCAAAATTCCATTTTGATATCCTCATTCTCCACCAACTCTCTAATGAAGTGATATATGATCTCTATGTGTTTTCTTCTCCCATGGAAGATTGAATTCTTGGACAATGCAATTAAGGAGATGTTGTCACAATAAATTGTGGTTCCATCCTCTTGTCTTTCATTCAAATCTATCAAGATCCTCCTTAACCAAATAGCTTGACATGTTGTTGTAGATTGAGCAATAATAGGAACATGTATTCGAAAGTGCTCTTCCTATCATGTAAACTTCTAGCCCAATCATTGTTCGTGTGACCAACCAACTTGAAATCATTTTTATAGTATACAAAATTTCAAATCCCTTGGTACCATTCACATACCTTAGGATCCTCTTTCCTGCTTGCCAATGGGAATCCTTAGGTGTTTCCATAAATCTAGAAATCAAACTTACTACATACATCATGTCTAGCCAAGTTGTAGTCAAATACATCAAACATCCAACCATACTCTTGTATAGTGTTGGATTCACACTTTTGTTGCAATCCTCCTTGCTCAAGTTTAGACCTACTACTATTGGTGTTGGAGCTACCTTACTATTCTACATTTTGAATCTCTCTAAGATTTTCCTTGCATATTTTTCTTGATAGATTAAGATGTCATTATGTATTTGTTTTACTTCTATGCCTAGAAAGTACTTCAAGAGACCTAGGTCTATCATTTCAAATTCATTCTTCATAGCCTCTTTGAACTCACCAATTAGGAAATTATCATTTTTAGTGAAGATTAAATCATCAACATTCAAGACAAAAATTAACACATTACCATTTACTGCCTTGATGTAACGTGTGGGCTCACCATCGCTTTTGCTAAAGAAAATGTTCATCAAGTATAAGTTAATCCTATTGTACCATGCCCTTGGAGCTTTCTTGAACCCATATAGATCTCTTTTCAATCTATACACTGTGTTCTTCAGCTACAACTATATAACTAGGTGGCTGCTCCACATAAACTTCTTCTTTAAAATACACCATTCAAGAAGGAAAACTTCACATCCATTTGATATACCTTCCATTTGTGTTAGGCTGCAATCGCTATGACAAGATGCACATTTTCCATTCATATAGTTGGGGCATATGTCTCATGATAATCTCTTCCATGCTATTGCTTGTACCCCTTGACCAATAAAAGTGCCTTATGCCTATCTATTTTTCATTCAGCATTGAACTTAGTCTTGTATACCCATTTCACTCTAATTACTTGTTTCTTGGGAGGCAAAGTAGTTAACTCCCATGTCTCATTCCTTTTAATAGCATCTTTTTCCTCATCTATGGCATTACACTATTTCTCTTCATTCATAGCTTCCTCAAAATAAATTGGGTCACTATGAAAAAATAATATAGAATTTACACTCTCATCATAGTCTTCTTCATACCTTTCATCTTGGTATATATCCCTTAGACTTTTGGTCTTTCTTGGCAATTTCGAGGCAAGTGTGGGATATAAATTCTCAGTATTGTTACTACTATTGTCTTGCATACTAGCTACTAGTTGTCTTGATGTGCTTGGAGCTATTCCTTGGCATGTTAAGGGCTACTTGCATTTTTTCCTTTGTCTACAATCTATGTTTACTACTCCATCTTCTTGCTGATCACAAATGTCATCTTCTTACCCTTCAATGGTAGGGACTTTACTTGAAGTGCTTGAGGATTCATCTATCAAGCCATCCCTCGACTAATTTTCAAAAAACTCCACATCTCTTGAAATGATTATCTTCTTGTCAATTAGATCATATAGTCTATAAGCCTTTTATTTTAAGCTATACCCTTGTTGACATATAACTCAAGTTTGTTATTAATGACAACACACTTAGTCAAATTTTGTATTGCTACCAAACTCATTGTATAGTTTATTGTGTTTACCAAGTGTATTAGTGGTTACCAAGCATTGCAATATCTACTGAGTTAGTAGCTCATGTGATGTAAAATGAGCTTATGGTAATAGTTTTTACAAAGCTCAGTCATGGTAAACAAGTAATTCAATTTATGTAGAATTGCACAATATCTACCGAATCACCAATGTAGACCAAGTTTAGGACAACTTTGAAGTGATCAAGATGGACCAAGCCTCTATGTCTATCAATTGCATGATGATGCCATGTAATGACAGTGGATGCCGTGTATTGGAAGTTCACTAAGTTAGTCTTCAAAACTTGAGATTCTTCATTTGGGCCAACTTTGTAATATTGGTTTTCATTTGTATGATTGACAAGTTTTGTAATTATGTAATTTGGATTGGTATATATATGTAATGTGTTGTATCATTTCAAAGCATAATTAGAGGAAGGATATGCATGCGAATCTAATTGTGGTAGTAAGATATTAGAAGAACGGCAAATTGTAAAGGCCATATCAGCATAATGAGTAGTAGAGACATATCCATCATAGAAAGGTGATCAGTACATTCAAGGAATCTCATTCAAAAAATTCAATTATAGATAAAAGATCTAATACTACATCCTAATAGGTGAACCATTCAAAATCCTTTAACAAGGTAGACTTAACAGTCTTTCATTAAATCTATTTACTAAGTGCATACTTCATTGTATGTTTGTAAAACTTCTAGCAAGGGGGACCTAGTAGTCCTAATTGTTCCTAACAGGGTAGATCATCAGAAGTGATCAATGTAAGCCTTAACCAGCCAACTTTGTGCTGGAGTATTGAAGTTTTTGGTTATCATCCCCACCCCAGTTTTACTTTCTATTTGGAAGGTTTCTAGGTCACCAAATCTGTGTGTTAAAGTGTTATGGATGCTTTTATGGTTTTAGTTTCTCATGTAAACAATTAGATCAGATATGATGAACTATATGGTAATTGGGATATTGCAATTAAAATCTATGATTGTTAAAGTTTTTGAAGTTGTCGATTTACCCCTCCCTCTTAGTAACTTAGCATAGTCTTGAATATTTCCAACAACCCTATGAAGATGCACTTCACACCTTTGTCATCTAGCTTTTGCCATTGTTCTCTACACACATGTGCATATGCTACACATTTGAACACTCTGAAGTGCTCAATTGTCCATATGTTCCTTAACCATTCCCCAAGAGGAATCTTGTCACAAATTGATTTAGTAGGACATCTATTTATCAAATATATTGCTATTGCTATAGCTTCTCCCCAGTAAAGTTGGGAGTCTTTTTGCTCTCATCATGCTTCTAGCCATTTCAATAATGGTCCTATTTTTCCTCTTCCAATCCATTTTGCTACAAATGATAGCTGGTTGTTAGCTCTTTCTTGATGTCATTCTACTTACAAAAATATACAAACATATTGGAGGTATACTCCCCTCTATCTCATCTAAGGACCTTAACATAGTGTCAACATTCTTTTTTAGCCAGGGATTTAAATTAAACAAATTTGTAAAATGCCTCAAATTTATTCTTCAAAAAATACACCCATGTCTTATGACTAAAATCATCTATGAATGTCATAAAATAATTACCACCCCCCATAGAAGTAGTTTGCATAGGGCCTACTAAATTAGAATACACCAATTCTAATAGTGCTCTAGCCCTTCTAAAATTTCTAGAATTAAAGGGAAGCCTATGTTTCTTACCAAATATGCAAGCCTCACACTTGTCATACAAATCTACAATGCTTGATGAACCATCTACCATTATTTTCTTGGACAACAAATTTAAACCAACAAAGCCAAGATGTCCATACCTGAGATGTCAAAGCCTAGAGGGGTCTTCAATTACCCTCCTAAGAGCTAATTGTTGATGTACCATCGTACATGCATGCTTGAGAGGTACAACACTGACTTGAGAAGAGAAACACATTTCTATCCTCAATGGGAACATCTAGTTCTTTGTCATTTGGATTGTAGCAAGTAATCTATTACTTCCATCCTTCTCATGAATGACACACTTGTCATTTTCCATCAACACTTTTTATCCATTTTGAATGAGTTGTGCAACACTCATCAAGTTGTTCTTCATACTGGGGGCAAAATACACATTTTGTATCTCCTTCTCATCTTGCTTGGTGTAGACCATAATAGATCCTTTGGCCACTATGGGAATGGTTCCATTATTTCCCATCTTAATTTTAGACTTAAAAGTCTTATCAATGAAAGAGAATAAACTTTCATTACCATTCATGTGGTTGCTACAACCACTTTCCAGGTACCATTCCTTAGGGCCTCTTCTACACCAATGTTATACATGATGAAGGTTGTGGGATTGTTTTCATTTCCCATGTTCACATTAGCCATATAGCATTTTGCTTTGACTGATCACCCTATTTTTTCCAACAATCACTTGCATAATAGCCATACTTATGATAGTAGTAGCATTCAACATTGAACTTATTAGAGTTGTAATTTTTCTTACCTCATCTAGAGTTGTTTTGGGAGGTGCTTTCTCCCTCTTGGTTGCTTGCTCTTCCTGATCTTTTTGCACTAGCATTTCTTTGACCATTCCTTCCATGACCTCTATTTCTTGAGCCTCTACTAGAGCCATTTCTACCTCTCCCCCTACCTCTTGATTTCTCTTGAGCCTTGAAAGACTACTCTTGGGAAGTTGTTGCTGATCTATTGATTTGGTGCTCATGGGTTTGAAGAGTTCTCATCAACTCATCCATGATCAATGTGGTGAGGTCTTTTTCTTCCTCTATGGTCATCACAAGATTGTCATATTTCTGAGGTAAACTCCTGAATATCTTTTCCACAATCCTTTGCTCATCATAGTCTTCGCAATTTGATTTGAGCTAGTTTATCAAAGTGGAGATTCGTGAGATAAACTCTGTAATAGGTTCATTGTCCATCATTTGAAGGTTCTCAAACTCTCTTTTGATCATCTCTAGCTTCACTACTCTATCCTTATTAGTCCCATTGAAGTTCATTTCAATGATGTGCCCTGCTTCCTTTGCATAATTTTCTATTACAATCTTTGGAAAGACTATCTTTGTCATTGCTACTATTACCTCTGGTTTTACCGCCAAGGATTTAGATTTAAACACACGACTTATTCAATGGTTAGTCTCAGAGTAAGCATTTTAATGTTACAACCTGCAAGTTTCTAGCCGTCAGATCTAAGCAGACCAACGGTTGCCACCATCGCGCTATAAGGGAAATGCACGATATTTATTATAGCGCGATGACACCCTAACGACATGTTTTAGGGGTGGGTTCGGCATTTTGCGGGTCAGAAAAGGTTCTTAACGCCCTTGGCACTATGTCATTATCGCAAATAGGCCAAAAAATCTCCATAGCGACATAGCGCCCGGCAAAAATAGTCACGGCGGTGAATTTTGACGACTGGCAGAATCAAGTGTTGCAACGATGAATCAGGAGAAACCAAGTGTGCTAGGTCAGAGTTCTTGTCAGCATGGCTAACCCAGTCGGGGATTACGTTCACCAGCGTTGGATCAGCTCGAATCAATGGTAAGCGCCATCACGCTATGGAGGAGTTGCACGAGGGTTATGATAGCGACATCGTGTCCTGGTGATGCATGTCAAGTGGGGCCGTGTCTCAAAGCGATGCCAGGTATATCGACATGGAGGGCAGAAGCATGAGGTACGACGAGTCCTCACGATTGTCGGATTTGGTCACATCAACAGATGGTGCCATCTCGCTATGGCGAAGATGTACAGATTCCATCATAGCGACATGGCGACCATCCACCACGTGGATCAACAAGACCAAGTCTCACCAAGGATCGCCAGGTGTCGTCCAAGGTATGGTGTAGTTATGAATATGGCAATGAGTGGGATGGGTTCGATCGCAGGTCGTAGAGTACGGCAGGGCAGAGGTTTCGTGGTGGCGAGCAGACAGGTTCACGACCCGGAGGTTTCAAAAACACAGCGAGGCACTATGGCTCCAACCGAAAACCCATGCATTTTCTGATGGTGACATAGCACCCAAGCGGAAAGTTCACCATGGCAAGAAATGATCAGACAGATGGGTCCCATCAGGTATTGTGCAAGCGCAGTCAGCATGGCAAATCGGATGGGGACACACGTAAATCTTAGGGCACGCTGTCAGTGGGCGCTATGGTGCTATGGGAATTTGGCTTCGATTTTTGCATAGCAACATGGCACCTAGCTGACACGTGGTCACTCTACGGATCAAGTCTTGGGTTACTAGCTAGTCTTCATTGAACCAAATAAGGAGGTGCCATGTGTATGAGTTGGCACATGGTGTACAGCGGGCCTAGTAGTCTCAGCACAAATGGTGAGTCTTCACGATCATCAGATCCACAGGGATCTACGGCTTGCGTTGTCTCGCTATCGAGAATTGCTCGGGAGCTAACATCGGCGACATAGCGCCCGTGCACCACGTATCCTTGCGGGGCCACATTCCATGCTGCCGATGCAGTTAGATTTAAGTGACCAACAGACCAATGAGGAGACGCCATGTATCAATGGGCCTGGTGAATCATGAAAAAAGGAGGGTCGTAGGAGGGAGAGTTTTGTGACTATCGGATTGGAAAGGATCGACGGCAGGCGCCATCTCGCCATGGCGAAGCTATGGGTTTTTTAACATAGTGACTTGGCACCCTTTTGCCACGTGTCGGTGGGGTCAAGACTCGCCAGGATGTGTTGCTGAGGTGGTTCCAAACAGGATGGGCCCAGTCGTGGATTGGAGGGTCCACGGCGAATCAAGAATTGCCACATATGCCAGGTCAAGGCACGAACATGTTGTGGGACCAGTTTCTTGATGCAACCAACATGTTGTAGAGGTGGGTTCTATGCCGTTAGATCTACAGGGATTAACGGCAGGTGCTATATCGCCATGGAGAAACTGCGTGAATTTTATGATAGCGAGTTAGCGCCCGTGCGCCACGTGTCCTAGTGGAACCATGTTTCATACAGCTAGCCCAGTAAGGACTAAGCGATCGTCGGACCAATGGGGAAGTGCCACATGTGCCGCGAGCCCAGTGATTTACAAGGGAAGAGGTTGCAGAATGACGAGTCTCCATGATCGTCGCATCGAGGCCGGTCGACGGTAGGCGCCATTGCGCTATGGCGAAGATGTGTGAGGGTTATGTTGGCGACACATCGCCTTGTTGACACGCGTCCTGTCGGCACAGTCTAGGATGGCGGTTGGCGGTTAGTGTAACCGTCACCATCATGATAGTATTCAGGGTGGCGCGATTAGTCCAATGAAGGGTGGTCGACTGTGGGAGGACCTCCAGGTGGCAAAATAAAGAAATGCAATTGGCCCGCACGGCCTAGTTCACACATAGGGAGCCTGGTTGACCTTTTGACCTCGACGGATTCATGAACCAGGAGGCGAGGATAATCGATTTTGTCGTGCGATCTGATCTCCATGATCAATCTCGACCTACTAGAGTAAATGTAAAACATAGAATGACACTCCACCCACCCGTTGATCCATCTACCAGGTCAGAGCGCAGTTATGACACCGTTTTAAGTCTTCTCACTACATTATTGGCAAAAGAGGTCAAATTTTCTAGAGATTTTTTCCATGATTGTCTTTCATGGTACTCAATGACAGGTAGTTGTAGGGTCATTTCAGCCAAAAAGATCTCAGCTATGCCTGAACTATAAAGGCAGATTTTGTACATTTTGTAAGGGTCAACTCTTCCTAATTTTCTCGGCTGTTGCTTGCAGACTTGCAGTAAAAAATCCCTTTGTCTCTGAGCTAGATAAACATCCTGTACCATCTCTTTCAGCCATCAACGTGTATGTGTATCATTTTGCCTCTCGTTGATGCATTGTTGAGATCAGTGGTCTGCATACTATATCTATCTTTGGCCTATTGAATAATATACAAGTGAAATCTTCTGTTCCTGGTGTTATTCAGTTGGTCTCTTGATCTGCATGTGGTTTTTGGTTGATATAAGTTTGAATGACTGTATGACGTTGAATGTTACCCTAGTTCCGTAGTGCATATATGGGCAGGAAAATGAGTCTGAACACTCTGTGTTGGTGCATCACCACCTTAGATTAGACTAGGTAGATTTTCTTTAATGCTCTCTTTCTCCCTTTCCCTTTTGAGAATAGATAGGTGTGCCCTGACAGTAAGAGGAAGCCGGCCTTCTCCAGAGACTCAACCTCGCAGTTCAAGTCCCACAGCTTGGAGGTTGTTTCCATGTTTCACTAGGTTGTCCTCGTGCATAGGCCTTGGACAAGGGTGCAAACCTAAGTGACAACAGTTTTTGGCATGCCCGGTGGGACTCATATCAGAAGATTTCAGGTCTACTAGTATCAAGAAGAAAGAATTCTAGAGATAAATGCTAAAGAAGTAGTGCTGGCTTCAGTTTTCGAGCCTTTAAGAGGCTGGTTCTTCAAGAACTTGGCGACTCCGAACATCAAAAAGTCTAGTTCCAGACCAAGTTTGGAGTAATTCATGCCCAGGACTGAAACAAGGGCATCTTCTAGAGGTAAATTTCAATATCAAGAGCTTTCTCTTTCAAATCCTAGGAGAAGGACTAGAACTTCATTATCATCAGTTAGGGGTAGAATAATAGTTGATATACCTGTAAGATCTGTCTCTGCTCCCCCTACTGTTCGAACTCAGCCTAGATTGCCATCAACACTCATCAATAGAATGCTTGTTTATATGGCACAGCCAAGAGTTCATGCTTTTGCCACCTTTAATGGTGGAAGTCCTCTGTTGTTAGCCCAAAGACATGATATACTAGTATCTGCACTAAAAAGTATACCTGATTTTACTGGTGAAACTTCTATTTCCCCTTTAGAGCATATCCAAGAGGTAGCGAATGTCTGCAATATTCATGGTATTACAGAAGATGATGTTGCTATCAGACTTCTAGCCTCATCTTTAAAAGGAAAAGAATTGCAGTGGTATAGAGGCTTAGCTCATGGTTCCATAACTGATTGGGATGGACTAGGAGCAGGATTATGCAAACATTTTGAGGATAAGAGTGACCATTTGTCACTACTAGAGTAGCTAACTACAATAAAAAGAGCCCCCCATGAACGTATGACTGATTTTAATTACAGATTCCAAAAGACATGGGATAGGATACCTACTATAGTGAAACCTACCCCTGGTAATGCCTTCTTGCATTACCTTAGAGCTTTCAACAGTGACATTGCCACCACAATCCAAAATATGGGAGGGGATACATTACCGAATGCTTATGAGATAGCTATAAAGGCTGAGAACATCCTAATACAAGGAGGAAAGTTGGCTCCAAGGCCTCCTATGCCTTTCTTTCCTGATGTTCCCAACCACCAACCAGCGATAGCCCCCCTTCCTACAATTTCTACATCACAAGCCCTTACTCCAATTCCCCAAGCTTCCACATCCTCAAACGGAATAGATGAACTCAAGGAAATGCTCCAAGGTCTAGTGCTGAATACAGAGAAAAGAGAGAGGACTTTGGATAAAAAATTGCAAGAACAGGGGAAGGAGTTGAAGGACCAAGGGAAGAGATTAGAGGATAGTTTTTCTCTAATACAAAAAATGAGTAACAAGGTGGTGGCCTTAGAAAGGCAGCAAGCCCAAAGTGGCAAGCCTCCCCAATTACAACATTAGTCTATAAGTGGTGGTAGGCCTCCTAATCATTGGAATAGCTCTTTTGATCAGAATAGGCAAAATAGTCATGCTGCTGCTTCAAGCTCAAATCAGAGTAGAGCTTTAGTTCCTCAAAATAACTTAGCCCAAGATCAAGACTTATGTCCTTAATGTAACTATTCTTATACCTATTGCCTATGTTAGAAGGCAGAATCTTATTTGGCCCTAACTATCCAGGAGTCCGCAGTAAAGCAATCATACAAAGAAGATCATCCCAAGGAGGCCTCATATATTCAGAGGCAGGGTGATTGCTCTTTTATGAATCACCAGATGGAGGAGCATTGTAATGTAAACCAGGATTCCATTGCTCATAACACAAGAAGCAAAAAGAGAGCTATGGGACATACTGCCCCCCTTTCTCCTGAGCAGGCCTCAACTTTGAGTGTTATACCTCATATACGAATAGCAAGTGAGCAAACAAACACTTCACAACACCAAAGGCAAGGTCCAAGAAAGGAGGATGCAAGTGATCCCTATGTTGCTCCATCTTAGCCTCTCATGGGTATAGCTCCTAAAGTTTCTGCTAAAATTCCTAATGCACCCTTGAGTGTGGTAGAGCAAATGAAGAAAACCAATGTAAGCATTTCCATGTGGGATGCAGTTGCCACCATACCAATGCAGAAAAGGATGCTATAGCAAGAATTGGAAAAGATTGAACCCAAAGGTCAGTCATCTACCATGGAGAGTGACACTAGTTTAGTACAACTATCAGGTGATGTGGAGACAAATAAAAAGGTTAGACCTCCTCCATTCTATGTTTCCCTAATTATAGGGGGCAAGTTAGTCCATAATTGCATGATAGATTCAGGGGCTAGTAGCTCAGTAATGCCTAGGTGTGTTGTTGATTCTTTAGGAATGAAATATGAGCCCATTATTAGGGATGTGTTACAACTAGATGGGAGTACTGTCAAAACCGTAGGCATCCTTAGCAATGTGGAAATGGCCCTGCATGCATGCCCTGGTTGTACTATGATTCAAGACATATATGTTGCTGAAGTCAAGCCCTATTTTGCCATATGTCTTTCAAGAGACTTCACTACCCAAATAGGTGGATTCATATCTGCTGATTGGTCTTATATGTCATTTAAGACCAGATATGGGGCCAATGCTTCAATTAGAGCAGAACCTCAAGCCCTTCATCACACTGAACCCTACACTCCCAACTTCATTAATATGAATTGCCCTATTTTGGAGATGGATGAGAATGACATAGTAAAAGAGCCTGCCACCTCCATAGTAGAGATTCCTGATTTCTTCTTAGATGAGTGGGAAAATACATGTTAGTTTGAAACTATGCCAGAAACTCTTGAGATAGGCCTTAGTACATATTGCATAATAGAGAAGGAGGCTCAAGTTCCTGATCTTGTTGGAGCTAATGATGACATAAGTGGAATATGGAGTATGTACTTTGATGGCTCAAGGAATAGAAATGGATCAGGGGCTGGTGTTATGTTGATCTCTCCTGCACAAATAAGATACTACTTCTCTTTTAGGCTCCAATTCAGTTGTACCAATAATGTGGCCGAGTATGAATCTTTGATCCAAGGTCTCCTACTCACCCAAAAGAGGGGAATTCAAGCCTTGAAAGTATATGGAGACAGTGAGTTGGTAGTGAACCAAGTGAGAAATCAGAATATCACCAAAAATGGCCTGCTCAAGTCTTATAAACATAGAGTCTAGGATTTGCTTGAGGGTTTCCAAGAATTTAATATCCAAAGCATTCCTAGGAAAGAAAACAAATATGCTGATAGACTTGCAGCAGTGGGTGCATCTTATGATGTGCCAGGGAATCTTGAGGAAGAGAAGAAGCAACAAATAAAGGTGGTAGCAAGGCCTACTGTTCTTGATAATAATACTCATTGGCAGGTGTTTGAGTCTGATGAGCAGATTGTGAGTTTCTTGTAGAATGAAGTAGAATTTTCAGAAAGAAATTAGTCAAGACTACAAGATCAGTATGGTGATCAGATCATTCACCTCAGTTCCAACAAGTTTCCCAAGGGTCTCATTACCTTGGAGAGTGTTTCTAATCCTGATGATTAGACAAGAGGCAAAGGAATAAATCTAACTGCAGAAAAGGATGATCATGCTCCAGTTACTATTGCTGATGGAAAATCTCTTAACATATGGAAGGTATGTTCTGAGGCTGAGCAAGAAAATTTCAGTCATCTATGTCAAGAATTTAATGATGTGTTTGCTTGGTCATATGATGACTTAAAGGGGTTTGACCCTAGTTTGTTTCAGCATACCATAGATTTAGTTGATAGGGTCAAACCAGTAAGGATAAAATAGAGGCCAGTGAATCCCAAGATTGAACCCTTAATGAGGAAGGAACTATCCAAGTTGATTGAAGCTAACATAATTTTTCCTATCAAACACTCATCATGGGTGGCTAACCTTGTCCCTGTAAGAAAGAAGAATGGAGAAATCAGATTGTGTGTGGACTTTAGGGATCTTAATCAGGCTTCCCTTAAGGATCACCATCCTCTCCCTTCTATGGAGCAAATTCTGTCCAAGGTCAGTGGGTCAAGGAGGTTCTCTTTTCTTGATGGATTTTCTGGTTGTAACCAAGTGTTGGTTAAAGAATCTGACAGATATAAGATAGCATTTACTACTAAATGGGGCACCTATGCTTATTGCAAGATGCCATTTGGACTAACAAATGCAGGTGCTACATTCCAAAAGGCGATGGAGGTAGCTTTCAAAAGATCAATCGACAGGTTTGTCTTAGTATACCTTGATGATATAACTGTATATTCCAAGAATGTAAAAGATCATCTTGATCATTTGAGACAGGTATTTCTAAGATATAGAGAGTTTGGGGTTTCCCTCAACCCAGTCAAGTGTGTCTTTGCTACAAGCCAAGGAAAATTACTTGGACACATTGTATCTAAGGATGGGTTGACCATTGATCCAGAAAGAACAAAAGCAATTCTTGCCCTTCCTCTCCCTAAACACAAGAAAGGGCTACAAATTTTCCTTGGTAGGATAAATTTTGTAAGAAGGTTTATTCCTAATCTCGCCATCATGGTGAAAACCCTCACAACCATGCTTAAGAAAAATATGGTCTTCTCATGGACCAAGGAGGGGAAGGAGAGTTTTGAAGAAATTAAGGCAGCCATAGCCTCAGCCCCCACTCTCATGAACCCAAAATTTGAGAAAGATTTCATCCTCTACACTTTAGGTGGTGAGTCAAGTGTTTCTACTGTCTTGACTCAAACAAATGACAAGAATGAGGAGCAGCCCATAGCCTTCTTTAGTGAAGTACTCAAGGAGTATGAGGATAAGTATAGCTTTGTTGAGAAGCAAGCCCTTGTAGTCATTAGAGCTTTGAAGAAATTTAGACACCTCTTATCCCACAATAGGATCCATTTGTTGGTGCCCCATGCGAGTGTAAAAGATTTCTTCTTAAGCAAGGACATCGGTGAAAAGAGAGCTAGATGGATCACTAGGGTAATGGAATATGATGTTGATATTCAAATTACCAAGTTGGTAAGAGGGAGAGGATTATGAAAGGAAATGTTATCAGGTTAGGATTCAGATGAAGGGACTGTTATGGTAATTGCAGAGCAGCAGGAGGAAAGAAATGTTAATGCCCCAAGGAGCTGGATGGATGACATGAGGAACTTTTTATCAGGGAATGGATACCCTCAAGGATTATACAGAGCTAAAAGAAGACAATATAGACTGCAATCCATTCCCTATGTTTTGATTGATGATATCCTATTCAGGAGGGATCTTAATGGGACCCTGTTGAGATGTATTGAAGAAGATCAGGTTGAGAGGATGATTAAAGAACTTCATGATGGCCTTGATGGTGGCCACTTCTCTGCAAGAACAACCGCCATGAAGATCATGAGGGCTGGATATTACTGGCCATCTCTATTCCATGATTTTTATAGGTATGTGAGAAAATGTGAGAAATGTGCCTTTTTCTCAGGTAAACAAAGACTTGCAGCTCTTCCTCTTCACCCCATTCAGGTGGATCAGCCCTTCACCCAGTGGGGGTTGGATTTCATAGGCCCCATTAACCCTCCATCTAGTGCAAGTCATAAATGGATCTTGGCTGCTACCAATTATTTCACTAGGTGGACAGAGGTAGTTGCCTTGAAGGATGCTACAGAGCCATCAGTTGTTGAATTCCTTGATGGAATTGTATCTAGGTTTGGAGCTCCTTCCACTATCATCTCAGATAATGCCAAATCTTTTGTTGGAACCTAGATTTGTGCATGGGCAATGAGTCACAATATCTATCTGAGCACATCATCAAATTACTACCCGCAGGGTAATGGTTTGGCTGAATCCTCCAATAAGAATCTGATCAAAATCATAAGGAGAATGATAGAAGAAAATCAGAGGGTCTGGCATAAAAATTTAAGGACTGCTCTATGGGCTGATAGGATAATACCCAAGAGATCTATTGGGAATTCACCTTTTGTGCTGGTATATGGTAGGGAGGCCAGACTTCCAATCTTGTTGGAATTCCCATCCTTGGAGTTGGCTCATCAACTGGAATTGGTTGAAAATAGTCCCATGTCAGTGAGAATGGCAGAGTTGATTGAACTGGAAGAAAAGAGAAACAAAGCTATGCAAACCCTGGAGATACACCAGCAGTAGATGAAGAAGAGTTTTGATAAGAAGGCAAGGGCCAGAATCTTCAGAGAAGGAGATTTAGTTCTCAAGTGGGACTCAGATAGAGAAAAACTAGGAAGGCACTCCAAATTTGATCCACTATGGAGTGGCCCTTATCTGATCTTCAGTTGCAAACAGGCCAATGTGTTCCAGCTAAGCGGGCCAAATGGTGAAATTCTGCCCATTCCAATCAATGGGATCCATTTGAAGCCTTGTTTCTGAAAGTTGTGAATCCATGTACATAGCTAGTTTAGTTGCTTCCTATTGTTCCTATTTTACAATAAGTGCGCATGCACATGGCTCACTTCTTGAGTCGCCAGTTCCCGAAGTTTTGACAAGTCTCAGGTTGCTGAGGAGGCCCTATTTTTTGTTTTCAAGTCATAAGACAGAGACAGAGTTCAACAGTTCTTTAATATTTTGATTTCCTCATTAAGGGTTAGGGTTTCTTGCAACTCTCAGTTTCATAACTTCTGGGCCCTCTTTTCTAACTCTATGGCCCAATGGATTATTCTTAGGCACTAGTCATGCATTGAGCAGGCTCATGCCCCCTGCGAGTTGCCAGAAGTGTTACCTCTGGTTTTACCACCAAGGATTTAGATTCAAACGCACGGCTTATTCAATGGTTAGTCTCAGAGTAAGCATTTTAATGTTACAACCTGCAAGTTTTTGGCCGTTAGATCTAAGCAGACCAATGGTTGGCGCCATCGCGCTATAAGGGAAATGCATGATATTTATTATAGCACAATGATACCCTGACAACACGTTGCAGGGGTGGGTCCGGCGTTTCGCGGGTCAAAAAAGGTTCTTAACGCCCTTGGCGCTATGTCGTTATCACAAATCGATCAAAAAATCTCCATAGCGACATAGCGCCTGACAGAAATAGTCACGATGGCGAATTTTGAAGACCGACGGAATTAGGTGTTGTGGCGACGAATCAGGAGAAACCACGTGTGCCAGGTCACAGTTCCTGTCGGCACGGCTAACATAGTCGGGGCTTATGTTCACCACCGTCGGATCAGCTCGGATCAATGGTAAACGCCATCGCGCTATGGAGGAGTTGCGCGAGGGTTATGACAGTGACATCACGCCCTGGTGACGTGTGTCAGGTGGGGCCGTGTCTCAAAGCGATGCCAGGTGTATCGACATGGAGGGCAAAAGCATGAGGTATGACGAGTCCTCATGATCATCGAATTTGGTTGGATCAACGAATGGCTCCATCTCGCTATGGCGAAGATGTGCGGATTTCATCATAGCGACATGGTGACCATCTGCCACGTGGATCGATAAGACCAGGTCTTACCAAGGATCGCCAGGTGTCATCCAAGGTGTGGTGCAGTTACGAATATGGCAATGAGTGGGATGGGTCTGGTCACAAGTCGCAGAGTACGGTAGGTCAGACGTTTCGTGGCGACGGGCAGACAGGTTCACGACCCAGAGGTTTCAAAAACACGGCGAGGCCCTATGGCGTCAACCAAAAACCCATGCATTTTTTGATGGCGACATAGCGCCCAAGCGAAAAGTTCACCATGGCAAGAAATGATCAGACGGATGGGTCCCAGCGGGTACTGTACAAGCGCAGTCGGCGTGGCAAATTGGATGGGGACACATGTAAATCTCAGGGCACGCTGTCAGTGGGCACTATGGCGCTATGGGAATTTGGCCTCAATTTCCGCATAGCAACATGGCGCCTAGGTAACACATGGTTGCTCTGTGGATCAGGTCTTGGGTTGCCAGCTAGTCTTCATCGAACCAAATAAGGAGGTGCCATGTGTATGAGTTAGCGCATGACATACAGCGGGCCCAGTAGTCTCAGCACGAATGGCGAGTCTTCACGATCGTCGGATCCATAGGGATCTACGACTGGCGCTATCTCGCTATCGAGAAATTCTCGAGAGCTAACATCGGCGACATAGCGCCCGTGCACCACGTGTCCTAGCGGGGCCACATTCCATGCTGCCGGTGCAGTTAGATTTAAGTGACCAATAGACGAACGAGGAGACGCCACGTATCAATGGGCTCGACGAATCACGAGAAAAGGAGGGTCGCAGGAGGGAGAGTTTTGTGACTGTCAGATTGGAAAGGATCGACGGCAGGCGCCATCTCGCCATGGCGAAGCTACAGGTTTTTTAGCATAGCGACTTGGCACCCTTTTGCCATGTGTCGGTGGGGTCAAGTCTCACCAGGATGCATCGCTGAGGTGGTGCTAAATAGGATGGGCCCAGTCGCGGATTGGAGGGTCCACGGCGAATCAAAAATTGCCACAGATGCCAGGTCAAGGCATGAACATGTCGTGGGACCAGTTTCTTGACGCAACCAGCACATTGCAGAGGTGGGTTCTACACCGTCAGATCTACAGGGATTAGCGGTAGGCGCTATCTCGCTATGGATAAACTACATGAATTTTATGATAGCAAGTTAGCGCCCATGCGCCACATGTCCTGGTGGAACCATGATTTATACAGCTGGCGTAGTAAGGACTAAGCGATCGTTGAACCAATGGGGAAGTTCCACATGTGCCGCAGGCCTAGTGATTTACAAGGGAAGAGGTTGCAGAATGATGAGTCTCCATGATTGTTGGATCGAGGCCGATCGATGGTAGGCGCCATCGCGCTAGGGCGGAGATGTACGAGGGTTATGTTGGTGACATAGTGCCTTGTCGACACGGGTCCTGTCGGCACAATCTAGGATGGCGGTTAGTGTAACCGTCACCATCATGATAGTATTTAGGGTGGCGCGGTTAGTCCAATGAAGGGTGGTCGACCGTGGGAGGACCTCCAGGTGGCGAAATAAAGAAATGCAATTGGCCCGCGTGGCCTAGTTGACACATAGGGAGCCCGGTTGACCTTTTGACCTCGATGGATTCATGAACTAGGAGGCAAGGATAATCGATTTTGTCGTGCGATCTGATCTCCATAATCAATCTTGACCTACCAGAGTAAATGTAAAATACAGAATGACACTCCACCCACCTGTTGATCCATCTACCAGGTCGGAGCATAGTTATGATGCCTTTTTCAGTCTTCTCAGGACATTATTTGTGAAAGAGATCAAATTTTCTAGAGATTTTTTCCATGATTGTCTTTCATGGTACTCAATGGCAGGTAGTTGCAAGGTCATTTCAGCCAAAAAGATCTCAGTTACGCCTGAACTATAAAGGTAGATTTTGTACATTTTGTAAGGGTCGACTCTTCCTAATTTTCTCGACTGCTGCTTGCAGACTTGCAGTAAAAAATCTCTTTGTCTCTGAGCTAGATAAACATCCTGTACCATCTCTTTCAGCCATCAACGTGTATGTGTATCATTTTGTCTCTCATTGATGCATTGTTGAGATCAGTGGTCTGCATACTATATCTATCTTTGGCCTATTGAATAATATACAAGTGAAATCTTATGTTCTTGGTGTTATTCAGTTGGTCTTCTAATCTGCATGTGGCTGTTGGTTGATATAAGTTTGAATGAATGTATGATGTTGAATGTTACCCTAGTTTCGTAGTGCATATATGGGCAGGAAAATGAGTCTGAACACTCTGTGTTGGTGCATCACCGCCTTAGATTAGACTAGGTAGATTTGCTTTAATGCTCTCTTTCTCCCTTTCCCTTCTGAGAATAGATAGGTGCACCCTGACAGTAAGAGGAAGCCGGCCTTCTTCGGAGACTCAACCTCGCAGTTCAAGTCCCACAGCTTGGAGGTTGTTTCCATGTTTCATTAGGTTGTCCTCGCACATAGGCCTTGGACAAGGGTGCAAACCTAAGTGACAACAGCTACCTCAATCAGACTTAATGGCTTAGCATCCTTTCTCCTTGACTCTTTCAACTAAGTCTTTAGTTAATTTATGAGAGTAGCATACTGAGCTTGGTCTGTCACATCATTGAACCCATTAATCTCAAACTCCCACAAATCATTAGCTACCATTATGGTTTTCATCTTCTTTGCCCATGTATCATAATTTTTTCCATTATAGGATGGTGGCTGCTACCATATTTTTCATGTATCTCCTATCATGTCAAATACTTCAAAAAAAAAAAATGCCCTAACTCACTATGGATGTGGGACCTCAAAGCTTTGATATCATGTAAAAAATAAATAAATCAAAACTCTAAAAATTTTCTCAACAAATCAAGGTGTCGAGTGTTAGTTTTTCTTGGCAACAATGGATGTCGACTGACAGGCAGTGAGTGTCAAGTGAACTTGACACAAGAGGAAGCCAAATGCACTCGAAACACAAGGAAAACTTGGCAAGAGTATACCAAGTGAACTCAACAGCGTGGATGCCAAGTGAGCTCAGTTACCATTATAGGGTAGAATTCAGTAATAGGAGATGTCGAGAAAACTCCACAATAATAGTAGAGAGTGAGCTTGGTCAAGACTAGACCGAGTGAGTAGTATAATAGATTGTCGTTAAAATGCAGAGAGCCAAAGGATGAAGCTTTCAACAATGAAATTCTCAAATGCAATAAATACAAGTAGAATAATAGATTTTATTATGTCTACTTGCTTGATTTATTTCTATTCAAATATGATACAACTATTACAAAATTTAGGAGCATTTGACTTCAAACAGAAAACCCTAAAACTTTAAACTCGTAAAACTTCAAACTTTAAACTTTAAACTTACAACACTAATAGCTACATATGACAATGCCTGGAGCAATCACTACTTCACTGGTTGAAATAATAAGAACTCATAGAATGATCATGTACAACATGAAACTAAAAACCTTCTGTCTTTTGAACACTAACTTGATCTACTGATCGATTTTCTTCTCTTTCTTCTCTGCTCTGCAACTCTTTTACTCTGATCTCTTCACACTGATTTGATCGAATGATTCTAATATATTCCTTTTGTTAGTACCCATTGTTTCCTCATTTGTTTTTTGATATTTTCATCTTTGGCTTTCTTTTCATCTTTAATTCTACCTGTGTTCATACAATTTTTGGCAAGATGTCCAAGTTTTGTACAAATAAAACATATTTATGTACTATCTCTTTACCTCATGTGATGTTTCATACAATTTTCTCCTGAGTCTAAATTCACCATAGTAGTGACATCTACACCATATGTTGTAATCATATCCAAATATTTATTTCATAATTTTTTTTGTTGGGCTCCACTGCTAAGGATTTGTGTCCTTGTTTCTTGCAATTGTGGCATTTACCTTCAAACTTAGGTTTCTCTTTACATTCATTTTCTCTATGACCATGCTTATTGCAACTATAAAATTTTCCATTGAACTTTTCTTTCCCATTATTCCAACATTTTTTTGGTGTGTGACCTATCTTACCATAGTGATTGCAAGTAGGCCTTTTAGTCTTTTGAGCTCCTTGCAGAGATGATTCACCTTCTCTATATTCTATTCCAACTTTTCCTTTGTGTCTATACTAACTTTTCTCATTCAATTGATTCATACTTTATTGAGATTTCCTCATTCTTTCATAGGATTTCTTTTCAATGTTAAGATCATTCTATAGTCTTTCATTCTCTAATCTTTAATCCACAAGCTCTTGATTTTCATTAGTGAGTTGATCAAAAAAGTTTTCTTGCTAAAGGAACAGTTGTTGACTTTTATTGATCTTTTCTTCTATCTCTTCTTTGGCTTTGGGTTTTTCTTCCATGACTTCACATAGTCTGACTGATTGGATATCTTGTTCTCTTTCAATCTTTTTGACTTGTTCTTGAAGATTGGAACTCTTTTCTAATAGGTCTTTGATTTCTTCATCAACTTCATCTAAATTTCTTTATTGACACATGTCTTCAATTCTTTCTTTAGTATAGAGATTGTCATTCATTTGTATTGCAAGATCTTTCCTTATTTTCAATGACTGAGAGAGTTGTTCCTTTTCTTTCTTGAGTTATCCAATAGCCAATTCTAGATCCATCTTTTCATTGTTGATAGCCTTATCTAGCTTGTATACCTCCATTGTTCTGATCTTTTCTCAAGTTGTTAAACTTCTGATGTGAGAACCAAATGCTCCAATACTAATTGTTGTAAATATAAGGTAGGCAAGTTTATTGAGAGGGGAGTAGTGAATCAGGAACAAATTAAACTTTATCTTACTTCACCAATTAATCCTTCATATAATATTTCGATCTAATTGTATGCATGAAAAAATGAAAGCATTTAAACATTTGTAACACTTTGACACAAGATATGGTAACCCATAAAATTTTCAATTAGAAAGTAAAAATGTGGTAAGGATGATACCCAAAAGATTTAGTACTATAGTATGAAGTTAACGTTTCAAGGCTTGCAATTGACCACTTTTCATGATTTGTGCTATTGGGAGCAATAAGGACTATGACATCCACCTTGTTAAAGGATTTATAAACATACAATGAAGTATGCACTCAGTGAAGAGATTTAGCAAAGACTATTATGTCCACCTTGTCAAAGGATTTAAATGATACATTGATTAGGATGAACTAGTGGCTAATATTTGATCTAAAACCCTAATTTACTAGTTTAGATTCCTTGAAATGCAACGATCACCTGGTTGTGATAGACAAATCTTTGTTGTCCCTTGTATTGCTTTTAGCATTCTTCAATTTGCACTCCTACTCGTCATATTCTACTTAACATACTTACTTGGATATGATATGTAATGTATTACAAATATACCTATCCAAATCATAACTTATTGGATTCTACTATAATACTAATTTATTCACAAAGTCAACCCAATTACTATAAATTGGGTTCTAAAGACAAACTTGATGATGTTATGATACTCCACAAACACTATCAAGACTCAAAAAAATTTGGCACTTTGAAGCTTGGTCCATAATAATCACTTCCAAGTAGCTTGAACTTATTCACCACTATTAGACTCGGTGAACACTAAGAAACTCGGTAGCTGTTGAATCACTCAGTTGTCACTGTATGACTCAGTGAACACTAGATTCATATGTTAAAATAGTGAGATAAGTAGATATAGTATTACTTGGTTGACATACCATATCTCAGTTAACACTATGATATTCTCCACTATAAGTCAATATCTCAGTAGCCTCTACTATGCTGAGTTTGCACTGTGTAGCTTGACAAACACTAAAAACTAATTCAAGTGCTCGGTAGAAACTATATTCTGACTGCCTGGCTTAGGAACAACTAAATCACTTAGTTAATAGTATAAATTGACTTATAAGCTTGATAACAACTATAGATCTTGGTAGTAATGTAACCATTTAACTAAGTGTTGACTCACTGATAGACAAATTGACCATAATGTCAATAGAAGGAACATTAAAATGATAACATTAACAGAATACATAGAAAATAGAAGATAGATCAAAAGTATGAAAAATCTGCATCAAACTATTTGAGTCATGTAATATATGTAATATATATATATATATGAGTATGATGTAGAAGTTTTTTGTGTCCCTATATGGATTGAGTCATAGGCATAGGGCTAGTACTGTCATTCTTGGATTGCACTGTACAATGATATAACCATGACAAAGTATTTTTCCCACTAATATCAAAGGTGGATATTATTGATCTCTTTAGTTTTGTTCTCTATTATTGTTAAACACTTAGTCATATAGAAGGCAGTTTTGGGTGGCCATCACTATGACCAAACCACTCTATATAGATTGAGTTATGGATCTATTGGACTTGTTAATAATCTTTTATATGCTTAGATCTATAAGATAGGAGAAAGTATATGGCTACTAGGTAGTCTTATAGAATCCAGTTCAGTGAATGTCAAGGAAGGAAGAGTAAGTTAGTGTTTAATTGTGACTACACATTAGAAACTATATGTATCGAGTAAACCTACTTGAACAAGAATATTTGGAAAGACATAAAAAATGAGGTAAACCATTTTTGGATGACATGTAAACGCAATTTAATTATTTTAGAGTTTTTTAATGTATTTTTGCATGGATTACTAATCCCAATGAAGGAAAGTTAGCCAATCAGATTAAGATAAAAAGGGGAAGAATCAAGATCATTGATTTTATACTAGAAGAAATTATAAAATTTTATCTTAGGGAAATATCCAAAGGCTATTAAAAAATTATGTGAAGTGATGTGAATGCTTATGTAAAGGAATTGTATTATTGGAGGCTGCAAATGAAGTTGTAAAGTAAAAAAGTATAGTGACTAGGTGAAGTAGCAAAGACAAGAGAAAATATATATTAGACACTAGAAAAAATTAGAGTGTGGAAAGAGAAGATCTATAATCATCACTGTAAGTGTCAACTGAAGCATCAGGCATTAATACATTCTTCCAAGTGAATCAAGGTAAATCTCTTACCAGAGTGATCCTAACAAGCCTAAGCAAATATCCTAATAGGGTCCTTACTTCATTATAAGTTATAAATACTTTAATCTAGGTAGACCTTATAGTCTTGTAAAGATCTTAATAGAGTAGACCCCTCATAAGGTAGATCATCATATGTTATCATATATGTATCCCTAACAGGAAAAATTTATTACTATAATAGTGAAGATTTGTGGGTATCATACCTACCCAAGTTTTACCTTCACCTTGGAGGGTTTATGGGTAACCAAAAGTTTTGTGTTATGTGTTTGCTTTTAAGCCTATGGATGTGATGCAAATTTAGATTTATTTCATAATTTCAAGTTTAAAGGTTATGTTATTCATGATTGAGATATGAGAAGGATTAAGTGGTGAATACAATTCAGTTGTTATTTTTTGAAGGACAAAAT
Organism: Cupressus sempervirens; assembly: GCA_028749045.1. Lineage (NCBI taxonomy): Eukaryota > Viridiplantae > Streptophyta > Pinopsida > Cupressales > Cupressaceae > Cupressus > Cupressus sempervirens. The sequence continues at coordinate 757,083,293 of CM053793.1, read as the reverse complement.
TTTAAGTGATCTTGATTCACTCACCCTCTCAGTATTTTACCTTTCCAATAAACTTTGAACATTTCTATAGTTATGATAGGTGTAGCAATATCCTTCAAATATAGGTGCAATACTAGGTTTTGACCTATATTATTGTGCTTGATGACCTTGTTTCTTTAAATTAAAATAGTTAGTAGTAAACTTGAGCTTAGACTTTTTTTAGTAATCTAGCTCATGCAGATATTTATTTTATCTAGGTTTTCCACAATGATAGCATCTAGGTTGGTGCCTTGGACTTGCATTTTTTTCACTCCACTCTTTGATGATTCTCCTTCTTCGGTAGATGAAGAGTTCTTGATGTATACTAATCTAGATCTATCACTATATGACCTTGGTGATCTCACCAATTCTTCAAAATATCTTATAGCTTCAATACATTTTTTATCCTCTCCATTAGTTCATTCTTAGATCATAACTCATTTCTTAGTTGATCACTTTGTGATATTAGATTTGTAATCTCTATGTCCTTTATGTCTAGTTCCTAATTTGTGAGTAGTAATTGATTCATCATGTCCACCTAATTGTTTGTAAGCTTCTTCACATCAGATATACTTTTATCAAGTCTAGTAGTCATTTGTGTCTTCTCTTCTTCTATCATGAATGTATCTTTTTTCAACTTTCTTTTTTAGTTCAATCAATTCACATAGCCTTAGTGATTGTATGTAATTTTCTCTCTTCAATCCTTTGAGTTATCTATTTAGAATGTTGTTCTTCTCTAATAGATCTTCTGTAGCTACATCAATCTCAATGGAATTTCCATTGTCAAACATTCCTTTATAGTTCACTTCTTGATAGAGTGTATCATTTTGCTAAATAGCCATCTCTTTCCTTTTCTTTAAGGATTTATTCAACTCTTCTCTTCCTTCTTCAAGCTATTGTAGTATGATTTGGATGTCAAGCATTTTATTTCAATGATCATCCCTAATTTCTAAGTCTCTGTTTCCAAGATCTCAACTTTCAAACTATTAAAATTCTTTTAAGAAAAAAAATCTATTATACGAATTTTGAGAAGTATATTGGGAAAGTAAGATACTAGGAGGGCAAAGCAAAAGGGGCTGGGGGTGTGGGTTTACCTCATACTTGTGTCATTCCAAAAATTCTTTTTCAAACAATGTAACTTCTTACATATGTTTCCTGATGCTTGGTCATAATTATTTTACCTATTGATTCTTGACTTCAATTATCTCGACTTGTTTGGTATGGCTTGACACATACTGACTCTCTTTTCTCATCATTTACTATATACTCAATAACTCATCTTCCATAGGGATAGTCAATGATCATAGAATTTTTTGGCTCCTATAGAGATAGGTATATACATGAATGTTTACATGTCTAATAAATGCATAACTTGACCTATATAGAGTGACTCGATCGCAATGATGACTAACCAACTCTATCTTCTATATGACTAAGTTTTCAACACTAATTAAAAAAAAAAAAAAAAAAAAAAAAAAAAACCTAAAGAGATTAACAAGATTTTTTTTTAAATAATATGTTGAAGCTATCACTACATGAATCTTTTCTACTAACTCCCTAAACTCTAATGACTAAGGAGCTCCTCCTTTATGAAATAGGAGTTTTTTCATCCATGCATTTATCAAAAGGTACTATTGAAAGACTCCAATTCAATATTTTGAAACCAAAACTTCTTTACATTCCAATATGAAATTTATTAGTTTAAATCTAAGTATTTTCTATCTTTTACTAGTTAATTAGTGTTATAAATAAAAACCACCCACATAGAGTACATATCCAAATAAAAAGTTTAAATAAATATTAATCTCAGTGATTAGCTAGTGGTTTCAAATTATTCAAAGATTGGTTGATGTCACATGTAACACAATGTCTTCATCTAACACAATTACACACTAAAACTTAACATGGAGTAACTATTTCAGTCTATAACAAATAAAGCACAAATACTAGCTTGGCATGCCATTAATTCTAGGACAAGCTATTAATTATAAAATCAAAGGCTAGATATGCTCTTTGCATCTATAAGAGCCCAATATTGACTAATATTTCCCTCTAGTAATTCACCATGGTAATATTTTCATGCAGAGAAGAGCACACTCTATGTTAGGATCCCCATCAAATTAACCAAACACTTCATCACTATACGTTTTTTTTCAAACACTATATTTTTCCATAGTCACATGTAATTTAACTCACATTAGATGTTGTATGACCAAGCAACCCATTAATTTGAATTTGAAATATGGTGAGTGTGTAGCCTACAAAGTGCTTTTCTTTCATGAGATAGTGACACTTTTTCATGCTCTTGAACCCATGATATTCCTCCTCCATCCCACTTTTAACACTCACCACTTTTTGCACCATTCACACATATAACAAGGAACCTAAAAGAACCATAAAATACTATTGGTTCCTTTCTTCACCAATTTGTTTATTTGGTTCATTTTTTAGACCACACGTGTATTTCATTTGTGAGCTATATTTAATATATGAGATCGATGATTGGGAAGTGTGTGGACCTATTTGGTCATTGATTTCTCTAATGCAGATCTAGAATATTCTATGATCCATTTCATAAATTATAAATAGGGATTCAAGCATTAGGTTGAGGTTAGCTAGTAGATGCAAGGTAGATGTTATACTTGGAGTATGAAAGATCACGCATCATGCATGATGTATGAGGAAACTATTCTATTATAAATGAATCTTTGTATTTGGCTACAATTGAAAAGGCCTTGTAGCTCAACATGTATGAAGGAAATTGCCAAATCAATATAGATATGTGTTTCTCTCTCTTTTTAGCACTGTCTATCAATTATTATACACCAGTTGTGTTAAATCAATGAGGTTACATGGTAACTAGGTAAGGATTTGGCCCTAGTTATCATCCTCCCTTGTGTGAGTTCATATATGTATATTAAGGATTATTAGTTCTCATGTATACATTCCATGTTACTTTTCTAAGTGCAATAATGCCAATAATACCATAAGAATGTAATGTACCATTCATCTTATTATAACTAATAAATTCATCTTTTTTTTTTCATTGAAATAAATATTGGGGATGATGTAAAGTCCTCAATTTGTTTTTTGTATTGAACTTCCTTATTTACAACAAGAACACATGTATAACATTTTATGATAAGGGGAATCAATGAATAGTGCCCACCATAATAGGAACAACAAAAGCTAAGATACAACCCATGGGATTTAAGTTGACATTATAATATAAAAGAGAAAACAATAATTATAGAGGATGGATATAGATTTTGATGAATACATTAAATGAAAGAATATATCCATAGGTAAAATAATATGATGAAATGTTTTTAGTAGTAGGCATATGGATGAAATTGTAGATGTCATCATATTGCATATAGATCTATCTCCAATAAAAATTACCAACAATAAGAGAGATCTAAGTGGACTATGGTTTGAAGAGGTCCAAATTATCTAAACTTGATAGGTAGGTGTTGGTTGTAATTGGAACAAATTATTGATCTATTAATTCTCAATTAAACTACTTGAATTATAAAAGACATTAAGGTAGTTAATCCATGTTCTGAATGAGTACTTTTCTACATTACATAAGAAGAAAAAGGGGAATCCTTGGCAATAAATTCTCCCATTTTTATAAGTGTGGCATTTGAATCAATGACCTTGTATCCAACACCAATATTTTATTCTTGGTGTACATAAATATAAACCTATTAATGATTTACAGAATCACATACCTTATAAAAGACAAAAGAGGTAACTAAGCCATGTTAAAATGACTTATGCACTAGATAACACAAGAATACAAAGGTTTTACGTCTTCTAACAATTGGAAATGTAGAATAAAATATTAGCCTTAAAGTCAATTGTGATAAAGTGACTCTATTTTTTTGCAAATAGATTTCTGCATATAATTATACCAAATATGGACGAGATTGGTCTAGGATCCTTATGATAATAGTAGAACAATTAATGAGGTCCACAAACTAATTGAAGAAGGGTGTACAAGGATGAAGGAATAGAGTACATAAATTAGATTTCTAGACACACAACAATGAAAAAAACTCTATCATTTCTAGCACTAGAAAAAGTCAGATAGAAATGACAAGCACAAGAATAATTTTCTACCTTACTTTGGGCTAGTAGATTCTACTATTCAAAGGTCAAGGAATGTAATGTTGAATGAGGTCATATAAATATAAATCTATAGATGAGTGACAAATTATCAAAGGAGGAAACAAAATTAAAAACATTTTTTCCTAGTGGTACATCTTCAACACGAGAGATAGAGGGGAGGCATTTGTAATTTAGATAATTTATCCTTCAAGGGTAGACATCCTCTAAGAAGTGAGCTTATGTTGTGTTTATTTTTTTAATTAACTCCTAACATGGTTGGAACTCTTTAATTTGTAGATCATTCCATTGGTACCGTCCTTGCCAATATATTTCTTGATCAAGGGTATGGTTTATGGTTTGTTATTATTATGCATTATTATTGTGTATGGTATCCTATGGTGTATGGTTTCTTATTATTGTGTATTATTATTTTCACTATTTTGAAATTAATTATATTTGTGCACAATTGATTCCCCCCTCCCCCATGCTCTTAGTTGTGAGTTGTAGACTTTATTTTTTTTACCACATGGTCCTCTTTATTTCACCTTAATAAAAAACTCCCTCCCAAAAATCTTTTGAAGAGAAATATTTATTGAATTCATAAAATATCATTCCCTAAAGAGGAGCACTTACAATGAAAGATTTAAAAACAAAACACACACACATAGACATCAATTGCATAGTTTAGCAATATAGGTGTGGGCATATACTAGTAGATACCAATCCTTTAAATTCTATTAAAAATAAAATAATTTTCATAAAGAGCATAGGGAGAATAAGTCATCACAACTAAAGAAAGGTTAAGCAAATAAGTAGTTGAAGAAACAAAAAGTTGGTCTTTGATATTAACCGCCAAAGGTTTCTAGTAACATCATAACTAAATTCTTTATGCTAGAAGCTAATAGGGTGGGAAAGTTTATAAAGTGGACATTTTCAAGTAAGGAAAGAATTGGTGATGATTTTCTAAGTTAGTAGAAAATAAAAATGTGAGAGTAACTCAAAAAATAATTCTATTGCAGATTATAAAGGATTTTGAGCTGAATTAAATTTATAGAAATTCTAAATATATTTCCATGAATGCATGTTTATGTATATACATGTCTATTTGTATGCACACACATATTTTGTCTTTCAAAATAAAACCATTAATAATTAAGAACAAGAACAACAAATAGTATGTTGAAGCTATCCCTACATAAATCTTTTCCTCTAATTCCCTAAACTCTAATGAGTAAGGAGGTTATCCTTTATGACATATGAGTCTTTCCATCCATGCATTTATCAACAAGTACTATTAAAATACTCCAATTCAATATTTTCAAACCAACAAGCCTTTACATTTTTAACTTTAATTTATTAATTTAAATCTATTTTTTTTCTATGTTCAACTATTTAGTTAATGTTATAAATTAATACTAACCCCGTAATAGATATTCAAATAGAAAGCTTAAATGAATACTAATCTAATAGATTAGCTAGTGGTTGAAAAACTATTCAATGAATGATTCATATCATGTGTAATATAGTGCCTTCATTAAACACAATTTTGTACTGAAACTTAATACAGAGTAACTATTTCAGTCCATACCAAAAAAGTACAATAACTAATCCATCATGTAATTTTTGTTAGGACAAGTTATTGATTAGCAGTTGTGTTTTTATCTATGTGCAACAAAGACCCAATACAAATATATTATTATAGTATGTTGAAGCTATCCCTACATGAATCTTTTCCACTAACTGCCTAAACTCTAATGATTAAGGAACTCATCCTTTAGGAAATAGGAGTCTTGTCATCCACACATTTATCAAAATAAACCATTCAAGTACTCCAATTCAATATTTTCAAACTAACAACTCTTTACATTATTATTTTAAATTTATTAATTCAAATCTAAGTATTTCTATATTTAACTATTTAATTAATGTTATAAATAAATACTACCCACCTAAGATACATATCCAAATAAAAAGTTTAAATCAATACTAATCTCACTGATTAGTTCAAAGATTAATTGATGTCACATGTAACATAATGTCTTCATCAAACACAATTGCTCACTGAAACTTAAAATGGAATAACTATTTCAGTCTATACCAAATAAAACACAATAACTAACCTAGCATGCCTTTTATTCCGGGACAAGTTATTAATTATATATTCAAAGGCTCGAGACTATCCCCGTCCATAGGAGCCTGATATTCACCGATATTTCCCTCTATGCCTTCACCGTGGAAAGCCTTGCATGCAAAGTAGAGCACACTCTGCGTTAACATCCCCATCAAAGTAACCAGACACCCCATCACTATGCAGGCTGTTGCAAACGCTATATTTGTCCATAGTCCCATGACATGTAAACTCACCCTAGATGTTGTATAAACAAGAAACTCAGTAATTAGCAACTGAAATATGGCGAGAGCCCAGGCTGTAGAGCACTTTCCTTTCATGAGACGGTGGCTCCTCTTCATACCCTCGAACCCATAATATTCCTCCTCCATCACGCTCATAACACTCGCCACTTGCCACACCATTCTCACATACAACAAGACACTCGAAAACACCATGAAAACAATAAGGAATGCAATGGAAAACTGTATCCAATACGACTTACCGAATACTACGAAGCCCAACGCTAGAAAACAACAAGCAAAAGCAAAAGCCATTGCAATCTGGAAATAAATGGTGAAATACCAAAGGCAAGTTATCATCATCCGCTTCCACACTGTGGGCAAAACTTTCATGACCCCTGCAAAGGAGGGTTTGTGGCTGGCCACGGTGAAGACCACTGCTGCCATAGATGGCATCAAGAGAGAATAAGAGAGAAATGGGTACACAGCTTGCAGCAGTGAAAGCTTTGCCAATGGCTTGAAGGGTAGATTTTGCACATCGGTAGAGTCATAGGAATTAATCTTAGCAAGAAGAGGGTTGACCATAAATTTTTTGAGATCTAACAGAGCTAAAGGCAGCATGAAAACTAGAGTGATGGATCCCAATGATTTAGGTTGAGAGGTAATGGTTTTCAGGGCCTCTCCAACAATTCCGAACGCGCTCAATAGCCCTAAGCTTTTTGCTTTCCTATCCATGGCGGATTGCAGATTTTCCTCCTCCTTTATCTTACATGGAACTGCTTCATCAGCTGCCTGTATTTATAATGGTGTGTCTGGGAAGCACATAAGCTTGTAAATCTAGATTGAAAAAAATTTCTCAGCCATGTGGGTACATACAGAGAGAGTTAAAATTGATGACAACGAATAGCGAATACAATAGCTAGATTTCGTTTATTCCTCTATTATATCGTCCAACGCTGATAATTACGATGATGCTTCTGTGACTTTGCGTAATATTCTAATTATTGTCGTTAGGGAATTTAAATTTAATATTTGTCTATAAAAATAGAAATGCATTGGATTGGTCGAGAAAATTTTAGTTTAATTCTTGTTTGCTGCTTTCCCAAGATTCTTTGTATTATTTGAGCGTACTATTCAAAGTAGGAGCAAATCCCATTAATAATTATGATCATAGTAGAAAATTTATTTAAATTTCATACGAGACAACCTACAACTTAGAGGAATTTTTGAGATCTCTTATATAAGTAGAAATTAGAGTTTCTACCACTTTTAAGGTGTAATTTTTTTGTTTAATTCTTGTTACCTTGTTTTCTAAGATTATTTGTATTATTTGGGTGTGTAGAAGCAAATTCTATTAGGCTCTGTTTGGTTGCAGAATAGGAAAATCTAAATACCCGCATTTGCCATTTTGACGTTAGTTTGTAAAATACAAAATTAGAATTAGAATTTGCGTATCCTTATTTGACCCCAAAACGAGCATAGGGAAATCCCTATAAAAGGATGGAATAAGAATAGCTTATTCTTATTCTAGTTTTTAATAAACCCAATATGATGGGTTGTCCATTCCGTGACTTTGTTTTTTGATTGTATTTTGCCACTCAAATGCATTTTTTGAATTATTTTCTCCATTCATCATAAGATATAAACTAGGTCATCAATATTTAATGTTTAATATGTGTGTGTGTTTTTTAATGACAAAAAAGATTAATATCAAATTTGATATATTTTCTACACTTTCATAAAATTATCTTTACAAATGAATCTTAATTGTATTTTTTATTTTCTTTAATATATTTAAAGATAAAATGATTTTAGTTTTGATCTTAAAATGATTTGATTTAATTTAGAATTTAATTTATAATATACAATGTAGTATGTTGTCTAAATTTCAATGAATTTCACAAGATGTGGTATATCTTTCACTTATAAAGCCAATTTAAAAATAAAATAAAGGCTAATTAAAATAATTTATCTTTTTCAAAAATTAATAAACAACCAGTCATTATAAATAATTTATTTATTTATTTAAAATATTTCCAAACTAAAAAATTAATAATTATATTTTAAAATAAAACTTATTCTAATTTCTATTTCAATTGTTGCAACCAAACATAGAATATGCATATTTTGACTCATCTTCCAAGTCAACCAAACATGTCCAAATGATATTCCAGAATTTATTTTAAGAATGTACAAACACCATAAGAGATCTTATTCTAGCATAGATGAATGGCACATTCGACAATTCTTGCAACCAAACTGGCCCTTATAGTAAAAAAATAATTTAAAGTTCATATAGAGCAATGTATAATTATAATTAGTTTGCCTAACTGTAATTTTCAATGGCTTCTTGACAATTAATTTATATCTTGATTATCATGCACAATCCCATCCATTTAACCTATGGTCCTCTAAAAATCTATCATTAAAAAAAATTACTTCTTTTTATTTCTATTTTTTTATTAGTTCTAATGATTTTTATAGGTATTCTATTTTATTTTTCGACAAGAAGAAATAAAGATTTTAAGACATTCTTCAAGAGGCCTTGCACTCCTAGGAGGATTTTCCTGTCCAAGTGTTAACATTGGGTGCATGTCATGGAAACAGTTGTCTGAAAATAAGCTATGTTTCTATTATTTTATACCACAATATTTCCTTGGACGTCTCTTTAGGAATAAGCCTCATAAGTGTGTCAATAAAGTATGTTACTCTGGCCTATATTCACATTCTAGTTAATCCATCACTATTTTGCTTCCATTCATCAACACAGTCTTTTGTTCTAGGTTGAATATGCAACGAAATTTATGGCTTCCTTTTTTGAATTTTAACAGAGATTACACTTCTATCTCTAGATTTCAACAAAAATGAAGGTTTGTTTTTTAATTATGGATCTCATCAATACTATGATTAACAAATTTTGCACCACTGATGCTTCAAATCTAGCAAACATTAGATTGCATTTGTTTGATATGAAGTAATATTTCAAATCTTTTTGCATAAAATAAAATAAAATTTCACCAATTATTAATTTTCTTCCTTTTTTTATTTTCAGATTAGTGCACCTAGGAAGATCAAAGTAACACCTGCTGACGTATGGATAAGATATTGTAGCAATGATTAGACTTCTTTCGGACACCAATCAATGACAAGTTAAGGAAAAGTATGAGAATGAGGTGCTCCACCTAATACATTTTCTAACTCTGAGGGGAAATCAATATGATATTGGCTATATATATATATATATATATTACATTATCTTCCAATGATTTTAATCTTAGAAAGGAATTTGATTTAAATAATTTGAGGTGATTAAATCGATTGGAGTGCCTATAACAATTTTTTTGACTATTCTAGATATTTACTTGTCAATCTATTGAATATGTTATACAAAAATATGTTGAGTTGGAAAGTATGCCCAAGACCAAAATATTTTATTTGTTTCACATAAACTATGTTGGTTAGCACACCAATTTACATTCTTTATACTACCTTTAGCTTCAAGTATATGGACCATCCTGCCTTTATATTTTAATTGTAATTTATCAGTATGTTACAAATCCAATTAATTGACCCTTTACAACATCTAAATTGGGGCTTCTTATGTGGTGTTTTACACATATGGAGCAATAGCTAAATTTAGTTGTCTAATCAACTATACAAGTTGAATTTGTATCAAGTCCCAAATTATATTCTCTTTGGGACATTTAACTTCTGGGACTTGTATAACCTTGCATTTTCATTGGGTATGCCATTTATCTGCATATTAGGTATGTCATTTTATCGATTCTTTTGTATAGCTTTTGTATAGTGCTTCTAGGCTTCTGAAGCCCCCTTCCTTGATTTAGGATAGTTATTGTATAACTCTTTTAGGGTTTTGAAGTTCCCTTTCTGGATTTTGGAAAATTTTTTTCTATAATTGGCCTCCGATGAAGTAACTTGAAATAAATCTTGTCATGGCATTTTTTGAATATCTATATCTACTTTCCTCAAATATATTTCTTAATTATGGAATTGAAGTAGTTTAATTATGGAATTAAAGTGGTTAAATTAATGTAGTGAGCTTTTTAAAGTAGACATAGTGGTTTTATAAGGTTGGAGATACTAGTAAACAACATAACCATAAATTCCATAACATGAAAAATCTCATGGAAATATCCCAAAACAAGTCAAAGCTCCCAACAACTTCTGTGATCCAAAATATTAGATTTCCTAAACCAAGAAAAATGTAAAATAGTGGAAAACTTTTTTTTTTTCAATTTAACTATTTATTATCTAATATAAATATCATTTTTCAACACCTCCATTATTGTTTTTAGACACTAGATTTGGCCTTGGAGATGTAAATCCTCTTCATCAAGTTCATCATTGGGAGTTAGCTGGCTAGCAATGAATTTCTTATTTTTGTCCCATTTTCCTTACCATAGCTGACATCTTCCTTATTTTTTTTAGTATTTCATCATAGCCTAATAGGGCATACTAAGTTTTCCTTTTAAACAATCAAATAAATAGTGAGTATGATATCACATAAGTTAAGAGAGCTTAAGATGGAAACTAAATACCCAGTCAAAATTTCAAATAAATTTTAGAGATTTCAAGACAATAGAACTCCTCATTATTTGTCACCCTGATATCTAATTTAAAAGGTCAAAGTTTCATTTGAAATTTTTTCTAAACCAAAGTTAGTTCTAATAGTGATTAACCAAACAACCTTTAGTTATTCTTCATGTAATCCATTATTCTGGCTGCATAATTGAACATTTTCATTAATTTATTTACTTCACTCACCATAAATTTCTCTTTGAAATGGTGGTTCTATTGAAAGATAAAAATGTTTTGCATTTAGTATGAATATTGATTAATACAATTTCATTCCTTTGTTGCTTTGTTTTGTCCTCTATTTATATAAGCATATGTTTGCTTCTATTTTTCTTTGCCACATATTTTCTATATTGTGTAGAATTCTATTTGGTGTAGAACTCCACAACCAACTAATACATTAGTTATTTCTTTCATGGTTACAAATCCTCTACCTCTTGAACCTAATATATTGAACAAATTGTTGGACTTAGTATACATTTGGGATAGCCATAGATCTTGCTATATCAATACATCCATCCTTTGCTACCTATGAGAGTGAAAATTGTAATGAATCTAAAACCATGAATTCTAAGTGGACTACTCTAAATATCTCCAATACAAAATTCCAAAACATTTTTTTTCACTCGTTGACAATGTTATCTACTTGGGGACAGACAAAAGAAAATGTCGAGATAATCTGTGAACATGCTCAAATGTAAAATGTTTAAGTAGTTGTTGAAACTTAGTTTTCACACACATTGCCCTATAATCTTTGTGCACACACATGAAAATAAACACTTTCCTAAGACTCCAACAACTATCAAGAGCTCTATTCGATGCACACTTTTTTGGAGAAAAAATTAAAACTACCCCCAAGAAAATACCATAGAGCCAATCAAAAAATATATTTTAATATTCTAAATATTTTAATAGAAAATTTCAGCTAGACCATAATATAAATAAAAGAGATTTCTTGCAATTTAACTAGTTTCCATGACAACATTGAATATGCAAAAGCATCTTGGAGACATTAAGACTTCTATGCAGCTCTTTGCAAGGATCGTAGATTTTAGAAAAACTTAAGTTTCGACGTTATTGCAATAGCAGTTTCATTAGAATCCTTTAATTCTATGAATTCATTCCTATAGGCACCAATACAAATCTCCTCTCCAAATAAACATGAAAACAAATTCTTTTGCTTACATAAATATATGTAATATAATTGTTTTGCAGTAAGTGGTAGGCTATTCTTAGGTCAAACAACATTAGTTAGCATTGCTATACTTTAGGTGCTAACAATGGCTGATTCCACCAGATACTTTATGTAGTTCCTTACCATGATCAAACATATTTATCTTGCTTATCATCACTAATGATAATAGTAGGTGCATTATTAATGAAAAAATCTGGCATTAGAGAACTTCTATTAATACAAGTTAGGTCTTGATTTGAGGCTATTAAAGAAAATATTTACTCTATATTAATTTGCAGAATATTAAAATAACTTTTCTTCAGATTACTATATGACGAATGAATATGGGTTCCTTTATTTATGAATTTTCATTCTACGTAGTGGTAATTAAATGTTTACATAATTACTCAATTCACTCATTGTAACTACCTTAATTAATGCCAATGCAAAGAAAGTAGCCATTTCTCTTGTTGAATCAACTAATACTAGAAAGAAAATGCCATTTCTATGCCCAAGTGTTCAAATATAGAACTATTGTTCACAAGAATATATTTTCTATTGATAATTAGATTATAACTTCTAATGTCACTTTAGTCCAAGAAATTACAAAGCGAATTCTAGAATTCTGAGTGATAATAGTTTTGCTAAATGTAGATATCCCTATATTTTCTTTCTTGTTGGTTCTTTTGGTCTTGCTGTGGAGGTGGGGTTTGTGTTTCTTTATGTGTTTGTTGGAAAAATGTTGGCATTCCATCATAGTCAAATGTTTAGAATATAATTGTTGCTCACACACATTTTGACCTCTCAAGTTCTATTTTTGCCCAAATTATTATTTATTTCAATATTTTGTAGTGCCTGCCCCTAGTTTACATTTTTCGAGCTACATTTATGTTATGATTGCCAAACTCTTTTAGGCCAATTTATGTTTGATGAGTAGTATTATTATTTTAGAGATTATCAGATGATGTTTACACTCAGTTATTATATGATGAGATTACTTGGTACTCTATATTTCATGCATGTATGATGATTATTCAATGGTTTTAGTTATCGATGATGATTATTTGGATGGCTTATTATTTCATGTGCCTCTTATGGATACTTACCCCATACTGCATGTGTATGGTGTGCGTGCTGTTTTATTTATGTATGGTGTTTCTGATATGGTTAAGGAAGGGAGTCGTAGTCACCTGCTAGTCGGGATCTACACGATGCACCACTTCCTGCCATTTCCTGTTTAGCTTAGAATATTGTGTTTGTACATGCATGGATTTTATGCAGGTTGCAGGTATCGGGTATCGACTTCCCTAAATTGTCAGGATGAGCGTACCCTATCGCACTATCTCAATGGTAAGAGAGGGGAGATAAACTCTTAAGTCCAAATCCTAAACCCTCTAGCCAATTGTCCTAATTGATAATTAGGACAAGTATCTGAGTTAGTACCCTCCGAATGCATCAAATGATGTAATTTTGTGATTATAACCCTTCTGTTTGATTTGGTATGTATTTTTCTATGATGGGTTTTCGTATGTTGCTTTATGAGTCCTTGGTGTGTTTTCTATTAATTAAGTCTAATTAAAAAGACTAATTAATGATTTAATTTAATAAGGAATTATTATGATATCTTTATATTTAATTAATTAATTAATTAATTAAATAAAAGAATTAAAATTGGAAATTAAAGTTTAAGATATATTTAGAACAAGATAATATTTATTTAATTTAATAATAATATATTTGGAGTTCATTTTTAAATAAATGCTAAATATTATTGTTATTTAAATTAATTAAATATGTTATCAATTAAGTTCTAAAATAAATTAAAAAGTTGAAAGATATAAATTTATTAAGAATTCTAGATCACATGATCTAATCATGAGTTAAATATAAGAATTAAATTAAAAGATTAAATTATAAAAATTAATAATGTTATTTTAATTTCTTAAAAGTGCACATAAGATTTAAAGTAATAAATTAATTAAGAATTGAAGTCAAGTGAAATTTTAAATAAAGTTATTTAATCATTCAACTTATTGTGCATGAAAGTTGAATGCAAAAGAATTAGAAAAGATAATAAAAGTTAATTTGAGTTAACTGAGTTGTGCAAAGAGTCTTCTCGGGTAAACGCACAATTAGTGCCCCGAATTGAGGAGAATTTGCTTATCACAACTTTGGGGGTTCATTTTTTTGAGGATACGAATTTGGACGAGAATTTTTGGGAGGAAGACAATTTTTGGAAGCAAATTTCAGAAGGCTGATACGAAGAAAGTCTTGAAGGGGAAGGTTATTGAGAGGAGCGAATTCGCATACAGTTTTCTGGAGGTTGCATAATAGCATCAGGATCAGGTAGGGTCTTGTGTTTTTTATCCATTAAATATGCAATTATCCCTTCCTGTCTTCTTCGTGTCTGGGGTTTGTAGATCTGAATTCTCTGTGATAAAAGTTTTAAGCTTTCAAATCTTGTGAAGTTATTAATTATTCGTCAATAATTTTTGTATCCATGGAGACTGGATGAATTAATTAGAACCATTGTTTTCTTGATTTAGAAATTAAGATCTAAGTTAATAAGGGTTTTGTTTTAATGAATTGAAAAGTTCTGGATAAAAAAATATAAGAAAAAAAAAAAAAATATATATATATATATATATATAAATATATATATATATATAAATATATATATATATATATATATATATATATATATATATATATATAAATATATATATATATTTATATATTACATATTTACCCCTTTGGAAGAAATTGTTTTTATTAAAAAATTAAAAAAAAATAAAAAAAAAAATTAATTAAACAAAATTAATTTTTAAAATAAAAACTAATTTTATTTGTATTAGAATAAATTTAATTTTTAAAAAAAATATATATTTAAATTTAATAAAGTGGGGGGGGGGGAATTACCCCGTACCCGCCCCCACTGTCGGCGCAGGCCGACAGTACCTGCGTCGCAGGTACTGCGACGGCAGGTACAGAGTACCTGCCGCCGCAGGCCCTGCGACCGCAGGCCTGCGGCCAAAGCCGACGGGCTATAAACGTTGGGAATTCGGTTTTTAAAATTTTTTTTAAATTTTTTTTTTATTATTAAAAAAAAAGAATTTTGTTTAATTAAAAGTTTTAAATAATAAAAATTATAATATATTTAATTTTTATAATATATTAATTTTTTTTAATATTTAATAAATAAATATTAATTGCATTGTTATAGTTGTAAATTGTAATTTATTAATAATTTTGTTTAAATATTAATAAATTAACAATTATTGGTTGGATTAAAATAATTAATTAGATCTAATAAATATTAATTAATTTAATTAAAATTAGTTTAATTAAGTTAATTAATAAGGAATGTTATTTGACTAAATTATAAAATTGGATACTGATTTAATGTAAATTATTATAGAACTGGGTTATTCGAAAAAGGGTAGTTGTGAAAACTTTGTTACTTGAATTCGACATTGAACTAAAACACAAACCTTACCTTAACTTAAATAATATACTTTCAGATCCAATCTCTGAGACTTTGATGTTGTCTTTGTACTTTGAATGTTTTGGGGTTGGTTTAGCGTTGACCAGTTTAGGTTGTTACCAGAGGCTCGGGGTTTGTGAATGTGATGTCTTGATGATTTGGTCTCGATCTTTCTTAACCTGACCATGGTAATGTGATGAAGTGCTCTATGACATGATTGTGTTTACTGTTTGTGATTGCTTTCCAGTTTCCTTGTGTGAAGCTGAGATGTATGTATTTGAGAATACCTAACTTAACCATTTCGGAGTCTCGATCAGTTATACTTGTATTACTTTCTGGTTGCTCATTAGAGAACCATTGGATTTTGTGACTTATCATTGATGCCTTCAGTTGCTAATAGAGAACTGTCGTGATTACTTGATTACTATTTGATGTTATCTGTTGCTCATGAAGAACTGATATATTTTGTGGATTATCTTTTTATGATATTTTCAGTTGCTCGCATAGGACTGAGATGGTTTTATTATGATTCTTTGATTTATGAGTTCATGAGCTAGGGTAGGTTATCTATGTGTAGAGTCGGGAAGTGGCTTACAATGGGGGTCGAGCCCTAAGTGGCTGCCTTGAGAAACCCATTGTAAGTCGATTTTAATAAGTGAAAACATTTACACTAAATGAGAGAAAATGAACCTAACAAGATAATTGTATGTTCTCTCCCATGCCATGAGTGCTAGTACAGACTAGGATGGGGTAGAGAGGACACTTGGTTACGACCTTGCATACCATAGTATGCCTCGTCAGTACGAGAGGATACTAGTGGCCGCAGGATCAGTAGGGACCCGGGATTCCTAAGGGATTGCTCGGGTAACTTCTACATGACTTTTGCGATGACACTTTCCCGCTTGCATATTAGGTTTTCTACGTGTCTTGTGGTACCTCTGGGATTTAGATGTCGGTCATTTTAGGAACCCTTGAGTTAGCATACTTATAGGATTTCCTGGACTTAGAGAGTATTTATGATTATAGGTTTTGTTATCCTATTTGGGACTTGAGACTATCTCCTCAGCACGGTGGGAGTGGACCATTTAGGTTCCACGCGGTCGGGTGGTAGTGCTTTTACTCTTACCAATGAGATCCGTTCCGTGGTCACCGTGGCTGGAGATTTCGTGATTGGCATTTACCTTCACTATGTTCTTGGATTAGTATGATGGATGATTAGATTTTATGATAGATGTTTTATCATTATGGATGTATGGATGTATCATGTATGGTGAATAATTTTCATATATTTTTACTGTACTTTGTATCATGGATTTGAGGATGTTGTATCTTGATCTTTACATATGTATATTCTTTTAAGCCTTTCATACCCTGTGACATGTACAGTGGATGAATGAGCATTCCGAATTAATTTGCCAAGGAGCATTGGGAACAAATGTATATTATGGATATTGGAGTTCCTGATTATTCTTCTATATGTATGTGTTAGTTGTTAGACTTAGAATTAATTAAATTTAAACATGACTCAACGTCTTGGGATCTTTAAGAAATGTAACTTGCAATGTATGTTTGTCGATGATTACATGTTATTGCTTCCGCTACTACTTGTTTGATGTGTATGTCATACTTTCTTACTTAAAAAAAAAAAAATGTTTAGCAAACTTAGTGAAACTTTAGGTTAATTCTTTTGGATCCCTTGGCGGGGCGTTACATCTGGTATCAGAGCCTAAGTTTCTACATTGGGAGCTCTGGGTATATTGGAACGCCACTAGTGTTAACTAGTTGAATAAAAATGCAAACCTTAAACTAAAACTTGAAGCTAGTTGAACTGAAACTGTATATAAACTATTAGTTACCTATTTTATTCATACTTCAACACTCAAAACTTCAAAACTAAAATTATACTTAAACTGAAATTATAGGTAAACTGAAAACTGAAAATATCTTGTTTGCAAAACATGTGTCTTTTATCTATGTATTTCAGTAGTATGTTTCATGATTATTTTAGCATCTTGTGTCTTGGATATTATTGTAGGATGGTATCTGGGACGAGATCTTCCGTTAGGGGCTGTAGCCTTGGCCGTGGCAGAGGTCGTGGACGAGGCAGAGATGTTAGTGTTCATGAGTCTATCCATGAGAGCCCCATTCAGGAAGAGAATAGGGAAGAGCATGTCAGTGAGCATCAGGAAGAGAACCACGATGAGGGACATGCCGACTCTGAGGAGGTTGATCTGAGGCAAATGATGCGGACCCTTATTGATCGCTTACCTCCTGTTCTTGAGCAGGATAGAGCACACCAGGATGGACATGAGCATAGACACAGATCTAGGAGTCCTCAGAAGGACCGACATAGATTCATAGTATCTTCTCAGATGAAGGATCTTCAGAGGTCCAAGATCAAACCCTTTAATGGGCAAGGTTCTGGGTATGTAGCTGAGCAGTGGCTTATTGCCCTTGACAGGATTTTTGCTATGCAGGACTTTGACAGTAATGTCAAAACAAGGTTTGCCATTACCAATCTGGAGTTATTTGGAGCCACCTGGTGGACTATTGAGGAGAAGAAGTTGGGCATTGACATGGGTAGTGTCACTTGGGAGATTTTCTTGGAGAGTTTTCATGAGCGATTCCTACCAGAGGAATGGAAGCAGCATAGAGCAGATGAGTTCCATAACCTGAGACAGTTCACTATGACCGTTGTAGAGTATGAGCGCAAGTTCTATGAGCTCATGCCTTTTTCGGGATTCAGTGACAACCCAGCACAGTTGGCACAACATTTCATTCGAGGCTTGAACAACCGTTTTATTGGGGGTGTTAAGGTATTTGAACCTAAGACCCTCAAGGATGCGGTACATCGAGCTATCCTGGTAGAGCAGAGTGTCAACTTTGGGCAAGGAGGATTTGTGGGAGCGCCTACTATAGCAGGACCTAAGGGCAACCACAATTCCGGTGGAATCAGGAAGCCTCCCTTCCCTAGGAGGAATCAGTATTCTCAGCCGCATTCTCATCAGCATTCTCAGCAGCAGCCTCAGCAGCATAAGGGATTTTACCCTCAGGCACAGAGTGGTGGCGGTGGATCCAACCCTAGGATCAATCGCAATGCTCAATGTAATAGGCAGAATCAGCAATCTCGGCCTGCACAGAGCAACCAGTCTTTTGCTAGCAGGGGTAGCCACCAGCGATCGAATGCACCACCTATAGGGAGAGGATCTGGCAGAGGCACGGGATGTTATTCATGTGGACAGATTGGTCATATTGCAGCATACTGCCCACAGCGAACATCTCAGTATTCAGGACCCAGGCCAGCAGCATCTGAGCCTACAGTCGGAAATACAGGTGGATCTCATAGAGTATTTGCAGCGGTGGATCACCGTCAGGCAGACCATCAGGGGACAGTAGTTGAGACTACAGGAGCTATCCGAGGTACACCTCTCTCTATATTATTTGATTCAGGTGCTACAGATTCTTTCATTTCTCCATCTCTAGTTGATAAGTGTAAGCTGGAGTCGGTTAAGCAAGACCATGGTTGGCAAGTGGAACTAGCCTCAGGTGCTAAAGTTTCCACAGATTCGGTAGTTCACAAGTGTGGACTTAGCATAGGAGGGTTTGAGACTTCAGTCGATTTTCGAGTTATTCCTCTTGGCTCCTACGATGTGGTCTTAGGTATGGATTGGCTTGGCTCTCATAGGGCTAGTATTGACTGCAGAAAGAAGACCATTTTGTGTCAGGATGACCAAGGGAAGGATGTGGAGATTGTGGGGATACCGAGGCCTATATCCCTACAGATGATCTCTGCTATGCAACTTAAGCGAAGCTTTCGTAAGGGGTGTCAGGTATTTGCCATTTCAGTAAATGAGCTTGATGAGGAAGAATCTATGAGGAAGACCCTAGATCACCCTATTTTACAGGAGTATGTTGATGTCTTTCCAAGCGAGATTCCAGGCATGCCTCCAAAGAGAGACATTGATTTTAGCATTGAGCTCACTCCAGGAGCGGAACCTATCTCTAGAGCTCCTTACCGTATGACCACTCAGGAGCTAAGTGAGTTGCGTTTGCAGTTAGAGGAACTTTTGGCCAAGGGTAGTATTCGACCTAGTGTATCACCATGGGGAGCTCCAGTGCTCTTTGTGAAGAAGAAGGATGGTTCTTTGCACCTTTGCATCGATTACAGACAACTGAATAAGGTGACAATAAAGAACAGGTATCCTTTACCAAGGATTGATGATTTATTTGATCAGATCAAGGGAGCTACAGTGTTCTCTAAGATTGATCTTAAGTCAGGATACCATCAACTTCGCATCAAGGAGGCTGATATTCATAAGACCGCCTTCCGAACTCGCTACGGGCATTATGAGTTCACAGTGGTACCCTTTGGGCTGACAAACGCTCCATCAGTTTTCATGTGCTTAATGAATGGGGTGTTCCGTTCCTATCTTGATAGATTTGTTCTTGTGTTCCTCGATGATATTCTGATATATTCTAAGTCCCAAAAGGAACATGAGGAACATTTGAGTTTAGTTTTGCAGTGCTTGAGAGATAATCAACTTTATGCCAATGCGGCAAAGTGTGATTTCTTTCAATCAGAGATACAGTATTTGGGACATGTTATTTCAGGCGAAGGTATCTTTGTAGACCCTGCGAAGATCCAGGCAATAGTAGATTGGCCTGCACCCACTACTGTGTCGGAGATTCGTAGTTTCATGGGTCTAGCTGGGTATTACCGCAGACTTGTTCAAAACTTCTCCAGAATAGCACACCCTATTACCTCCCTTCAGAGGAAAGAAAAGAAGTTTCTTTGGACAGAAAAGTGTGTAGAAGCATTTCAGAAACTCAAAGAGCTTCTGACCAGTGCACCGATCTTAGCTGTACCTGATCCAAAAGGTGAGTTCATGGTGTGTACAGATGCTTCCCTCGAGGGTATTGGAGCAGTTCTAATGCAAAATGGTCAAGTGATTGCATATGAGTCACGCAAACTCAAGGATCATGAGTTGAATTATCCTACACATGACCTTGAGTTAGCAGCAGTAGTTCATGCCTTAGTGAGATGGAGACATTTCTTGTTGGGACACAGATTTGAACTACATAGCAATCATCGTAGTCTTCAGTACATATTCACGCAGCCTAATATGAATGCTAGGCAAAGGCGTTGGATGGAGTTTTTGTGCGAGTATGACTTTGAGGTGAAGTATATCCAGGGGAAGGAGAATGTCGTAGCCGATGCTTTGAGTCGCAGGAAACATGTGATATCATCTATGACCCTTAGTGTCGATTTGAGATGTCAGATACTTCAGGCACTCCCCACTGATTCATGGTATCTGGAGGTGTGCAGTGAGATCAATTCAGGGAGATCCTTGGAGGGAAAGTTTTCAGGCTATGTCCTAGAGTCAGATGGCCTTTTGAGACTTTCAGGAAGGATCTATGTGCCGCTACTGGATGAGCTTCGCATATTGATCCTATCAGAGGCCCATCGTGCACCTTACTCGGCACATCCAGGTGTCAAGAAGATGCATGCAGATTTGCGACGTTTATTCTATTGGTCCGGGATGAAGCGCGACATTGCTGATTTTGTGGCTAGATGTCTTGAGTGTCAGAGAGTCAAGGCAGAACACCAGCATCCGACAGGACTTTTGCAACCGAATCTCGTTCCTTCATGGAAGTGGGACATCATCTCTATGGATTTCATAGTAGGATTACCTATGACTCTTCGTCGTCATGATGCTATCATGGTCACCGTTGATCGGTTGACCAAGGTGGCACATTTTGCACCAATCAGGTCTTCCTACACTGCAGCTTCAGTGGCTAATGTCTTCATGCGTGACATTGTGAGACTACATGGTATTCCCCGAAAGATCATTTCGGATAGGGATCATGTTTTCACTTCCGCATTTTGGACATCACTACAGCATGATCTTGGAGCGCAGTTGAACTTCAGTTCAGCATATCACCCAGAGACAGATGGGCAGACAGAGAGAGTGAATCAGGTTCTCGAGGATATGTTGAGGATGTACGTGATGGATAGGCAGACCCATTGGGAGGACTATCTCTACCTAGTGGAGTTTGCTTACAACAACGGGTATCACAGTTCTAATGGCATGGCACCTTTCCAAGCCTTATATGGACGCCCTTGTCGTACACCTTTGAGTTGGGATAGCCTTGAGGATCGCATCCTGTTGGGCCCAGAGATGCTTCGTGACATGGAGCAACAGGTGGTGCGTATCCGAGAGCACTTGACAACGGCACAGGATAGGCAGAAGAAGTATGCCGATGCTCATAGGTCAGATAAGCAGTTTGCTGTGGGTGAGAAGGTTTTCTTGAGAGTGCGTCCGCAGAAGAGTCCGATCCGTTATGGAAAGGGCTCGAAGCTAGCACCTCGCTTTGTGGGACCATTCGATATTCTTGAGAGGATTGGTCCAGTTGCCTATCGTCTTGCTTTACCGCCCAGCCTTGCTCGCATTCACGATGTTTTCCATGTTTCAGTACTTAGACAGTATATTCCTGATGTTGTACATATTCTTGATTGGAATGCATTACAGGTAGAGGACGGGCAACTGGCTTTGGAGCCAAGTCGTATTCTGGAGCAGCGGGAGTTGACCCTCAGGGGTCGAACCATAGAGCAGGTAAGGGTCCAATGGGACCCTACTGATGACTCTTCAGCGACATGGGAGGATGCATCTAGATTACGGGATTTATATCCCTATTTGTTTATAGGCTTCCAGGAGTAAGCCTAAGTCTAGGGGGGGTGGATGTAGTGCCTGCCCCTAGTTTACATTTTTCGAGCTACATTTATGTTATGATTGCCAAACTCTTTTAGGCCAATTTATGTTTGATGAGTAGTATTATTATTTTAGAGATTATCAGATGATGTTTACACTCAGTTATTATATGATGAGATTACTTGGTACTCTATATTTCATGCATGTATGATGATTATTCAATGGTTTTAGTTATCGATGATGATTAGTTGGATGGCTTATTATTTCATGTGCCTCTTATGGATACTTACCCCATACTGCATGTGTATGGTGTGCGTGCTGTTTTATTTATGTATGGTGTTTCTGATATGGTTAAGGAAGGGAGTCGTAGTCACCTGCTAGTCGGGATCTACACGATGCACCACTTCCTGCCATTTCCTGTTTAGCTTAGAATATTGTGTTTGTACATACGTGGATTTTATGCAGGTTGCAGGTACCGGGTATCGACTTCCCTGAATTGTCAGGATGAGCGTACCCTATCGCACTATCTCAATGGTAAGAGAGGGGAGATAAACTCTTAAGTCCAAATCCTAAACCCTCTAGCCAATTGTCCTAATTGATAATTAGGACAAGTATCTGAGTTAGTACCCTCCGAATGCATCAAATGATGTAATTTTGTGATTATAACCCTTCTGTTTGATTTGGTATGTATTTTTCTATGATGGGTTTTCGTATGTTGCTTTATGAGTCCTTGGTGTATTTTCTATTAATTAAGTCTAATTAAAAAGACTAATTAATGATTTAATTTAATAAGGAATTATTATGATATCTTTATATTTAATTAATTAATTAATTAATTAAATAAAAGAATTAAAATTGGAAATTAAAGTTTAAGATATATTTAGAACAAGATAATATTTATTTAATTTAATAATAATATATTTGGAGTTCATTTTTAAATAAATGCTAAATATTATTGTTATTTAAATTAATTAAATATGTTATCAATTAAGTTCTAAAATAAATTAAAAAGTTGAAAGATATAAATTTATTAAGAATTCTAGATCGCATGATCTAATCATGAGTTAAATATAAGAATTAAATTAAAAGATTAAATTATAAAAATTAATAATGTTATTTTAATTTCTTAAAAGTGCACATAAGATTTAAAGTAATAAATTAATTAAGAATTGAAGTCAAGTGAAATTTTAAATAAAGTTATTTAATCATTCAACTTATTGTGCATGAAAGTTGAATGCAAAAGAATTAGAAAAGATAATAAAAGTTAATTTGAGTTAACTGAGTTGTGCAAAGAGTCTTCTCGGGTAAACGCACAATTAGTGCCCCGAATTGAGGAGAATTTGCTTATCACAACTTTGGGGGTTCATTTTTTTGAGGATACGAATTTGGACGAGAATTTTTGGGAGGAAGACAATTTTTGGAAGCAAATTTCAGAAGGCTGATACGAAGAAAGTCTTGAAGGGGAAGGTTATTGAGAGGAGCGAATTCGCATACAGTTTTCTGGAGGTTGCATAATAGCATCAGGATCAGGTAGGGTCTTGTGTTTTTTATCCATTAAATATGCAATTATCCCTTCCTGTCTTCTTCGTGTCTGGGGTTTGTAGATCTGAATTCTCTGTGATAAAAGTTTTAAGCTTTCAAATCTTGTGAAGTTATTAATTATTCGTCAATAATTTTTGTATCCATGGAGACTGGATGAATTAATTAGAACCATTGTTTTCTTGATTTAGAAATTAAGATCTAAGTTAATAAGGGTTTTGTTTTAATGAATTGAAAAGTTCTGGATAAAAAAATATAAGAAAATAAAAAAATATATATATATATATAAATATATATATATATATATAAATATATATATATATATATAAATATATATATATATTTATATATTACATATTTACCCCTTTGGAAGAAATTGTTTTTATTAAAAAAAAAAAAAAAAAAAAAAAATTAATTAAACAAAATTAATTTTTAAAATAAAAACTAATTTTATTTGTATTAGAATAAATTTAATTTAAAAAAAATATATATATATTTAAATTTAATAAAGTGGGGGGGGGGGAATTACCCCGTACCCGCCCCCACTGTCGGCGCAGGCCGACAGTACCTGCGTCGCAGGTACTACGACGGCAGGTACAGAGTACCTGCCGCCGCAGGCCCTACGACCGCAGGCCTGCGGCCAAAGCCGACGGGCTATAAACGTTGGGAATTCGGTTTTTAAAATTTTTTTTTTAATTTTTTTTTTATTATGAAAAAAAAAGAATTTTGTTTAATTAAAAATTTTAAATAATAAAAATTATAATATATTTAATTTTTATAATATATTAATTTTTTTTAATATTTAATAAATAAATATTAATTGCATTGTTATAGTTGTAAATTGTAATTTATTAGTAATTTTGTTTAAATATTAATAAATTAACAATTATTGGTTGGATTAAAATAATTAATTAGATCTAATAAATATTAATTAATTTAATTAAAATTAGTTTAATTAAGTTAATTAATAAGGAATGTTATTTGACTAAATTATAAAATTGGATACTGATTTAATGTAAATTATTATAGAACTGGGTTATTCGAAAAAGGGTAGTTGTGAAAACTTTGTTACTTGAATTCGACATTGAACTAAAACACAAACCTTACCTTAACTTAAATAATATACTTTCAGATCCAATCTCTGAGACTTTGATGTTGTCTTTGTACTTTGAATGTTTTGGGGTTGGTTTAGCATTGACCAGTTCAGGTTGTTACCAGAGGCTCGGGGTTTGTGAATGTGATGTCTTGATGATTTGGTCTCGATCTTTCTTAACCTGACCATGGTAATGTGATGAAGTGCTCTATGACATGATTGTGTTTACTGTTTGTGATTGCTTTCCAGTTTCCTTGTGTGAAGCTGAGATGTATGTATTTGAGAATACCTAACTTAACCATTTCGGAGTCTCGATCAGTTATACTTGTATTACTTTCTGGTTGCTCATTAGAGAACCATTGGATTTTGTGACTTATCATTGATGCCTTCAGTTGCTAATAGAGAACTGTCGTGATTACTTGATTACTATTTGATGTTATCTGTTGCTCATGAAGAACTGATATATTTTGTGGATTATCTTTTTATGATATTTTCAGTTGCTCGCATAGGACTGAGATGGTTTTATTATTATTCTTTGATTTATGAGTTCATGAGCTAGGGTAGGTTATCTATGTGTAGAGTCGGGAAGTGGCTTGCAATGGGGGTCGGAGCCCTAAGTGGCTGCCTTGAGAAACCCATTGTAAGTCGATTTTAATAAGTGAAAACATTTACACTAAATGAGAGAAAATGAACCTAACAAGATAATTGTATGTTCTCTCCCATGCCATGAGTGCTAGTACAGACTAGGATGGGGTAGAGAGGACGCTTGGTTACGACCTTGCATACCATAGTATGCCTCGTCAGTACGAGAGGATACTAGTGGCCGCAGGATCAGTAGGGACCCGGGATTCCTAAGGGATTGCTCGGGTAACTTCTACATGACTTTTGCGATGACACTTTCCCGCTTGCATATTAGGTTTCCTACGTGTCTTGTGGTACCTCTGGGATTTAGATGTCGGTCATTTTAGGAACCCTTGAGTTAGCATACTTATAGGATTTCCTGGACTTAGAGAGTATTTATGATTATAGGTTTTGTTATCCTATTTGGGACTTGAGACTATCTCCTCAGCACGGTGGGAGTGGACCATTTAGGTTCCACGCTGTCGGGTGGTAGTGCTTTTACTCTTACCAATGAGATCCGTTCCATGGTCACCGTGGCTGGAGATTTCGTGATTGGCATTTACCTTCACTATGTTCTTGGATTAGTATGATGGATGATTAGATTTTATGATAGATGTTTTATCATTATGGATGTATGGATGTATCATGTATGGTGAATAATTTTCATATATTTTTACTGTACTTTGTATCATGGATTTGAGGATGTTGTATCTTGATCTTTACATATGTATATTCTTTTAAGCCTTTCATACCCTGTGACATGTACAGTGGATGAATGAGCATTCCGAATTAATTTGCCAAGGAGCATTCGGAACAAATGTATATTATGGATATTGGAGTTTCTGATTATTCTTCTATATGTATGTGTTAGTTGTTAGACTTAGAATTAATTAAATTTAAACGTGACTCAACGTCTTGGGATCTTTAAGAAATGTAACTTGCAATGTATGTTTGTCGATGATTACATGTTATTGCTTCCGCTACTACTTGTTTGATGTGTATGTCATACTTTCTTACTTTAAAAAAAAAAAATGTTTAGCAAACTTAGTGAAACTTTAGGTTAATTCTTTTGGATCCCTTGGCGGGGCGTTACATATTTTAATTAGTTACATTACTATTTAAACTTTTATGTTTGCTAAGACTTACATATACAATTAATGAGAAAACATTGAGGCATAATACTCAACGATATATTGTTCTTATTGCACAATCAATCTAGATGGACTATAACACTCACCTCTTGATATAATTTATATTAATTTTATGGATTCCTTCCTTGTGGTGAGTGTTGTCTTTTGTTACAATGAATGGCTTCTCAAATAGTTTCTTTGTTGAAAAGAAGAGTTCTTTTTCTTTTTCTTTTTAAAGGAGATATTCTTTTCAGTTGGAAAGATAATATTGAAATTAGATTTTAAATAAAATGAACCAAAGATATTGTTAGACTCTATCTATTGCCTCTTTGTCAATATAATATCATACACTATATTATGGTAGAAAAACTTACAAATGTACAGATTGGTAACATATTATATTTTCATAATCTTCAACATTCTAGGTATGGTCAATAGTAGAAGATTGAATAAAGCTGGCAAATCTCTTTACATAATCAAGATCAGCAAAAATTCGATCATAAATAAGAGTTAAGTCTTATTAGTAAGATAGGAGACAAACATGTAAGACTGCATACACTTTATATTTTTATACTATGCCAACTTTCCCTATCAAAACCAAAGCAAATTCTAGAATTATACTTGAATAGTCTTGTTCTCAATAAGACATTTAACAAACATGTAACTCCAAATAATATTTTATGCTTCTTGCAGAATTTGAAAGTTTTAACTATCAAATATCATGTACACTTATAACATGACCTGATTAATAAATAACATATTACATTTCCAGAATGTACCAAACTCAAGAATTGTGGACTAGCTACAATAAAGTGATTGAATTTGCATGCTCTTTTCCTAATTAAGACCAGTTGCATTCTAAAATTTAGCCTTCAAATATTTCAAATTATATATTTAATTTCTAGAAAATTTATAAGATCATTTTACTTATTATTATATTATTTCTTTAAAACAATCATACAAGCTACATTTAACTATAAATTCTTAAAATTAAATCTTATAATTTTAAATATTTAAACTATGATTTTTTAATTTTATTTATAAATTTTAAATTTTAAATTTAAGATTACTTCTTTTCTTGTACACAATCTTTGCATTATTTAGTCTCAGGGAAGTTGCTAAAAGGTGAAATGAAACTAGGAGTGAAACCATCACCCATTTTATTTGGTCTTATCATGTTCTTTTGCTTGGATATATATTACTCTGTTAATTTTGACAATTATTAACATCTTATACTCTATTGAATTTTTGGTTTGAATGTTGGTATCATATTCTAATAATGTGTTATTGTGAATTTAGAATTTTTTATAGTTATATTTTCCAATATTACATCATATAATATATTCTAGTACATTTATAAGGGTTTTCTACAAAATTTTGAAGAAATATTGTGGAAGATTTTTGCTCACATATTACGCTAGTATATGGTTGCATATTTTCAAACTTTTCTATTATAGTTGCAAAGTTTTATTATTTGTTTTATATTAATTTTTTAGGAGATATAGATGCTGACTTCTTTATTTCAATTTCTACTTATCTGATTTGATCATACCATTATGCTACACTTACTTATAATAATATTTTTTTTGTTAAGCTATAAAGGTTTCTTTTTACAATTTTAACAAATCAACACAATGCTAATATTGAATTAGTAGTTACATTTTTCATTTTACAAGATAGACACACTTTGATTTTCTTTTCTTTGCTTCAAACAATTATTATAATGCATCATTCTTCTTCCTTTTTATGCAAGGCGGGACTATAGCTCTACAGAGCTCTTGTTTAGAGTAATTATTCTTTTAGGTCTCTTATATAAACATAAACTAGTACTTGGACAATGCCAATATTGAATTGGTAGTTATAATTTTCTTTTTACAATATAGGCACATTTTTATTTGTTTTTCTTTTCTTCAAACAATTATTATAATGCACCATTCTTCTCCTTTTTTATATGAGGCTGGACTATAGCTCTACAGAGCTCTTGTTTATAGTAACTATTCTTTTAGGTCGCTTATATAAGTAGAAACTAGTACTTCTACTACTTTTGAGGTCATAGCTAATAGTTAATGGAAATTTTTTGGGTTTTTTGATCAAAAATGTTTTATAAATTGGTGACTAATGCTTTCTAGTGCCCTCTAACATTATTTTTTTTCTTGGAAATCACACAAGATGGATAAAAATTGTGCCATAACTATCATGTTAAAGATATTCAAAAATTAGGATCAATTCAGAAATAAAAATTCCTTTCTTACTATTAACTACTATTGTTTTTCCTAGTAGCCTTTTCTATTATTTGTATGAGAAATTTTAGAAAAAATAGGACCTTAGAAATGATAGTGTGGTAGTTTTGAAGAGCAAAAGAATTTCATTCTTAGGAGATTTCATTTGGCAATATCACTATGACATATCTAATGTTGGCTTCCAATAGCATTGTGCAAGTTGGTGGATGTGTCATATGCACCTTGTGTATGATTCTGCAGTTGTAAGATTGATGTCTAATAATATACAAATTTCCTTGCAATTTCTCTATTTTCCTTTATGTGCATCTACTTTTACTAGTTTGTTCCACCTAACAAAGGTGGCCTTACAATTCATAAAACACTACTTCATAAAATAATACATCACATTGAAGTTTCTATTCTGCAATAATTTCAATTTTGGATTGGATTTAATGGTATTTCTATTTTATCATCTTTTTTTCCTACAAAAACCAATGTCATATTTCCACATCGAAACATCTTAATATTATTACATAAAATAGATTTATTTTTCATGTTGAAAGTCGATTAATGACTATTTATACACTATAAGAAAAATTTTGATGGGATTTTTCATGAGATATTTGTGGGAAAATCCAAATGGCTTAATGGACACTATTTGACTAGGGTTGATATAGTCGGATGAGTTATTTCCTTGTGAAATCTAAGCTTTGGTAAAAATATTTTACCACTATATAGGTGAGAATAATACATTTCTATGAAATTTACTTATTTTATATGTTAAAATTCTCCTATTAAGATAGTTGGGTCAATAATATTTGTCAAAGTTACTAGGCGAGACATTAATGGTTTAAATCTCTTGTCCACCAACTTTGAGAACATTGATTTCATCAATCACAAATCAAATAAAACATTGGGATGAAGGGACAAATACAACTTAAGTGGAATTTTTAAGGGAATTTATTGTTAATTTTTTTATTAATATAGGTAGGGAAAGGGTCCTGAACCCAAGAAACAAAAAACTAAATTGTCATGGGCCATTGCAACCAAGTAATAAAGAAGAAAAATATTGGACCAAACATCTAGAGCTCTACTAGTCATCAAAATGAATAAAAAACACCATAATTTTTTGGAGTAATTCATGTCCCAAACTATAATACTAGAACTACTAAAGTATATATAAAAGTTTTCCATCCCAACTAGCATTGGGGCACCAAGTCTAGATAAAAGATACTTAAGTTGTTTCTTGAAATAAATACACAAGAGGAAGAGAAATTAATGAAAACCCAAAAATATACTCAATGTAAGTATCTTGAAAAGAAAAAAGGAAAAAGAAAAAAAGTAGGATCACTCCCATTAGACCTTCTTGACAGTTTCCTAGTCACTAATTAGGATTCTGAGGTAATCTAGCTAGATCATCATTTTTACAATCTGAACCAACCTTCTTTAGTTTTCTCCTCCTTATGATGATGTCGAATGTATCCCTTCTCATCATCTCTTTTTGGACCTTAGAGATAGTAAAAACCATAATCATAACCATAGTTTCCATCCTTCTATGCATTTTGATCAAAGGATTCTTTGGGGTTTCATTTTCTTTCCTAACCTACTTCTTAGTACCTAAGATATCATCATTCAACCCAGTTGACCTCAATTTGTGCTTCCTGAGTTTTGACTTTATCATTGATGTCCTTAATGTGGCTAGGGAAATTCCTCTCCATAATGTCCCTCCTTTGCATTTTAATCAAAATATCCTTTAGGGTTTCATTTTCTTCTCTAACCTACTTCTTAGTACCTATGATATCATCCAGGTTGACCTCAATTTGTGCTTCCTGAGTTTCCTACTCCTCTTCCTTATTCTCCTTCGCTTTTTCATCTTCATAATCTTCATCTTCAATAAAAATTTCCTCTACTTTTTTAGGGGTTTCTTTAACTTCAATTTCATAGGTTATTTCTTTGTTATGGGCTTCCTAGGAATCATCTTTTCTCTCTTCTATGCAGTTCTTATCTTTTTTGGTCCTTAGTTGATCTACCCTTCTCTACCACAAGATGGAATGAATTATCTAGTGAAGAGATATAGTTTTGGCTTCTCCCTCTTCATCCTTAGATTTACCCTATAAGTCCTTATCAACTTAATTTATCTCCTTAAGAATCCTACTTTTCTTAGGTGTACTTGGAAAACTAGTCTTAGTAGTGGCATTTTTACACTTGGCAGGGGTTTTATTTAGCAGCAATTCTTTAAGGGATTGGATTTTTGGTTTGGTATTACAGGGCTCTTTCTCATTTTTAGTTTTTCCTATAAAGGAGGAATGGTTATTTTTAGCCAATGGCCAAGATCCAGTTTCTTCAATATGATCAAAGGACCTACGATTATGTAGTAGAATATCATTACCAATAATATAGTGACCTATACCAGGGTGTTAGGGAAAAACATTTTGGTACAGAACAAAGATTAGACCTTGATGGAGTGATAGGTTAGCTCTATTAGCTATACTATTAACTAGGGAGGTATATAGAAAGTAAGGAACATTGATTTTTTCACCATATCTAAACATATTTAATAAAGGAATGTGATAACCATCATAGACATAGTAATTCTCCCATCCAAAGTAAAGTACTTTATCACCCACATGCAAATAACAAAAAAGGGATGAGGGAGAGAGAGAGGTTCATACCTGTATTAGACTTAACCCTTACCTATTAAAATAATTTGCTTGACTCTATTGTAGTCACTAGAACCTTTCCTTTCCACCTTAATTTCTTTAGAGAAAATACTAGTACCTTCTCCTATTAAGTCTACACTCAACACAAATTTTACTCTTCTAGTAGCCACTTGGCCTTTGCACCAAGCATTGGCAAACACTAATGACAATAAAATTTATGGCCCCTTGCAAATAAGTTATCATTATTTTATTAAATTGAATTGACATATGAGAAGATAGATTTTAGTCATTGATATTTTCTATTAAATGTGCAATCTTGGTTAAATCCTGTCAAATCCCCATCTCCTAGTCATAATATTTCATCGATATCATACTTAATGGGCCATTTAAAATATGTTTTCATCTTTTGATCTATAAACTAGGATTTGGATGATCTATATCCTTAATCTGGGGTCAGTGCAAGAAGTTGGGTCTCACTTTTGGCCAAAAAGGTGGAAGTGCTTTTCCTATTTTTGAAATACATTATCAATTGATGACAAAATTTGAGGCATTTAGAGATTAAATATAAAAATAACTTTAGAAATAAAAACTATAATGCTCTAAATCTACTTTTTGAATATGTAATTTATTTGTATACACATGTGATAAATTATTTTTTTGATATGGATCTTTAAAAACCACTTTTTCAAAATGTATGTTTCAGGACCATACCACACTCATGTACAACCACCATAATTTGACATAGCTAAATAAATTTTTAAGAATCCTTTTAAACAAAGTTACCTGACACACCAAACATTTATGAGAATAATTTTTTCAATTAAAATTGGGCACCCAATTTGCATTTCAAAAATTAGGTGCCCGATTTGAATTTAGCAATTAACCAATTTAGGTACTCAATTTTAAATTGGGTAACCAACTTTTGAACAATTAGGTACCCAATTCTAATGTACCTGTTGGGCCCTGAAAGATGACCCACAAATAACTTTTCAATGATTATAATCATTGAATGACAATTTTGGTCTATAACAACTAATTTCTATCTGAATTACTCTATTTTCTTGTCATCCTCTACAATTTGCAAGCTATTGATTTAAATTCAAAATAGGTGCAAACATGGGATCAAAAAAATGAAGAAAGAAGAAAATAAAATTTTTAACAAATGAGGAGATTACAAGAAAAGAAGAGAATGAAGTAGAATGTCAACGAGAGAGAAGACAAAGAATTAGAGAGTTGAGATTTGTTTCAGAGGAGAAAGACATTAAGGATACCACAATGGATGAAGGGGCTAAAGAAGAGAACTAAATAAAAGGAGATTCAAGTGCACATTCTAATCAAATATTCAATATAAGTGTGTCTCCAAACCCTAGAGTTTTTTCTCATGATGAAATTGGTGATTTGTATGAAGCAAGTTACGATTTAAAAGATTTAGATTTTCTTCATGAGAATAGATTGCCAAATCATGATGCACAACAAAATCCAACAGAAATGCATGCCCTGATACCAAGAAAAAATGAAAATGAGATTCAAATTCTAAATAATAGTGAAAATGAAATCCCAATTGAAAATAACAATGGTATGAATGTAGACATGGAAACACCAATTATTGAACAAACATTTCAGAATGATACTAAAATGTGTGAACATAATTTTCATTTTCCTAATGATGTGCAAGATAATCTTGAGGGATTGGTTTTGTGGAGAAAAATTAAGACACATGCTAATAGATTATATAGGAAAATAATTATACTAAAAAAATTGGGTTTCAATATTAGTTGATGTTACAACTAATTAAAATGTTAAAAATACAAAAAGTAATGAAAAGGTTAGGAATGTATGCAAAAACCAAGAATAAAAATGAGTCTTTAAAACAAGTTGTATCCATTGTTTTAGTTCCTTTGATATTATTGGAAAGAGAAGTTTCTATAAAGATAAGAATGCAACACATCAAGAAATAACAACAACTTTACTTAACAAATCAACTATTGACAAAAGATTTATTAGTAACATAAATGGATATTTTAATGTGAACCATAAGACTCTATGAAGAGTTTTAAAGAGAAGGGTTAACATTAAATGTGATCTAGAAAATAGTTTGTGGACTTCTAGTGGTAGACTCCTGAGATCTGATATGAAACTTAATAGTGAAGTCAAAAGTTTGGTTGAAAATTTTGGCATGTTAATACAAGAGTATCACCTAATTCAAGAGATGTTTTTAAATTGAGAATTGGCTCAAAAATATGTGATCCACATCCTAAACACCTTTTGGACATGAATCAAATTGAATTGTTCAAAAAATTGTTAGATGATAAGGTGTTAACTATGACCATTAGTCAAAAGGTCTTTTGAAAAGTATAAACCATGGTATGC
Source organism: Cupressus sempervirens (assembly GCA_028749045.1). Taxonomy (NCBI): domain Eukaryota; kingdom Viridiplantae; phylum Streptophyta; class Pinopsida; order Cupressales; family Cupressaceae; genus Cupressus; species Cupressus sempervirens. The sequence continues at coordinate 757,049,217 of CM053793.1, read as the reverse complement.
AAGGATTAACAAGGAACAAATCACATGTTGTTGTAAAACCCATGTTCAATTTTATTACCATTATGATATATTTTGATCTATACATGGTACCATGCATAGTAAAGAAATGTTGCAAGAATGTGGTATAAAAATACCACCTCAAACTAGAAAGGATTTCATATCAGGTTTTTTTTGTAAGCCACCTAATGACCAATATTTTATTTTCAATGCATGTCTTTCTGGTACATGTGAAATGTGTGGTAATCTTTCTTTGTTAGATGAATTTTTGCATGAAAATTCTATGGCTACTTTTGGAAAACAATTAGTTGATGTAAAAAGATTCAAAACTATTGAATATCCATTGAAGGATGGGAAGATTGGAAGAAGGTGTGATCTACTTATAGATAAAGTTAGTTGTCATGCATTTATGGATGAGTTTAAGAGAGTGATCATACCAAAATATGTTAAACACTCTTAATATGCTAGATGTCTTGATGGAAATTTTTTGCATATGTAAGAATATGTTTCCAACTAGTATTGTACTTTTAGTTGTTGACTTTGCAGCTCAAACTAGACACTTGCACTGCAAGATGAGGTGCAACCCCAATATTACAATTTAGTGCAAGTAATAATTTATATTCATATAGTTTATAGGCATTCAACTAATAGTACAAAGGAGAATCAAAAAATATTGAGAGAATACCATTTCTATATTAGTGATAATAAACTTCATTCATTTGAGTTTGTCCAATATTGTTTTAAAGTCTGTTATGATAATTTAAAAGAGAGACAAATTCAAATGATACGATAGTGGATATGGTAAGATAATTGTACAGGACAATTCAAGAATACTAGAATGTTCTATTGGTTGAGTAGTACACATAGGAAAACTAATATCCAACATGTGTACAGTTTTTTTGAGGTTGGACATGGTAAAGGAGAACATGATGGTGCTAGTGCATGTGTGAAGAGAGACCTTTGTAGAGAGAAATTAAATTTTGAGGATAAAGCCAAATTCAAAAATGCACATGAGATTGTGGAATGGTGTAACAAATATTTATACACGAGATCAAGTAAAAACTATACAATCAGATGTTTCTTCTAGCTAGTTGAAGAGAAGAATATCATTTCAAGATATGACTATGACACAATTAGCAAGTCAACTAAATGGAATTCATTTAAGAGTTCAGATTCTAACACTTGGACTATATGGACTAGGACCTTGCTTGTTTTTTTAAGTTTTGTCTTGCAGGTGAATGGGAAGAATGCGAGAATACACAATGGATTGAAGATTGGGAACAAAAATCATTAGCACCTACTAACACACATTTTCAAGATGATATAGTAAATGATGGTTGGAATGTTACTTTTGCATCAGAAGACTATGGTCGTATTTCATACCTCATACAACCTGGTATGCATAGTTTAATTAATTTTTGTTGGGATCATGCTTCAATTTATATTATTTATTTATGTACATGTCATTAATATAATTCAATTACATGTCATTAATGTAAATTTTGTTTTATGTACGCATGTGATTTAAGTCTTTATGTATTTCATTCTATCTTGTAGGACATGTTTATGCTATTATTGCACCTAATGATAATGATGAACAGACTGAGTATTGGCTAGCTAGATGCGTGGAACCTAAGAAAAAATTGATATGTCATCAAGTAGATGACACTAGTAAATTTAGGCTTAAATTTTGATGCAAAAAGGTCAAAATTTCTACAAGAGTATGTTGATAAAGCGGCCAAGCTTGTTGTCGGTCTTTTTTGGTCAATTTTTTGCCACATACATTCTGCATCAAAATTTTGACTACATAAAGATGGACTTACCGATGTGAATTTCATCGATTTCTTTGGTCCAAGCTAAACTAGTATTTCCTCATTTGTGAGCCGTGCTGGTCAAAATTTTGATGTAAACCTTCATAATTTTGCATTGAAATTGTGACAAAAGAAATTTACATTTCTCCGCCAGTGCCATACAAGAGATGCCAAAGTGGACCAATTTTGTGTCAAAATTTTGACCAAAATATTGCATTTGTGTCAAAATTGAGACCAAGATATGTATAAATTTCGATGAGCTATCCCATTTATTATAAAAGCTTTGCTCTCATAGGAGCCTTCTAAAGTGTAGAAAACTTGATTCTAAAGCATAATTGCTCAGTGCATGAGAGTCAGGGTATCATGCACATTTCTACCTCCACACCATTATTTCGTTCGTCACACGATTTATTTCATACAAAACAATGGGAATGAGGAAGAAATGCACACGATATCCTGAGTCTCCACCGAGAAATTATGCTTTACAACTCAACTTTTGTGTAGTTTAAAAGGCTCTTATGAGAGCAAAGCCTTTGCAATAATTGGCACAACACGTCTAAATTTTGGTTCCTACAAGGAAGAATAAAATTAGGAAAGAATTATTTATTAGGAATGAAAGCCAATAATTTCATCTATTTTTCAAATAGCTAAACGTGACAAAAAAACTTACAGTCCCAATCACATCATCATAAGAGCACATATATAACTATAACTATGTCTAAAACCAACATAATTTACAAATATCCACAATTCAAATATTATCCTTTGATGTTTTATTTAATGCAAAGTTTTAAGTCAACTATGTTATCACCTTGCATGTAATACCAAACTATCATTAGGCTAAAGACTGCAGCAAGATTTACAATTTACAAATGCAAGGAGAACTACCCAACCAAAGTAGAAAATGACATGAAAAGTTAACAACATATCAATTAACAATTTAAATGAAATATTTCTAGCAATCAAATTGTACATTATAGAAACAAAAAATTTCCTTAAAATTGACACCTCACCAATTGTTCATTTGCATCCGTAATGGCTTCACAAAAGTTGAAAGCTTACAATTTGTCAAGAACACAAAAGGCAGTCGTAGTTTAGCTGCATCAATAAAACTAAAGTAGTTCAATTGCATGGTGAGGGCAAGAGACTGTCAATATCAATTGTGGAGTTGTAGATAGGTAAGTGATAAACATAAAAAGGTAGTACAAGATTTTAATAGCAATTGTGACCTTCACAATTTTTCTTAGTAGTTTTGGGTCATTAAATTGGATAAAAAATTGATAGTAAAATGTGAAAGAGAACACACATAATGTCACATCAAAATAATTTTACATCCTACATATGAATATGCATCAAAACTAAATTATTACCTCCTCAATCTATTTGTATCAATAAAGAAATAAGACATTTTTCTAAAACAAAATTCTTGGACCCTATTCAAATGTAATCTTTCAAACCTACAAAATAAAACAAAAGCCATAAGAACTAAAATAAAAGGATTTATTTCTAACAAACTATCACAGATGCTTTGTATATACCTTAGGACATGATAGAAGCTATTTCACAAGCAACACTAAACATTGTAATTTTTTTCTCATTTACTAGAGTGATGATAAACTATATGAAAAGTAGAAATAGTGCAGCATAATAGATGATTAGTATCTACAATTTTTAATACTGAAAATTATAAAGAATGTAATACTCACAAGTGTTGCTGCCTAAGAGAATGCAACCCAATTTTATCATGATCTCTGCAGCATTCATTGCATTGGGAATATCCTACTTATTTGCAAACACCAACAACACTACATCTCGTAGTTCATCTTGCAAGAAAAAGAAACTTAAATGATAAAAAATAATTCTACGGATAACATGAAAATAATTGTTAAAAGAATGAGGCCAATTTTACACATAATAACCAAAGTTTCCATGAGAAAGACATGAAATCTTTTTGATCCATTTTCCAATTGTGTTTATACAATCCTAAAAATTCACTTTGATAGTTCTGACTAATTATTGTTGGAAGGATTTTATTTGCTTCATCAAATGAGTGTATATTGTAGTCTTGGCTTCTTGTATTTTTCAAGATAGTATCATTACTCGTCTAGTATTGTTCAATTTGAAAGGATGATATTGATATGTTTTTTTTCTATAACAAGAAAAACAAGGGGTTTTTAACCTTTACACAAACAAGGAATGAAAGCATAAACATAGGGCATCAAAAACACAACAAAATAAACCTTTTCCTATGCACTTGGACAAAAGTCTAAGCAACACTATTGTTAGGATTGCAACAAAGGAAACCCCACTACAACCTATCAACAAGGCCCAAGAGTTATTATTTAAGAGTCATCATAATCAGTAGAATTTTGTTCAAAACAAAAGTGGGAGAAGTAACTTCAACAACATAGGCCACAAGGCTAGCAGGCATCGCACCTGAAATACAATCTAACATCCAAAATTGTGACAAGAATGGAAGCAATAGAAGTCTAGCTCAGACCAACAGCATGAGAAGCATCAATATAATAAAAAAAAGTTTCTTCTTAATTAAGAAAAAAGTCCTCAAAAGGAAAATCTAAAACAGAATCAGAAGCTCTAATTGTCAAATGGTCATTTTTCACGGCCCTCCATCAAGTGACAACGCCTATCCAACACAAAATGGCAATCATTGGGCATGTATCCTATAGAGATGCAATCTCTACATCAAAATGGAAAACCCTCATATTAAATGCTTCACCCATGGCCTCTCATCAACCATGATTGAAGTGGAGAGATCTCTATTTCAACTAGAATACAAACATAGAATAGCCCAAAATTGTACTAGATCCATCCAATTTTAGAACTAGCAAACAGAATTTCCAATGGCCTCGGGAAAAACAACTCACAAAATTGAAATGAAGATGAGGAAGGAAAACCCAAACATAACTCACATAGGTATAGCTCAATGTCACCAAACATTAGGGACTTCAAAGAATTAGTCACCCAATGGTGTAAATCTTAGAGGCGCTAGAAACTCTAAGAATTTATAAACCATACTTCTGCACTGATAAAAGTCCATGTTATCACCACAAAATAGGACAAACTTTTCTTAAGACTTGACAGCCCAAGCATAGCTCCTTCAACCAAAATTTGACAGACAATTATCTAGAGCATTTAGTGGGTCTAGAACCACCAACATGATAAAATATCCTAGAACCTAGAAGCCTAGCTTAGCACTGCACCAGGAGAGTCAAACCCTAACAAAAACCATCCAATGGATCTCTTCTAATGGGGAGTGTTACAAGTATATTAAGTTCCCCTCTTTCTCTAGAGCGGAAAACATCATGAATTTTAAGTTCAGATCTATGTTATGTAATACTAATTTACTCATGTTTAGAGACCCTTACAGTATATTCAGAGATACTTATTATATCTACTCTATAATAAATGGCAGTGTAATAGCATACTAGCATTAGAGTTCATAACCCACATCAAAAGTGGTCAGTTACACAAGAAGAAGCATCAAACATGGGACATGAGAAAAAAATTCAGATTGATTTATCCTCTATTATCAGAGGATCATGGTAAGGCACAACACAAATTCTCAAATATAGATAATAGTCAACTGTCATTTTACTAAGATCCCTATGAAAATGTAGCACCGAAATACAATATACATTGGAGTTAGGAATTTGGTTGACAACCAAAATCAATTGAATTGAAATAAGAAACTTCACCAAAGAATCAACTAAATATGTAATTTTAAGCATATTTTGCTACTCAAAATGTTACGACTTCTTCCTTCTTGACCTTAAACTTGTGACATTTTCTAGTTTTATGGGGGGAAAAATGATCTCTCCAACTGTTAGTTCTAAATGGCTTCCACCTTAGGTGCATAGAGTTTTTGAACTAGATAGATAAAATACACAACCATGCTGAAGACCATGGAAACACAGGATAACATGGAAAATACCAAACAACAAGTTAGATGATGATGAAGACTACAATGAAGGTAGAAGATCCCAGAAATCATCAATTAATACCAAACTACCAAATGGAGTATACAAACTTGAAAAGATAAGACACACCTTACAACTAAATGAAACACTAGAAGCTACCATCAAATGGCATGACATTGAATCATTACCAATAAATGAATACAACATAGAGAAGCTACCAGATATGGTATTTCTATTCATTTTTGAAATGAAAGAGTGCAGTGGGTATGCAACCACGACTAAGGAAAGTGCAATTTCACACCATTTTCCATGTTGATGTTGAGATACAGACTTATGCAATCTAATCTCCCAAGGAATAGATAGCACCACATATCGCCATCTTTTCCAAAATAGGATTTGTCATAAAGCGATGTTAGAATAGTTACTAAAATGGTCATAAATTATGTTGTTATAGTAAAAGAATACTTTAACTTAAGAAAAAAAGCTATACAATATTAAAACATGATATTGTGCTTTAAAAACTAAAAAGGTTCCTGTAATGAAGAACTTCATTTTGACTTGCTAATTGGTTGTCACTATTAACTATAAGCTTATCTTTAAAGTTTGAGGTTCACTTGGTTTCGAGAATAGTTAAATATTCTCTACTTAATAGGGCCAACCACGTATAGGGCCAACCACGTGAAGGTGGAAGCTCATTTCCCCCCCCACATCAGTCTAAATTCCCTATTAACATTTAATAACATTCAATTCATCCATTTTTGAAATATAACATTCAATCATTATAATCACATGATAACATTCATTAACACGTAAAATTCATAAACACACAACATTCATGAATAATTCAAAAGTAAGTCATTTGTGAATAATTCATTAACACAATATTCATTAACAATATTCAAAAGTAAGTCATTCATGAATAATCATATCTTTTTGCTTTCTTGCTGTTTCTTTTTTTCATAAAATTTCTAAGAGGAATATCAATGTCCTCGTCATCCCCATTAACATTTAATAACATTCAATTCATCAATTTTTGAAATATAACATTCAATCATTATAATCACATGATAACATTCATTAACACGTAAAATTCATAAACACACAACATTTGTGAATAATTCATTAACATGCAACATTCAAGAGTAAGTCATTCCTAAATAATTCATTAACACAATATTCATTAACAATATTCAAGAGTAAGTCATTCATGAATAATCATTTCTTTTTTGCTCTCTTGCCATTTCTTTTTTTCATAAAATTTCTAAGAGGAATATCAATGTCCTCGTCATCCCCCTCCTCTATTGGTTCTAACACATGTCTCCTTCTCATCCGTTTAGGAACATCATGAGGTCATTGCACCAAAGGGGGGTCCACTACAATAACAAGTACTCCATGGGTTAAATTCGTACCATTTTATATTAGTGAATTACGAGTTTTTTATTTAAGTAAAAGAACTATAAATCAAAAAATTAATTTAAAAGAACAAAATATAGATTTTCTTTACCTGAATGTGTGACATGATCTACCTGCTGATCAGTCTGAACATCCTCTGGCACTTGTTCAGCACGACATGATTCTATATCCTCAAAACAAAAAGGTTACACCAAGTTCAATTAAAGATGTTAAATTGTATTAATAATTATATAATTAGTTTTAAATAACAAATGAGCACCTCCATCGATAATATAATGCACATCAGGGGCTTCATGATGTTGCATATGATCTATGCCATGATTAACAAGCTACATTGCAATGTCATGGACATTATTATCAAATAAATTGTTGCTCAAGTACTCAATTTCTAATATATATGTTGGCATATTTACTTGTACACATGATGCAGGAGACTGTTTGGTTGGGGCAATGGAAGTTTTCCATAGGCATTCAGCCAGCGCTGCATAGCCAGGTTGCTTGAATGCAATTTTTTTGTGTTCTCCTATGGACTCTAGATTAAAATCAATGCCCTGCATTTTTGTATTAATTAACAAAATTATTTGCATTTTATCAATCATTTTTCTTTGCAATTCATTTAATGCTACTTACAACACGTGCTTTGATTTTCAAATATCCCCCAGAGCCAAGTCTATGCTGCCCAACCTTTTCTAGCCTCACCTTTATTGCCTTTGATGTGTCCTGCAACCTATGAAAATTTTGAAATATGTTAGATGATATAGATATAAATATCAGTACTAAATAGTGGATTATTATATAGTATGAAGGTTTTAGCATAAAGTAGCATGTTCCACCAAAAATATGAAAAAAGGTAAGAAATTATAGCATCGTACCTTTAATTGACATGTGTAATCATGCTATTTATCCATGGAGTTCATGCTAAGTATTTATCCATATTTTGACATGGCTCTTCATAAAATTACACATCAATTTCAACAGTCTATATTATCCATTGTCACACAAAGTAAACAATAAGCTAAAAGTTGAAACAACTAGTATATTTTATAGATTAAATTTTTATCCCTAGGTTCCACACTCAAAGTATTTTTATCCCCAAGGCTGCAACAGGTATAAACTTGAGGGTGAACATCAGATTTCAGATTATTTTAATAGCATTCCTTTTTACCCATAGCTAAAAAGTAAGTATTTTTTTGTTTTCAATTTAAAAGACATCACCTTTGTGCATAAAGTGCTTCTTTAGCCTCCACACTGCATGGAACTGATTTTATAAATGGTGGTTGTAATTGAAACAAAATCCCCACTGATTTGCTAAGATAACTAGCAACTAATAGGAACTAGCTAGCATTGTTCCAGCAGAAGACTCATGACTTAAGACTTGTCTTAATCTATGTTTATTTTGATTGTTTCTAGTAGTGGAGCACCATTCAGAATGTTTGAGAAGATCAAAAATGTTACATCATAGTTTGGAGGATGTTTAATATAGTCTACATCCACAACAAACGATTTCAAAGCTGACACTTGGATAGAAAACTATTTAGATAAGCTTCAACTATTCTTAAAAGTCACACAGTAAAAGAAGAATTAAGGATAGAAAATAATAAAAAGTCAACTTTAACACATTTACTGTAGAAATTAAGAAAATTAGTATGTGATCATGTTTAAACCATTTGCTTTAATAATGCGACATAATTTTGATCCTATAAATAAGGTATAAGAGTTTAAGAAATAGTAAATTTCATAGAGTGGAAAGAAATCACAGAAATTATCAACATTATTTATAAGAATGAAATTTGGATTAGAGCTTTCCAAAAAGAAATTCATAACTTTAAATGCTTGCAAACAAATGCTTTCATGCATATTAAAATAACATAAATGCTTACACTTGTAGGGGACACGACCAATAATGGAGAATGCATGTACAACTCCTCCAAATAAGGAAAGCATTGTAGAACTTTGACATTAGCAAAATCTTCATCATCAGAGTAGGTGATTTTCCTGATCGATTTCACTTTTGCAAAATGTTCCAGAAGTTGAGTGTCAGTTTCCAAATAGAGACATTCAGGTAAACAGAAGCTCACCATTATCTTATTGGGAAAACTGCAATCAATAATTCTAATGCTTTCTAAGAGTGGAAAATTCACATCTAGTGTCATATATATATCATTGACATGTTGGAGGGGTGATACAATCAAAAGATCAAAACTAAGTGCTAATCAGAGCACTATCAATATCTCAAGTCTCAAAATGATACAGCGAATATACAATGAATCTCATGATCAATATAAAGATACAAAAAGGAATAAAAGATAGCATGGAGCTAACTACAGCCTTCACCCTCATCACCAGGAGGAGGAGGAGGAGTAACATCTGCACATGTACGAGGCACTACACCATCAGAAGCTCAAGCATAATCAAAGAACCTTGAGACATGTTGAGCTAGAGGTACTACATTTTCATATACTACATAATAATGAGTAGCCCGAGAGGTATGATGATAGGTCTCATCTCACTCTAACTACACGTCTCAGGTATTATTACTATATTATAATACAATTATTATATATCATTATATATTACAATTACTGAATATCATTTATCCCCTATACTGCTAACACATACAACTATGGTACATGTAGTTGAGCATTACTATATTTTCAAGACATAATATAGCTATATGTGAATTTATATATCATTAACAATTCACATCGAGTGTCATATATATATATATATATATATATATATATATATATATCATTGACATGAGCAGCCCAAGAGGTATGATGATAGGTCTCATATCGCTCTAACTCTATCTATCTCTTTAGCTCTATGATCTCAAACCATAGATCCACTATCTCATAGTTCCTATCTTCTAGCTAGTCATGCATCTTTATCTATAACTTGCACCTGTAACTTGCCCACCTACCTCTGAGAAGTCCTCAATCTCTCCCTCACATGTCATAGAGAATCTTGAGTCTATGCTAATACATCTCCTATGGGTGAAACCTGTGGAGGCTAATTTGGCATTTCATCATCCCCTCCTCCACCCATATCCTATTGTGGTGGCTCCTCTACCCTATGTCTCCTGGCATCACCTCCTACTACACCCATGGTGCTCATCTCTCTGTGAGTTCTCACATGAGTAGGCCTATGTGCCTATTCATTGTTGCTCGATCTAAGATCCAATCTAACAATATGAGAAGGAATTGTAACAAGAAATACCAGTGGCCATTATAATGGTCTCTCCTCCCTCAAAGGATGTTCTTGTGGTTCATGAACATCAGGGTGTGGTGCCTGACTAACTAACCCTATAGGATCAGTTATATGAGGAAATGAATGTTTGGCCAAATGCTCTATGTACTAGGGAGTGACACCATCATTCACTACATCTAGAAAGTAGTCCCACCTATAAATGGTAAGGCCACTAACATCTTCCATACATCTAATTGGGTCCAATCTAGGAGAACAACCTTTCTTTACCTCCTTGGTGAAGCAGGTGTAACTATAGTACTCCTATGATATACTGTATTAATAGTTGAACTGTCTCTTGACATGGGTTAGTGGAAATCTCTCTATCTTCAATGAAGAATGGCCATTCAATGGCTAAGATACCAACATGAATCCTAGCTAGGAGAATACATCATCTTATGGCTCTATGCCTAGCCATGGTCTATAGGTAGCATACATCATGTCATCCAAAAGAAGTCTCAAATAGTTTGTCTTACCTAGTGTAGGCTAGATCATCTCTCCACAATACCAATAAATATACATCTACAAGGGTTGTTGTCAGTCTTCAAAGATAGGAACGTGATTGTTGTCATTAACTTGTGTTTTTGGCATTGAATGTGATGCTTATATCATCCATTTATATTTTTGGAATGGAACTATTTTGAAGGTGTTAAATTCACACTCAATTATATCATCCAAGATGCCATAGTATTGATTTTGAGATTGTTGAGGATGTATGTCATTTCTAGATGATATATTGGTGACCTCAAAAACTGTAGTTATCCCAGAATCATAAGTTTTCTTTGTGTCATCAAAAATCTGTGGCCATGATAGTACATAGCTTTGTGGTGCTTGACTTGAAATTTTTGAAGTGTGTGTAAACTATTTGCATTGTGAGTTGATATGAAACATACATCGAGTTATGATCATTAATAAATTTCCACATACCTCTCCACCTCTTAAACCCTTTACTAGATCAACTACCATCGGCATAACATTAGAATCTCCATTACGATGAGCTTCTGTAACCAATGAAGCAACACCTTCCCATGTTAATGAGCAACCATTTTGTTGACATCATTCAATCCATTCCGTCATCTAATCAAGATTGTTCACAATATACAAATGTATTGCATCCCACTCTCGACCACCCGTTTCAAAAAAATACACCAATTAAAAATAACTTATATTGAAGATTTATAAGAATTAATTAACTACAGTAACATCTTAGATTTACCTCTCACTTTCCTTGATCTACCTTTTCCCATCAAGTACTCCCCTTCAAATTTGTTAATTGAGCTGGCATCCCAAATACGATCTACATGGATCTTTGTTGCAAACTTAGGAAGATATTCACTAATGTACACCATGGTCTGGTATACCATATATCCCTCCACCATAGAACCCTCGAGATGTGTTCTTTGTCAAACCAAGCCTTTCAAAAATTTCAAGTGCCCCTCAATCATCCACATTGACCTAGTTGCTATAGGTCCACACAATTCAATCTCCTCAACTTGGTGTATGAGGTAGTGTTCTTGTGCATTGAAAAAACTTGGAGGTAGACACTTTTGCATTTCACACATCAGAAGAGGAATTTTTCTCTTCCAATATTTTATATCTTCTTTATTGATTTCTTTAGATGACAACCAGCTCATGTATTTTCCAAGATCATATATAACCTGTTTGACATTTTTGGTGAAGTGGCATGGGAGAGATAGAGGTAGAACATACTGCAATATTTGTAAAATGATCTTGTCAATATTTTATAAAAGAATGCAATTGAAACTACATGCAGTATATAAATATATAGTGACTACAAAATAACATGAATTACCTTAATAAATGTATGCCAATTTTATGTTTTCAACCCTAGCCCAAATTCAATTTTATTTGATATGACATTGTTTATGTTCGCAGAAAATCCTGTGAGAAATCATATTTTTTTATGACTTCTTTTATAGCATTGATCTGCTACTCTGATAATAACCAACTAAGGGCACTTGTATCAATCTAGTCTCCATTTTTATTTGATCAAATGCCATTTTTCATTGCATGGCTGGATTCTTCAATGTCACTACAAGTTTTGACAATTTGATCTTTGTCATGCCTTCGATCCAAGATTTTCCATAATGTCTCTACTACATTCTTTCCAATATGCATAGGATCAAACAAATGCACAATTGGGAGTTGCTCATAGTATGGCAACCTAGTAAATTGCATAGGATAAATTTTTAGTCCTTTTGGAAGTTGGTCATTGATGTCTTGATGACCTTCACAAGCATCAATCACATCATCACTAAACAAAACACAATATCAAAATATAAATTTGAAACAAAAACCATCAAATGGAATGACATTACCTCGATGATTTATTTTATTGTATTCCAAATTCCATAGGCGAGGTGTCATTCTTTGTGGCTTTGACGTAGTCTCTTCTAGACCATTGAAAAGATGTTTTTCGATAATTCAGTACTTATGATTTTTGTGCAGAAAGTGTCTATTCTCATCAAACACCTACTTTCTTAAAAATTTTCAATGATGAAATTTTGTCTTTGGACCAAAAACTAGACATGCAAATTTATTCTTTTTCTGAAGACCTACAAGATCATGTATAATTGGATTAAATGTGTTAACTTTGACATACCAAAAAAGAGGTGTCAAGAAGAGAACATACCACAAAAATGTGTAAGCCCAGGGGCATCATGTATTATCCATACAAGCATTGCATGAAATTGAAATTTTCTTTGTCCTATTGATCTACAAATGTCATACATAGTAACCCCATTCCATAACACCACCAACTTGTCGATAAGGGGTTCAATATATACATTGATAACTTTAACTTGGTACTTACCTAGTTGAATGAGAAAAAAAATTACATAATTATTTTGACCATTTGATGGATTAGTAATAACAAATTAATTTAGATGACCACTAAATAAAAAAATACATGGAACAATCAGTGTTAGCATTATGTGTTCTCTCTTTATGGACAACCAAGGAGGTATGTTATTGTTGAGAACAAAAATAGGCCACACCGAGTAAGTAGATCTCATCTCTCCATAAGGATTCACACCGTCTGCTGCCAATGAAAGCTTGAGATTATGAGGTTCTTCTTTAAAGTGTGGCCATTTTTCCTCTATTTCCTTAAATGCTGAACCATCTGAAAGAATTCACATAGTGTCATCTTGACTTCTATTGCGTCCATGGTAATCCATAAATTGTGCCAAGCTATTGCACTTGAATAATCATTGCAGATGTGGAATAATGGGAATATGCCAAAGAACCTTGCGAGGCACCTTTTTTGTTAATTGATCTGATTGATATCTACTGATATGACAAGTAGGGCATTGTGTTGCAAATTCATGCTATTTATGATATATAATATGATCATTTGAACATGCATGTATTGTTTGATACTCCATTCCCATATCTTTCATAATGGCAGATAATTCTTGGTATGAGCAAGGTAGAATGTTTGATGGTGGTAACAAACACTCACCTATCAACCTACAACCAAAAATATAATTTCTTAATTTAAAGAATATTAATTGCTACACGAACCCAATGTTAATTGTAAGAGAACTACAAGTAAAATAATTAAAGACGATGGTATACCTTAACATATGTGTCATTGCTACATTGGATAAACCATTCATAACATTCAAGTTCACCAATAGAAATACAATGGCAAGAAGAGTTGTTTTGGAGCCTTCATATAGAGACTGTTGTGCCTTCTCAAGTAAAGGTACATCAAGCTCTACATCATCATCATCATCATCATCATCATCATCTTGATCATCATGATCTTCATCATCCTAGTCTTCTTCCATGGTATCATTACCTTCTACTTCAATATTCACATCTCCATGTTCCCTCATTTGGAAATCCACATTCTCTGAATTGTCATGGTCCATAACATGAAACTTAGGGATGTTGACCTATATGAAAATGATGACCTTATATTAACCATGACCACGATATCATCATCAAATCATGTCTTATGTAATTTATAAACTATTAAAATACATACCAATGGGTGATACTCATTTCCCCCTTCAATGTTGCTCAGCTGTTGTGATTAGATATCTTTGAGTCTTTAAACCCTTACACATTTTGCAAGGACAATAACATTTTCCATCACCTTTTCTTTTTAAGTTAGACCACAGTCTAGTAATTGTCTCCCTATTTCTTTGTGCATTGATATTGTCAGACATGGTCTTTCTTGAATGGAATGACTCGTTGGTGGAAGAAGGATGATTTGTTTGCAACCTGCAGATGGAGTAGTAAGAGGAAGACACATATAAAAAGGAGTTAGGTCTCTGAACCAAGTAGGTGTTAGGACATGCTGGAGTGGGGTCAACCCAAGATATTTTGGAGTCTTGAAGAACCTGGTAAAGGGTATCTGGAAAAGTGAAAATAAACAAGTATTTTTACAGCTACAAAGGAGGAATCGAGAGCATTATTTACAACTTAAATCCATACAACTTCACCTCTATTTACAATTTGACCTTTCTGCAAGTGAAATATGACAACATACAAAATTTCCAATCACATTTTCACTTTAAAAAGAACACCAAATATACCTTTGCTACAACATCTTCTTCAAATTTGTCACTATTAGATTCTTCAGAATTGCAAGCTCCTATGCAGAAAAAAGATGAGATGTACTAAGTAATTTTTGATGGGAAATATTTAAACAAATCAACTATCAAAAAAACAATTGATGAAATTCAGTTGTTTTATTATGTACTAAAGACTTGGCAAGATGTTCCCAAGTCTATCTATAGAATTCCTATCTGCATGGTTGTTTGCAAATATTCTAGTATGGTGCCGCTTTTGAACAAAAAAACATGTCACTGGGGCTGGTAATTTGGCTCAAGAGATGCACAAGCCTGTTGACACCACAGAACTTTTAGTTCATATAGCATTTAGCTATCTTCTTTAAAAAAATCCAAAGAGAATACAAACAAACTAATGAGCCGTGTCTATCTCAATTAAATAGCAAGTACTATAGTGAGTATTAGGAAACTAATCTTGTGAATAGTATCCAGTTCATAAAGTATTAGGAAAGTGACCTTGCTGATTAGTTTAACATAGATTGGTGAACAAAAAATTCATAATAAAAATCTGATTTTTTTCCACACTTGTTCAAACTATATAATGAAATGACAAAAAATGAATTGTATATGAGTCACTCCAAACCCTTAGCTTTTAATACACTTCATAGATGAGATTGCATTATATTTTTTGAACAAGATGTGGAAAAAAATCAAATGACATTGATATAAGCATTCTCACAGCATGAGTGAAGCAACAATTGCATAAAGCTTTATTGCAAAAAAATTGTCAATATTATTTACATTGTACATACTTGTTTATATAATGCTTCAATTCCTAAACTAAGAAACTATAGCTAGTGTTCTAACCATGCATAAAAATAAAATTACAGTGTAGATGTATGAAATTATATACATAACTACTCCTATACTAATTTATAATACTAGATTATAATACAAAAAATCCTCATCTGAGATTTAGAATACTACTTTGATGATAAGCCTGAGGCTTTTGTGACCTAGACCAACACACAAGCTAATGGAATAAGATGGTCACATAATAAGGAGAAGAAAGAGTATCAAAAGTTCACAGTTACTAACTTGTAAAACTTAAAAATGATCACCTTGAGGTCTTCTATGAGGGACTCTCATGCACATTAAAAAATACACATGCACCCATATAGGTAAAACTTCAAAAGATGAAAATAAAAAGCCTACATGCAGTTTGGCAGGCACTACTCCAAGTGGGAGTTGTTAGTTAAATGGCACAATTCCCATCAAAACATGAAAAATTACCTACTAATTATTAAGAAGCAACACTTTGAAAACAAAACTCAAGGGGCATATGGGAAAGTGATGAGAGGATTTCCATTACTAAGGGAAGCTGACTCTTTTTTCTCATCCATGTTGGATCTAGCGGATGAGATCCAACTTTAGGATATGTCCTAAGGATTTCTACTTCTCATCCACTAAAGAAAAGTATGTCTGATAGTAACAATGTATGTCATTTGATAAGCCAATAGAATTGCTAGAAGTCTTCACAATCTACTCCTTCCATGCTACAAGGCTTTTGAATGATCTCTTTCAATGCCTTAACAATGGCTTCTCTTGCCTATTTTCCCTTGGATAGTTAAAATATTGATGGTGAGTGGAAGATACAAAACTCTACTATTTCTACTCTAATTACAAGGTTAAGAAATGATGCCCACAACCATTTGTTGTCTGTTTCATAATCCTAAATATAATTAAAATTGGTTCATACAAACTTTCATTGTATTTACCTATTTTCAATGGTCCAATTTTGAAAAAGCTACTCTTGGTTCGATTGAGAAGTTCAAGAGGTCGTAAAGTGTTTTAAGCACTTTCTAACTCTCCAGCACACATCATAACCTATCAGGCACTATTTGACACCCTACTATACTGATGCCCACCAAGGTCTTGCTTGTAATACTTTATGTTGCATCATGTCTATATATATTCCATTTGCACATATTGAAATATAAAAACAAAAAAAATGACAATGAAAATAATTAGATGACACACATCAGAAAAAGGCCTGATTTGGGGAAGACTCTCTAACAGTAGACAACTGAATACAATAGGGCTTTATTAGCTACTGCCTGGCCAAGGAAGAATGCCTTACAAATAGTCTATACAAAAACATGAGTAGAGAGTTAAAGAAGATTTTCTAGGAAAACAAAACAACATCCTTTCATTTTAAGATGATATATAAAGGCATTCTTCTAGAGAGGGGCCAACTCGGTTCATTTTGAGTTTGTTGGGTTTAACCCATAGGCATTACTACACTGAACTGAATCTCAAATAACCTTTATATCAGACCTAGATCTAGGGACTATGAGAGCCAAACTAATAGCTTATCTTTTTGTATAATCAAATCAACATATTAAAGACATAAAGCCATTTGTACAAGGGTGATATTTCCTCAAGTTTTCTTTGTTGCCAAATTCATTTAGATAAAGATAGCTACTATAAATAAGTGGATAGATTTACCCAAGAATCTCTCCTATAAATGGAATTCCTTCTCAATTTTGGAAGGATAATTCACAAATATTGTAATGTAAATTTCTAAAATTAGTTCATCCAAACACAAAACCAACAAATGTCTGCCAAATCTTATGAGAGAGAACAAAATAAAAATGATAAAGAAATTGGAGTGGGTTATAGGATCAGACATTTCACATACATTTCCATGTAATTATTGGTCTAAAAGGTTGAGCCTTATCTTCCTTATGAGATTAGTTTTGGTTTGGATAATAGTTTATAAAGAAAAATAGTTATGTTGTTGACTGAATCCTTTGGTAGATACATATCTGAATTAGAGAAGATTATAGTGCCAAGTTTTATTATAAATGTTTTTTTTGTGATTTGACTTCCATATCCTTGAATCTTGATCTTAATGTTTTTTTTTTAATTGTATTTTTATTATGTACGTATAATGGGAGAGAATTCGGGTACATATAATTTCTTTTCTTCCTCGTAAAATTGAGCTTCAAATGAGGTTCAGGGGTGGACCCAATATCCATTTGCATTGGATTTTCTATAAGGTTTACAATTTTAGTAGGTTCAAATTGCATTTTGAATGGGTGTCATGGGTGGCGGTGGCATTGCTCTATTCTAGCATTGCTTCAAAAATCTAGAGGTGAGTCATTTTATCCAATTAGATTGGATTTGCTAAAACTTTTTAACATTCTAGTTGATTGGACAATTATGTTATTCTTTTAGTTGTCATCTTTTCTTAGTTTTCAATCTTATCCTTATTAGACATGGTTTGTTACTCTTGTTAATTGAGACTTTCACTCCTTTGTTAATATTGAATCTCTAGGTAATCATATTGTGTGTCATTACATTTTGCAATACCCTTGTCCTCGAGATGTTTCGGATATCCTGGCATTATATGAATCTTGGCCATGCATCCACATGGAATTTCATTTTAAGGTACTAAAATCTATATATTCAATGATATACTCCTGTCTAATTAGTTTCTGAGAAAATAGATACCAACAATATAATTACACTGTGGGATTTATCCTTATATGAAATACATAAATTCTGAAATCTTTGAACTTAGGAAAATTTGACATATCTATCTATGAAGTCTTCAAAGATAACTGAAAATATCATGACTTTATCTTTGATGCCTTCATAGATCACACAAAGTGAAAAGAAATTTGAAGCCCTTGAAGATTATTGAGAATATTTTAAATTAATCTATGAATCCCTCAAAGATCAATCAAAAATAATTATAAATTTTGATCTGTGAAGCCTCCAAACATGACTGGGATCTCAACGCCGAAGAACAATGTGGTTGCATCATAGATCATCTGCTATAAAAAAAAACATGTTAACAAGGTTATAGTAGTATATTAGTTAATGTTAAGGGTTCCAATATCTATCTTCATAAGTCACACAATATGATCATATCCCCCTTATTTCATTAATTTTCTATATCCATTAGGAATGATTTTTGAATTTTTATGTGCATTGATGAATTTTCTAACAAAATGAATATGTTGAGAAATCTTTTCTAACAGTGCCTTATCAACCATGAACATGGTTGCAAGGTAATATGTTTGGTGTCCAACCTCAACAAAAATTGGTTCTATAGAATAAGAGCATAACATAATTTCCTAAGCTATGTCAGCTTCTTCCCCTACATGCTCCAAGAGGCTTGAAAATTATATTTGGAAAATAAATGTTGATGATAGTCCTCGTTAATTATAATCCACCTTTTCCTATTCTATTTAGAATAATATTTACTCTGTTAGATCTAATCTGTTAGTATATCAAATAAGATTTGGGGACATTACATTGTGATAGAGGAGTGAATCTAAGTAAGAAAAAGACTAAAACTACACTAGCAACCAAAGTAGGTCATTGAGTTACAAGCTCAATCAAATCACAATCACAATCACAAGAAATAGCTCATGGATACATGAATGAAAGGGGGTATATTTTTTGGATGATAATAGCTCACAGAGATTACAAATTAGACTTCATAGTCCATCAAGCTTGAGTTTCCTTCTAACATCTCAATGTATCATACCTTGAATACATAGGATTAGCAGCACATAGATCAGCAAAATGGAGCAATTCCAATTGACAAATGAATATGTTTAAGTTCATTTCCATCATCTTGGTGTATTAGACCCTTGATGTACAATAATATCAACTCATTGATCATGACATATGCTTAGAGTTTTGTGAATTGGCTACTTATTATTTATTCAATATTTTTAGGTGTCTGTCCCAATTTATTTTGTAGTTTCAATATCTCTATTCTTCTGCATTACTATTTGTTGTCTTATTTTTCATTCTATGATTTGTTTCAATACATACATAGACTATTTTCTTAAGATTTCTTCCTTTTGTCTATTTCTTATAGGTAGCCCATAAGTGGGTATTATAATGGGCTTAGATTCTAATTTGCCAGTCATGATAGCTGCTGCAAAAATTCTCAAATCATTTAGTGTCTCATATGAGGTTGGTTTGTGAAGCCTATTTGAATTGTACACAATTTACTGAAGAATAATTTTAAGAAATGCTTAAGTGAATGGAATGCAACAATATTTGGTACCACACATTTTGATAAGGTATTTGAATTCTGGTTGTGTTCTAGATAACCATTGAATTTGCTCATTGAACACCTAATGGAATGGCAGAATATGCTAAAGAGGCCCTTGGAAAAGGAATCAAATTCATAAAAGAAAGTGCAGGTGGAGTAGCACCCCTGCCTGGTGAGTGAACCTCTAATGAATGAAATAATAATGTATAAAGTCATTTGCAGTTCACATCTCTAAAAAGAAACAAATTTTTTGATAGGTTCTTGAATCTTTATTAGTGAAACAACTAAGTTATAACACAAGTATGATAGCTTTGATGACTACACTTACTGTTCTTGGTGTCCCAGTTAAAGGTTCATCACTGGATGAAATAAACTCCCTACTATCAATACTTTAGGTGTTTGAAATGCTAATTCATCTTTCATGTTTGAAATGGACCAAAAAAATAGATTTGCATGACAAGAGACAAGATCATGAAAGACCATATCCATCCAAATAAAAGAAGGATAGACTAGAAAAAAAAACTAGTCAAGTCCTACCACCAACAAAAAGACACTAAGAGCTGCCATTCTTTTTTCCCATATATGAGATTGAATAGTCATATCAAAAGAGAAGACAAATTTAGAGTCTTTCACCTTTGTAGCCTCAACTTGCTAGAAAATGGAATCTAGTAATGGAGTCCCCACACAAATCAAAGAGCCAACAAAAACTAAGGAAACAAAAGCACCAATAGAAAAGTAACCAACATCCACTAAATAGATAGCACTAGAAACACCTTCAAGAAGCATAGAAGACGCACTAATTGAGGCCTTATCAAAAGTCTTAGCAAAACCATAAATTCAAAATGGAACACTATTACTTGTTGAGCCTACAGAAATAAAAGAAATAGTAGCAAAAACCAAAGAAGCAACAACATAACCCATAGTATAATGTTGAATTCTTCTCAATAGTATAATGTTGGAAAGAGTAATCTTCCCACTAAGAAATAGATTATTTAGACTTAAGGTAGTTAATTGTTGAAGTTCTCAAAGTTTGTTATTCAAATATGGAGATCAGATGTAAATATTGGTCATATGATATTATAAGTACAGGAATAAAAAGCAAGGCACTAATGTTTACATAAAAAGTTATGGCATCAGATCTTACCTTATGTTATAAAGGTTATTAGGATAGAAGTATCAATAATAGCTTGCAGTGCTAAGCATGGTTTCTAGATTTTGATGGAGAGAAAATATCATTATGAGCAGTGATTACTAGAGACATTATTAAGCAACATAAATACAATACCATTGTCGATAACCAATAATTTGATTCTCCCAGTCATACATGGGGTATATATTGTCATAATCAAATATTAAATGTAAATATTTAACTTCTTGATTTGTCCTTGAAGAAAGGTGAATGCATTCATTTGAACTTTAAATCTTTGAATGTACCTAATGATTTTTATTAATGGTAGAGGTAAGGTTAACTGCCATATGAAGAAATGGAAGCCACGCATCCATGGCTATGATCTTTGAGCGAGGTGCACTAGTGAGGAAACAAGGAATTTGAGTCATTACAGTATTCAATACTCCATCTACAATCATGGCAATCATCTAGTTTACACGAATAAGGCATGATTAACAATAGAGGTTCTAAGTCACAAGGTCATACTTAGCAACAACATGACATATTTTAAAGAAATTTCTACATATGAAGGGGATCTCTTCATAATTAAAAGGTTGAATCCAACTGCCCAGTGCCATGGCTAAGATTGAGCAAAAAATGGTAGAAAATGTGATAAGCACCTTGATTCCTTTCCTCTTCCTCAATTTCTGCCTCTTCTCCTAAATTGCTTGTGCAGCTCCCTCGCGTGCGCTTCATAGAATCTTTCAAACCAGTGGAGACAAGAAAAATGGTATTCACATCCATATCCCAAGTGTATTCACATCCAAGTTGGGATGCCCTACGAGCGATATATCTCCCACCCTCGGTGCTAATCTCCTCTCAATTTAACAAAATGCAATGAAACGGGTGGCCGAACCCTTATTTAACAAAACAATGAAATGAGTGGGCGCAACTCTTTTTCATTTTGACATGTTCAACTAAGTGTTGGTCAAAATTTTGACCAATGCTAAGTGTTGGTCAAAATTTCAACCAACACAAGCATGGATTTTTAAAAAAAGATATTTTTCCTTCCATATTGTGACCAATTTAAAACATTTTAATAAATGGTTGCAAATTTTGGTCACAAAATCGCCTCAAATGTACTAGTGTGATGATGGTTTCAAGTATCCAATTGGGTTTGTCATTGTAGCTAGCACTTGGCTACGTATATACCTAAAAAGAATAAATGGTTTACCAAAATTTGAAGCCTACCAATTAGAAAAGAAGATTTTACACTATTCTCATTTGGTTGTGGCAATGAATATAAAATTATAAAGATACAAAGGGAGACCTACCAATAAGGTATTATGTACAATTTCAATGGATGATCAAAAGACAATCATAGATACATTGCAAAAGAGAGAGGATGAAGATGGTATATTGGGATGACTACATTTTAAATCAAACACATGTAAGTTTTTTGCTTCGTTATGCTCTTTTTATATATGTAGTTATATAACTTAAATGTATATAGAAAGATACAATTTGATATAGAGTTTTCCCTACCAGGATTATGTCTTTGGGTCCACTTCTCAATTTGGGAGATCACTTTATTATTATCTCTAGGTAAAACATGCCTTTTTATAACACCCAAGATTTCAAGAATGTGTTCACAATTTCTCTCTTTACAATTTTTGGTATAGAATTATACCTTCTAAGCTCTCACAAATTTCTCTCCCAACTTACTTGGAATTATTCTTTGAAGAGCATTCAAAAATCTACCATGACAAATTTCTCTCAAGGTCTAATTTCCAAAGTCTCTCCCATCACAAAAATTAACCTTTTTGAATACTATTTTACGTACTATTTGGGGGTTAACAAATATTATTCCCCGTATCCTCTAAATGGAGCCATCATCTAATTAAAAACAATAATGAAAATTCTTATAAATTTTGTATAGTTTTGGTTTTAATTATGTTTGAATGACTCATGTTAATTCAATCACATTTTATGGTTTATGAAGATGGAGTCTTGTCCCTATATAACTAGGTCGACATCGAACAAAATAAGAAACTCCCACATAAAAGGAAATAATTCCAATAGAATCCAAAGAATTGTGGATGACATGATGCTAAGGTCCCAAAATACAATGGAGGAGGGTTTTGGGTCAAATCCCATGAAACCCATTTTGTTTTATCTATCCGAAAATGGAAATAAAATAAAAACACTACTAAAAATATCACCATTTTCATAGGAGGTAACATAAATGGTGTGATGGTAAAGGAGCTAAATTAAAGGTGACAGGTAGTTCAACCACCACAAGTGCTAAATTTTTTCGATCCTTACCAAATTTCTATTGGTTATCTTTCTCACTTTTTTTTAAATTGCAAAACTTCATTTGGTCATAAATTTTGCATATGAACTTAGATTTCATCCATTGAAAATATATTGGAAAGCTCTCAATGAGCTCTTCAATTTAAATCTTGTGTTGACAACTTTTGAGATAGTTAAATTCTCACCTCTCTTTTACTAACTCAATCCCTAGTTCACTAGTTTGAGTGAACTTTGACCAAGAATAACTTTTTACCATGACCTCCTTTCAATGTGATTCACAATGCATCAAGATCATATCAACAAGCTCTAGTTAATGATTTTGATTTTGTGAGATTCTGAGAGTGTGATTTTTTTTAGGTTCTTTGGATCCACCTATATTATTCGTCCCCATTGAGACTCTTTTGGACATCTAAAAGTCTATTTTTACATAGAATGAAAGTGAGGACATGTTTTCCTCACTTTTCCAGTGTCACTTGCACAAGGTCTGCTAGAATTCTAAATATATGACTCATCATAAGAAAAAAGAATGAGATAGCATTCCTAACACAATCAACCATACATCTACCAAAATTAATTATTTCATCCATCACCACATAGTATTAAATAGTAGAAAAAGAAGCAACAATACTAAATAAATTGATGAAAAAGGAAAAGTGTCATGTCTCTGGATATCCTACATAGGAACACCATTAGAAAATGAATAATTCAAATCCTTTTTTTCCATCATTGGCTGAAGACTTGATTTAGTTGGCACCTAATCCTCACTAGCTTCTATAAACATGAAAGCCAATTTATTGCGTCCATTAACAATTCTTTTCAAATTATCTATTGTTACAATTGATACCTCATTCTTCATTTGATGAGCCTTTATAATGTATTCAATCCCATCCTTAAACAAATGATAGACATGTACTATACTCCCTATAGAAGATATATTTTCTATCATATAAGCATAGGCTAACCAACATAATCCATTAGATGTCAAGTGGAACCACATTAAAATCAACCTCATCTATGTACTTAGATGTTATTGCAAATTTTAACTTATGTTGCTTGGGTACTTGTAATCTATTGTCATTGCACACCCAACATAATGGAAAAGGTCTCTTATTTAGTTTGGTTTTCAATCCCAATTGTTTAATAATTTCCTTTGAAATTAGATTAACTTGGGACCTCCTATGATCTATCACTGTGTTAATTGTAGTGTTCTTTAAAATCACCCTTATATGAAAAGTTTATACATTCTACTATCTTCAAAAACATCACAACTTTTGGAAGTAGAACATGAACCATTAGTGGTAGAATAAAAAAAAGTTGTACCTTTTAGACCCATATCTGATATCTTTATTTCATCATTAGAGTTTGATCAAAGATCTTAAACAATAGATGTAGTCTTTTTCTTTCCTTTATGATCCTTCTTAAATCACTTTGGTCTCAATTCTAGATGTCATTTACAACACTTTGCATCCTTATGCCCTTTCTTCTGATAATGTGAATATGTAGGACATTCACATTCCTCTTTCTCTAATCTGGCTTCTTTCTTTCCTTTTTGGTTTCCTTTGGGAGGAACAACTTCCTTTTTTGAACTAAAATAGGTGATTCCTCTACCTGCTTCAATATGGGTTGCTTGAACACACACTTCATCAAAGTTAGATGTTCTAAACATCAACATTGCATGTTTTGAATACAAATATATTACATCTATAGAATTGAATAGAGTATCTTGTGTATAAAGAGAAATTCTAAGAGTTAATTCTTTCTTCCTAAATACTTTTGTATACTAATGCATGGACTATCCTATACCTTGCTCTAGAATTTTCCAATCCATAATGGCTTGATCCATGTAACCCAAAGGATAAACATGTTTCTTCAAAGAAGTAAACTCATACCAAGGTAAAATGGTCTAACCATGTGTAGAAAGATCATCCTAGATCTTACTTTCCCACCAAATTAATGTTGTACCTCCCATTTTGAGAGTAGCTAGTAGGATCTTTGAAGAATCATCCAAAACCTTTTAAATCCTGCAAAACACTTCAATCCTCTTAAGTTAGTTATCTATTTTTAATACATCCAATTCACTAGACTATATATAGGAAAATAAAACTTTACATAAAGTTTTAAGAAATGTGTGTTAACTTGAACATGTTTTTTCCTTTTATAAGAAGTAGAGAAAGAAGATGATGAAGAAGATGAACATAGAGATTTAGGAGGTTCACTACCACCTCCTACTCCTTTTCCTTTGTCATCTTTTGATGAGTATTTAGCTTCTTCCTTCTTCATAGCCTTATCTGCCCTTCTCAACTATGGTTCATGCATCTCTTGGGGAAGAATGTCCACCAATGCCTTCATTTCCCCAAAAATCTCTCTGGAAGGCTTCTACATCAAATTTTGGAAGATTTTATTCATGTGCCACCTCTAAATAAGGAAAAATCCATTTTCCAATCTCTACGTTGAACTCTACAAGTTCACCTTGTCCTTATTTTAACCTCAACCTTGTTAACTTTCACCACCTATAATTTTCTACAAAATGGGCTTTGATACCAAACATGGTCTATAAACTAGTATTTAGAAGATTTATAACCTTAATCCAAACAAAAATTCAATCACTGATCCATATAGTAATTACATGGTATGTATTTTAAAACCATCAAAAAGAAGATTTATCTTTAAACATGATAATTTAACTATGTTTTTAATAACATTATTTTTTAAAAAAAATTGAGACAATAAGAAAAGAGTAGTGAGCTACAAATAATTTGATACCAAGTATTCCCTATCACAACTATGTCTCTGTGTTTGCTTCTCGATTTGTGGGATCACTTTATTAATGTTTCTAGGAAAAACATGTCTTTTTAAAACACCCAAGCTTTTAAGAACTTGTTTATAGTCTCTCTCTTTACAATTTTTGGTGTAGAATTACAACTCACAATTATTTTTCCAAGAACATTCAAAATTCTAACAAGAATAATTGCTCCCAAGGTCTAGTTTCCAAAGTCTTTCCCATTACAAAAATTAACCTTCTTAAATACTATTTTATATACTATTTGGAGGATAACAAATGTAATTCCCCATATGCTCTAAATGGAGCCATCATCTAATTAAAAAATCCATTTTTAACAATAAAAATCCTTTTAGATTTTTTTATAATTTCAGATTTAATAATGTTTGAATGGATAATGTTAATTCAAGCCCATTTTATGGTTTATAAGGATGGAGATGGGTCCTTATATAACTAGCACATCATAGAAAAAAAAAATTGCTAAATAAAAAGAAATAAGACCAATAGAATCCCAAGAAACATGGTAAGGGCCTAAAATACACTGGAGGACCTTTTTAGGTCAAATCCCATGAAATCCATTTTGTTGTATCTCTCCAAAAATGGCAACAAAAGGAAACTATTTTTGACAATACTACCATTTGCACCTTCGCTAAGAGAAATGGTGTACTGATAAAGGAACTAAGGCCCCATTTGTCTATCAACATAGGAATTGAAAATTAGAATGAAAAATGGGAATATGAATGGAAATGGGGAATGAGAATGGATAATGATAATCCCAATCTTGTTTGGTTTGCTTGGAATTTGATTATGAATATGTTAATCCTTTGTTTGGTTGTACAAAATTGGAATTGGAATAAAGTTAAGTTTATATTTTAATGTATTTTATTTTCTTTAATGTATTATTATATTTTGTTAATTATTTCAATTTAATGTAAATAAAATAATTTATTTTCTTTCTATTTTATTCAATGAGTTAATAGGAAATAAATTTATGTCAACATTTTTCAAATGAATAGATATAAACATAAAAATATTATACATAATAATATACTTGTGAAACTAGTAAAATTTTCTCATCATTTATATACAAACTCATAAAAGGATTTAGTCTCTATGATCATAAATAAGTTCAAAACAAAAAAATTGTCATTTCATGACTAAAATTAGAATCACCAAAATAGAATGAAGTCTACTTTGAAACATGATTTTGGCTTTCTCCATGGAACTAATCTTCCTAGTAGTTCTCTCTTGTACAATGCACAACTTACAACCCTTCCTTCCTTCTTCTATATATTTTGATGTGGTTGATATAGATCAACCATCTTTGACCCACTTAAAGAAATTGTAGTCACTATCACCCTGCATTCCAAAACTACATTAGGGCTTGCCACTAGAATAACATAAAAATAAACATATAAAACATTAGTGACAACCTTTCTTTTATCCAGACAAGACAAAAATCTACGCCCATAATTATTCCCTGTATGTGACATCTTCCTTGCTACACATCCAATACCACATCAACACATTAAAAAGTTGTCCAATATAATGGCCCTATATAAATAATGAACAAATATAATTGGAAAATTACTGCAATAGTGTATAATATATTCTAATATTTCTATTCAATGGACTATGTTGTGACTTCTTAGTCCAATCCTACTAGCGATACAAATGCCTCATGACTTACAAATATTGACACATAATTATTATTTTATCTCAAAAAAATGAATCTACATACACAAAAATGATAACTTTTCATGCATTTCGTGTAGCCTAGATATGGGATATATATAAAAGTACTTCCAACTGCAAATTGATATCTAATAAGTATGCAATCTTTTAGTTAATTGGAGTAGTATAAGTGCATTCTTATTATATCTCAATTATATATTTTCAAAAATGCCTGAACACTGTATAATATATATAGCATACCAATGCATATGTTTTTTATATAATAAAGAAAATATAGAAGGTGGAGATATTGAGAAGGACAATTTACTAGGATGGTGTTTTTGCAGCAGCAGTGTTCACATCACTGACTTATTCCCAATTGTATCACTTAGGCAACTATTATTGATGACTATTGTTGTGTGAAAAAATTGCTAGATGCATTGAGATTGTGGGAGAGAATGATAGTTTAAGAACTGGTGCCTAGGATAGTAATATATAATGCCTTCATTCATAACAATTCCAACCCTTTCTCAGGCACTAGTCCTTCACCAATCTATTTCAAGTTCAAGTGAAAGCCATCAGTATTCAAATAGTAAAATTATAGAATTTTTCCAACCCTTTCTCATTGCTTCCACATTTTGCATACATGCTTATCAGAGTAGTGGAAACAATAATATGTGTAAAAATCACTCTATCATTTATTCTTTGATGATTGTATATACCATGTTCCAAAACTCACTACGATGCATAGGTTTTGAGGATGGTGAAATGGTTACCCATTTGGGTTTAACAACCACCAATTAAATTCACTCAAAAATTTCTAAATCCTTATCAAGAAATAAACTATATGAGTAACCAACAATTAGGGAATTCCATAAGAACACACTACTTAAAGGAATTTTATGTTAGAATTCTTTAGAATAATTGAGAGGGAGGGGTGAATTAGTTATAAAAGGTTTAGATGTACAAATAAAACTTTTCATAGCTTAGTGAACCCATATCCATAAAAGATATTCATTATGCATGCATCCATTAGATCATACAATCACTTAAACTTTGTAGGTTACAATCAAATCAACTTTGTAGAAATGTAAGCATGAAACATAACATATTCAATAACACATTTGACATAATGATTTTATGTGGAAACCCAATTTGGGGAAAACCACCAGTAACATGCTATATTTAATTCTCACTCTTCTAATGTGATGTCTTGTGAAAGGCCAACCTTGTTAAAGGTTACAATGCACACTATTAAATGTGACCTGGT
Organism: Cupressus sempervirens; assembly: GCA_028749045.1. Lineage (NCBI taxonomy): Eukaryota > Viridiplantae > Streptophyta > Pinopsida > Cupressales > Cupressaceae > Cupressus > Cupressus sempervirens. Next base: position 757,020,047 of record CM053793.1, on the reverse strand, counting down.
TAGAGGATTTCAATCACCCTATTAGGAGTCATCCTTGTTAGAGGACTTTAGATCATTCACTTGGAATGTCAACCAATTAAAAGATTTAAAAATGACTATTATGTCTACCTTAATCCATAGGATTTACCCTAGACTAATACAATGATTAGAAAGTAAAGTAAGGCTTGATTTGATAATAACTTACAACTCCATTTTGCACATTATAGATCAGGGTTTACTTTGGTGGCAAATATTTTCCAAATGGCTATTCTCACTCATTGAAGACCCTGAATTTGGAAAATGCTTTGGCACTTTTTGGTTGGTGACATCACCCACAATTTATGGAAACTAGGTCACATGCTAAGACCAATCGCCAATAATGAGACATTATCATTTTTATTTTGATGATGAATTCGCCAATGGAATCTAATCTTTCCACATGGTTAATTAAATGTTTTTTCCCACAATTTTTGAGGCATGTTTTAATTGATGGTCACATTTGCCAATCTATGGTAAAACTTGAATCAAGTTATAGGTAAAGTACATATATGTCACAAGTGTCTCTATTCTAGAGAATTTCTTAGGAAATTTTTATTCTTCTAATAATTGGCCTAGAATAGATTATACCATGGAAAAGTGTCATTATTTTAGAAACTTTCTTTGAAACTTGTTGTACTTTAACTTTTTCACCCAAAATGGGATTTAGACCATTGATTTAGGTTCATTTAATGGTCATTAAATAGGGTTATTGTACCTTGGATAATAAAATTTTATGGTTTCTATATATTATTACTTTTGGTCATGATTTTCTAAAATAATTAAAGATTCACCATGGTTTTACAAAATTATCATACAACAAAAAAAAATTACCTTGATAAAATTAATTTTTTTCTGATTTTGAAAAAAAAATCACCAATTCAAATTAATTTTTTACCCCAAAATAATGTTTTATTTTCCACAATTTTATACATTTTTTCAAAGGGGGTTTTCTTAAAGTTATCCCTATTATAGATTTCTATTTTAGTTCTCCATTCTACTTGGATTTCACATGCTTCAGCTCTAATAGCTTGTTCACCATTCAAGCATCCATAACCTTAAGGATTCTTTCTTTCCTTTCCAATAGCAATCTCTTCCCTTAGGTAACTAAATGAAGCATTACCTTAGACCCCTTTTATTCCTTATGTTCTCACACATGACAACCTTTGCTTCTGATCATTCATCTCTATAAATAGAAAATTTAGATCTTTTTTCATTCATCCTCTATCATCCATTTTAGGGTTAGGTAGGATTAGGTAGAATTCAACGAATCTACCCATCTTTTAATTTTATTCCCTTCCAAAAACTTCTTCTTTAATCCTCTTTGAACTCACCTCAAAATGGTTCATCTTGAATTTTGTGTCACCCGATCACCAAGCTTATCTCCCACACATTTCACACAATCCAAAAAATCAAACTTATCAGCTTTGATTCATCAAATTCATGTTCTTGTTCATAATTTTGACACTTGGTGTTAACTTACATCTGATGCTCAACACATATTGTGTTGCTCGATATTCACTATCAAATCACTTAGCACAAATTAAATTTTATTGGGGCCTGACATCAATTAAACTTTACTCAACTAATACTGTATCACTCGACATACATTGGAATTTGAATTTTCTTATCACCAACTAATTTTTTGCCTGGCTTGCACTAACTTTTTTCAGCAGCTACTATGCAGATTTTTAAGCTTGGTAGACACAATTCGTTTTTCTTGTTCTTCTGAACTTAATTAGTATATTCATCCTTTGCAACCTTAAGTAGATAATCATTACATTATAATTCACTATCTTAACTTATCTTTGTACTCCTTTTTGATATCATAACTCAACCTTCGCTCTAGGTGTCATTGTTAACTCATTTGATCAAATCCTCTCCATCTTAAGAGAAAGTAGCATGTTAGACATTAGTTAAAAAATAATGATTGAAATATATTCTCATACCTGTATCAATCTATTTTCAACAATCTCTCTCTTTGGCAGTAATGTCAAACCAAACTTAATCAGTATAACCAAAAATAATACCAAAAAGAAAATATTTACTTGTATTGAAGTCTCTCCCTCTATCAACAAATTTCATCTTCTCTATAGGGTTATTAAATTTTGTTATGATTAATAGACTATGAACTCATTTTTATGACTCCCTCTTGATCACTTCTTATATCTCCCTTAGCATTATCTACTATCTTTGAGTAGATATTCCATGAATTTCTTCCTTTATGTCTCCATTTCTAGATTTCTCCCTCATTTCATCATTTCTCCCTTAGGATTTCTCCCTCTTTGAAAAAAATGCCAAAGACTTGTCATTTTAATATGCAGATATGAACATTTTTAATTTCTCCCTCTATCACCTGGCTTGTGATTGATTAGTAGCTCTATTTCTTTGATTACTTTAGGTAGCTCCTAAAGTAAGATCCACTACATCAATGTGTAACATATGTCAATCACCTTGTTTGATCTAGGGTACTTCTCATGCTTCTTAAATAGCCTTGGATAGGGGTATCACCCCTAGTTTACCTCTTAGATACTCATGAGCATCTTTAAGTAATGCTTTTGTGAAGATATCAACAATTTTCTCATTTGTGTTAACATATTTTATCTTCACCTCTTTATCTTGAACAAACTCTCTCAAGTAATGATGCTTAATAGAAATGTGCTTAATATTTGTATGCATCACAAGATTCTTTGATATATTTATAGAAATTGTGTTATCACAATAAAGTATCACACCTTCAGTGGTTTCCTTGTTTATATGTTTGAGTAGCTATTTGATCCATACTATGCTTGTACAATTCACTACAATAGCAACATATTTAGCTTCAGTAGTAGATTGAGATATGCATTTTTGTTTCTTGATAGTCCATGTAACCAAACTTTTTCCTAAGAAAAATTCTCCTCCACTAGTGCTCTTTCTATCTTCAATATTTCTAGCCTAATCAGGATTAGTGCAGGCTCTCAATTCAAATTTCTCAATTTTTTTTATAGTATATGATGAGTCTAAAAAATGCTTTTATTTTATTATGTTTAAGATACTTTGTGATACTTCGTTTATCTTTGTTTTAACACTTATAAGCCTATGTTTGATAAACCTTTGATGATTTATGGGGTAGAAAAACTATGTCATCTTTTGCCTAAATTATATCTAATATGTAGTATTTCATATAAATATCCAAATGTGCATTCTTATGCTTGAATTTAGTTTGATGGATGTTTATTTGCAAATATGTCTTATATCATAACTAACCTGATGATAAGGATTAAAGGATGATTGGAAGAATCCAAAAGTTGGTTGCCGATAGCATTCAAGGAGAAACGAGCATCAAGGAACAACCACGAAAAGGAAGTTATAACCACTCCAGGAAACATGGCAGCAAATAAGGAGGAGATTTTATGAGCCATTGCCTTCTCTACATTTACGTTGTAACAAGAAGATGCTGAGACTTCATTGCTCCCTCCTCAATTTCGTTATCCTTCCTTTTCGCTTTCAGTTGTTCTCCTATATTCTCTCCTGCAGACTTAACTTAGGATAGTTACTTTTCTGTTATGTAATAAAGAGTAGATTCCCTATATATGTCAGCATTGACTCATGTGTGTGAAGTTTTAGTTTTTAAATAAGTTTTATTGAGTAAGAGAGAACACTGATTCACAGTTTGTTGTAGTTTTGTTTTACAATTCTGAATCATGTAATGACTGATTAATGAAATGAATTAATTCTCTTTAGCTTCTATCCTGCATTGGTAGATTAGAGAACCCAACCAAGGGGGCCCACTTGGAAGGTGGATTAGATTAGGATAGAATAGATTCATTTTACTAGCATTAGTAGTATTTTAAGTAAGACGTAGCTAGTTAATTCCTTCCTGTAGCATCACACTTCATGAACGTTCCTATAGCATCTACAAGAACAGTCTAGTGGATGAGACAAGATGGAATCTCTGTTATCTTATCATTGGGTTTTCAACATTCATAGATTCATTATTTTCCTTTCCACAATAGTAGTGTAGTTTCCTTTGCATTTTTACTTTCCTGCAGCACAAGCATAATGACTCATTAAGGTACCTAGTGCACATACTGTGTCAACCATTTCAAGTATACGTCCTTGGGTTGACAATCTAGATGCACCTCATGGTAGGGGAAAAGTAGTCCTTAGCTTGAATAGATTATTACTAAGCCAGGCCTAGTGCATGACTATGGAACACCTATTGTGAGGCAATTCATTTTTGGCACCATTGACGGGGATGGTGTCAAGCTAGGAGCATTTTTGAGTCATAGTTTTTTTATTAAGTTCTTTTTACCAGTGTGAAAATTTTAGTTGCATGCATCGAAGAGGAAGATGATGAGATGAATATGACAAATTTCTTCCACAAGGATTTATTAATTTGAATGAAGAAGTTGAAGAAGAAGTTGAGTTGTCCTTTGAAGACACAAGTCCTATTTTCCCCACAATATCATCATCAAGAGCTAAATCCCTGGATATATCTGGTCTCCAACCTTTCACTGAAATATTGACCAATCTTCTTGATAACACTACCTGGAATCCACCAGTTGTTAATCATCCAGTGCCTAACATTCCTTTTCAGTAGAAACCTCATAATCTAGTCCCACCAGTCATGGCACAACCCAATTTTCCATTTCCACTTCCAAGTCTCATAACCAATGCCAATCTCAAGAATATACCTCCCACTACTCTTTCAAAGTTCTATGGCCTTGCAACTAAAGACCCTAATACCTTCTTGTTTGAGTTTGACATCCTTTGTCATAGTTTCAACTACAACACTGATGCCCATAAGCTTAAATTATTTCCAACCACATTGAAAGAATCGGCTTTACGATGGTTCATGAGCTTAGTAGCCAATGCAGCTATGAATTGGGATGAAACGAAAGCCTTGTTTTTGAAAAAATATAAAGAATATTGCAAAGCATCTGGCACAAGAGGAGATGATATCTTTAGGATATCATAAAAGGAGGAAGAGACATTAGAAGACTATGTTTCTTGATTTTTATATACAATACAAAAGAATCCTCAGCACACATTATTTGAAGATTCCAAAAAACTAGTCTTTCTAAGAGAAGTGAATGAAGATTGTTTGGAAGCATTGGACTTGATGGCCAATGGAGATGTATATCAAGCTCAATGGGATGACCTCAAAAATATATGTCAAAACTACTCAAGGTCAACCATGAAGAAAGGTCAAGGACCCCATTCTATGGTTACAAAAGGAATTAGTCAAGGCATTTCAAAACTTGAAATATCCAATTTGTTGTCAAATTTCAAACAAGACATCATTAATGATGTCGCTACATAGTTGGATACAATGACTGCAAAGAAGAATCAAGCAAAGGCTGAGTTACAACTAGCTGAGTATTTTCCTCATTGCTAAAAGAAAAAGAAGGATTGCCACTATAAATTGGTTGCAAGCATGGAGAACTAGCATCTTCCAACTGGATATGTAAAGATAGATGTGGATGATGAGCAAGTATTCTTTGTTGCTCAATGCCGACCATGGGCTCAACGTCAAGGTATGCCTCAAGACCCCTTGCAAAATTCAAATCCATATGGTAATCAATGGAAAAACCACAATACCCAAGGTCCTCCACAAAAACAACCAATTGGAATAATGTTGGGCAAAATAACCCACAATAGTCTCAATGGTCTCAAAATTCCCACCAACTTCGGCTTAACCAGCAGAATAACCAATGGCCCCAAAACCAGTAGAACCAATGGCAACCACCCCAAGGGAATTGGAAATCTCCAAACCAATGGAAGGGATCTCAACAATGGCCTAACCAAAATACTGGTGCTCCACAATTACCCCCTTCAGCTCAACAACCTACTTTAATGCCACCACCTACAAATAGTGGACCTCAAAAGAAAACACAGCTACCTACATAGCCTCAGCCAAATCCAAATAGTCAGCCACAGCAGCCCATATATAGTGTTGATACCCAATAGTACCCTGTTTATGCCCTATATGTCGCAAATATACATTTGAGATCTGGAATGACCTTACCAACACCAAAGCCACCTCTTATAACTGAAGTATCAGACTCTCCTGCAGCATCAAAACCTTTGGTTGATGAACCTGTTGACCCAACTAATGTTACCATACCAATACTAGTTCAACCAATAGTAGAGTCTCCTTTTCTAGACCAACTAATACAAAAGGAACCTAAACAAAGCAAGGAACAACCCTTTTGACACTGTTAATCAGTTGAAGAATATGCATGGCCAAATACCTTTGTTTCAAGTTATTAAGGACATTCTTGCTTATGGAAAAGCTACAAGGGAAGCTTGTCTAAAGAAACCTTGAAGGAAGAAGAAGAATCCTACCACAGTTCATATTGTTGGACACTTAGCTGATATCATGTTAGGAAGAGTGATTTCACCAAAATATTCTGACCCAGGGAGTCCAGTAGTAAGTGTCAGCATAAATGGTCAATTTGATAAAAATGCCTTAATAGATTTGGGAGCTGCTATAAATGTGATGACTAAAGAAACCATGCAGAAGTTCCAAATAGAAGGGTTAAGGCCCACACCAACTATTCTGCAGCTTGCAGATAGTTCCACTGTCATTCTTGATGGAATGATAGAAAATATTGTTCTAACCTTAGATTCCCTAGAATATCCTGCGAACTTCATGATTTTGTCCCCTAAAGTAAACCTATCTGGCTATCCTGTCATTCTAGGTAGACCATGGTTGGCCACAGCTGATGCAAACATAAATTGTAGATCAAGGAATATGACCATATCAAATGGCCAAGCAACCAAGCAATTTGATCTATATCCTCCTGCACAACCATTACCAGATTTGAGTACATCTTTTTTGCCAAATTTAGGAGATGAAAAAGAAGAGATAAATTCCATAGTACAACTTATGATGTTATATAGGCAATCTTTTCTAAAGTTGCAAGAAGAAGATTCAGTAATCTAGAGCATCCTTACCAACACTTGTGTGGTAGGAAAAGATGTGTTTGAAAGCTCTGTATTAGAATTGATTACATATGAGGAGTGTGATACAAGTTGTACTTTACTTAAAGAACCTAAAAATCTTTGTTCACTACTTCCCTGTGAATTAGAAGGAAGCCCAATCTCTGAAATTCCTATGGTAGAATCCACTATTCCTATTGAACTGAGTAAAGGCCATAAATTGCATGTTAACCCCAAATTGACATCTGTACAAATGGAAAAATTAAAAGAATTGCTTTAGAAGCATGAGAAGACTTTTGGTTGGGATTATGGTGATATGAAAGGATTAAGCCCTACACTGTGTACCCATAGGATATACATTAATGAAGGTTGTCTACCACTTCGTCAACCTTAGAGGAGGATAAATCCAAGCCTCGGAGAAATAGTCAAAATAGAATTGCAAAAACTACTTGATGTTGTCTTTATCTATCCTATATCTGATAGTAAATGGGTATCACCACTGGTTACAGTACCTAAGAAAGGAGGAAAATAAAGAATTTGTGTAGATTATAGGGATTTGAATAAGGCTACTAAAAAGGATCATTTTTCTTTACCCTTCATAGATCAAGTTTTGGATACACTGGCTGGAAAGAAGTACTTCTCCTTTTTAGATGGATACAGTGGCTATAATCAAATCAGTATTGCTCTTGAAGACCAAGACAAAACTACATTTACCTATCCATGGGGTACTTTTGCATACTTTGTTTTACCATTTGGTCTTTGTAATGCTCCTGCAACATTTCAATGGGTTGTAATTAGTATTTTTGCTGATATATCACTTGATTGTATGGAAATCTATATGGATGACTTTACAACATTTGGAGTTACTTTTGAAGAAGCAATGATAAACCTTGAAAAAGTTTTGGTAAGATTTCAAGAACATAATTTGGCACTAAATAGTGAAAAGTGTTTCATGCTCATGTAAGAGGGTGTGGTACTCAATCATTTCATATCTATTGCAGGTATACAAGTAGACCCAGCTAAAATTGAGATAATTCAAATATTACCCATACCCACTAAATTAAAAGATATCAGATCTTTTCTGGGACATGCTGGATACTACAGGCATTTTATAAAAGACTTCAGTAAAATAGTCAATCCCTTGTACAAGTTGCTCACTAAAGAAGATGAATTTGATTGGACACCTGAGTGTGATAAAGCTTTCCTGCAGCTTAAGAAACTTTTGACCACAACCCCAATTTTACAAGGCCCTAATTGGAACCTACCTTTGCACATATATACAGATGCTTCTGATTATGCCATAGGTGCAATTTTAGCATAGAAACACTCAAATCTTGAAAATACCATTTATTATATTAGTAAGAGTCTTCATGGCCCAGAACTAAATTACACAGTGACTGAAAAAAGAATTGTTAGCAGTATTCTATGCTCTAAATAAATTTTGGCATTACATCACAGGTTATCCTATCTATGTTCATATTGATCATGCAGCAATCAAATGTCTCATGAACAAACCTACTATAACTAGCAGGTTAGCAAGATGGTTACTATTGCTACAAGAATTTGACATAACCATAGTGGATAAGCCTGGAAAAACAAATGTCGTAGCTGATTATTTGTCAAGAATCAATCATCATGATACTGATACTACTGTACTAGATGATGCATTTCCAGATGAACATTTGTTTCATATTGTTGTTAAAGTTCCATGGTATGCAGATATTGCTAACTACATTGTAGCTAATAAGACACCAGCGCATTTTTCTTATAAGGAGAGAAAGCTACTCATATAGAAAAGCTTCCATTTCTCATGGATAGACAACTTTTTGTTCTATACTGGACCTGATCAAGCTATGCATAGATGTGTAAGAGAAGATGAGACATATGATATTTTGCATGCATGTCATAATGAGCCCTGCAGAGGACATTTTGTAGCCAAAAGAACAGCTTTCAAAATCTTAGCCACTGGTTACTATTGGCCTACCCTTCATAAAGATGCAATCAATTATACAAGGAAGTGTGACCAATGCCAAAGAATGTGTCGCCCAACCAAAATAGATGAAATGCCTCTAAATCCTCAAGTAGTGGTAACACCATCTGACAAATGGGGAATGGACTTCATCGGTCCTATTGATCCTCCATCCAGTGGGAAGTCTTATATTCTAGTTTGTACTGACTACCTAACCAAATGGGTTGAGGTTAAGGCTATGAAGCATGCCTGTGATGAAAAGTTATTGAATTCTTGTATGAAGAGATTTTTACATGCTATGGAGTTCCTAAAGAATTGGTTACTGATCAAGGCACACAATTTACTTCCAACCTGATTTTAGAGTTGATGAAAGAGTATAACATCAAGCATCGCAGATCTAGTCCTTATCATTTACAAGCCAATGGACAAGCAGAAGTTACCAACTATGAGCTGGAAAATATTTTAACTAAAATAGTCCATTTGCATCGTCAGGATTAGACTAGCCGGTTACAAGAAGTTGTTTAGGCTTATAGAACAACTTAGAAAACCACTACCAGATTAACACCATTTGAGCTTTTGTATGGGAAAGTGGCAATGCTTCCAATTGAATTTGAACACAAGACTTTAAAAACAACCTTGACCTTAGATATTGATCTTCCTACAGCACAAAGAGAACACCTCCTGCATCTTAGTTCTTTGGATGAAATGCGCAAGACCACTTCAGAACACATTGAATTGGTGCAAAAATAAAGAAAACACTGGCATGATTCTCATATCCTCAAAAAATAGTTCAAAGTTGGTGACTGGGCATTATTGTATGATTTTCACTTTAAGGATATGCCAGGGAAGTTGCAGATGCAATGGTTAGGACCATATCAAATCATCCATGTCTTTGACAATAGAACAGTTCAACTAACCACAATTGATGATGTGCCTTTCAAAATGCTGAACAACGATCATCGACTTAAGCTTTACAAATAGCCTCAAACATAAGCCAAATTCATGCAACAATTCAAACAACCAGATCCAACAACAACTCAAGTATCTCTTCCTGCAGCAGAAGGTGAAATCCTTCCACCTGCTCCTCTTCAACATTAATTCTAATTTACATGTCCATAATAATAACTTTATGTTTGCATAAAGTCCATTTTCTTTTCATGATATTTCTTTCCATTCATATCTTAATCTTCCATCCACCTACCCCACTTCATTTCTTAATCTTCCATCAACTCACTTTCTACATAATAAAAGTTCTTGTCTTTTCAATCAAATCTGCACATGTTGATGGATGTTGCCATTTACATTATTTTTGCCACCTTTTTTTGGAGCATGTGAGGATCCACTTGGCAGATATAAATGTTTTCAAACTATTATTCATTTATAAGTTTGTAGATTTTTTTAATTATATATAATACTGCATAGTCTCTATAATTACGGCGTATTCCAGTCCCTCACCCATAATAGTCTGACAAGTGAGGACACTTGTCATAAAATTAGTAGGGAGTAGGGGAGTTTCATACTATCCAATGACATGCCTAATTAACTGTGATGATTTTCTAAAATCTTGGCATTACCCTTTATTAATGAGAACCTTTTGCCATAAGTATGCCATGTCAAGTGTTGTACTCCAACTTTTTGAATGAATTTTTTTTTTTCCTTGTTCGTGCCAAATTTTTCATGCTAAGCCATGATGTGACCCATTTTAAAATTTTGGCATTTGAACCATGTTTTTGAGCAATTTCAACTCAAATTCATGATTTACTTTTACCTAAAGTTTAATTGTGGCACATAACAATTGGTTATGGCAATTAATGTTCCCAAAAAGAAGTGGTGAAGCATCTGAGAAATAATGCAGAGTTTTGAAGTTTTCATTCAGAAAGGGAGAAAGAAATAGAGTAGCAAAAGAAGTATCAAGAAATGGGAGGAGGTTTATAGAGAAGAGAGCTTGTTGAGCACATTTTGTTGCTCTCTAACGTAGAAGCAATAAGAAGATTCAATGCATGTGGGTGGTTAGGTTATTGTTTGAATTTAACAACATATGATGAAGAAGCAGCTATAGAATTTGCCAGGACATTTGATGAAGGTGAAGCTTCTGTGTGGAGTTTGACAGTAATTGCAATAGAAGAACAAATTGTAGAAGTAACAGGGTTACCTTTTGTTGGAGAACATTATCCGAGCTTGCATGACACTAGGTCAGCAAAGGCCCAGTTCACTACCCCACATGACCCTCAATTGGATGTTACAAAGTAGAGTTGCAAGAGATTGTCTTTGCCGCCTCCATACCCTGAGCTAGCAATGCATGTCATCAAGTAGTTTTCTTGTGAAGGAAGATTTTCTCACTTACATGCACACCATTTTAAGTTGCTTAGTTGTATAAGGCACAATATTGCTATGAATCTTCCAAATTTTCTGTATAATATGCTCTGTATTAGTGCAGAAGAGACTCAAAAAGGGAAAGATAATTCTGTCACTCATCATGCCTTGATTAAGTTGTTAATAGAAAGGTCTCTTAGGGATTTATCCCCTTTGACATGGGATGACTTTGCAAAATTTAAAACCCTACAACCCCAATTTGACCTTTGTGAACGGCAAGGTGAGGAAAATGTAGTTCCCAGTAGTGAGCTTGCAGAACAAAATATTGAGGGAGCTGAAATAGAAAATGCACAAGGGATTGAACCAGAATTTGCTTCCATTCAAGAGAATGTGCCTCCACCTAAGTAGGACATCCCTAAACCCACTACTAGTAAAGCTAAAAGGAAACGGAAGTCACCAGAAGAAACCATTGCTCAACAAAAATCTAGTCTTGCAATTAAGCAATAGAAGAAAACAAAGAAGGTTCCTACAGCAACTAATCCTGCAGCAGTGACACCGAAATAGAAAAGTAGGCAAAAGACAGTAGTACAAGAAGAGACTCCTTTGCAGAGAATCCCTAGAATGAGACGGAAGATTTTTAAAGATCCTATATTGTCTAAAGCACCTGCTCCAGAGTCTCCTGTGCAGATAATTTTTGACCATTCTCCCCTTCACACTGAGATGACAGAAGCTTCTAGTAATCCTCATGCAGCTGACAAACTTGATAAGTTGCAGGAAGACCACAGGCGAGAAGTATGGGAAAGGACTAGAGGATTATATTACACCTTCAAGAGTAGTAGAAAGGGAAAGACAGAAGTTGGGGAGCTCAGATCTTTGACAAAGAAGTGTAATACTTGAGGACAAGCATTAGTTTAGTAGGGGGCAGATGATGAGTCTAAAAAATGCCTTTATTTTGTTATGTTTAAGATAGTTTGTGATACTCCATTTATTCTTTTTTTTAACACTTATAAGCCTATGTTTGATAAACCTTTGATGATTTATGGGGTAGAAAAACTATGTCATCTTTTGCCTAAATTATATCTAATATGCAGTATTTCATATAAATATCCAAATGTGCGTTCTTATGCTTGAATTTTGTTTGATGGATGTTTATTTGCAAATATGTCTTATATCATAACTAACCTGATGATAAGGATTAAAGGATGAGTGGAAGAATCTAGAAGTTGGTTGCCGACAACATTCAAGGAGAAACGAGCATCAAGGAACAACCACGAAAAGGAAGTTATAACCACTCCAGGAAACATGGCTGTGAATAAGGAGGAACTTTTTCAAGCCATTGCCTTCTCTGCATTTACGTTGTAACAAACGGATGCTGAGACTTCATTGCTCCCTCCTCAATTCCATTATCCTTCCTTTTCGCTTTCATTTGTTCTCTTATATTCTCTCCTATAGACTTAGCTTAGGATAGTTACTTTTCTGTTATTTAATAAAGAGTAGATTCCCTATATATGTCAGGATCAACTCCTGTGTGTGAATTTTTAGTTTTTTAATAAGTTTTATCAAGTAAGAGAGAACACTGATTCATAGTTTGTTGCAGTTGTGTTTTACAATTCTGAATCATGTAATGACTGATTAATGAAATGAATTAGTTCTGTTTAGCTTCTATCCTACGTTGGTAGTTTAGAGAAGCCAACCAAGGGGGCCCACTTGGAAGGTGGATTAAATTAGGATAGAATATATTCATTTTACTAGCATTAGTAGTATTTTAAGTAAGACGTAGCTAGTTAATTCCTTCTTGTAGCATCACACTTCATGAACGTTCCTGCAGCATTTGCAAGAATAGTCTAGTCGATGAGTCAAGATGGAATCTCTGTTATCTTGTCATTGTGTTTTCAACATTCATAGATTTAGTATTTTCCTTTCCACAACAGTAGTGTAGTTTAGTGTAGAGAGAATGCTGATTCATAGTTTGTTGCAGTTGTGTTTTACAATTCTGAATCATGTAATAACTGATTAATGAAATGAATTAGTTCTCTTTAGCTTCCATCCTGCATTGGTAGATTAGAGAGGCCAACCAAGGGGGCCCACTTTGAAGGTGGATTAAATTAGGATAGAATAGATTCATTTTACTAGCATTAGTAGTATTTTAAGTAAGACATAGCTAGTTAATTCCTTCTTGTAGCATAACACTTCATGAACGTTCTTGCAACATCTATGAGAATAGTCTAGTGGATGAGTCAAGATGGAATCTTTGTTATCTTGTCATTGTGTTTTCAACATTCATAGATTTAGTATTTTCCTTTCCACAGCAGTAGTGTAGTTTCCTTCCTTTGAATTTTTACTTTCCTGCAGCACAAGCATAATGACTCATCAAGGTACCTAGTCCACATACTATGCCGATCATTTCAAGTATATGTCCTTGGGTTGACAATCTAAATGCACCTCATGGTAGGGGAAAAGTAGTCCTTACCTTGAATAGATTATTCCTAATCTAGGCCTAGTGCATGACTATGGAACACCTATTGTGAGGCGGTTTAGTATATAACATAGTCTTCTATACCTTTCAGATATCTCATTATTCTCTTAACAACCATCAAATGATTCTCCCTAGGATTAGCAGAGAATCTTGCAAACTGTCCCTATAAATAATGGAATATCAGGTCTGTAATGTACTACATATTATAATCTATCAATCATAGACTTGTACAATGCTTGATTCACCTTAGCTGAATCATCATTCTTTGAAAATTTATATCATTTCACCATAGGTGTGCTTAATGGCATAGAATCTTTCAATCCAAAAGTTCTCAATATTTCCTTTACATATTTTGACTGGATGATTTATATATATCATATTTCATCTAATGTACTTGCAAACCAAAAAAGAACTTGATCTCTCCAAACATAAACATTTAAAATTCTTTCTTCATTTCATTTGTAAAAACCTTACGTAAAGTATCTTGACCTCCAAATATGATATCATCAACAAAAATTTCATATAGTAAATTATCTTTTCCTTTCTGTATCTTGAAGTAAAGATTGTTAATACCATTAGTCCTCTCAAATCCAATCTTGACATAGGGAGGGATGAGAATAACTAGGGCCAAAGGAACACCTAACTATTCTACCACTTGCACATAGTCAACATAGCAAAAACACAACACAAAGAACAACAACTCATGGAGGACAAGAGAAAACACTTATTGATTCATCAAAATTTAGTACACATGACCAACTACAAGGCCTTCTGTATAACAACCAGATATAATTTAATTACACTCTTTGATGATCCAGCATCACATTTTTACTTCTTACTTACTTTCAATCCCCCCTAAAACTCAATCCTAGACTGCCTTAAATACTTGTGGGGCCACAAGTTGGCCTATGAAAAATTTAATCTTACATTAAATGCATGCACAACCACAAGTAGAATCACATCAAATATTAAGTACCAATAATGAAATTAAATACGTGCAAGGTCAGCTCAAACTAGAACTAGACATAGATAACCCAAAAAATGAAGGGTCCATGAAATACTAACATTCAACATCAAAATGAACACTCATCAACCACACAAACTCAACAACAAAAGATCACTTGGAAACCAAACAAACTCAAAAACCAAAGATCACTTGGCAAGCACATGAACTTGACAACCACATGAACTCAGAAACCAAAAGGTGACTGAAAAACCAAAGAACACTTGGCAAAAACTATGAACTTGGTATCAACTAGGGAGCTCAGCATCCACTAAATGCTTGAAACCCATTAGGAACTTGGAAAATAAAGGATAACTTTGTAGAAACTAGAACTTAGTAGGAACTCGTAGAAAGGACACAAGGGTAGGACTACAAGGCAACCCAAGATGCTCTTGCATTAGACTACTAGGGTTGGAAAAAATGATTCTCCTGAATCATGCAAGTGTCACAAACTGAGCTGAATCAAACTTAGATTGAGAAAAGCATATAGCATCTTCAACTGGTCTATTCTTCTATTTCACCAAATATTCATAGTAATCTTTTCCTCTTGTGCTCTTACCAACTCTTTGATCCAATATCTTTTCAACTTCTTCAATTTTTTTCTTGGGATAATCATTTAATATAATAACTTCATCATCTAACTCATGATACTTCTATAAATTAGAAACATTGAATATACAAGATATATCCATGTCATAAGGTAACTCAACTTCATAAGCATTACCACTGTTAAACTTCTTCAAGATCTTACAAGGTCCAAACTTTTCATCTTTACTTTATTGTATGTTCTAACAAGAAATCTTCCTTTCTTCAAATGTACCATCACCTCATCACCAACTTCAAAATTATGACATCTTCTAGACTTATCAGCATTCTCTTTATACTTCTGATAACTTTGTTTCATCCTTAACTTCAATTCATTATGCAAAGACTCCATAAAATCAAAAATTTCTTCTCCTGCAACACTTCTCTTTTCTTCACTAGCAATATCTCTCAAATCCAATACTCCTCTAGGCTGCATTCTTGTAACAATCTCAAATGGTGTTTCTCCTATACTCCTATTAACAAAATTATTATATGCAAACTCATCTTGTGCCAATAACATCTCCCAATTACAAGACTTGTCTCCAACTAGAAATCTCAACAAATTACCCAAGTTTCTATTCACAACCTTTTTCTAGCCATCTTTTTATGGATGGAATGTAGAACCAAACCTTAATTCAGCATCCATCTTCTTCCACAAAGTCTTCCAACAATAACCAACAAACTTACTATCTTTGTAAGAAATGATACTTCTTGACAGTCCATGCATCTCACAATCTCTTTGAAGAAAAGTTCAGCAATATCCTCAACATCTGATGTGTTCTTACCTAGTATGGAATGAGCCATTTTAGAAAATCTATCCGCAACAAAAAATATAGAATCATACCCCTTCACTGTCTTAGGCAATCAAAGAGTAAAATCCATATAGATGTCACTCCAAGGTTTCTTAGGAACAACAATAGGTGTATACAAACCAATATTCTAACTTACTTCTTCTTTAACTTGACAAACTCCACAACTCTTCAAAAATTTCCAAACATCCTTATACATTAATGGGCAATAATACTTATCCTTCAGGAAACTCAATGTCTTATTAATTCCAAAATGTCCAGCCAATCCACCACTATGTTTTTCCTTAATCAAATCAACTCTCGTAGGACTTCCAAGGATACACATCTAAATTCCTTTGAAAAACATAGCTTCTTGAATGAAATATTCATCATAATTACTTATGTGATCTGTTAGATTTGGTGCTTTGTACTCTCTCCATGTCTTAGAAAAATTAGGGTTAGTTGCAAACAACTCTTTTATTTCATCAAAACCAAGAACTTGAACTTTTTTCAGTCAATAAATAAATTTGTCTACTCAATTCATCAATAGCTCTGTTAGTAACTCCACTCTTATTTTTTATAACAAATGTAAAATCTTGCTTAGTACTCAACCCACTTCATATGTCTCTGACTCAATTTGTGTTGACTTCCAAAGTGCTGTAAAGCTTTGTGGTCAGTATACAACACAAACTCCTTAGGAATCAAATAATTTATCCACTTTTTCAACGCTTGAACAATAGCATAAAACTCTTGATCATATACAAAATACTTCCTTTTAGCATCATTCAATTTCTCACTAAAGAAAGCAATATTTTTTATTTCTTGACTTAATATAGCTCCTATTGCACTACCACTTACATCAAATTCAACTTGAAATACCTTATTGAAATTGGGTAAAGCCAATACATGTAACTCAACAATCTTTTGTTTCAAAGTCTCAAAACTCTTATCAACTCCATGTGTCCATTTGAATTCCTTTTTATCTCCTTTCATTGTCTCAATCATAGCATTACAAATAGAACTAAAATTCCTTATAAAATTCCTATAAAAACTAGCCAAACCATGAAATTATCTTATCTCACCCATATTTTCAGCTGTAGGACATTCCAAAATTGCTTTTACCTTCTTAAGATCCATCTTTAAATCATCAACTAAAATTACAAATCCCAAATACACAATCCTCTCTTTCATAAAATAACACTTTTTCAAATTAATCATCAACTTCTCCTCTTTTAATTTCTATAATACTTGTCTAACATGTTCAAGATGTTCTTCCTTAGTCCTAATAAATATCAAAATTTCATCCAAATAAACAATCACAAAATTACCCAAGAATCTTTTTAGAATTGCATTCATCAACCTCATGAAAGTACTAGGTGCATTAGTCAAACCAAAAGGCATAACCAACCATTCATACAAACCATTTTTTGTCTTGAAAGTAGTCTTCCATTCATCACCTTCCTTGATTGTAATCTAATGATATCCACTCTTCAAATTAATCTTGGTAAAATACTTTTCTCCACTCAAACAATCCATGATCTCATCCATCCTCGACATAGGAAACCTATATTTCACTATGATCTTGTTAATAGCTATGGAATCAATACACATTATCCATTCTCCATTCTTTTTAGGTGCTAACACAATAGGTACAACAAATGGGCTTAAGCTTTTTTTGATCAAACCTTTCTCCAACAACTCATGCACTTGTTTTTTAAGTTCTTCATTCTCTATAGGTGTTAGTCTATATGGTGCTTTGTTCAAAAAACTAGCTTCAGGAATCATATCCATACAATGACTTATACTTATGATTGGAGGTAAACTATCATATATATCCTTTGCAACAATTTATTTATAATCATTCAATAATTTTGCAATTTTTTTTGGTACTCGGTCAATACTATTAGCTATCACTCTATCACCACTGACTAACACTCGATTAACACTATTTTCTGGCACTCAGCTACAATCGGCACAAATTGGTTTTCTTGAAATAATGCAAAACAAACTTGGTTCCTTTTCATTTCCTTTTCAAATTATTTCCCATTAACCATGTAAATTATTTGGACCTTCAATCAATGGTAGCAATATTATCTTCTTCCTATTCACCCAAAGAGTATATCAATTCAATATTCTATCATGTGTAGCATATCTATCATATTGCCAAGGTCTACCCAACAGAATATGACAACAATCCATAGGCATAATATCACACAAAACTTCATCAAAATAATGTCCAATCTTGAACTTCACAAGGCATTACTCACTTACCAATATCTTATGCTCATATTTGATCCATGAAACATGATCTAGGGTTTAGGATTCTTTAGTCTATGCAACTACAACTTTGTAACTAGCTTTTCTAATGCCAGGTTTATAGAGCTTCTACTGCCAGTGATTACCTTGCAACATTTTTCAGCCATCTTACATCTTATCTTAGAAAGACTTCTCCATAAAATAGGTTCCTCATAACTTCCCTTATTACATAAGGTTCCTCTCACTATCAAATTTTCTCCAGCTTCAAGTTCACTTGGTGAACCCTCAGTGTCTCCTTGGATTATAACATTTATGTTAACTTCCCCACTTTCATGAGATCTAAACTCAAAGGATCTATTCCCTTCTTTACCACATCTAAAAAAATTAAAATGAAAACCACCTCTAGAATAATAATTACCTCTTCTTCAGTAAGAACTAGTACCTCCTTAGTATGAACTACCACCTTTCCACTCGGTCTTACCTTTGTCATCATTCTTTCATTCAGATTTTCCTTTGTCTTGCACGTAACTGTCAGATCTGCCACCTTCCCCATATGACCTCCCTATGCCTCTCTGGAATCTACTACCTCCATTTCTTTATCTTTGTTCATGCTTCTTTGTCAAGATCTCCTCATCTTTGAAGGCATATTGGTGTGCTTCTTCCACACTTTCCAATTTCACATACCTTGCAATTTTCTCAACATCATCATCCACATGTCTAGGTTTGATGTCCAACCTATAGAATTCCTCATTGTACTCCATCGCATTCATGTCACTTTGCCTCAAATTCTACATTTTTCTCAACAAGCTAAATTTGGTAATCAGCAAGAATTATTTTTTTCTTTATTTTGTTCACCATCTTTACCCAAGTTTTCATCTTCTCCTTTTCTCTCCTTTTTCTATTAGTTTACAAATGCTCCTACCACAATGAAGCATGTCCTTTCAACCTAGTAATTACAATCTTCACCTTCCTATTATTAGGAGTGTTTTCACACTCAAAGAACTTCTCCAATTTAGATATCCAATCTAACACAACATTGGTATCTAATTTCCCATCATAAGGAACAACTTCTACATTACGCTTTGAATTTTCCCTAGACAACACTCTCAAGAACCTTGCTTCATCTTCATCTTCTTTAGGTTTTGGATTATATTTTGGTGCTACTACTTCATCATTACTCACATCATCAAGATGTGCTCCTCTCCTCTAGGAGGTCTGTAAAGCATCCAGTCTAGCTACAATTTGTTTTATTGTATCCAATATGGCATTATCAACATTTTCTCTACCTCAAACCATATTTGCAAATCACATTCATGCAAGATCATAACCCTCTACAAGTTATAGGTCAAATTTGCATATCTACAACCCTACAACCCAATTCACTTAGAGTTCTACATGATTCAAACTTCACAAGGATGAACCTCAAGCTCTAATACTACCTTACATAGGGAGGGATGAGAATAACTAGGGCCAAAGGTAGACCCAACTCACCTGACGTAGGGAGAGATGAGAATAAATAGGGCCAAAGGCATACGTAGCTATCATAATGCCTGCATAGAGTCAACATAGTGGAAACACAATACAAAGAACAAAAGCTCATGGGGGAGAAGAGAAAACACTTATTGATTCATCAAAATTCAATGTACATGCCTAGCTATAAGGCCTTCTAGGTTACGACCATATATAATTTGATTATATTTTTCGATGATTCAACTTCACATTTTTTCTTCTTACTCACTCTCAGTCCCCCCTTAACACTCAATCCTAGAGCTCCTTAAATACTTGTGCAGCCACACATTGGCCTATCACAAATTTTACCTTAATTAAATGTATGTAAGACCACAAGTCAGCTCACATCAAATATTTACTACCAATAAAAAAATTAAATACCTACAAGGTCAATCCAAACTAGAGGTAGCCATAGACAACTTGGCAAAAAAAGGCTCTATGAAATACTGACATTCAACATCCAAATGAATGCTCGGCAACCAAAGATCACTCGCAACTGCACAAACTTGGCAACAACACAAACTTGGAAACAAGGGGTGACTCAGCCACCAAATAACACTAGGCAACAACTATGAACTCAATATTAGCTAGGAAGCTTAGCATCCACTAAACTCTAGGCACCCATTGGGAACTTGGCAAATGAAGGTTAACATGGTAGCAATTGGCAGAAAGAACACATGTGCAAGATTATAAGGGAACCCACTATGCTCTTGCATCAAATCTTCACAAGATAACTATGAAGCCTTTCATATCATGTTCTTTGTGCTTGTTTCAAACCATATAAAGCTTTGTGTAGTATACATACCATGTTCTTTTTATTAGCATTAACAAATCCTTTAGGTTGTTCTATATAAACCTCCTCTTCCAATATACTAATCTTTCTTCGTTCCTTGTAACTTTTCCATTTTCATCTAGCTTGTTTTTGTACACCCACTTGGTGCCTATCACATTTTTTATCTTCTAGTCTAGGAACTAGAGTCCATGTCTTATATTTTTCAATTTGTTCAATCTCTTATTTAATGGCTTTACTCTAGTCCACATCTTCTAAGGAATCTTTCACTATTTTAGGTTCATGCATGCTAAGAAAACATGTATCATTTCTCAACTTGTTAGTTGTCATTGGTCTTGCATCTTTATCTCCAATGATTTGTGCTGCAGGGTGATGTTTTTTGACATACTTTGACAATCTTGGTTCTTCTCTATTTTCCTCGTTTGGTCTTTCAAATTTTGAATAACCATATACATCTCTTTCATGTATATACTAATCTCAGAATTAGAATGTACCTCAATTTCATTCTATAACTCAGCACCTAAATGTAGCTCAGTTCTTAAATGCAATTCGACATTCATAGTGTGTGACTTGGTAGTCACAAAAACTTGTTGTTGATTTGTAACTTGATTTATAGAATCTTCATGAGTAGGCATACCTTCATAAAAATATGCGAACAATTTTTATTCCTCCAGTTCCTTCATAGGTTCAGCCTATATTCATCAAATTTCACATTTTCAATTTCTACAACTTTTTTAGTGTTAGTATTTAAACACTTATAACCTTTGCTTCTTGTGGAATGGCCAATGAATATACCTTCTTCACCTTTTGCATCTAGTTTACCATTCTTGAAAT
This sequence comes from Cupressus sempervirens, assembly GCA_028749045.1. Lineage (NCBI taxonomy): Eukaryota > Viridiplantae > Streptophyta > Pinopsida > Cupressales > Cupressaceae > Cupressus > Cupressus sempervirens. The sequence goes on along the minus strand of CM053793.1, from coordinate 756,998,579 downwards.
CTTTCAGAATATAACACCTTTTTTCAAATACCTTAAAATATTTTACATTTGGTTAGTATCCATACCATAGTTTAAAATGTGTTGAATGAGTACATTTATTGACTTGCACATAGTTCAAGGTATACATAGCTATACTTACAACTCCTCACTAGTATATCAAAGCAACATTATTCTCCATCATGAGTGTCCTAGCATAGTCTATTATGGATATGTTCCTCCTGTCAGAAATTTCATTTTGTGGAGGTGTCCTAGGGGAAAATGTTTGTCTTTTGATTTCTCCATCATTAGAAAACATCTCAAAATCATTTAATGTAAATTTTCCTCTTCTATTAGATCTCAAACATCTTAGACTTTTACCTGTTTCCTTCTCAACTTTTGCTAAGTACCACTTAAACATTTAGAAAGCATCATATTTCTATTTCAGAAACATAAATGTCATCATTCTAGAATAATCATCAACAAATAGCACAATGTACTTATCTCCTTTGTAGCTTTGCACATCAATTAGTCCACACAAGTCAGTATGAACAATCTCTAATATCCCTTTAGTGGAATGAGTCTTACTCTCAAAAAAGTTGACTTTTTCAATTTATCTAACTAACATTGTTTGCAAATTATATTGCATAATTTCTTCAACTTAGGCAAACCTCTAACTCTTCTCATGTTACTAATACTAATGAAGTTATCATAATTAACATGACATAACCTCTTGTGCCATAGCCACATTCATCAAATTCTACAACTAAACAAGTAGCATCTTCCATATCAAGTTAGAATAGATTACCTCTAGTTTGATCCCCTTTTCCAATTAGTTTTCCATCAATATCATATATCTTAGAAATCTTGTTTTCAAACTCAACCTTGCAACTTGAACTATTAAGTTGTGACATACTTAGCAAATTATAGTTAATTCCTTCCACATAATAAGAATTTTCACATAAAATCTTCTATGTTAGTTTGATAGAACCTTTTCCTTTTATCAGACATGGTGCATCATTACCAAACCGTACACTATTTTCATCATAATAATTCAAGGTAATGAAATTACTTTTATCTCTAGTCATGTGATGTGAACACCCACTATCAATGATCCATCTATCATTCTTGTTTCAATATAAATCACTTCATCAGCATGATCATTAGAGCCACCTTTAGTTTCCTCTTCAACAATGTAGGAAGACTTCTTGCCTTTGTCTTTGTAATCTTTGTTGTCTTCATCTCTTCTATTTTTGTACTTGTCTCCACCTCTATAATTTTTCTTCTCTAGACATCTAGCTGCAATATGACCAAGCTCATTACAATTGAAACATATGATAGGTAACTTACCTTTGAATTTTTATTTACCTCTATGAAATATCTTTGCTAGTAGTGTGTCAAGTTATTCCACATATTCCTCATCTAATCACTATCATTGGAAACATATTTTTCCTTTTTATTCTTCTTCTCATTAGGTTTCTTTAATCACAACTTTTCTTTGAAAGAAGATTCAATATTGTCAAATTTTAAATTATCAAAATTAGATAGCTCAAAACTAGTGAGCCTACTTAATAGACCTTCAAGACTCAAATTAGAACCTAGTATGCATCTTAGTTCTTGTATTGCAAAAACTCTAATAGCATAAATAGGTAGAAGTGTTCTCAACAATTTTCTTAGTATAGTCTCATCATCTATCTTACCAGTAGCTCCTCTTATTGAATTACCAACATCTTTTATCCTAGAGCAATATTGAGCAACATTCTCACCTTCTTGCATTCTCATATCATCAAACTTACCTCTACGACTTTCAAATTTAGCTCTCAAAAAAATTGTGTCTCCTCCATAAATAGTGTGAAGAGCATCCCACATTTTTTTTGTATTATCACAACCCTTGATATCATCAAACTTAACATAACTTAGGGTAGAGACAATCTCCAACATTGTTTGGTTGTATTCTTTCTTCTTTTTCAAATCTTCAATAGTTAGGGATCCAACAAGATTGACATGCTTTGTAATGATGGTAGATTTTTCATGATCTCAAAGACATCCAAGGTGTAGTTTCATCATACTTTTCCATGTAGGCAAGTTATCTCTATTAATCTTGGGTACCTCTCTTTTTGACATCTTGATCTTTTGCTTCTAGTACTTTCAAACTAGTCATCTTAAGAAGATGCCTTTGATACTAATTGTTGGAATTATTTAGAATAACTAGGGGGGTGAATTAATTATCCAAGGTCCAAATGTACAAATAAAAGTTTTCATATCTTAGTGAACCCATATCCATAAAACATATTCATTATGCATGCATCCATTAGATCATACAATCACTTAAACTTTGTAGGTTACTATCAAATGAACTTTGTAGAAATGTAAGCATGAAACATAATAAATTCAATAATACATTTGACATAATGATTTTATGTGGAAACCAAATTTGGGAAAAATCACTAGTAACATACTACTAATTCTCACTCTTTTGAAGTAATGCCTTGTGAAAGGTCAGCCCTATTAAAGGTTATAATGCACATTGTTAAATGTGACCTGGTTAAAGGATTTAAATCACCCTATTAGGAGTGAGCCTTATTAGAGAACTTTAGGTCATTCACTTGTAATATCACCTAGTTAAAGGATTTACAAATGGCTATTAGGTTAAACTTAATCTAAAGGATTTACCCTAGAATGATACAATAATTAGAAAGTAATAGTAAGGCTTGATCTAATAACAATTTACAACTCCATTTTGTAGATTATAGATCTCTATTTCAGTCCTCCATTTTCCTTGGCTTTTACACACTTCAACTTTGATAGCTTGTTAACCCTTCAAGAATCCATACCCTTAAGCTTTGTTGCTTTCATTGCCAATAGTAGTCTCTTCTCTTAGGTCACTGAATGAAGCAATACCTTAGACTCCTTGTCTTCCTTACATTCTCACGCATTACAACCTTTACTTTTGATCAATCATCTCAATAAATAGTTCAAATTTAAATCTTTTGTCATTCATCCTCTATTTTCCATTTTATGGTTAGGTAGGATTACGTAGGATTCAATGAATCTACCCATATTTTCATTTTATTCCCTTCTAAAAACTTCTCCTTCAATCCTCTTTGAATTTTCCTCAAAATGGTTCATATTGAACTCTGTGCGACTAACCCATCAAGCTTATCATCCACACAGTTCAAACAATCCAACAAATCAAAATTTTCAGCTTAGATTCATCGAATTCACAATCTTTTTTATAATGCTAACACTCAACATTAATGTACTTCTGATGCTCAACATCCACTATCAAATCACTCGGCATGAACTAAACCTTACTAGCGGTCAACATCAACTAAACTTTACCCAGCTAACACTATATCACTTGGCATATAATGGAATTTGACTTTTCTCAGCTCTAACTAATTTTCTTCTTGGCTTACACTAACTTTCCTTAGCACCTACTGTGTAGATTGTTAAGCTTGGTAGACGCAATTCATTTTACTTGTTCTTCTAAACTTAATTAGTGTATCCATCCTTTGCAACCTTAAGTAGATAATTAATGCACTATAATATCACTATCTTAACTATTCTTTGTACTCCTTTTCCATACCATAACTTAACCTTTCCTCTAGGTTCTATTGTTACCTCATTTGATCAAATCCTTTTTATCAATCAAATAAATGATAATACTCAAATCATCTAAGAAATTGTCTCACTAGAAAGTAGAAGGTTTGACATTAGTGACAAAACAATGACTGAAATGCATTCTCATACTTGTATCAATCTATTTCAACATTTTGTTAAACAATTAACATGTCTCCTCTAATTTTTACTATTGGCGTGTTGATGGATTTTACTTGAACTTGAAAATGATAGGTGAAGGATTGGTGCATGGGATAGATATATATAATGGATAGGTTTTTAACATGGTTTTTCATAGTGAGATCCTTGTGCTTCCATATAATACTAATATGTATATTTCCCATCAACACATTTTCTATAAAAACCAGATCACTCACCCAAACATTCATTCTCTAGTCTCACAAAGAAAAGTGATTCCATAGTCTTTAGGAACTTTATATTAATAAAAAAAATTGATTCTCAATCACCTTATTTAATACTTTGATCCACTACAATATGTTTTGCTAGCTATGAAATAGTTTTAGATGAGCACTAATAACTCATTTTGAATCCATAGTCTATTGGTTTCAACATACATTTGATTTCATTAACATGTGAAGGAATAAACTACATTCAAAACAAAAATCAAATGATTACAAAATATAATAAATTCATTAAAACAACATGATTTCATGTAGTCAACTTGTAGCCACACACATAATAAATTTGAGCAAAAAAATATTTTAATAATGATATAAGCATTATACAGTTATAAACCATAAACAAAACTAAAAACATAAACCATAATAAGAACCATAAATAATTTATAATTATAATGAAAAGGATACGGTAATTGAAGAAATAATATTTATAAAAATGATATAAATGGAACTTGGTGTAAATCTGTTCATATTTATATTAATGATATAACTGGTAGTAGATGAAAATTTGTTCATGCACATAACTATTAAAGCATCCACAATTGCAAAAGTGCGATAATGTGAAAATTGAAACACAAATCTAACATGGAATGTTGTGCTGAGAAATCACTCAAATCCTCCAAAATTATATTTGATACACTCTTCTTTCTCCTCTTGACTCATCTATAAGAACCCCTAAGATTTTGTAGGTTCACAATTAAAAGTCTCATAAGAAATAATCATAGTCTATCGACTAAGTCCGGGTATGACTTTGAGGGCTACAAATGTAGCTTGTATATCTTTCTTAGTTTACCCTTTATCAACTTTTACAATATAAGATACCCTCATGTCGATATGAATATCTTATATAGTTTTGCATATGACATCCAAAGATGTAGATATGTTTTCCTTCCTCTTCGTTGGCCTCCATGATGATGCTGTCAAAGGATTTTGTCTTACATATGCACTAGAATTATTCATCGCAACAAACTCTTCATCAAATTCATGACTAGCATCCATAGGCATATTAAAGCTCCCAAAATCATCAAGATCAACTACCTCATCAAAAAGGTGCCCAACTATCTGCACCAAACCCTTCCCAACCAGCAAGAACATATTGAAACTTATAGTAAAATGAACAAATATCTAAAACATTATGTGACAAGTTTCCTTTTCTATCATGATATTTTTCTTGGTTTTCCACATCAATAGTAACTGGCACATGGGTTCCATCAAGTGACCCAATACAATCCTATAAAAACATACATTAATATAAAATAAATATCAATATTATTATGTCTTTGGAGAATACATGCATGCCACTATGATTTGTAGCTTGAAGAAAGGATCAAAACAATCCTTCCCAACAATTTCTAAAGCAGTAGTTGGAGTAGGGGGTAAAAGATCATCTTTATGAAGCACTAAGATATCCTTCAAAACCTTGTGTAAGTATCAACTCGCTGTCTCTCTCAAGTGATCAAAGTTATAACCAATCTTATAATTCCTTAGATTGTGGCAAAGGGTATGCAAGAGCATCACAAGTTATTTTTCTAACTTTATGTTTATTGTATCTTGAATGGTGCCTTGTTTCCTTGGAATTTTGGCCAAGAAAAAGAAGGCTACTCTACTCATGCATATCTGGTCATGGATAATATGCTTATATAAAGGACATGCAACTCTTCTTTTCTTATGCATATGTCATCTATCTTTTTTGAAAGATGCTACTATATATACTACAACGGTGGTAAGAAAAAAAACAAGTATGAACATGACCTTCACCTTCCTAACAATAGCTCCTTTAACTTCTATATCATCAATGGGATCCATTGAATTAACTAAAACCATAATATGGATTAAATGATTCAACAAAAATTTCATAGAAAAGGGAGCACAAATGGGTAGTTAAGCATTGTAAGAATTTGGTATAGCTCTGATACCATGTACAAATTTGCCTTAGGGAAAAATTCACGCAAGATCATAGAACTCAAATACAACCACAATTGTAGACCAAAAAGGAGTATGATCCATGATCGCTGAATGATGTTCCTCACCTTTGGAAGAAACAATGGTAGAGGTATAGGTGAGGTACTTCCCCTATGTGTGGAAAGAATCTCAATGATGAATGGTGTCTCTGAAACCTCCTCAACTGTCCTTGTGTTGATACTGATGGTGGCTCCTTCCAAAACTACTGAGAAGAAGTATAGATCTAGAAAGGATTGTTGTAGAACCTATTTCAAAGAACTAACAATCTCCTCAAATGATAAAGAGACCTCTTGTAGATGTTTTACATAAGTATCCACAATCACATTAGCCTATATAGACTAATCATGTAGAGAATGGACATGAGGGTTAGAGTGGGTGCTTGCAACTATTGTAGAAGGATTATCCTCAAAAAAGAGAAGTGGTAGATCATCAAAGAAGTCTCCCAAGTCTATTATGTGTGACTCCATGAACAAACTTGAAATGTTAGTCAAGAAGTCATCACCTGAGGCTAGAACTAGAAGAAAAAGTGTACCCTACTATGCTAAAGTACACGAATCTACCATTGCAGCAATGAATGAAGAATTTTCCTAAAAGAGAAGACAAATATCATCTATGATATCTACCACATCTTCAATGTGAGACTCCATGAATAGGCCTGCAATGGTAGGAAGGAAGTCATCTCATAGAGGTAGAGTAGGAAGACATTAAGGGTCCTGCTACATTGAATCCAAAGCATCTATGGCTAAACAAGACTAGTAGGAGTAATAGGAGCATTTGGAGGTATGATCTCATCTAGAGGTGAAGAAACCATAGCTAGAGTGACTGGATGTAGAATGTCCTCTAGAGATGGAGAAACATATAGATCTCTATATGCTTTCCAAACAAACATCCAAATATCATAAGGAAAACATACCATTCTAAGAGGAGAAAAAGATTCCTTACTCATACTATTATATAGAAATCAATGAAGGTGCACAAGATGTGTCCAATTAAAATGTGGTGGCAATGAATAGATATAAGGAAGCAATTCTTGATGTTCTCTTAGATGATCAAGTATTAAAGAACTCCATTTTTGATAGTTCCTTGTTGTCAACTATGGTCTAATACCAAACTGACAAATCTGACAAGACTCCATGAGATCAATCAATGAACCCCCAAAGAATCAAAGATAGGCACTTGGTAGCCACTTGCCAATTAAGGACCTATTTTTAAAAGTGCTATTTCTATCCATAGAACCTATAATATGATTATAAATCTAAAAAGTAAACAAAAAAAATGCACTTTCAAATAAAATGAAACTTGATTTGGAGTCCAGATGAGCCCGTACTAAGCATTTTAGGTGGAAAAAATAAGCATTTACAAGTTGTAGAAAAATTCAAGAATAGAGATCTTAAACCATGTACACAAATGTGTAGATCATGAAATTCTAACCCAAAACAAAAAAAAAAATGCTAAAAAAAAGGAGTCTGTATGAGGGAGATATTGCTGTTTGAAAATTTCTACTGCTATTATTTTTTTTTAAATTGTCATCGTTGCACCTCCAAAAATCAAATGGCCCTTGATTTTGCCTCAGATGTTAGATTTGGATGAAACAAAATCCAATTTGGGGGTTTTTTGAATTTGAATGTGATGCAAATATCTGATCTGCACCAGCAAGCACCAATCTTCACTTGCGAGAAATCTCTCCTATGGCTCGATGGCCAAAAATTTTCCAAAAAATAATGCAAATCCAAAAAAAAAAAAAAGCAAAGATGTAGATGAAAAAAATGAAGATCTAAAAATTAAAAGTACAGATCTGAAATGATCATACCAATTCTACAAATCAGACCTTCAGGTTCCAATTTGTAAAAAAAAATTTCCTCACAATTGACTTTGTCCTAGGGTAGGCAACTTTATAGCAGATTTTCACCGAATCAACATTCTAGAAACAATGGCAAGGTTAGATTTGATTCTAGATTGTCCCAATATCTATGATACTCTAGATTCATGCTAAGGTGTTGAAGCAGAAATGGTCTTAAATAGCTATGTGAAGAGAGATTCTCCAAGCTTTGATACCATGTAAGAATTTGGTATAGCTCTGATGCCACATAAGAATTTTTCTTTGGGAAAGATTCACCCAAGAACATAGAACTAAAACACAAGCACAATTGTAGACCAAATAGAGTATGATCAATATATCATAGTATGTTCTGATACATCACTATGTTTAGATGAGTGTACATACTAGGAGTGCCTATATATAAAGGCCTCTTAGGAAACACCTAGAATGTCTCTAGAAAGAACAAGTAGATAAGATAACCATGACAACTAAGCACAGATCTTATATATCATTCTATATGAGAGGATAAGAATGACAAGGTTTATCTCAAGTGGAGATGTTGTAGACACCATGTGCATAAATGAGATGTGAACTCATGTGTTGTCCACATGACAACTCACAAGAGTGAACATAATCCTAGTGACTAGTAAATAAATATTAAAATAATGCATTAATCTAAGTAAACTTAAGAAAATGTATATAGTAAATACATATTTACACCAACAAGCATATTGATCTAGATTAAAGTACCATTGTAGTTGTAATTTAAAATTCAAAAACTTAAACATGGTTAGACCCATAGTCCACAAGTTAACATATTCCTATATTTGTAATTCTTTTGAATGGACTATTTTGGGTTGTCCATGTTCTATTTATTCTTATAAATTTACTCATTTTGTTGTAAAAGTGATTCCCAACTTTGTTAATATGGCTTTTGGGCATGTTGCAAAGTGAAGACTTATTTGAAAGCCTTAATATTTTGACTAGAAGATGGTTGCAAAAGGGGATGAAAGAGATTCCTTCCAATATGTTTAGAATGTTGGTCTCTATATCTAGTTGGAACCCTTATATTTCACTAGCTTTTTTGGCTTACATAACTAGAAAATATTGTCAAATCTCTTTGCTTGGCTTAGCTAAACTCATGATGTTTCTCCATATGAATGGCATTTAAATGTATATAATATAATGTACTAAAATTTGTTCGATGTTTCTGTTAGGATTCAACTATATAGTTTTTGAATCATGTTTATTGATTGTCACAAAAAAATCACAGAAAGAAATAAAAAGGTAGTCCCACATTTATATGAATCAATTTTTCATGAGAATGAAATATTGATTTAACACTTACTGCATCTAATTAATTCTTAGTGGGTGAAGGATGTCACTCAAACCAAGACTATTGTAGTGCATTGTTCATTCTCATGAAAGATGAGTTCATGTGGTTCATTTGAACTTCTGTTTAGAAATTTGGGTCAATTAATTTGACTTATAATATGAAAAATTGAATCCTAATAGAAACATTTACTTATCTTTAATTTCATCCAGGCATCTTATCTTTAATTTCTAATGTGTACAACCCTCCTCATATATCTTTTGCCATCTAATGCTTTGACTAACAGTCACCCTACAAACTTTGAATAATTTGAATTAACAGTATAATACCTTCCAATCCTACAACCCTATGATCTTCTAGCAATACAAGGATTCATTCATGGCTACTCAACTTGTATTAAACTCAATCCAGACTGATAATAATGGATAAGCTTATTGATGAGGAGCTTTCAAATAGAATTAAAACCCCAAATAAATCCATATGAGTAAAAAGAGAACCATTTTGATTCTCACAAAGGGTAGCCCATTAGATTTAAATTATATTCGAATAACAAACCATTCCTAAGAATTAATGGAAGGCTAAGTAATTAATATAGTTGAAACCTATGATTCTTGGTGACTAGGGGAATTCACAAATTCTAAAGTTAGAAGGAGTGCATTAGGTTGTCAATTTTTCATTTGACACATGATGGAGGTTTTTGACTTTACTACAGGGTTTTGGCCTATAAAATCCATGTGGTAATTCTTGTGCATTTTGAGAGAGGATCTAGAGGCCCACTATTTTTGAGTGGTATTTTGTGAGATGGTCTACTCAAATTTCCATTTAAGTCATCAAATTACCAACAGAAATCTCAATAGAGGGCATATAGGTTTCAACTACCTAACATACAAGGACTTGGGTGCTTTGGAGGGAGGTTAGGTTCAGTGTTAAACCCCTATTAGGTCTATGTGTATATATATCAATTCTAAATGCCTCATCGACTAGTTTGAAAGGGAAAAATAAATGCCCAAGTGCAAAGAATTCTAGATTTTAGACTACTTGGTAGTTCTGGTGTTAGTACTACTGGTTAGCCTCATGATCTTCCACAGATGGTAGAAGAAATAAACTACAAAGAAGGATAAAATAAGGAAGCTTCTTATATTGACTATAGAAGAAGCTGCAAGGGCTGAGAAAGAGGCGACAGAAGTCTATAACTCAACTTTTTTTACATGGTATAAGTGTGCTCTATATTTTAGTCCTAGTACAACAAGGTGCTCTAGATGCAAGAGTGTCAGATACTGGTTAGTTAAATTTTCTACATTTTTCCCAATCAAAGCTATTCATTGTGGTGAATTCAACATAAAATTGTTTTATTATTGTTCATGATTGATCTAAAATGTGTATCATCCTAAATATGGTGCACATGTTACATGGCTCTATAGTATGTAATGCAAGTGTAGTTGTGATACAAACATGTTCTAGAAGCAAACTCTGAAGACATATGCATACAAGACTAAAGAAAATCAAGGGCAAACACTAGGTACCTGTGAAATTGTGAAGAAACCCTTAAATTATAGACCGTAAGTGTAGGAGAAGATGTGAAAGACCTAGCTCTGGGTGAAATGATCTACAATAAAATCCCTATAATGCAATTGTAAAATGAGGAATAAGTGCCAACCAAAAACTTGTAGAGTTGTGAAGTGAGAAAATGAGCCCTAAATTGATATTCTGATACATGTGCCAATGAACGAACTTTTAAAATTATATAATTTGGGAAATTGTTATTGAGAATAGGAATGACCTATTCTAATAAAAAATACTTTTTGGAATGGAGATATGCTAATTTTTGGGGCAAAATGAGCATATGCATTCCAATTCTATACTCTAATGTTGTGCACCAAATGGAGAATATAAAATGTATTTATATTTTCATCTTCCCATTCTAGCAAACAAATGGGGCCTAAATGAAAGGTGAGAGGTAAGGAGTTCAATTCATACAAGTGCAAAATTTTGTCTATCCCCTCCCAATTTCATGCCATGTCACCTTTCTTTGACCATTAATCATGTTTTCCATGTCATGCTAATGTCATTAGTAGCCACTTAGACTTATTTTTTATTGCAAACCTTCATTTGGTCTTAAATTTTGGATATGAACTGGGAATTTTATTGTTCAAAAATACATTGGAAAGCTCTTACTAAGCTCTTCAATTTGAAACTCATTGTTGATCACTTTTGAGATGGTCAAAATTTCACCCTTTTTTATTAAGTCAACCCCTAGTTCACTAGTTTGACCAAACTTATAGCAAGAATAACTTCTTACCATGAACTCCTTTTAATGTGATTCAAAATGTGCTAGGATCGTATCAATGATCTATAATCAATGATGTTGATTATGTGAGATTCTAAGACTAATTTTTTTAGGTTCTTTGAATCTACATAGATCATCTTTGTACTAAGATATTTTAAATAGAGAGTTTAGTTTTGGAAAATTTGAAGTGCAAATAATCCCTCTCAATATGTTATAATGTTTGCCTTTGGAAGACTCAACCAAAGTTGAAAATCTACTTATTTGAATTTGCATTAAGGAAGAAATTTTTTTTTGTGAAATTTGAAGTTTGAAATTTTTTTCCCTGGTAGAATTTAGAGGAAGCATGTTCCAACAACAAAGATCTTATGGCTTGATTGAGCACAATATTTTGGAGTGAGATAGCTCAAATATTTGTGGTGAATGGTGCTATGAGAGTTTCATTTTAGAACAAATGCTTTTTCCAAGGTTATTTTTAATTACAAGGCAAATTTTGACTAAAATACAAAACTATTGATAAATGTGTTAATAATGATGATTTATATTTAGTTTAGTGTCAATTTTTAAGCTTTTTAGGGATTTAATTGCCAATAATGAGGCTTTTTGAGTTGTAGAACTTAATTTTTACTTTTCTTTACAATTATTTCTATAGGATATCTGAAATTTAGAAAATGGCATGCAAGAATTTATTTGATGTGTGTGGTTGGATGATTTCTAGGTTTAATTTTAGGGTTATCATAAGAGATGTTTTAAATTTTACATTTTTAGGTTGCATACAAGAAAATATGACATTATTTATCAAATATGTATCTAGAAGTTATTTAAAATTTTAAAAAGAAATTGTACGATGAAACCCATGTAGATATAATTGAATAGTTAGAACTTTAAGTTTACATTTTGGAGTGAAGTTTTAAAATGAAAAATTGTTCAGAAAATTAGTATAGTTTGTAAGGGAGTTCATGATAAATCATTTCAGCATGTACCATATGAGGAGGTAGAATTTTTAGAAGTGTGTTATAGCTTTCAAACTTTCTTAGATTTTTATTAAAGCCTATATTGAAATCTTAGAGATCAAAAAATGTAAAAAGCTTTGAATTATATTTTCCATCTTTAAGCGACAGTTGATCTCGTGCCGTCAACAAGGTTGAAGACATCCCAACTTTTTCTTAAAATCATATTCAGGTAGCAATGGACATAATATCTAAAGTTGGCATGGGTACTTTGGAGATTTTTTTTTAAAAAATCTAAAGTTCACATGGGTATTTTGGAGAAAAAAATTTCACATTATTTTCTTCTATATACTTTTTTCTTTTATATCTTTTTTTATATAATATTATAATAATTTATATTTATCTGAATAACTAGAAGCTATAATAATATTAGATATTATCTATGTAGCCATGTTTTCAAAAATTCACATCGAGAAATGGCTTTTACAATTTATTGTTTGAAAAAAAGAGATTGAAGATGAGACCTAGACTAGTAAAATGAAGAAATAGTTTAAAGAAATAGTTTAAAGTATATTAAGAGAATGGAAAATACAAGTTGAAAGTTGAATATATTCTAGAAATCTTTAGGGGGATTATAGTGGTAAATATGGATTATTTTAAAGAAGATTTATAAAGAAATGTTGAAGGAAAATAAGAAAATTGAGAAAACACATGGATGTGTTGCTAGAAGATAATAAAATTATGGTCAATGGACTATTTAAAGGAACCCAATGCTAGGAAAGAGTGAAAAAGTGCACAAAATAATGCAATTTATGAAACCATTGTAAGTTGTCTAATTTGGGAGTTCATGGAATGACAAGGATGAAGAAATATTCCTTAGATTTAGATGGCAATGGTAGGAAACCTAAGGTTGGATAAGGTAATTTTGGAAAAAGAAAATCTTATCACATTTTTTGCATATAATTTTAATTTGGAAATTGCAAATATATTGTTCAATAAAAATTTATCTTCTTCTTCTTATTTGATATCTCCTCTATCCATGAAGCTAGAGATTGGAAAGACACCTTGAATCGATATGTGTTGGTCACTGGTCAATGCATAAATTACCAAAAAAGAAAAGTGTACTTCTTTAACACTGTTGCTAGTTTAAGAGAATGGTGACCAAAATTCTTTGTTTCAAGGAGGTGTTTGTTTTGGAAACTTATCTTGGTCTCCCGCTCAAAACTAAAGTAGTCCTCAATCAATATTGAAATAGCCTAGTTGAATGCTTTTAGATAAAGCTGACAAGCTAGAAAGGTGAAATTCTGAGTAATGCAGGGAAACTTTAGCTTCTCTCAGCCTCCTTTCAAGGCATCCAGGTGTATTTCCTATCCATCTTCAAAATCTTGAGTAGATTTAGAGACATTCTTGAGAAAATCCAATGTAAATTTTTATGGTCTGGCACCGAAGAGAAGTCTAGGATGATCTTATTGAACTGGGAGAAAGTTTGTCATCCTAAAGCACTTGGGGCATTGAATATAAGAATAATAGGACACTTGAATAAGGCCCTCCTTACCAAAATCTACTGGAAATTGGTTAATTCTCATGCTAGTTGGTGCAACATTGTGTTGGATAAGTACCTTGGAGGGTCTTCTTTCCATCATTTCCTTTCGAAACATGCTCTCCCCCAAGGTTCCAAAATCTAGAACAATGTGGTTAATAGTTAAAAATCATGAAGATGGGTTATCACAGGATCATGGGGAAAGGAGAATCATTTGAATTCTAGAAAGATCAATGGTTCCAAGACAACCCTTGCATGCACACTAACTTCCTACTTCTGCATGAGATGTGTACTAGATTGTATGGTTCTCTAACTTGAAGCTTGTTGAGTTGTCATAATGCACAATGCTAAATAGTAGGAATTCTTTCGAATTCCTCTCTTGAAAAGTAAATCTTATGAATCAAATCAACTCCAACATTCTAGGTAATCTTGCAACCTACCAAAATCTACTCAGTTGAAGATAAAAGTTTTTGTTCACAAGGAGCCCTTTGCTAGTTCGAATGATTTTGGATGAGATGTAGAATATGCTCACTGCTTCAAAATAAGCATGCAAAAGAACTATGTTTTTCTATTTTTTATTTTATTTTATAAATGCAATCTAACAAATAAACTAATATGAATTCCTAATTAACAAGGGATTAGTAAAGAAAATAACATAAAAGTAAAATTTTAATGGACATAAGCTACAAAAACAATGTGTCTACAAGTTAAGCTTTCAGAGAAATCGATGGGTAACTAATAAAAATAGGACCAAAACTTCCTTGATTCCATAGTTTCAATTGTTGATGGGAAACTTAATAACCTTATGATATTTCACTCTTCATCAAATTGCAAGGCCACAAAAAGTGCACTAATGCGAGACAAAAAGTTATGCAGACACAATTTGGTAAAACCATAGCAAAACACCAGAATTAGAAGATCGCACAACTAGAAATAATCGCAATAAAATTTTGGCTCAATCACAATTCCATGAGCATAAATTTACAAAACAATGACATATTTAGGTAAGAATCACTACACTCCAAATGTGAGCACCAAAAGCATAATATTATTACAAAATAATGCTAGCCTCGATTACATATTACAATCCTATATTTACAAGAAATCATCTCCTCAATTTGTGTTGAGAGTAAGAGATATCTTCATGCAATAATATGATTTTAAATTAATAAAAAAAAATAACTATGTAAAAAGTAAAAATCTAACTGGTGCTTAGTAGGACTCCATCCATTTTTATATTCATTAATTGGATGCATGATCCTTTACATGTGATAAAACAAAGAAATTGAGAGAATATAAGAAGAAGAAAACCTTCAGTCGAAGTAGAAGTGTCTAGAAGTGTCAAAAAAAGAAGCTCAACCTTCACAAGGAATCTTTTAGAGTTAAAATGGTATAATAATGCATTTCCAATGCATTGAATGCTCTAATCTTGGAACTAGCAGTTAACTATTAGTGCTTCTCTAGAAAAATTGCACCTTAGTAGATCAATGCACTTGCACACCTCTAACTTCTTCAAAATTCTTCCAATGCTTAGTAACCAAAAATCTCACCAATGCACTTTTTGCAACAATGCACCAGGGCACCAACATAGTAGCACACCTTAGAGGTCCAAAATTGCAAAATTTTACTGAGTGTCAAAACTAAACTTTTGGCTTTTGCATTTTGTTTCCCTTAATACCAGAGCTATATCGGGATGCTTGCCTTTGAATTTCTTGATAATCTTAGTTATTTTTTCCTCATTCAATAAATCTATGGCTTTCTACTTATCTTTTACCTTCTGTTTGTAGTTGTCTACTTCAATATGGATCTCAACAAAATCCCTGAGTTTGGTATCAAACTCTAGCAAGGCTTCTTCTATCTTGAATGCTTGTCGGATATCTTCATCATTGGAAACTTCATAAAAAAATCTTCCTAAACCTATACACTACTATCTCAACTAGTATTAACTTCTCTTGTGCATAATTTTAAAAAATATCAAGACATGCATCATTATAATGTTTCTCTGCTTACAAAATCTGCTCTCGGACTTGGTCCTAGAGCCGATGGATCTCTTCATGTAAAGTTTCCATTACTTTATTACTATCTGCTATCTTTTCAATCTAGTCATCAATTAAATCTAACTCCTCTACAATATATACATCTACAATCATTCTATAGCTCTATAGTACCTATAAATATTTTCCCCATGCATGTACTTCATCCATGATAATGAAATCCTACTTCAAAAATGCTACTATTTTACCTACATTTTCCTACATAGCATTTAGTAGCTTTAGATTTCCTTGGATGATAAACACATCCTTTTCCTCAAAACTTTCAGGCCATTGCTGACAGGCATTCAAAAATGGATCCAACTATACTTCTCCCATGTCTCTTCTCTCCAGTGTAGCATTCAAAGTCTCCTGGGGTGTTTGGGATCCAAGTGACCAATAATTTTAGCTAAATATCCTTTTAGGATTTTATTTTGCCTATAAAGGGTCATCAGTTCTGCCCCTTCTTGTTCCAAACTCCTAAACACCTCCTTCATTCTCGTTGTGACAATCAACTTGGCTATATCTAATGTGGGCTTTCCAAGTATCACCTCTTTGATCTGATAATCTTGTGGAGTCAAATCTTCTACATCAACATTAGGAGGAGGAATAGCCATTTGTGCAAATAAATCTTGATTTCAATCACTATTGATGAATGTTAATGCTCTGGCCTATTTTGATGGGGACTCAGGCTTCCTTAGAACCTCAATCAACTCAATCATATCCTCTTCATTGGCATTGAAATGCTACTTTTTACTTCTTCTCATTTCTTTTTGCAATGACCTTGGAAACCATTCCACCGAAGGCCTACCTCTCAAGGATGGAAAATTTTTCTCTTCTGCCCCTTTTCCCTTATCGCTCCTTTCTAGGGTCTATTCCCTCTATGAATTTTCTTCCTCTATAGTTTCTATTTTAGTGGAACTCACTGCTCTTACCACAGTGTTCTAGGGAGCTTCCTGAGGATATTGAACAATTTTCCCTTCCCTGGACACTTCATTAGTTGATAATTTGCTATGATTCTTTCTCCTATTCCTTTTGAGCTCGTTGTTCTTCGATACATGGGGGTAGGGGAGTAGCAAAGCCTTTATCAATAACTAAAACTTGCAATGGGATGAAAGGGTTATCTCAAGACCCTATGATTCTGGTGGAATTTGAGTCCAGTCTTCCTATTAGGGCTCATTTGTCGAGGTATCCCCAATTTTTTTCCCCACTATTTTCATCCCTATCGGCATAAAATCAAAATATAACATTTTAAATATGTCAGTACCCTCCACATCTTTCTCATAAATCCATTGTTGCATTTCATCCTCTGATGTAGTTGTTTGTAGGGGTTTTAGGATTGATGGCAGTGTAACAATGGAACTTCTACTTCTTTCTTGTTCTATGGCTCTTGCTAGCTAGGTTCTCCTATTTAAAGGTATGTCATTCTCATCATCCTCTTCTTCCTCTTCTTTAGGAATAGATTCTAGGATAGATGGGAAAGGAACTGCCATCCTAATCACCATTTACCTCCTCTTGAACATAGTCTTAATCTTTCTTCCTTTCTTAGGTGCAGAAGGGGATACTTGTTCTATCTACCGAGGTGTAGGACCCTCTTGAACCACAACTTCAATCTTCATTTGGCTAGGTGTAGCAGCTGGTAGCAATTGTGGGTCATCTTGAATTTGTAATGCCTTAGTATCCTTGGACCATTATACATTTACTTCTCCTTTTTGGTGAGGTTTCGAGATTTTTCCCTCTTCTAGTTCAGATCTCTAAGGGGAATTTTTTTTCCTCTTCCCTTGGTGTCCACTCTTCTGAGCTCTATAATAACTTACCAGCCTATCAAGTTGATGCACAATTTTAGGTCTTACTAGAGATTGAGCTGCAAAGGTAGGAATGGTGACTTTCTTCCCTCTACCTTTGGCTAGGTAGGCTTGTGCATAGAAAATTACTATTTCAAGTATTGGATCAAGATCAAATGGCTTCTTAATCCAATCCTACATCATTTTAATGATGTGGCTATCCCAATGGTTGATATCTAAATGTTCTTCGCTATCAACTTTAGCACTCATTATAGGCCTGTCACTAATTCTATCCCTATTAAATAGGGGATCCAACAAATTGTTAGAATCTTGCTACCATATCTTCAAGAGAATTGTTATTGTTCGGGCCTTCTCTACCAAGTACAAAGTAATCCTACAATAGTCCCTTATTCAGATGTCATAGTTATTTTTAGTATTCATCGAATGGTCTTCAATGGCCTCCTCATATGTGAATGCTTTACCAACTAGATATTACACTCTCTCGATGTTATCAAAACATGGCCATGGAGAATTGTATTCCTCTAGGGGATACTAATCCCATTCACACTCAAAATAAGGAATAAATTGCGTCTATTTCACTTGAATAGGTCCTATGGTTAGAGGCCATGTCCAAGAATGTGTGGTTTTCTGACACTATCATATGCAGACTCAATTTGCCAAGCAATCTCCAAGAGGATGAGTTTATCACAAGGGTACCTTGATAGCTTCTTTGGGTTGATAGTGGTACCAGCTACCCTTAGATACATAAATGTTTTGAACTAGATGTAATATGCTCCAAGTACCATTATCTATGTCATTACATCCTCTGATAACCTCTTTGCATAATCTCCCTCTATGAATCAAATGATAGCAAATATGGATGTATCTTTCACGATTCTATATTTTTTACCTTGCTCTGAGAGCTTCTTCCTTACCAATTGAGTGTACACAATTTAAGGCCATGTGTTTGGATCCTGCATGCTATGCTTCTTGTACAATCCTAGATAGTCTATTGCCCTTGCAGCTAAATAGTACACCAAATATGAAATCATATAAAACTTCCTTTTTTCTTTTCTACTACTAGTTGCTCACACAAATTTTGGCTCAGAGTAGAGGCCCAATCTAGTTGCATTGTTACCTTCTTGATTATTTAAATGAAATGCACCATAAAAATGTTTAAATGCCCCACTATAGGTAAACCCATAACTCTAATAAATAGGATAATGGAATAACTGATGTCTTCAACCATATATGCCCTAGTCATGTTGACCTTGTCTATCTTCTTCCCTAGAGGAGTCTTCTTAATGAGGTACAAGGACTAAATGATCTCTAATGCCTCTTCAATATGTTCCTAGTATGATGAATTGGTCTGCCCATGTGAGGTGGAATACTTTCTTAATATTGTTGGGGTACAAATCAAGTATGATTTATCTAGTTACACTCTTCACCACCCTTTCCTCTGGGACCAAGTCTTCTGCAAGTGTCATTATGAGCTCTAAAGATTGACTAAAATCGAGTGTGATATTGCATTTACTAGTCCTAATTAGATAAGTATTGAGACCATAGAAAACCTCTTAGTGGGTTTGTTACAAATCTTAAGGAATTCCCCCAAAATTGTGTGTCCCAGTTCTGTGTCTTTTATCTCTGAGTAATCATCCTAGAACCTCAATTTTGATGGAATGCTCTGGAAGTTGAACATAATAGGTTTTAGAGTCATTTTCTCACCTGATGGAGATGCCATTATATTTTCACAACAAGGATGCCCATTAGTCTAAGATTAAAAGGATATGGAAAATTCAAACCCTAATGTTAAAATGAACAAAATTTGAAAAGAAAAAACTATTCAAAAACATAAAAAATTTGTATTTTACCCATAAAATGAAAAATGTTGGCATGCTTAGTGCACTCAATTAGTGCACCAGATGTGCATAGGTTCAAAACAAAATTTTGACTATAAGGTGTGCACTTAGGACACAAAATCAGGTGCACTAGTGTGAACCAATACATATGTTTTGGTTATGTGTTTTGAAGGGTTCAGTGTGATTTAAAGCACTAATATGCAAAAAAATGTTCTTAATGCAAAAGTTTTTAGTCCTTAGGGTCAAGTGCACATTAGCACACCAAGTTAGGTATGCCAATGCGCACCTAGTCCTTAGGTTTATTATTATTATTGTTTTCTTTTTAGGTCTCTGGTGTGTAGAGTAGTGCACTACACAAGGTGCACTATTACACACCTCACATGGGTTCACATTTTATTAGTGTGGCTTTGTTGGTGGTAGGTGAGGAAGGTGTACCTACCAACATGCACATGTGTGATTGGGAGTGGATGTGAGAAGAAGACTGGTGTGAAATAAACCAAGAGAAAAGGTGAGAAGGGGGTACACCCCACCTTTAAAGAGATAATGTACACCCTTGGTGTAGCTACCATAGGTGCACTACAATGCAACAATACAACTACACTTTAAAATGTTTCTTCCTATTTTGGACGCACTATTGCACCTCATGTGGTGTGCCTAGTGTGCTAAAACCCATAACTTAGCCCTTTTTCATTGAATTTTTGATTAATTTTGATATTTGAGCTTTTTGGTAGGGCTGAGACATGAACTAGGGGTTCATGGGGAACTTCAAGATGACTAGTATCACGATTTTAAGAGTTAAAAAATCTATTTAAAGTTGGAGGTCCCCATTTCCTGATAGGAATTGGGGCATGCATTGTGAAACCACAACCAATAGCCCCAACAAAAGGAATAAATGCTAAAGGTATTTCTTCATTAGTAGACATCCTTTCAATGTGTGTCAAACACCAACTGAATTCTACACATTCCAAGCATATTTTGAATGACTTTACAGTAAAAAAATTTAGGATCGAAAACCTCCAAGTTCAATGTGTGCTTCATGTATTCATTCCCTTTGACATTTTAGGATATGGTCTATCAAAATCTTTTGACAACTCAAAAACAATCTTCCACCCCTCTTGGCACATCCATTGAGAATCTCTACAAAGGTCATTTGTTGATCCTTTGGTTGACCAAATGAGAGAATTAGTTCGAGGTCTCTTAGCAGGGTGTCACTTTATTTGAATTTCTTGGTAATCCTTTGAATAATTGCTCCACGTAGTTTATGATGTCACTATTTGATTCTTGGATGAAGCAATGTTTTGATATTAGATAGCTCATTTTGTAACTATTTACTAGATTACCCCTTTTAGATCTTTTAGAATCCTTTAGTCTTAACACTGTTCTTTTCTTTTCTTTTCATTCTCTTTTCTCTTTTTTTAAATTTTTTTTTCTATATCCTCACTATGCTTAGACTATGTACCCATAATAATCAATGTCATTTCTTGGATTTGATCCATTTGTGAACATCCCTTGTGTTCCCCTTTTAGAACCTTTCTTGTTAAGAAACTCTCACACTAAACAATGATCTTAGCAATCCTTTGTGAATACCCCTCTATTTGAACCAATTGAGGTTTGGACCATCCCTTGCTACTTTCAACTTTGG
Organism: Cupressus sempervirens; assembly: GCA_028749045.1. Lineage (NCBI taxonomy): Eukaryota > Viridiplantae > Streptophyta > Pinopsida > Cupressales > Cupressaceae > Cupressus > Cupressus sempervirens. Next base: position 756,977,360 of record CM053793.1, on the reverse strand, counting down.
TTTGACAACACCTGAGATGATCAATCTTTTCAATTTCTAAGGTGTTGAGAACTTGTTAGTCTAGAATCCTAAACTCAAGACTGAAAGTCCCCCTATTATTGCAAGTAACATCCATTCCTTAGTTGGTATAGGACACACAATCATCCAAATGTTTTGACAAAGAAATACCTCTTCCTAAAATCAAAACAAAAAGAGTATTTAGTAAGATATGTCAAGATAAAATCTTGGGTGCACCTTACCCCCCTAGACTGACACAATTTTGAAACAAAAAAAGCAATTGGAAGCAAACACACAATTGAAAGCAAGCACACTTGTAGAAAATAAACACACTTGCAGAAATAAAATCTAACTAATTGTTTTTGGGTTCTTCTAGGCTCAAAATAATGTTTTAGTAATTGCCCATTAACTAGAAATGGAACTAATTCCCCCTATAAGGAACTGAGCCTAAAAGTATTTTCTCCAAGAATTTCCATGATCTAATAAGGACCAATCCACAAGTGTTGAAACTTGGTGTGGTTGCTCGGCTTTTCTCTTGCCTTATCCCAAAGTAGAACAAGGTCAAAAATCATGAAGGATTTTTTTTTGGACCTCTTATTGAACCATCTCTTCATGATAGTTTGATGTTTAGCAATGTGCTCCAATGCAGCTGTCCATTTCTCATCCATCTCTAAAAGATTTATCAATCTGATTTGTACTTTGTCAACATCTTTAGCATACCCACTCATGAATTTCAAAACAAGAATCTTGAGGTTGAGTGGGAATACTGGCTCTTGCCTATAGATGAGAAAATATGGAGAAGTCCCAAAAGATTTCTTGACCCTTACTTGATGTGTCCATAGAACATATTTGAGTTGTGTATGCCAATCTTTAGGATTCTCCTTCAATAACTATCTTATTACTCTGACCAAGTTTTTTTTTTGTAGATTTGGCTACTCCATTTCCTTGTAGATAATAATATGATGAGAACCTAATAATAACTTGATTTTCAAATTCCCACTAAGTTAAGAATACTAATGCAAAAGTTGATTCATTATCACACACTAAAATGAATGGCATCCTAAATCTAGTAACAATGTGTTCCTCCAAGAAGTCCATTACCACCTTAGTAGTACAATTTCTAAAAGTTTATGCTTTTGTCCATCTCATACAATAATTAGTGACTATAAGAATGTAAGTTTGTCCAGTTGATGATGGTAGATTTATTGGACCAATAAAATCTAGTCCCCACTTCGCAAAGGGACATACCTCATACACTAGTTGTAGCAACATTTCTGGGTGTCTTTTTCTATTAGCACTAGTCTAGCAAACATGACAAGAATGCACATGTTCAAAACTGTTATTGTACATTGTGGGCCAAAAATAACTCGATCTTAAAATCATATGAGTAGTTGCTTCTGCTGAACCATGTCTTATACCATACTTATCGTGAAATTGTTCTAGAACTTCCTTTGCTTCATCATGTCCTAAGCACTTTAGGTAGATCCCTTCATAGCTCCTTTTGTACAACTTGTTATCATGCAGCATATATGATTCACACTTCATTTTAAGTCCTCTACATTGTGAACTATTCATCCAGCTGGGGCATTGATTCTATAGAAGACAGTAAACAATATCTTAGTACCAGACATCCCTCACTACACGTTCACCAATGACAACTTGAGATACTATCATTTTCTTCTGATCTTCTGTATCTGTTTCATTCTCAAACTTAAATTTCTTTTCATTGCCAATTTGGTTATCAACTATCATTCTTGGTAATTCTTGACCCCTGACTAATCTCATGGGTTGGACTTCTAGATTAAATTCTTGCAATATTGCCATCCATTTATCTCATCTTTCAAGAAGTTAATTTTGCATCAATAATGTCTTTACTATTGGATCAAGTACAATAGCATAAACCTTGCTCCTTAGTATGTAATGGCATAACTTCATTACTACTTTAATCAAGGTAAAAGACTATTTATCAAGGTTGGAATAGTTTAGCTTGACATTTCTTAGAGGGTAGCTCATATAAGAAATAGGTCTTTCATCTTTCTTCTCCTTCTTTTGGGTTAGGATCCTAGCACACAAATGTTCAAAATCGAAGGAATATATCTTAAAGTGAAGCCCATAATCAGGACTTACTAGTACTAGAGCCATGGAAATGGCTATTTTGATATCTTTGGATGATTTATTGAGCTTAGGAACCCATTCTAATTTAGCCCCCTTTTTGAGTAAATCATTAAGGGGAAGCACTATCTCTACAAATTTGCTTATGAATTTTCACACAAAATTTATCTTTCCAAAGAAAGACTTGAGTTCCTTTTGATTGTTGGGGGATGATAACTTCAAAATGACTTCAACTCTATTAGGATCAATGGAGATGCCAGCTTGGAAAATGACATGACCTAGGAGCTTTCCCTTAGTGACCCCAAAGGAACATTTCTTGGGATTGAGAGATGTGCCATACTTGTGACATCTATTGAATGCCTACCTTAGATCAACAATATGATTAGTTTGATCCTTTGAAAAGATAGTCAAGTCATCCACATAGATAACTATACATTTATTAATCAATCCCTTAAGAGCTTCATCCATGGCTTTCTGGAATGTAGCCCTTGTATTGATCAATCCAAATGGTATTCTCCTATAGGTGAAGGCTCCCCATTTGGTCCTAAAGGTAGTCTTTAGCCTATCTCCTTCTTCTACCATTACCTAATTATATCCCAAATATCCATCCAAGAAAGACATCATTTTTGAACCATTCACAATTTGTAAGACCTCATCTAGCAAAGGCAATGGGTAGTTATACTTTTGAGATTCCAAGTTCAAATTACAAAAATCTATGCAAATTCAAGTCTCTCCAATGTTCTTTTGTACAGGAATTAGATTAGCCACTCATGTAGAGTGATGCACAAGGAAAATAAACTTAGCATCTAGTAACTTCTTGACTTCCTTCATCATCAAACATTCGAGGATAGGATTGATAGGCCTTTGCCTTTGTTAGAAAGGTTTGGTGTTTGGTGTGAGTGGAATATAACATGTAATAATCTGAGGATAATATTTATTTAGTTCTTCATAGCTCCACGTAATGACATCTTTATATTTCATAAGCAATTTGAGCATGTCTTCCCTTTCTTGTAGACTATACACATTCCCAATTCTTACCCATCTTGGGATTATCTTTAGTTCCTAAATTGTATGAATTGCATTCCTCAGTCCCTTTCTCTTCAATGATACTTTTATTAAAAATTTATTCATCATGATAAAAAATTCACTCCAACTCGATCATCCCCTTAGGAGTAGTATTAGTTTTCAAATTCAAGATTCCATCTTCATCTTGAATTGCACTATCCTCAGGTGTGTCATTTGGAGTGTCATCTATTTCTTGCCACTGAAAGTGGCTGCTACAAATAATAAATTCAATAATATGTTGATCATTCTAAAAAACTTGAAAGTTTGTGATATTGTCAAGAATAGATGGAGTAGCAACCAATTTGATTGAAAATCATTTTAATTTTGTTCTTTCAACTAGGTGTAATGTACTTGCTAAAATAGCGAGGGCATCTACTACCATGTTTTTCCTTCTTGGAATAGACTTTATGTTCAAAGCTTCAAAATCATCTAGTAGATGTCATACCCTTTTCCTATAAGCAAGAAAACTCTTATCATTACATGAATATAATGGTTTCACTTGTCAAATAACCAATTGGGAATCTCCTTCGACTATGAGAGCTATAACCCATTTATCAAGTGCAGAAGGAAGCCCTCAAATCAATGCTTCATATTCTACAACATTGTTAGTACATCTAAACTATAATCAATATGTTGTGTGAAAAGACTTACCTTTTGGACTAATCAACTCAAAACCTACACCAACTCCATATGGTGGTTTAACTAGTGCAAGATTGTTACTCGCTCTTGGATTGAGAGGAGTTGGTTGTAGTGTTGGGGGAATTCCATATATCGAAGGTTCTTTTTGCTTCTCAAGTTGTACGTATTCCATTTTTCATTGCGAAAATAAAACATCTCTTCATGCTGAAAATTAGGTTCTTGGCTAAATGGGAATGAGAATTCTTCATTGACTGGCTACTCTACCTATGTACTTTGTGCTAAATCATATGATTCTAATAAAATAGCATTACATTGCATAGGGGAAACATTGTTGTTTCCCTGTGAATTTTGATTCACTTCTTGATTTCCATCATAATATGAACCATTGTTGTTAGATACATTTTGACCATCATCATATTGATTGACATCTATACTAAATATTATTATTGTTATTGTCTACAGGAATGCTTCCATTATTCAGATATTAATTTCATTTTCAGATCTATATTTGGAAGCCATTAAAATGATTAGGAGGATTGAAGTTGTTCCCTCCATTATTGTTTCATGTATTGCTATTTCCACTATTGTTGTTCCCACTGAAGTTCCTATTGTATTTTTGACCATAATTGTTGTTGTAGGGACCAATTTTGTTCCTTTAAAAATTGTTATTTTGTCCCTTTGAGAACCTTAGACAATTCATCTCATTGTTCATTTATGACATAGTCTTTTTCATTTGACCAAATTTGGTAATAAAGCTATTATTTGCTTCAGTGGATACTACTAGCTTTTTCTCAAAGAAGGTAGCTTTCAAAGGTTCATAGCCTAGATATGTTAGAGAAGGGTTTTTCGGAGTAGGTCCTTGTTGTAATGGAACTGGATTCATAGGTATGAATTGACTAGGCACCATAGGTACTCTGACAAGGTATGTTGGTATTGCCATAACAGCTTGGGCTGGAAGCATCAATCCTCCTCCATTAGGATTGGCTTGCTTAGTAAAAGCTATTACTTCCACAAAGGCTTTTTCCAATGTATCAATATTTGTTGTGGGAAATTTTCTCAAAAAGATAGTTGTAAGAGAGTCCATGGCATTTAGATAAATTTGAATAGTTTCTTTAACCGATATAGTATATGGTGTTTCCAATTTGTGATACACCATATGAAAGCGATGATTGAAGTACGAAACTATCCTAGTTGGATCCCTTTTGATTGATATGAATTGTTGATGTAACATCGTTGTGTTGATAAAAGTTTTGAATTGTTCTAAGAATAGTTTTTTGAAGGTATCCCAATCTCCAATACATCCAGGTAGAAAATTAACATACCAATTGTAGGAAACTTCCCCCAAAGATAAAGGACCACATCCTCATTGGCAATCTATTTTCAGTTGCAAATTTCTTTGAATACTTTGATGTGGTCTTCGGTAGTTTGTGTTTCTCCATAAATAAACCTTGGGCAAAACTTCTTGGGATTCTTAGGGAGGTGATGGAGTGCACCTCTCAAGTTAATTGGTGAGTCTAAAGCATTTGTGACAAAGGCCATTGGAAGATTTGGTGGACCCAAGGGTGGTTGTTCTTGAGGTGGAGTTGAAGAAGATGATGAAATGTTGAAGGGAAGTGGTTTAACTCAAGGTATTCCTTTATCACTATGATGTTTTATGAATTGGTTAAGCTCAAGAAACTCGTGTGTGCTTGGGTAAGATCTCAAAGCTTGCTAAAATGGGGATTTTGGATCACGATTCTCTAGTTTGCATCAATTTTGGAAAAAGTACATCTCTTTAGAAGTATACTTTCTCACAAATAAGGTGCAACTCATAATTTAGTGCACTAGTGTAGTAATGCACCTAAATTTTGCAAACAACTCAAAAAAAAAATTGAACTTGTAAAAAGTGCAAAATTTTGAAACTTTGGTAGACTTTCATTCTATTTCGAAAATCAAAATGGTGTCCCTCCTTCTAGCACCACTTTTGTTGAGCTATCGTTATGCATAATGCTAAATGAAAGGAATTCTTTTGAACTCCTCTCTTGAAAATTAAATCTTTTGAATCAACTCTACAATTCTGAGTGATCTTGTGACCTACTAGAATCCACTTAGTTGAAGATAAAAAAATTTCTTCATGCAGAGGCCTTTGCTAGTTTGAATGATTTCAGATGAGATGTAGAATCTGATCACTACTTCAAAATAAACATGCAAAAGAACTATGTTTTTGTATTTTTTTGTTTTTTAATATAATTCCATCTAATAGTGAAACTAATATTAATTCTTGATTAAAAATGGGTTAGTAAAGAAAATAAAAATAGCTTGAAAGAAAATACATGAAAGTAAAATCCTAATGGAGATAAGCTACGGAAAACAATGCGTCCACAAGTTAAACTTTCAGAGAAATCAATGGGTAACTAATGAAAATAGGAGCAACACTTTCTTGATTCCACTGATGCAATTGTCGATGGGAAACTTAATAACTATATGATGTTTCACTCTACATCAAATCGCAATGCCATGGAAAGTGCACTCATGCGAGACAAAGAGTTATGCAGACACAAAATGGTGATTTCTTCTTGAGCTAGATACATCAGCAGAATTTGTAAAACTATAGGAAACACTAAAATTAAAATATTGTACAACTAGAAATAATCACAATAAACTTTTGGCTCAATCAAAATTCCATAAACATAAATTCACAAAACAGTGACACATTTAGGCAAGAATCAATACACTCCAAATGTGAGCACCAAAAGCATAATATTATTGCAAAATAATGGCAGCCTCAATTACATATTACAATCCTATATTTATAAGAAATCATCTCCTCAATTTATGTTGAGAATGAGAGATATCTTCATGCAATAATATGCTTTTAATTTCATACAACAAACTAACTATGTGCAAACTAACAATCTAACTAGTGCTTAGTAGGACTTCATCCATTTTTATATTCATTAATTTGATGCATGAGCCTTTACATGTCATAAAACAAAGAAATTGAGAGAGAATAAGAAGAGGAAAGCCTTTAGTCAAAGTAGAAGTGTTTACAAGTATCAAAAATAGAAGCACAACCTTCACTAGCCATTTTTTGGACTTAAACTACTATCAAAATGTATTTTTGATGAATGGAAAGCTCTATTCTTTGAACTACAAGTTAAGTGTCAGCACATCTCTATAAAAAATGCACCTCAGAAGAAAGCACATCAGTGCCCCTGCACACCTCTTATTTCTTCAAAATTCTTCCAACACTTCGTAACAAAAAAGTGCACCAGCACACTTGGCACACCAGTACACTAGCACAATAGCACACCGTAGAGATCCAAAATTGCAAAATTTTACTTAAGTGTCAAAATTGAAATTATGGCTTCTAGGTTTTGTTTCCCTCCATACTAAAGCTACGCTTGGATGCTTTCCTTTAAATTTCCTTATAATCTCAGTGATTGTTTCCACATCTGATAAATCTAAGGCATCATACTTATCTTTGACCTTTTGTTGTAGTTGTCTACTTCAATATGGGTCTTAGAAAAATTCCTGAGTTTGGTATCCAACTCTAGCAAGGCTTCTTCTATCCTAAATGCTTGTTAGATATCTTCATCACTGGAAACTTCATCAAAAATCATCCTAAACCTCTACACTACTACCTCAACTAGTATAAACTTCTCCCATGCATCATCTTCAAAAATATCGAGGTATGCATCACTATAATATTCCTCTACTTGCAAAATCTAATCTCGAGCTTGTTCCTTGAGCCAATGGATCTTTGCATGTAATGTTTACATTATTTTATTACTATTTTCTATCGTTTCAATCCAATCATCAATTAAATCTAGCTCTACTACTATATATACATCTACAAGCTTTCTATACCTTTGTCCCTTTATGGCCTATAGTACCTATAAATCTTTTCCCCATGCATGTACTTCATCCATTATAGTAAAGTCCCACTTCAAAATTGCTACCATTTTATCTACATTTTCCTACATAGCATGTAGTAGCTTTAGATTTCCTTGGATGATAAGAATGCCTTTTTTCTAAAAACTTTCCTACCATTGCTGATAGGCATTCAAAAATTGATCCAACTATACTCCTCCCCTATCTCTTCTCTCTAATGTAGTGTTCAAAGCCTCCTCGGGGTGTTCCAGATCCAAGGAACTAACAACTTTGACTAAATAACCTTTTAGGATTTTATCTTGCATACGAACTATCATCAGTTCTACCCCTTCTTGTTCCAAACTCCTAAACACCTCCTTCATCCCCATTGTTACCATCAACTTGGCTATATCCAATGTGAGATTTCCAAGCATAAGCTCTCTAATTTGATAATCTTGTGTAGTGAAATCTTCTACATCAACATTAGGAAGAGGAATAGCCACATGTGTAAATAAATCTTGATTTTGGTCATTGTTGATGAATGTTAATGCTCTAGCCTCTTTTGATGGGGACTCAGGCTTCCTTAGAACCTCAATCAACTCAATCATATCCTCTTCATTAGCATTGAATTGTTTCTTTTTACTTCTTATCATTTCTTTTCACAACCACCTTGGAACCCATTCCACTAAAGAACTGCCTCTTGAGAATGATGGAGTTTGCTCTGCTACCCCTTTTCCCTTATCACTCCTTTATAGGGTGTTTTCCCTCTATGCATGTTCTTCCTCTATAGTTTGTACTTAGTGAAGCCCATTTTTCTTACCCCAATGTCTTGGGGAGCTTGCTAAGGATATTGAACCACTTGCCCTTCCCCAGCCACTTCATCGGTTGATATTTCTTGCGATTCTTTCTCCTGTTCCTTTTGAATTTGTTATTCTTTGGTTCTTGAAGGCAAGTGAGTAGTAGAGCCTTTATAAATAATTGAAAGTTGCAATGAGGATGAAAGAGTTGTCTCAAGACCTTATGATTTTGGTGGCATTTGAATCCATTTTTCTTGTTGGGGTTCATTTGTTGGGGTATCCTTGATTTTTTCTCCCACCAATTCTATCCCTATAGGCATAAAACAAAAACCTGACATCATAAATATGTTAGTACCTTCCACATCCTACTCATCAATTCATTGTTGCATTTCATCCTCTAATGTAGTTGTTTGCAGAGGTTCTTCTGGGATTGATGGTGCTGTAATAATGGGATTTCTTCTTCTTTCTTGTTCTATTGCTCTTGCTAGCTAGGTTCTCTTTTTTAAAGGTACATTGTCCTCATCATCCTCTTCTTCCTCTTCTTTAGGAATAGGTTCTAGAATAGATGGGAAAGGAACAACCCTCCTAGTCACTATTTGACTCTTCTTGACCGGAGTCTTAATCTTTCTTCCTTTCTTAGGCACAAAAGGGGATGCTTGTTCTATCTACCAAGGTGGAGAGACCTCTTGAACCTCAACTTCAGTCTCCATTTGGCTAGATGTAGCAGCTCATGGAAATTATGGGTCATCCTGAACTTGTGATGCCCTAATATCCTCAAACCCTTGTACATTTACTTCTCCTTGTTGTTGAGGTTCTAGGATTTTTCCCTATTCTAGTTCAACTCTCTGAGGGGAATTTCTTATCCTCTTCCTTTGGCCTCCACTATTCTAAGCTCTATAATAACCTACCTACCTATCAAGTTGATGCATGGTTTCAGGCCTTACTGGAGATTAAGCTGCAAATGTAGGAATGGTGAATTTCTTCCCTCTACCTTTGGCCAAGTGGGCTTGTGCATGGAAGATTACTATTTCAAGTATTGGATAAAGATCAAATGGCATCTAAATTTAATTCTACATCATTTTAATGATGTGTCTAGCCTGATGGTTGATATTTGAGTTTTCTTCCCTGTCAACCTCAACACTCATTATAAGCTTGTTTCCAATTCTATCCCTATTAAATAGGGGATCCAACAACTTGTTAGAATCTTGCTGCCATATCTTCAAGGGAATTGTCATTTTTAGGGCATTCTCTACCAAGTACAAAGTCATCCTATAATAGTCACTTATTCAAACATCTTAGTTATTTGTAGCATTCATCCAATGGTCTTCTATGGAATCCTCATGCATGAATGCTTTACCTGTTAGATAGTGCACTCTCTTAATGTTATCAAAAAATGTTCGTAAAGAATTACATATTCTTCCAAGGGACACTGATCCCTTTAACAATCTAGACAAGGAATATCGTGCTTCTATTTCACTTGAAAAGGTCCTATGGCCAAAGGCCATGTCCAAAAATGTTTGCATTGTTTTCTGACCCTATCGTATGCAGACTCAATTTGCTAAGCAATATCCAAGAGGACAAGTCTATCACAAGGTAACCTTGGAAGCTTCTTTAGGTTGAAAATGGTACCAATTACCCTTAGATATGTAAATGTTTTGAACTGGATGTAATATCCTCTAATAACCTCTTTGCATAATCTCCCTCTATGAATCAAATGATGGAAAATATGAATGCATCGTTCACAATTTTGTATTCTTTACTTTTCCCTGAGAGCTTCTTCCTTACCAACTGAGGATACACAATGTAAGGCCATGTATTTGGATTCTACATGCTACCCTTCTTGTACAATCCTAGATAGTATGTTGCCCTTGTGGCTAACAAGTACACCAAATCTAAAGTCATATAAAACTTCCTTCTGTTCTTCATTGCTACCAACTGCTCACACAAATTTTGGGTCAAAGGAGAGGCCCAATCCAATGACATTGTCGCCTTCTTAATTGTTTCAATGAAATGCACCATAAAAATGTTTAAATGCCCTGCTATAGTTAAGCCCATAACTCTACTCAATAGGAAAATGGAATATCCGATGTCTTCAACCATACATCCCCTAGTCATGTTGACCTTGCTTGTCTTCTTGCCCAAAGGAGTCTTATCAATGAGGTATGAGGACTAAATGATCTCTGATGTCTCTTCAATATGTTCTTGGTACCACCTTTCTACTTGCTCATATGTGACCCTGATGAATTGGTCTACCCATGGGAGGTGGAATACTTTCTTGATTTTGTTGGGGCACAAATCAAGTACAATTTCTCCAGTTACACTCATCACCAACCTTTCCTCTAACACCAAGTGTTTCACAAGTGTCATTATGAGCTCTAAAGACTGCACCGATATTGGGTGTGAAGATGTATTGACCAGTCCTAATTGGATAAGTGCTAAGACCATAGCAAACCTCTTAGTGGGTTTGTTGCAAATCTTAAGGAATTCACCCAAATATGTGTATCCCAATTTTGTCTCTTTTATCTCAGAGTAATCATCCTAGAATCTTGATTTTGATCGAATGTCACAGAAGTTGAACACAATAGGTTTCAAAGCTATTATAAGGTGTGCACTTAGTGCACCAAATTAGGTGTACTTGTGTACACCAATACTCATGTTTTTTTTATGTGTTTTGAAGGGTTCAGTGCACATTAGCACTCCAAATTGGGTGCACTAATGCACACCAAAATGTTCTTAATGCAAATTTTTTAGTCCTTGGAGTAAGGTGCACACTAATACACCAAGTTAGGTGCGCCAATGTGCACTTAGCCCTTGGGTTTATTATTATTATTCTTTAGGTCTCGAGGGTTTCGAGTAGTGCACTACACATTGGGTGCACTAATGTGCACCAAAACATTCTTAATGCAAAGGTTTTAGTCCTTGGGGTGAGGTGTGCACTAGCACACCAAGTTAGGTGCACCAATGTGCACTTAGCCCTTGGGTTTTTTTTTTTTTTTAGGTCTCGAGGGTGTGGAGTCGCACACTACACAAGGCATACTACTATAAACCCCACATGGGTTCATAGTTTCTTAGTGTGGCTTTGTGTGCGGTAGGCAAGGAATGTGCACCTACCAATGTGCGTAGGTGTGAATGGGAGTAGATGCTAGAAGAAGACCAATGCAAAATAAACCAAGAGACAAGGTGAGAAGGGGGTACACCCCCCCTCCCCCCTGACCCTTTAAACAGATAATGCACAACCTTGGTGCAGCTACTGTAGGTGTGCTGCTGCACAACTGTACAACTATGCTTTAAAATGTTTCTTCCTATTTTGGGCACACTAGTGCACCTCATGTGGTGCATCTAGTGCACCAATACCCTCAATTTATCCCTTTTTCATTGAATTTTTGATTGATTTTGATCTTTGAGCTTTTGAGCAGGGCCTAAACATGAACTAGGGGTTTGTGGGGAACTTCAAGATGACTAGGATCCCAATTTTAGGACTCCAAAAATTTATTTAAAGTAGGGGGTCTCCATTTCTTGATAAGAATTGGGGTGTGGGTTGTGAAACCACAACAAAGCTTTATCACCCTAGATCAGCAATGGATTAAATTTTAGAACTAGGAGCCTATAAAGAGAGTCCTTGCCCTAGAATTGCAAGACCTTCTTTAGAATTATAGGATCCCCCTCACCCTCATAGAGGACTTATTGGTTTGGAAACTTACCCCCTTGGGTGATTTCATAGTGAAGTCAACTTATCTTCATTGTCTTGGGGGGAGGTGGCTTGAGGAGATTGGAAAAAGGTCCGACACCCTTGAATCCTACAAATAATAAACTTCTTTTGGTGGATGGTTTTGCATGGGTCTATCCTTACAGTGGATAACCTCCAAAGAAGAGAGTGTCAACTTGGTAATTGTTTCATTTTATGTTTCCAGTATGTTGAATCTATTCCACACCATCTTATCCACTGCCCCTTTTTCACAGAGGTGTGTCCTTGCCTTATGGGAGGTCCAATGTTGTATTGATGGAAAGTTACAACAATTTTTTCACTAGGATAGTCCGTCTACCCGCCCTTACCTTAAAAACTTATGGTCTATGTATTTTCCATGTATGTCTCATAGAAAATTTGGCAGGAGCGAAGCAATAGAATTTTTAGGGAACAAGCCACTACTCATTCAGAGGTGGCCCCATAGGTTATTAGAATTATAAAAGAATTTAGTAGGATCTAGAGGTGGAAGCACCCCCCAGGAAAACATGACATGAAATGAGCTTCTGCTTGGAATGTAGGCTTGATGGTGGCACAATATGACAATTGCAAATCCATGGCTAGAAAGAAGATAGTGACATCCCCTCCTCAAGTGCTGGATCAAACTCAATTTTGATGGTTTTGTCATGATGGGTAGTATTATGGAAAGAGATGTCTTTCACAATAGTATGGGAAATCTAGTGGTTGCCTATATTGGAAACCGCAAAGGGGGGTCAAACAATGAAGCTAAAGCCTTGGTACTTCTATGGGGTTTGAGAATTGTTAGAACATGTGGAATTAACAAGCTTGCCATTGAGGGGGCCTCAATGTTAATTACTAATGCTATTAAGGGAGAGGGTCGAAGTAGCTGGTTGATCAAAGTGATAATTGATGAAATCTACAAGTTGATGGAAGAGTGCCATGAGATCCACATGGATCACATATATCATGAAGGAAATGATGTGGCAGATGAGTTAGGGAAATTTTTCCATAGTTTCATGTGGTTAATTGAATGGGAGGACATCATACAATGTCCATCATCAACTCAAGTTATGATGCAAAGGGAGTGTACTTACAATAGAGCCATATAAATGGTCACAATAGGTGGCAAGGCTTCAATTATCTTTATAGGTAGGAAGACAAGGCTCTTCATAAAGGGATCATTTCACAAGATTGTATGAAGATTTGCTTTAATGATTTGATTCTCATGAGTTTTAACTATTTCCAAAAAAGGATGTAGAGGGTGAAATTGGCAAGATGTAAAAAACAGAATATAAATGATAGAAAAGATAATTTGTTAAATTCCTACTCCAACTACAACTGGTGATGACTATTTAAAGATGGAAAGGGACTGTTAACATGTGCCATTGAGGGTGGTTTTTTAGTTGTCGGGAAACCTTGCATAGTTATGATGGTTTTTCATTTTCTTTAGCTCTTAATCTTAGGTGCAATTTATTTAATATTCAATAACTGCCAAACCTGCAACAAGGATATGTCAAAAATTATGATGAGTTGGTGGTTGAAATGGGTGATGACATGGGCACTAGGGATCATATTGAACTTGTGGGATTGGAGACTTGCATCTGTAAGAGTGAAGCAATGATGATTTATCTACAAGAGGGTGGCCTATTATCATTTATGGAAGGGATGACGAAACATGATGAGAAAATCTCCATGAGTTCTTTAATTCGTAGAGTGATAGGAAAGTGAATAACATTGGGATGGGTTTCAAAATCATGGAGGAAGTCATTGTGAAGGTTGGGGAGATTTTCCTAGAAGGTAAGAACTGGTGCAAATAGGCCAAATTAAATGAGGAAATCAATCTACAATTTTTTTTCAAATTTAAGGAGGAACTGGTATAAATACATGGTGGGTTTTCAAGGGAAGACCTTCCTAAACCATGAGATGTCATGTTCTATGCTATTATGAGACACATTACCCTCAAGGATCAATTTTAGGTACTAGATTATTACCATTTATGCATTCTTAGCCACTTCAGAAACTTGGATCATATTTCCTTTCAATTTCTTTTGTTGTATTTTATGGATGATTGTATCTATAAGGATAGGAGGAAAAAAGAGGATGGTAAAACCTTTTATCCCATCAACCAAAGTTTCACGAACAAATTGTATATCTACCATCATTCTTAAAACTCGTTGCTCCTAGTCAACCAGCTAGCTTCTATCAATCCCCAAGTCCCATTGGACCCTGGCCCTAGTCACAGCCATAAAAAAACCAAGAAAACCTCTAACCCTAAGGTTAAAAGTAGCCTCATTGATTCATATACATACACTCGAAAGAAAAATAAGCATGCTAGGAGAACTAGCAAATGCCTCCAGCTCTAAGTCTACTAGAAGTGATGTTAACTTTCCAAATGGAAGAGACTGCCCCAGGACATGAAGCCTACCCCTAACACTCGTAGCCCCTCTCACATTTCTAACAACCTCAAAGCTACCTCAGTTAGAAGTGTGGGGGGGGGGGGGGGGGGGGGGGAAGACATCATCTCCCCTCGGAAAGATACTCCTAAAGGTGGGGAAAAAAAGGAAAGCATAGCCACGATGAGACACACAACAAGGGTAGACTAGATAGGCTAGAGTAGTCGATGAGGGATCTAATAGACAATCACATTTGTATCTGCTAGAAATTTGACACTCTAATTGAATTCTGTACCAAAGTCATGCATTTCATGGACACCACCCTTTACTTTTTACAAGTGAATAAGGATGAGAATGACCTAGACAAGGAGAGCGAGACAACCCAATACATTTATGGGTTTCTAGCAGAGGACTTTTTGAAGATGCTCCTAGACAAACCTATCAAGGTGGACGGGGAGAATGTGAGCAAGGATGTGCTTGAGGATCCTAGAAAAAAGGAGGGTAGCTAGCATTGGGATTGGGTTTTGTTTTTGTTTTTTTTGTTATGCTTTAATTTACTATGAATTGGATACTCTATGGGGTTTTATATTATATGTTTATGTTGATATGTGGGACTAATAGAAGCAAGTTGTTTGTGTGTTGTTGGAATGTTTTTCAATTTTTTTCTTTCTGCTAGTTTTAGGACTAATGGTATTGTTAATTCGGCTATGGATGTTATATTTTTTTTGAAGTTTAAAGTTGGTATCAGTTAGATGATAGGGTGGTAACCTCTGGTTGACTTTTCAACATTTTTGTACTTTGGTGCTGGCCCCACATTTGTTGGTAGCAAATCATTTTCAAAAACATTTTATCTTCTTCATTTCATTCATCATTTGGCAAATTTTAGGGGAAATTTCAAGAGAATATTTTAACTTAATTTTAAGAAAACCTCAACTTAGTATAGAACTATATATAGATATATTCTCACAATATTAGAAATAATAAAATTTATAAATTAGATTACAAATCCATATCAAATGTCAAAGATTTAGTTTCATATTTTAAAAAAATAGTTTATAATAATCAATTGAGGTTCTTATTCAACATTGTAACGCATTCACTTTCTATTGATATGTGATGTTGTTTTGATATCCTTTACTTTTAATATTCTTTTAATTGCCACTTCTTTATATCATTTAATTTGCATAATGCTAATGAAACAACATTAATTCAAATTCTTATTGAAATTGTAAATAGCCATTTTTAAGTTTGTTGTGACATTTCTTTGAACTTTGGATTTTTTTTTCTCTCTGTTATCAAAAATTTTCTAATTTTTTATTCAAAATGTACAATAGACAAAAACAAATATTAATAGTCTATTAGAAATAAATGAATTTTATTTAAACATATAAATATTGATTATATGCTTGCAAAATATTTCTCAACAAATTTTGGTGAGTTCTTGCAATTATATTTTTTAGACTTTATACAACTATTTATATTTTACTATCACTTGATAAATGTGATAGTTTCCCATTGATATCAAATTATATTTTTCAGCTTATATTTGCAGAGTGGTGACTTCTCAGTTGAAGTATTCAGATTTGTGAGATGAAAACATTCAAATAAAAGATTATGTTGTATTTTTAAAATAAGGTCAAACAAATTGTAAAATAATTTGAAAATTTTCTACTTGACATGGAAAATGGAGTGCCAATACTCAAGTGATCTAGAAAATAAGATGAAAAAAATACAAGGTTAATTTTTCTTACTAATTAAAGATGAGAAAATGTAATGAATATTTTAAAATAGTGTTTTTGTTACTTTGAAGATGGTTTTTATGTATTTCTTATATTTGGTTATTTTGTGTATGGTTTATATGTAATCTTTTGTGGATTATGCATTTAAAAAGCATTTTTCTGTTTCTAGATTCTTTCTTTCTTGGATATAGTTCGGTATATTTGTATTGTCCTCATATTCACTTTACTTGGTTAAACAGTGTAATGAATACATTTTAGGTGTAGCCAAATTTGTGAACGAATAAATTGTTATTAGAATTTCTAGTCTTTAAGTTGTTACAAAGCCACTACAAAAATATTGATAAAAAATGTAACCTAGTTCGATAGCTCATGAGGGAAAGAGATCAGGCATCGATGGAATAAAATAAAAATTCAGTATGGGGTGAACAGTTATAAGTAGAATACCGAATAGACTGGAAGAAAAAGAAAACAATGCAAAACTATGACCCTTACCAAAAACAATTCCTTGACTCCTTGATTCATAAGAAATAACAAGCCATGCTAGCCTGGGAATATTGAGACAACAGTTTGTGTTGCCAAGGATAAATTCAAAGATCTTCCAGGCCTGTATGTGAAGCGCCATGCCAATGGTAGTGCTTAATGTCGTAAGAGGAAAGATCTGAGTTCATACTCGATCTTCCCTCATTGGATGCTAAGGCTGTCAATAAAAACCACCAAAGAAAGAGACCAGACATTGGCAAGAGATAACACTGGTCACCACGAAAGAGATCTGCAATAGGATATTTAACTGTGAGCGACTTTTTAAGTTATTGTTGCTCTCAAATTTTATGAAATCTCTCAAATTTTCTATTGTTCTATCCAGCTAGACTGTCTGTAGTCCCATTTCATGCATACCCATACTAAGTGGATTAAGGGGACGACGAGGAGAGAAATGCCAGTTTCAAGAACAAAGTGCATGGGTAAATCTGATTATGTCTGTTGTTGGCCTAGCTCCTTAGCCACTAAACAATTGATGGGCACCTATGACGTTTTATAGAGCAAGCTTTCTACATCCGAAATGGAGGATCCCTGGCCCAACTTGACTCCTAGGTTGGATAATTAGTCGGCAACTGAATTTGCTTTCCTACAGCACTAGGCAATTTCAAATTGACCAAGCCTTAGGCAGTAGCTTCCAGACTTCCCCCGGCACATATTGTAATTCCCAACCAGCTATTGTTTTTTTAACTTTCTTTATAGAATTTATTGTTAGATAAGAAAATCGAAAGTTTGTAACTTTATTAAGTTCTTCCTCATAAGTCAACATTTGAAAGTTATAATTGAATTCTAAAGAATTTTTTTGATCTTCGATAATTGTAGTTCTTGACTCTTACTTTAGGTTTACAACAATTCAGCTTGAAAATTTTCGATATTGGAATTTCAGTTTGAAGTACCACCATATGAAACGCAATGTTAAACTCTTGAACGTTAATATATAATGCTTATTCTTATATCTTAAACTCCTCCTAACTCCATTTTTTTAAATATATATTTTTACCATATATTTAATAACTTTTTTAATTATTACTATTTTTATTAATATCCCTGGAGTGTTCAAATTACTTTATATTTTGCCAATAGTGGCATGTTTTGACAATTAAATTGTTGAGTTGTGGCCTCATTGGTTCATAGCTCCAAGTCAAAGCATTTACCTTTCTTTTAAAAAAAATAAATGACTTTATATTTTTAATGCATTTATAATAATTAAGAAATGAGATTCCTAATGAAGAGTATAGTTTCATATGTTTTTTATGAATAGTCCCTTTCTATTAATTAAAATATTAAGTTTCATATTCAAAAATAAGGGATCAAGGAACACAAGGATCACCTTGTGAGAGTTCAAATGGCTAGATGCTAGAAACTTAACTACTCATAAAAAACATATATAAGAAGAGGTCAGATTGCAAGAGTAGTGCCAGTCAAAGGGGGAGAATCATGATCATTAGAACCCCTAACATTAGAAGGGTTAGTGGGTGGCTTAGGAGGAGCCCACCTATCATCGACAACATCAATTTCTTCTTTTTCTTTACCTTCCTCTATCATGGAAGGAGAAATAGCTAAGTGCAACTGCAAAAATGACCACTTGGGATCCCTATTGGAGGAGAGCTAAGATATAGTAGGAGAAATAGGAGGAGCAATTGGGGACCAACCAAAGCCATATCTCGGGGTAGGAGAAACTAGACAGTAGTGACCTCTAAAACCACCATTGGGAGAGAGGTGAAGATGTTGCAACCTAAGGGTGTGAGATTAATGAGTAGAAGATTTGTGGCCCCGGCAATGGCCATGGGGTGGCATCTAGTCTACCAAGGTTGTATTAGGCGACACCCTAGTCACTATACATGGCACACTCCCCCAGTGAGCCAAAAGCTCCTTAAGTTGGGCCACCTCTAGAGCCACCTTATGTGTTTGTACTTGAATCTACATCATTACAATGTTACATATGAAATATTTAGTGTATATAGAAATATTTGTATCAAGAAAGATGTGAGAAAATAAGATAATGTTCAATATTCTAGTTATGCAAGATATGAGTAGAGGTGAGGGTGTGAGCTTAAAGATAAGTGTTAAGAGAAAAATGTATTTTACAAGTATGGGGTTGGGTTGTTTGCTAGATAATAGAAATGTAGATGGGAAAGTGGTATGAAAAACTCACATCCAACAAGGATCTGAGAGGAAATTCCCTATCTTCAGAGAAAGAGAAAATATATTTCGTCATGATCATGGAACAATCAAGCCTTTCAAAAACATTGTCAAAGCTAGCTCGAATATTGGTACAAGTGTGCAAAACCCCACCAAGATGTTGGTGGTTGGCATTGGGATCAAACAAGTCCAATTTATTGCACATGTAAAACTAGGCTTCTCTTTCACCAATGGTCCAATGAAAAGGAAATAAACCAACTTTTTTAATGCCAACTGGACCATGTTAAAATCCCCACATAATACCTAGGTGGTTGGTGACAAGTGATCTACCATCCAACTCAATAGTTGAGAATGATCAACCACATCATTAGGTGCGTAATCATTGATAATATGAAAGGAATGATTTTAAAAAGACAACAAAACCCAAAAAATTCTTTGAATGGGATCATAACCATGCAAAATGATTGAATAAATAAAATGAGTGAAAGAAGAGTAACAATACCACATTAGCCAGCTTCATGCTAGGAAGAAAAAATGGAACTATCTAGCTAAATAACATGGCAAGCTGAGTTGAGAAGAAACCTAATAATTTTGACTTCTTGAAGGAAAAGAAAATCTAGGTGACCAAGCCTGTGCATGGTATCATGAATAGGATTTTTTGAGGGAGGTTTGTTACCCCCTCCACATTGTAGGATAAGAAAATTCATCATGAAAATCCTTACATACCGTCCTCATCCCCAAGAGAGAAGAAATTATTATGCAAAAATATAGTGGCAGGGTTGAGAGAGGAGTCTCTAGTGGAGGTGAACCTCCTTTTCTCCCCACCATCAGCATGCTCACTTTGACCATCTAGGCTGTATGAATGACCAGGGGACTGTATAGAAATCATTGAACCCACTTATGACATGTGGATCAAGAGGGGCTAAAAATTTGTATCAACAGAACCTATTGTTCCCTTAAAACCAAGGTTTAAAGGAGGCAGTGGGAGGAGAAAAGGAACTAGAGAAAGAGGCAACACTAGACTAGAGGTGGCCCGATTATTATCCTAAGAAGGTTTACTTGCAATGATGGAGCCTTCTTTAGAAGTCAAATTGTGTTTTCCCTTCTTAACGACCATAGTCCATTTATCATTTTTGTGGCCGCAATAAGCTTATCCTCATTGGCTAGCTACTTGTTGTACTCAAGAAAGGGACAATCCTTAATCATGTGTTCAATAGATTGGCATCAATAGTAGGTTTTTACGAGGTTCAGGTAAAGTTCCTTCTGGATGAAGGTGGTAGAACCAATTTGGATAGCCACTATTTCCTTGAGGTCCCAAGAAAGGTCAACTTGCACTCAAACCCAACTAGTGTAGGACCACTAGGGTCTTGGTGAAGATCTAATCAAATTTTTATTTGTAAGTGGATTTAGCCAACCATTATGGAATAAGGACTAGAATAAAGTCCCAAGTGTGTGATTTTCTTCTTGTTGGTAGGTTAAATAGGTGTGCCACAAGTTACTTAAGGGTCTTAGCAATAAGTTGTCAACAGTAGTAAAAGTTGGTCAAATGGGTGAATATAATAAAAAGTATGGGGAACTTATTGGAATGGTGTTAAATAAACTAAGATGTACATTCTAGACCCATGAAATGATCTTACTCCACTCAAATTCTTAGATGTAGGCCACACAAGAATTTCTTTAAGCTTCCTAGGATCCATCTTCAAACAATCAATAGAAACCACAAATCCTAATTTACACAATTTCCTCCTTCATGAATGAGAACTTCTTCAAATTAAGCAACAACTTCTCTATTTTCAATCTCTATAACACTTGTCGAATTTTCTCAAGATGTTCTTCTTTACTCTTACTAAGTATCACAATTATATCATCCAAATAGACAATAAAAAACTTACCCAATAATTTCTTCAAGACCTCATTCATCAACCTCATAAAATTATTCAGTGTATTAGTCAAACCAAAATTCATAATC
Source organism: Cupressus sempervirens (assembly GCA_028749045.1). Classification (NCBI taxonomy): domain Eukaryota; kingdom Viridiplantae; phylum Streptophyta; class Pinopsida; order Cupressales; family Cupressaceae; genus Cupressus; species Cupressus sempervirens. The sequence continues at coordinate 756,956,418 of CM053793.1, read as the reverse complement.
GACCATTCATAAAAAACCTCTTTTGTCTTGAAAGTAGTCTTTCACTCAATACTTTCTTTGATTCTGATCTTGTGATACTGATTCTTTGTAAAATATCTTTTTGTGCTTAGACAATCTATTATACCATCCATGCTCAGCATAGGATACCTATATTTTACTAATATCTTGTGAATAGCTCTAGAATCAATAAAAATTCTCCACCAAGTATTCTTCTTTAGTGCTAATATAGTATTTACAACAGAATGACTCAAACTTTCTCAAACAAGACCTTTCTACAATAGTTCCTTCAGTTGCTTGTTAATGTCTTCATTCTTGATAGGTGACAATCTATAAGTTTCTTTGTTTGACAAGCTAGCTCAAGAAATTAGGTCCATATCATAACTTATACTCCTTATTGGTGGTAAACTATGAGGTACATTCTCTAAAATAACTTTTGTTGCTCGATGAGAAACTTGTCAACTTTTGTAGGAATTTGGTCAATACAAGAATTACTTAGTGCAATAGGAATGATAACAAAACAAACTTTTTATTTCTTCACATCGTTAAGAAATTGAGTTTTCATTAACCATGCAAACCCATATCATGGTACAATGGTTTTCCTCAGGTTCCTCTATAATTAAAGGTAGCAAGACTTGTCTTTTTCCTTTTGCCCAAATAGTTTATTGATTCAATCTACCATCATGTCATGCCTATCTTTCATACTACTAAGGTCTACTAAAAAGGATATTACAACAATCCATTCACATAATATCACATAGAACTTTATCATAATATTCACCAATCTTGAATTATATAAGGCATTATCAACTTACTAGTAATCTATTCTCATCCTTAATCCAAGAAAATTGATAGGGTTTAGGGTGTCTCATCCTCTACAACTACAACTTATTTAACAACTCCTATGATGCCAAATATTTTAAGCTACCACTATCAATGATCACCTTACAACATTTTCTAGCAATTTTGCATCTAGTCTTGAAAAGACTCATCGGGAGGGATTATCTATTAGATTTCTCATTAGAGAAAGTTATTCTTACCATGAATTTTTTTCCTTTTTCTGGTTGATTCGATGGACTCATAGATTCTCCTTAGACTAAAGCATTTATACTACTACTTTCATTTTTCTTCCCAAACTAGTTATACTCAAAAGCTCTACATCCCTCTTTGACACACTTGAAATAGGTTACATGAAATCATCCTCTTCCATAACCACCTCGGTAATAACTGTATATGAGAAATATGTTAGCGAGAAACACTAATCTATCAAGAGAACAAATCATTAACTAGCATAAAAATCATAACATATATGAGAGACAAAGTGAAAACCCTCAAATGAGAATATGACCCATGGAATGGCTCTCCCAATGAGAATGGTCACTTGATTTAGAGATGAGTCTATTATGTGGATGTGGGATGTATGCTCAAGGTTCTCAAAATAGCTTCAATGGAGATGGAAATGACAAATTGGTAGCTCTGTGAGCTCTCAATTTGGCATTATAAGGGTATGGTTAAGGCTTTTTCTTCTCAAACTAGCATTATAACTTTAGTTCAAAAGGTTGTGATGAAATGGCTTGGGAGGGGATTCAATTTATAGGCTAAGGGCTTGAGGGTTTGAGGGCTAAGATGCAAGGATGGGGAAATGGTTAAGGAGGGTTGAGATGCACTCAAAGGGGAGCACATGGATTGTGCTTGTTTAGCACCAATCAGGGAGTGACACATGTCATAGGGTGAGTGGATGGAGGAAAGGGAAAGGATGAGTCAACAAAGGAGGCTCAAGGGATAATATCTTCATAAAGACCCTTCATAATGGCTTGTAAGAGAAATGAATGGGCTTGTAAGAGTCTTTATGGCCTTTGTAAGAGCATTCATGGCTTGATGGTTGGGATATTTTGGAGGGAGTTGAGATTGTTGACTTTGCTTGGCTTAGGAAAGTCTTAAGCTTACTTACGGAATGTGACAACATTAGGGGGTGGATTAGGCTTGGGTTTGGGATTAGATTAGAGATGTTAGAGATTTGCAAGTGGATGGCATTCATGAGGGTGGGTGAGTTAGTGGCTAAGCTAGGTTAGTATGGGTGGATGGGGTGGATTAGGCTAAAAAGGGGGGTTAGGGATAGGTTAGGGGTTATTAGATTTGAGGGCTTTATTTATCAAATAGATTTATTTAATAAATGAGGATTTTGGAATTAGATAGAAGAATAGGATTTAATTGATAAATAATAGGTTATTTGATTAATCAATTAGGACTATATATGATTAACTAAATTAATTAGCTAGGGGATGGAAAAGGATTAATTAAATAGGAATTTAATTAATGATGCCTTTAGAGATGGCTAAATTAGATTACCAAAGCGGTGTAATCAAATTTAGGTGTCTACAATAACTACCTCTTCCTTGATAAGAACTACCACATTTCTACTTTGTCTTTCCTTTATCTTGCACATTATTGTAAGATTTTTTATTTTATCCATAAGGTCTACCTCTACATCTTTGAAATCTTCCTCCTCTACCTCTCCATCTTTATTTATGTTTTCTTTTTTCAAGGTCTTCCCAAATTTAACTAGATATTGATATACTTCTTCCATTCTATTCAATTTCACAAAACTTATCTCACCTTGAATCATAATTCTCAAACCATTCAGCTATGTATCCATTTTCTCTACCTTATCATCAACATATCAAAATCTAATGTCTAATCTATAAAACTCGTTATTCTACTCTTTCATACTCATTTCTTTCTACCTCAAATTTTATATCTTCCTCAACAAATTGGCTTAGTAATTTTCAAGGAGGAACTTCTTCTTCAATTTACTCACCATCTTCACCAATATTATAATCTTCTCTTTCTCTTTCTTTTGTCTATCAATTTACAAATTCTCCCACAAAAGTGAAGCATAACCCTTCAACTTGGTGACTACTATCTTTACCTTCCTATTATTAGTGGTTCCTTCAAATTCAAGGTTTTTTTGATCTTAAAGATCCTATCCAACAAAGTGTTGGTGTTCAAGCTTCCATCATAACTAGTAACCAAAACTATAGGCTTAGAAGGTTCCCTAGATAAATCTCTTGACAACATTTCCTCATCAAATTACACCTCGGGTTTAGGGTTAGCATTTAGTTCTCCTAGTGCTCCTTCATCATCATTGACATCATCAAGGTGTACTCCTCTCCTTTCGATTGTCTTAGCAAGATCAAGTTTCACTATGATTTTTCCCAGCATGTCCACAATGTCATCATCATCATTTCCTCTACAATAAGAAATTTTGAAAATAGGCTTCTACAAGATCGTAACCCTATGTAAGTTATTGGTCAACTTCCAGATCTATCACTCTTTAACTAAATTCACTTAGGATTCTATAGGATTGAATCTCCACAAGGATGGAACCTTGATTTCATACCACTTAATGTAAAAACATAGTCAAAAGGAAGGGCCAAAGGCTCACCTAATGATCTACCAACCCTTATTGAGCTACATAATGGAAGAAAGTCACAAACAACAACACTAACGGAAGAGGGAACCATGCATGTTTCATTTATTCATGAAATTTTTATCACAAATGGGAATTTGTGAATCCTTATGGGTTATGACTTATATAAATATTTAAATACATAAAATATATCCATCAACATAGAAGATCTACAATCCCTTTTCAAGATTTTAACTCCACACTTCTTCCTACTTTGTGTCCCCCAGAACCTAGACCAAGACCCTCTATTTATACTTCCCAAAATGGCTTATAGAATTTTTTAGATCATCATATGGAGAAGGCTAGCAAAATAATAGTTTACTTGCATCCCAATGATCAATCCAATATATTTTAATTTATGACCAATAATTAAATGCAAAAGTCAATTCCCAAATAAGAACCAAAAAGATAACTCGGTGAAAGAAGAACAAGACATCATTGAACGATGGATACAAACAGTCACCAAGGCACTCGGTGAACACTAAATAGAAATCACTCAATGAACAAGGACCCTGAGCCACTTCATGAATGAAGACATGAACATATTTATTGAGCAATATCCAAGAACTCACCAAACAAGTTAATGATGATAACTAAGTATGTATATCTACTAAGAAGGATAGTTATGGAACCTAAGATTCTAATGTATCACATGCTATAGTAGTACCCTATGGAAAACTTAATGTATGTTTTCTCCCTCACAATAATTTATTTCTCTTTACTCACCTATGTAACTTGGTAAGGAGTATCATGTGGTTGTGTGACAAGATACTAAATTATCATGTGAGCCAGAATCCACTATAACTTGGCCAATCTTTCATTTTCTCTTACAACTTATTTTTATATATTTGGTTTATTCAAAATTTTCCCTCTTTTTTACATTAGGAACTCTCCTTCTTCTAGGTTTGCATTCATTGGCAATGCCTCTTCTTGTTTGTCCTCTTGTACTAATTGAACTCTTCTTTCTACCCCCTGATTCCCTTGTTCATTCAATGAACATTAATGTGAAGTATGCCCTACCTCATTATATGTGAAACACTTACCATTAAATACTCCTCTCCTTGCATTTGATCTACCTCCTCTATATCATCTTCCTTGGTTTTTCATAGGCTCTTTTCCTTTATTAGTAGCTCTTTTTCCTTGGCATTAATTTAGAGGCCTGCTAACCCTGCCTCTTCCTTTGGTTATGTCATTCATTTTTCTCTCTTTTTTTCTTTTAATCTTTTTTTTTTCCCTCATAGCCAACTTATAACACTCTTCCATAATGTTAGGTACTACAAGATTTATTTCATCCCTGATGTTGAATCTCATTCCACCCATGTACCTTGCTACCTTCTCCTTGTATTCCTCATCATGATAAACTATGATGTCTAACTTATTAAAATCTTAAGTATACCCTCAGATATTCATGTCCTTTTGTCCTAGACTTTTCGTTCTCTTATAACATTGCACCTTTTAATCTTTGCGGAGAAAGGTTTGCCTCCTCTTTTCCATCATTCTTGGCCACGATGCAATCTAACCAATCCTTTTTTCCATCTATCTTCTTGTAATGAGTCCCACCATAGTAATGCATGCCCTTTCAATCTTGATTTTGGAATCATGACCTTATGTTCTTCTACCACATACTCACAATCAAAGAAGTTTTGCACAACTCCAAACCACTCAATAAACTCTTCTTAATTCATTTTCCCATCATACATTTGGATGTCATAATTTCCTTTATATTAATTCCCTTTGATGGCTTTATCAATCTTAGCAACCCTCAAATCATCTGGATACATCTCCTCTCTTGGCTTCCTTTCTTCTACTTCTTCAACTTCTCCTCTAATAATCTCTCCATCCTTCTCATTTCCTCCATAACCTTCTTGTATACTTCAATTTGTTGGGCTACTAGTTTGGCAAGTTCTATGTTGACCATTCTAGGAGTCAAATTTTGAGCCTCTTGAAAATTGTCCACTTATAATATGTACTCCCTCTCATTTCCAAAAGGATGCTATTATGCTTTGATACCACTCTGATTTAGAAAAATTTGGTGGGTAGCCAAACTTATATGGTTTTATAAGGGAATTACAAGGTTCACCAAATAGGCCTAATCATACTCGGATGGCTTTAAGTGGTCTAAACTCAAACCATCATGTACCCAATCACCCAAATGACCTGGATCAAATTTCTATGTCAAATTTGAAGAGTTACAAAAAAAAAATTAGGCTTTGAGGCAATGAGTTTGTCTCCAAATCCCAAATTGCTCCTATTAGGTCAATAACCCCAAATTAGCCCTCCAGTGTTCTTCTTTTTCATTTTTATCTCAAATTTCTCCATAAAACTAGAAAGTATATTACCAATTTAGTTACCCATTTTCATTATCAATAACATGTAAATTTTTTAGGTAGGCTTTTTTTGGAAAGTATGTGCTAATTCTTCTCTATGCATTATTTTTAGGCTTAGAAAGCACCACCTTTACAAAGGAAGTACAAGAAATACTTAACACCCAAACTTATAACTTTTCACACTATCTGAAAACTATCCCAAACGAAGGATTCTAGGCTTAGCTGAAAATTCTCCGAAAAACATCCAAAAGCATGGGCCTTTTCAAACCTAACCAAAATCTAACTTTCAAGACTAGTCCTTTTATCTTAAACTATGGATTTAGTGAGTAATTAGACCTTTTAAAATAAAACAATGACATCTACAACATGCAATAAGGAAAAATCCTTGTTGACAATGTTTCTTATAAGGAAGGTGAATATTTACATTTACCTTGTTCAATCATATATATTTACATTTGCATTTATAAATTTAAGATTGATTCCTTAGTGTAGGGTTTCACGAAGGAAATCCCTCATCCATCAAACAAAAAAAAAACTTTATTTTATGCGTGCAAGAGTAGGATAGTGAAATTGTGATTGTAGATCTGAAAATAACTTGTTGAAATTTTTCTAAAGATTCTAGGTCAACTTTATTGCAATGCCCTAGGAACACAGGAATTCTACCATAATAGTTAACACTAGGTTGACATGTTCTCTTCTCTACAATCAAAAAAATAGTTTTTGGTTTCTTTTCTAATTTTTTCATTTTATTTAGAGATGCACCAGTTATAGATTTGGATCTATACATTTTACAGGTAAAATACAACTTTCTCTATGCATTTGAAGGTGACTCTTCTAGCTTTCATTTCTATTCATTATTTTATTTTAAATATCTATATTAATTCAGTTGATTATATACACTTAACATCTAGATCTACAATTCTTAGTCAATTAGTTTAGTTTTGCATACACATTATCACACATGGGCCAAAGAGTACGTTTCCCTATATTCCATTCTTTTTCATAATTGAAATTGAGTATTGGAATTCCTTACTTCTAGGGATTTGGATTTAAAAGGAAGTCATATATGGACATTCACTTGTTTCCTATAAATACATTTTGAATGCTTTAGCACACAAAGTGGAGGTCTACATTATGTTAAAGTACTTCTATATCACCATTAAATGAAAAATAAATCTAGAAAGATGATGATAATCTAAATGAATTAGTAGTAGAAGAGGAAGATCATTGCCCTATACCAAAGCTACACTTAGAGATACCTTCAAATCTCTTCTAAAAATAATGTTTTATAATATGGAGACCTTTCTTAATATTTTTCTTAGTCCTAGCGTCTACCATTCTAGTCAGTAGAGGAGAAACATTCGATTCTTCTTATTCTCCAAAATTTATTAGTGGAGGAATAGTCTTCAGAATGTATGCATCCTTTGTTTTGTGTTCTTAATTTTTCATCTAAGGAGTTGTTTTCTTACCTTATTTATATGATTTTTCCTACTTGGTATTTTCTAACATGCAAGCATCAAAGGTTAAAATATCCATATCTCATAACCAAGAAAAAAGAAAAAAAGACCATTAATTGCATAGGTTAGCAATATAGGTGGGACATATGCTAGTAGATATTAGGGCCTTATATATATGTATGTATGTGTGTGTGTGTGTGTGTGTGTGTGTGTGTGTGTGCATATATGTATATATGTACATATATATGTACATATACATACATACATACATACATACATATATATATATATGTATATATATATATATACATATATATATATATATATACATATATATATATATATACATATATATGTATATATATGTATATGTACATATATATATATATATGTATGTATGTATGTATGTATGTATATGTACATATAGATATATATGTACATATACATACATACATACATACATGCATACATATATATATATATATATATATATATGTTGACATATCAGTCAAGTTTGTTATTAGTGACATACACTTATTCAAATTCTATATAGCTACCGAGCTCATTGAAAAGTCTACAATGCTTGCCATGTAATTCAGTAGCCATTGAGCTCTACATTGGCTACCAAGTCTTTTGGACTAATCCTAGTGGTTACCGAGTAGATTCAATCAGTGTGAAGTCTAGCAGTTCAAACCATGCATTTACATATACACCAAGTTTATCAGTGGTTATCGAGCATTGTAGTGTCTACCGAGTTCATAGTTCATGTGATGCAAATCTAGTGTTAATCAAGCTACTTCTTGCTAACCAAGTGATTCAATATTTGTCAAGTTGTAAAATATCTACCAAGTCACTAGTGCAGACCAAGTTCAAGACTACTTGAAAGTGATCAATATGGACCGAGCTTCTATGTCTACCAAGTGCATGATGATGTCAAGTATTAACAGTGGATGTTGAGTATCAGAACCTCATTGAGTCAGTCTTTAGAACCCAAGCATCTTCATGTGTGTTGACTTTGTAATATTTGTGTTAACTTGTATCATGGATAACTTTGTAGCTTTGTAATTTGGATTGGTATATATATGCAATGTATTATATCATATCTAATCTAAGGGTAAGAAAGTGATTGTGTGATCATACATATTTTAATATGAATGTGAATCCAAAAAGTTCAAGTTATGAATGTAGTAGATAAAGAGTGAATTGTGAAGGCCATAATAGTATAAGGAGTAGAAGAGACATATCTATCATAGAAAGGTGATCATAACACTAAGGAATCTCTATCAAAAAACTTAGTTTCAAATCAAAGATCTACTACTTCATCCTAACAAGTGAACCAGTCAAAATCCTTTAACAAGGTAGACCTAATAGTCTTTTATAAGTCTCTTTACCAAGTGCATACATCATTGTATGTTTGTAAATCCTCTTACAAGTTGGACCTAGTAGTCTCATTTGATCCTAATAGAGTAGATCATTATAAGTGATCAATGTAAGCCTTATTAGGCTAACTTTATGCTATTGTCTATCATCCCCACCCCAATTTTACTTTCTATTTGGAAGGTTTTTGTTTCACCAAATATTTATGTTCAAGTGTTATGGATGCTTTCATGTTTTTCGGTTCTCATGCATGCAATTAGATTAGATGTGATGAATTAAGTGGTAATTGATTTATTGGATTGAAATTGGTAAAGTTTTAGAAGTTACTGATTCACCCCTCCCCTCTTAGTAACTTAGCATAGTCTTGAATATTTCCAAAAATTGGTATTAGAGCTTTGTGGTTCTCAAGAGAAATTTTAACAGCTTGAGGAAAGATCAAGGATATGGAGATATTCATACTTGACAAAGCTATTGAAAATGAAAAGTTGGATCTAGAAATGGCCATTGCCTAACTTAAGAAAGCTAAGGAGAAATTTTCCCAATCCCTAAAAAGAAGAAACTGGAGAAAGAATTGAACAGTTTCACCCTTCAAGCAGTTCAGATGAAGAAAATGATGCAATCAAGGAACTCTTAGAGAAGAATGGTTCCCTGGAAGAAGAAGTAAGTAAGTGAAAAAAAGAACAAGAAATTCAGTCAATAAGGTTATGTGAATTCTTGGAACAAAGAAGAAAGATAAAAGAAGAGATGGATTGAAGAAACAATGAAATCTAGAACCAATCCATTCAGCAAGCAGACCTTATTGATTCACTCTCAAATGCAAATGAGGAAATCATAAGCCTAATATTTGAAAATGAAAGAATGAGGAATGATCTAAATTCTAAAAGACAAATCAATGAAAGAATAAAAAATGATCTGATATCTGAAAGACAAATCATTGAAAGATTGAGGAATGACCTAAACTCTGAAAAGCAAATTAATGAGAGAATAATGAAATCTCAAGTAGACATGGATCAACTAAATGAGAAAAACCTCTATAGGAAAAAAGGAAAAATAGGAATTGGATACAAAGAAGAAGGTGAATCCTCCAAATAAAGTGCTCCAAAGAATCAAAGATCCACTTGCAATCACTGTGGTAAGATAGGTCATGCATCAAACAAATGTTGGAACAATGGAAAAACAAAATTCAATGGAAAATGCTATAATTGCAATCAGCATGGTCATAGGGATAATAAATGCAAAGAGAAACCAAGATTTGAAGGTAACTGTCATAAATGTAAGGAACATAGACACAAGGCATCCGAATGAAAAACAAAGACATTGAATCGTGCAGAACAAATCATGAAAGAAATATTTGGTTGGGACTAAAATATATGGTGTAGATGTCATCACTCTGGAGAATTTGGACACATTGGTATGAATTGTGTTAAACATCATACAAGGAAAAGAGATACCACTAAAAGATGTTTCATTTGTACAAAACTTGGTCATCTTGCCAAGAACAGTATGAATACTAGTAGAATTGAAGATGAAAAGAAAGCAAAGGCTGATAACATCAAAAAGCACATGAGACAACAATGGATTCCCAAGTCTACTGAGTATATTGGTCTAAGAAATGATGGTCAAGTCACTCAAGAACTAGGCGACTACTATTTCTAATTAAGTTCTCAAGGAAGAACTGGAACTAGGCGATCAAAGAAAACACCCAAATCAGTTCCAGTTGAAAGGTGACAAAGATCCAAATCTGTATACAAGATACAAAGGGATCATTAAGCAAAATTGGTAATAGTTGTTACCAAGTTACCTTTTCTACCGAGTAAGTATAGTTCATAGACTCTACTAAGAAAGGTTGGGAGTAACAAAGGTATTTATAGTTATTGAATTGTGGAGATGTCACTGAGTAATCAGTACCATATAGTGGATGACAATTTGTTAACTTATCTACCTCTATACTGAGCATTAATGGTGAAGTTTTAATAAAAGGAATGGAATAAAATTCATTTATTACTATGAATTTTTGAGTGCTATTGCAAAGAGCTATTTTCAGTGTGATCAAAGTGACTTGAGTGAATGTCCTGCAAAAGCTTTTCGAAGTTCTCTCAAGCTACCTAGTGAAAATGGCATCCAACAGCAACAAGGTCAAGAAAGGGTCTGACATGTTGGTTTGAGGAGTTGAATGAAAAGTGTCAAATTTCAAGTTCTCACCCACAGTTGTTGAAATCCTAGACCTAAGTGAATCTCACTCACAAATCCCTTCTAAGGTACTTCTTGTTAACAAAATTCATACTCATTTTAAATGTGTTGTTCAAGAAATTGGTACTCTAGAGATGGATGATGCCCTAGGTCAATTACGTGTTGATGGAACCTTGAAATCCAAGCATCAACACTTGAAAGAAAAACAATTGGTACATATTCCCCATATGGAACATTAAATGGATTGGCTTTATCCTTAGCTAGATACATAATGGATAGATCTGGGTAGAATAGCCAATTCTGATAACAAAGAAGATGATTCATCGAATCACTAGCCTCCCCATGCTAGCCAAAGCCAAAAAAAACTAAATCTCTAGGTAGAGGTATGAAAATAAGTAGTGTCATAGATGTAGAGTTGAAATTTGGAATTCATGTTATTGCTCATAAGATATACAGTTCAAGCTAACATAACAGTGTGTCATGTGAAGCCGTGGATTTGGCATATAAAGTGGTGAAGAACAACTTATCTTATGACCTTGTCGATCTATTGTTGAGGAAATTCAATAAAAACATGGAAAGTATCAGAACATCAAAGAACAACCTATGCAAATTTTGTTCATGGTTAACTCGTCTATTCTTTTATGTCCATAAGTTCTTCTCTTCTAAAGGTACTATAGTATAGAGAAAATATGTACCTATACTTTACCAAATAAATGAATATATTGTAGAATCGGGTGAGAACTATGGCAACATCATAGACAACTACTTCGATGTGTTCAAAGAGAAAATGTACAATAGGTTTAGGATTCTGAAGAAGTTAGTTGAAGACTACAAGGATGATGTGTGCTTCATGGTGAATTGTGACAAGGTATATTTCCAAGCAATTAAGCCTAGAGTTGTATGGGTTAAACCTCCTGGCTATGAGGTGAAAATTGATGAGACCAAGAATATCATTGAAGCCCTTTTCAATGAACCTGTTGATCCCAGGCCCCTTATTTTGGAACTTATGAAGAGGCTAAGGCTAGAATAGAGCTAGAAATAAAGCTCCCATTGGCGGTTAACAAAGGGAAGAGAAGGATAACAAAGCTGAAATAAAGTGCACCTCTCTTTTTAATTGAGGGAAAAGGTGAGGATGTGGAATAAGTAGAGGATGGGGAAGAATCTAAAAAAGAAGAATAAACTTTAAAGAAAAAGGGCAAGGTGATCATCTCCAAGCCTACAAAATCATCCACTGTAGTTTTCACAAGGAGGTCACAAAAGAAAGGAAGTGACATTGTATTCAGCAAACCTCCACCCACATTCTAGGATAATTTGAAGAAATTGGAAGAAGGAGCATGAATAACAAATTTTAAATCTTTGAAATATGAAATCAGGATAGAGGTAGAGCAAAAACAAGTTGAAGAACTAGTGATAAGAAAAATGGGTAAGTGGAAGTATTCACCAAACAAAATCACTTCTCAAGTCTCCAATGAATTACTAGAGAAGATAAAGCCAAGATAGGATTTTGCTATGCAAATATTCAAAGACATTTATCCACAAACCCTAAGGTAGTTACTACCAAGCATATCAAATTCTGAGATGAAAGTGTCTTTAAAGAAAAAAAAAGTAAAAACTAACTCTAAGGTTTAATACTTGTTTGGTTTTGATTAAATATATTAAGCATGTTGTTAGAAATGCTACAAACACTTGAAAAAATATGTATCATCTTCAAAAACCAAGTGAATTTCCAAGTGAAGTAAAGGATGTTGATGAAGAAGAAGATAAGGAGAAAATGAGGAAAAAAATGTTGAAGAAGTGACTCATTTTGATAATGGAGAAGATGAAGAGGATCAAGGTCCAGAAGCTACCGAGGAAGAAAAGCAAGATGATGAGGAGATTGGTCCATTCAAGATAGCTATTGTAGTCATTTCCTCACTTCCTCACTCCTTGATCAAACCATTCACTACATCAAGTATGGAGATAGCTTCAACAAGTTTGGTTGTGACTACTACTGATACATCAAATGTCCAATCACTCTTTGCCCCAACTCAGCTCAACATATCATTGATAGAAGTGACTTCCACTTCATCCATCAAGTTGTAGACTCCTTCATCTACCAAGTTGAGTTCTTTGGTCTTCACTTCTCCAATTTTGACTTCGTCAATTTTGATTACATTTGTGGTAAGCTCTCTAGTTTTGTCTACTTTCATTTTGGATTCTACAATTTTGACTTCATCAATTTTGGATTCTTTGAGTATTTCTATTAGTATTCCATCAGTAAGTACTATATCAATTTGAACTGCAAGCCCAAGTATGTCTATTAATGTTTCCATTCCAAGGACAAAAGAAATAAGTGTAAGGATAGTTGAGCCTAAGGCTCAACCAAGTACAAAATTTTTGGGGAAAGGAAAGGAGATAGAGGAAGACATAGATTTAGATGAGAAAATAGTAATTCCCAAATTGGATATTTACAATCTTTCTATAGACCAAATGCACATATTTGGAGAACTCCTCTAGAAGAAGGCCAAACAACAAAGATTAAGAGAGGAAAGAGACAGGGAGTATAAGATAATTGATGATGCCAATAATATCTTGACCGAGGCAATAGGAATTGAGGTTGATTCTTCTTAACCTATTTTGTATCAATTAGGAGAGGTAGTCAAAAAACTCAATGAGGACATCGATGGTCAAGAAAAGATGGTTTAAAAGGTTGAAAATAAATTTAACAATAAAGTGTTGGAGCACATTGCTCAACAAATAGCCATTTATCAAGTTGAGCTTTCAACAATTTTGGTCAATCTTGAGGCATCCTGTTCAAATGTGTCATCACTTTTTGGAAAACTATGTGATGTCTCAGTGTATACAAAGGAGGTAAAGGAAAAATTGTCCAAAATTTATAGTGATCTTAAAGAAAGTGCTCAATAGATGCAACTTTACCCTAATTGAAGCTCTGCACATTTCAAGAAGATCATATTTTTGTCAGACATGCAAGTTGAATTGTTAAGAGAAGAAGCAAGGATCCACTCAACATTGATTGACATAAAAAATATGATCCTTCTAGTAATGGATTCTATGTAGAAACATATTTTATATTCAAAAACTTTGATACATGATAACAACTTCTCTATTGCAGACCACATGATTGAACTATCAATAGAAGTGCAAATTGTAATTCATAGATGCAAGGTCTTGCAAGAAAACTAGGATAAAACCTTGGCAATTACCCTCAAGGTACACTCTGAATTCTTATCCCATTTTGGTGTCACTATGTAAATATGTTAGAATAAATATTTGGCATTATTGTCAAAAAGGGGGAGAAAAACTTTACATTGAAGAAATATTACATGTATATGGGAGAAAAGTTATATGTTATGAGGAAGCAAGACATGTACATAGAGGAACACATAGTATGGGGAAGAAATATGCTATGATAAAGAACTTGTATTAGTAAGACATGCTACATAGTATACTGTATATACTTACAAAGATCAATTTTGAAAAATCTCAAAAATATAGTATGCTCTACAGAGCTAGTATCACATGGTGATGAATATAAGGTATTCAGTTTTGAGCTAATAAGTGTTTTTGTCACTAATGCCAAAGGGGGATATTTTTGATATATCAGTCAATTTTTTTATTAGTGACACACACTTATTTAGATTCTGTATAGCTACCAAGCTCATTAAACAGCCTACAGTGCTTGCCATGTAATTCTGTAGCCACTGAGCTCTATAGTTACTATGAAGTCTTTTGGACTAATCCTAATGGTTACTGAGTAGATTCAGTCAATGTGAAGTCTATCACTTCAAACCATGCATTTTAGTATACACTGAGTTTATCAGTGGTTACTAAGAAATGTAGTGTCTACTAAGTTCATAGTTCATGTGATGCAAAGTTAGTGTGAACTGAGCTACTTCTTGCTAACCAAGTGATTCAATGTTTGCCAAGTTGCACAATATCTATCGAGTCACCAGTGCAGACCGAGTTCAAGACTACTTGAAATTAATCAGTATGGATCAAGCTTCTACATCTACCAAGTGCATGATGATGCCAAGTATTAACAATGAATACCAAGTATTAGAACCTCACAGAGTCATTCTTCAGAGCATGAGTATCTTCATGTGGGTCAACTTTATAATATTTGTGTTAACTTGTATCATGGCCAACTTTGTAATTTTGCAATTTGGATTGGTATATATGTAATGTATTGTATCATATCCAATGTAAGGGTAAGAATGAAATTGTATGAGCATATTTATTGTAATGTGAACGTAGATGCAAAAAGTTCAGGTTATGAATGTAGTAGATAAAGAGCAAGTTGTGAAGGTCATAACAATATAAGGAGCATAAGAGACATATCTATTACAGAAAGGTGATCAGTACACTAAGGAATCTCTATTAGCAAACTCAGTGGCAAATTAGAGATCTACTACTTCATCCTAATAGGTGAACTAGTCAAAATCCTTTAACAAGGTAGACCTAAAAGTCTTTTATAAATCTCTTTACTAAGTGCATACTTCATTGTATGTTTGTAAATCTTCTTACAAGGTGGACCTAGTAGTCATATTTGCTCCTAATAGAGAATATCATTAGAAGTGATCAATGTAAATCTTAATAGGCCAACTTTATTTTATAGTACTAAAGTTTGTGGGTATCATCCCCACCCTTGTTTTACTTTCTATTTGGAAGGTTTCTGGGTCACCAAATCTTTGTGTTCAAATGTTATGGATGCTTTCATGTTTTCAGTTTCTCACACATGCAATTAGATCATATGTGATAAATTAAGTGCTAATTGATTTATTGGATTGAAATTGATAAAGTTTTAGAAGTTACTGATTCACCCCTCCCCTCTTAGTAACTTAGCATAGTCTTGAATATTTCCAATAGTATATACATATATATATATATGTATATGTATATGTATATGTATATGTGTACATACATATATGTATATACATATGGGTATGTGTAGGATCATGGTGTGCCAAAAAGTGGCGATCTGAAAAATATGTAGTCTAAAATATCTCAAACCATTTAAAAATCTATTCCAACTTTTTTCCCACCTACCCTGATACTAAATGAAAACAATTAATATGTTTATAAGGTCTAATATATCTTTTGATACCAAACCTATATGCCCAACTCTAAAAACATCCTAAAAATGTGTTTTTGACCTATTTTTATGTAATTTTTACTTCAAACATGTAGCTGACAATTTTTTTTTTCACCAAAATTTGATGAAATGAAAAGGGTTTCTTAAGAGTGTTCTTATCTTTCCATAAATGTAAGGCTTGTCAAATTATGAGTTTAGTAAGTAATTATTACTTATTTTCTAATGGATTTACGTATAAAGTGCTAAATGACACACTACTTGAAAAACAACTATAACTTTCAAATGGTACCACATTTTTTAAATCCAAAAGATGCATCACATTCTATGTTTCTTCTACTATAAGGAAAAAAAAAATTAAAAATTAAATTTTATAGAGTTTTGAATTAGTTAAGGTGGTCAAACATGAGTATTTTTTATTTCCAAAAATACTAAAGTCAAAAATTAATTATTAACTATTCATTTAGAATAAAAATACTCAAAAATATGTGTCACATCTAGACATGAGTCTACTACTTATATCTAGAATATTATTTTAAATTATTAGCATTTGATTTTGATTAAGGTGGTCAGACATACATCTACTTCTTATTTTTGTTCTGAAATGTTTGTAATATTGCATTAAAATTCAAAATTTTGACCAATCAAATTTTATTTTTGAGATAAGTCCTAGTAGTTTAGAACCCAAAATCAATTTTCTAGAGATTCTTTTCTCTCAACTTTTTGATATAAGGTTAATAACAAGTACAAAATTGTACGTTGAGTTGACATAACCTTGATTTTCTAAATTTTTATTGCCACTTAAGAGCATAGTTTGGTTGACCATGATCCTGCACATACCCATATGTATGTATGTATGTATGTATGTATGTATATATATATAGATGTATATATGTATATATATGTATATATAGATATATATGTACATATACATACATATATACATATACATGAATCTTTTCCACTAACTCCCTAAACTCTAATGAGTAAGGAGCTCATCCTTTATGAAATAGGAGTCTTGCCTCTGATGCATTTATCAAAAAGTACTATTCAAATACTGCAATTCCATACTTTCAAAACCAACAAGTCTTAACATTTTTGTTTTAAATTAACTAATTTAAATCTATGTATTTTATATATTTAAATTTTTAATTAGTATTATAAATAAATACTTCCGTATAGAATACATATCCAAATAGAAAGTCTATATCAATACTAATCTCACACATTAGCTAGTGGTTTAAATTGTTGAAGGATTCATTCATGTCACGTGTAATGTAATATCTTCATCAAAAAAAATTACTTACTCAAACTTAACATGGAGAAACTATTTCCTCTACATGCAAGAGGTTAAAATTTCTAGTTTCACACTTTCCTCTGCATGTCATGTCATTTGGCTAGAGTGTATTATGTTTTCTTCTCAATAAAAAACTAGTAGAGGTGGTGTAGTTACTCTTCTATCACCTCATCTCCATTCTCCTATTATTTCACATGGTTCTGACCCCACACACAGAATAATTTGGCTTGTGCTTTTTATCAACAATCATTCCTTTGGAGTAGTTAATGTTTATGCTTCCAATGATGTTGTGGAAAGATCTCAATTATGGGGTTGTATGGCTGATAACTTGCCTCCAACTACTTGGGTTATGTGTGGTGGCTTCAATATGGTTGAGTTGGCCTCTAACAAAGACATCATGTTTCCTTTTTGCTGGATAGATGGGTAAAGGGAAGCCTGGTACTACATGCATAATAAATTGGGCCTTTATGATCCCAAATCTAATTCCTACCAACATAGTGGGGTTTGGCATACTTGGTCCAAATTTTGAGCTAGCTTTGACCACATTTTAAGACATCTCAATCGTGCTATGATTACTGCACAATCTTTTTTCTCCTTTTTTGAGGATCGAGATCTACCTATCATTCCTTTTCAAAATGTGACATTATCATACCACTATCCCATTTATTTTTCCATCTCTTCACATACAACTGTCTAGTGTGTTGTTAGGACTCATTTTTTTTTAATATGTCAGTGCTAACTCATGCTTCCACTATTTGTCATATCCTATGTCTTTGCAGACATGTTGGATTCAGTGGTGCAATGATGTTGTCACAAAAACAACTAGATTTTTGTGCATCTATGAGAAATAGTTGGTAGTTTTCAGATGACAGTCTTATGAATCCATTACCACAACTCTCAAAAATACATGAGTGTTTTTTATTTCCAAAAATACTAAACTCGTATAGACCCTAGAAAAGTTTTGTCATGACAAGTCGGTTACTGATAACTATACTACTTGAGGGGCCCAAATCAAAGCTTGCCTCCATTGGTTGGAGGTTGGTGATAAGTTTTCTAAAGAATTCTTTTAGGCTCTTAGAGCCTATCATACCAATTTTGGGATTAAAATGATTAAACAAGGCAATTTTTTTCTCTCCATTCTCCCTGACATCCTACAAGCTTTTGTTCACCACTACAAAAATGTGTTTTCTTTATAAGGAAATTTTTTTTCTTGGGAGGAAGCCCTTAGAAAGTGTATTATTGTTACTCCAAACCACTTAACAATCGAGAAATGAGCTTTTTGTGAGCATCTTTTCACCATCTGAGACCTCAAGGAGGCAGTTTTTTCTATGGTTGATGACAAATCCTTGGGTGTGATGGGTTCCCCTATGAATTTTACAAACACCTTTGGGAGTCTATTGGTCTAGACCTACACAAAGTCTATCATGAAGCCTATCATTCTAAGCATCTAGGAGCTATTATTAACAAAGGAAACATTAGATTCATACCTTAGGTTGGAGATCTTGAAGATATCTATAATTGGTGACCCATTACCTTGCTTAATGTTTCCTATAAGATTATTGCCAAGGCAATTTCTCTCAAAATTTGGCATCTCCTACCTTTAATTGTGCAGCCAAAGAAAACTGGCTTTATTAAGTCAAGTTATATTCTTGACAGCATCATTGTTGTCTAGGAAGACATGGAGTGGGCTCGCAAATCCAATCAGTCATCTATGTTTTTGAAAATTGACTTTGTTAAAGCTTATGACCAAATTAAATGGCCTTTTATTTTGGCTATGATTCAAGCTCTTGGTTTTTGCCCCAATTTTCTTCAGTATGTGGAAATGCTTTTTGTAGATGCTTGTGCTTGTATTATTATTAATAGATCTCAATCTAAAGACTTTGGGCTCTTTCATTACATTTGGCAAGGTTTCCCCCTGGCTCCGGCTTTATATGTTCTCATTGCTGAAGGTTTTGGATACTTGCTATTCAGCTTTGTCTCTTCTGATTTGGTTCATGGAATTTCCTTGCCAGATTCCTCCTCCTAGTTGGTCAATGGACACTTTTCTGATGATTCCTTTCTCACTCTTGGATAAGGAAAACATCACTAATACCTTGCAATGTCTAGATACCATTTATCAAGCCTTTGGCTCTACTATTTAATGGCACAAAATGTTATTTTTTTGATAATCATTTCTTCCAGCACTGCCATGGCTTGAGTAGTTCCAATGGAAATGGGTCACTCACAAGGAGATCTTTTCCCTTTTAGGCATCCCTTTTTCCTTTCAAGCTTTGACAATTGATTTGTGGAACACTATACTTATCAAGATTGAAAAGAAGCTTGACTATTCGCTTAATAAACCCCTTTCTCTTGCGAGGAAATTCTAGATTTGCTCAAACGTCATGGTAGCTATGCATGTGTATTATTCTCCTTGTTGGGCATCTTCCAAAGCCTCTTATCTAAAATTAGAGTGATTGCTATGTGACTTTCTTTAGGCTTCTAGTTCTAACCATCATGGTTTCCATATAGTGGCTTGGGTTTTTTGTTGTCTCCCCAAAGAGTCAGGAGGCCCTGGCCTTCTTTCTACACAAAAGAAAGGGCTTGCCCTTTGTGCCAAATGATTTGGCATTCATTGTATTACTGAAGGTGAAGCTTGGAAAGCTTTTGTTAGGCATTACATTTCTTATGAGTTTCCTATTAATAGATTTGTATGGAAGGGGATTGGCTTTCAAACCCTTCTTGTCATATGAGAACCTATGCACATATAGGGCTCTTTTATTATCGAGATCATCTAGAAAGCTTGGGAAATTTTTAGGCCTTGGCTTTGCTGGTTTGGTGAAGGGTTCTAGATGGACTCTCTTTGAATCAATAGAACACTTGGTGGTCTCCTCTATTTGTCACCCAGTGTATCCCTCATGCCAAGACTGAAGGTGCTTGTGCTCTACATTTTTTTAAACATCGCATCAAGACCCCTAAGGACATCTTTTCTAGGGTCTATACGAGTTTTAGATCTTGGGAAGACATGCAAGTCCAATTCTATCTTGCCTGTTCAAATTGACAGACTTTTGATCTATTTCTTTTCACAATTCTAGATCATTTAATTCATAAGGTGGGTATTTAGTTTTCTCATCCTTGGTGGATTGACTAGAAGTTGCATCCTGCCACTCCCTTCACTAGCTATAAGCCAATATTGGGGTATCAATGGCTTTCTCCCCATATGTCAATGGTGGATACCCTTAACCAATGCTGGCATTTTCAATCTCCTTTTTCTCAGTGGAGAAATCATATTGACACTATTTGGAATGCCACTATGGAGCCCAAGATTGGTCACTTTTCCTGGTGTTTGGTTTATCAAGGTCTTCCCCTTGGCCTTGGCTTAAGCATATTGGGGTTCTAGATCCTGGTGTCCTTTTCACAAGTAGCCAAAGACTTTCTTGCATATTTTTTGGTTCTCTAGATGTGTTCAATAGTATTGGGACTAAATTTATGCTTTTTTTAAGCCCTTTTAGCTAGTACCCTTTTCCTAGCATATGGTTAGTTTGGGTGACTCCCATAAGTTTTCTAAGAAGTTTACCTAGATCTGGCATACCTTCAAGGTGGATATTTTTTTTACTTTGTGGAAAGATAGGAATGTTGTTATTTTCACTCATAGTTTTCTTGACATAAATGTTGCTATGTACACTAAAGCATGCATTTGTAATAATGTAATTATACAGATTCAAGTACAAGCCAACAAGGTGGCTTTGGAGGTGGCCCACCTCCAAGAGCTACTCAATCATTGGGGTCATGCTCCCTATACAGTTGCCAAAGTGCCACCTAATGTCTTGGCTGACACTACTTTGTTTATGGGACACCGCCAAGGGCACAACTCTTTTGGTTGTTGCTAGCATATGCCACATTTGCAAGCTTCCCACCACTAGTCTCCTAGTGGTGGTGATGGTGGTTGGCATTGCCACTAGACTTCTCTACCTTGTGGTGGCACAGGATGGTCCTTAGGCCTGATGGCTCCCCTCCTAGTGCTCAACGTGTTGTTTTTCATTAAATGGCCCATTCACTTGGAGTTGGCTATCTCACCTTCATGGACAGATAACAAAGATCAAGCCTAGGCTACCAACGATGCTACTGATGGCTAGATTGTTCCTAGCCTACCTACCAATCCCACAGATTATTGGGGATTTCATGAATGGGATGAACCACCATCCTTAGCTACCACTTCTTTGGCAACCTGAGGGTTGTTTCTTATAGTTTTTTTATATGAATAGTTGTTGATTCCAACTACGACCGTGTGGACTTTCATGGGGTGATCATGTATCCCTCAGCCCCTATTTTGTGAATTGTAACTAAGTATATTGTTTATTAATAGAAAAAGACTATTCATCAAAAAAAATTTAAAAATAAAATAAAATAACTAACCCAGCATGCCACTTCTGTTGAGGAAAGTTATTAATTATATATTCAAAGGCTCTATACTCTCCCCATCCATAAGAGCCTAAGATTCACTGATATTTCCCTCTATTCCTTCATTGTGTTAAGCCTTGCATACAAAGTAGATAACACTCTATGTTAAGATTTCCCATCAAAGTAACCGCACACCCCATCACTACACATGCTATTTCAAACACTATATTAGTCCCTAGTCCCATGACATGTAGACTAACCCTAGATGTTGTATAACCAAGGAACCCATTAATTAGCAAGTGAAACAATGTAAGAGGCCAGGTTGTAGAGTGTTTTCCTTTCATGTGACGGTGGCTCCTCTTGATACCTTCAAACCCATAATATTCCTCCTCCATCATGCTCACAACACTCGCCACTTGCCACACCATTCTCACATACAACAAGAAACCCAAAAACATCATGAAAACAATAAATAATGCAATGGAAAAAAATACCCAATATGACTTACTAAATAGTACGAAGCCCAATGCTAGAAAACAACAAGTGAAAAAAAAGTCATTGTAGTGATAAAATTAATGGTGAAATACCACAAGAAATGTATCATCATCCTTTTCCACATTCTCATGACCCTTGCAAAGGAGGGTTTGTGGTTGGCCATAGTGAAGGCCACTGCCACCATGGATGGCATCAAGAGAGAATAAGAGAGCAATGGGTACAGAGTTTGCGGCAATGAAAGCTCTATCAATAGCTTAAAGGGTAGCTTTTTAACATCAATAGTGTCATAGGAATTAATCATAGGAAAAAAAAACTTAACCATACAATTTTGTACCTTGAGATCTACCCAAGCTAAAGGCATAATGAAAACTAGAGTGATGAAACTGAATAATTTAGGTTGAGAGAGAATGGTTTTCAAGGCCTCTCCGACAATTACAAACATGCCCAATAGCCTTAAGCTTTTTGCTTTCCTATCCATGGTGGATTGCAGATTTTTCTCCTCCTTTCTCTTACATGGAATTACTTGATCAGCTACTTGTATTTATAATGGTGTGACTCAGAAGAAAATAAGCTTTTAAATCAAGATTGAAAAAAGTTTATCAGCCATGTGGGTACATATAGAGAGATAGTTTAAATTGATGACCATGAAAAGGAAGGATACTATAGCCAAATTTCTTATATTCATCTATTAGGTCATTCCACCTTCACAATTACTATGATTAAGATGATGCTTTTGTGACCTTAAGGTATTGCCAAACAATGAAGACGATGAAACTTCTATTACTCTCGACTTTTCATAATCTTCTTATGATTGTCGATAAGGAATTTATATTTAATATTTATCTATGAAAATAGAAATACATTACACTAATCAATTTTTTCTCATTCAAATATTTTTTCCTTCTTTTCCAAGATTTTTTATATTATTTGGGCATACTATTCAAAGTAGAAGCAAACTCCATTATGGTAGAAAAATATTTAAAGTTCATATAGAGTCAACCTATAATTTAGAGAAACTATTATTTCTACTTGTGTAAAATATAAATTAACAAATTAAGGCTCACAAACCTAAAAAATAAATTTTCACAACCCTAAAAATTGCTCGGCACATAAAGGTGTTGAGTGCCAGTTTTACTTGACACTTGAAGGTGCCAAGTGAACTAGGCACAAAGAGGAGCTCGGCACTTGAAAAAAAAATGCTTGGCACAAGAAGAGCTCAGCACCCAAAGGAAAAAGCTTGGCAATCACTACAATGTGATACAAGAGGATGTCAAGTGTTCTGTTTCAAAACAAATAAATATAACTTGAAGAATATTTCAACGTGAATGCTTTCACCATTAAAACCAGAGAGCCAATACTTGAAACTTCCAAAAAAACTTGTCAAATGCAATAAACAATAGAAGAGCAATAGATTCAAGTATGCTTACTTACTTTTCTATTCAACTAAGATTAAACTATTACAAAATCTAGGAGCATTTGGCTTCAACTAGAAAACCCTAAACTGGTAAATCTTCAAACTTTAATAAACTTTAAACTTGCAGCTCTAATGACTACATACAATAGAACTACAAGACTAGATTCTTCGACAATGCAATTGATGAGATGTTGTCACAATAAATTATGGTTCTATCCTTGGCTTTCATTCAAGTCTGTCAAGATCCTCCTTAACCAAATAGCTTGACATGCTACTGGATTTTCTACTATTTATTCAGCCTCTGCTGTAGATTGAGCAACAATAGGTTGCTTCTTGGATGTCCATGAAATTGCACCCAATCCCATATCAAACATATATCCGAAAGTGCTCTTCCTCTCATCTAAACTTCTAGCCCAATCACTATATGTATATCCCACCAACTTGAAATCATCATTTGTAGTATACAAAATTCCAAATCTATTGGTACCTTTCACATACCTTAGGATCCTCTTTTTCACTTGCCAATGGGAATCCTTTGGTGTTTCCATAAATCTAGAAATCAGATTTACTACATGCATTAGTTCTGGCCGAGTTGCAGTTAAGTACATTAAACTTCCAACCATACTCTTGTATAGTGTTGTATCCATTGTCTTGCTAGAGTCTTCCTTGCTCAACTTGAGACCTATTGTTGTTGTTGTGAGGGCTTCCTTACTATTCTGCATTTTAAATCTCTCCAAGATCTGCCCTACATACTTTTTTTGAGAGATGAAGATGCCATTATGCATTTTTTTAACTTCTATGCCTAGAAAGTATTTCAAGAGACCTAGATCTGTCATTTCAAACTCATTTTTCATGGTCTCTTTAAACTCACCAATTAGAGCCTTGTCATTACCAGTAAAAATTAAATCATCTACATATAAGACAACAATCAACACCTTGCCATTTTTTTTCTTGATGTAGAGAGTAGGCTCACCATTTCTTTTGCTAAAGCCATTGCTCATTAAATATGAGTCAATCCTTCTATACCATGCCCTTGGAGCTTGCTTGAGCCCATAAAGAGCTCTCTTCAATCTATATACTTTGTTCTCTTCACTTGCAACTTCATAACTAGGTGGCTACTGCACATATACTTCTTCTTTCAATACACCATTTAGGAAGGCAGACTTCACATCCATTTGAAATACATTCCACTTGTGCTGAGCTGTAATTACTATGATAGCACACACAGTTTCCATTCTTGCAATAGACATAAATGTCTCATCATAATCTTTTCCATACTATTATTTGTAGCCCTTGATTACTAGCCTTGCCTTATGCCTATCAATTTTTCCTTCAGCATCGCATTTGGTCTTATAGACCCATTTCACTCCAATCACTTGCTTCTTGGGAGGTAATTTAGTTAGCTCCCATGTCTCATTCCTTTCTATAGAATATATCTCCTCATCCATGGCTTTACACCATTTCTTCTCTTTGATTGCTTCTTCAAAATATATTGGATCACTATGAGAAAATAATGCAAAATTAACACTCTCATCATAATCTTCATACCTTTCATCTTGGTACAACTTCCTAAGACTCTTAGTCTTTCTTGGTAATAGGGAGGAGAGTGTGGGATTAGAATCTTCACTATTGTTGCATTGTCGACTAGCTTAGTCTTTACTGGTACTTGACACTAACACTCGGTCATGCCTAGAGGAGCTCAAAAATAACTGAAGCTGCTTACTTTTTCTTGTATCTGCTCCTTCTTCTTGCTATTCATTAGCATCTTCTTCACTCATAATTGGCACTTTACTTGAAGTTTCCAGTGACTCATCAGTTGGACCATACAATGACTCATTTTCACGAAATTCTACATCTCTTGAGAGAGTCATCTTGTTGTTCAATGGGTCATACAATCTGTACGCCTTTGATTTTGAGTTGTACCCTATGAAGATGCACTTCACACCTTTTTCATCCAATTTCTACCTTTTCTCTTTAGACACATGTGCATATGCAACACATCCAAACACCCTTAGGTGTCCAACTGTCCATCTTCTCTATGACCATACTTCCATTGGAATTCTATCACAGACTGCCTTTCTAGGGCACCTATTGATTAGGTAAATTGCTATTTCCATAGCCTCTCCCCAAAATTTAGTAGGGAGTCCTTTCTCTTTCATCATTCTCCTTTCCATTTCAACAATGGTCATGCTCTTCCTTTCATCCACTCCATTCTGCTATGGTGTACAGCTGGTTGTGAGCTCTTTCTTTATGCCATGTTTCCTACAAAAATTTACAAAAAATTTGGAGGTATACTCCCCTCCTCTATCTAATCTTAAGACCTTGATATAATGTCCACATTCTCTTTTAGCTTGGGCTTTAAATTCTACAAATTTATCAAATGCTTTAGATTTGTTCTTTAAGAAATACACCCATGTCCTACAACTGAAATCATCTATAAATGTCATAAAATAAGTACTCCCCCCAATGGAAGTAACTTGCATAGGACCAACTAGGTCAGTATGCACTAATTCTAATGGATATCTAGCCCTCCTAGAATTTTTAGAATTAAAGGGAAGCCTATGTTTCTTACCCAAAATACAAGCCTCACACTTGTCACATGAATTTCCTATACGTGGCAAACCATCTACCATTCTTTTATTTGATAACAAATTTAAACCAGCATAGCCAGGATGACCATACTTGAGGTGCCATAGCCATGAGGGGCCTTCAATCATACTCCTTAGAGCTGATTGTGTGGGAGGTGCAACACCAACTTGAGATGAGAAACATGTCTCTATCCTCAAGGGAAACATTCTATTCTTTGTCATTTGAACTGCTATAAGTAAGTTCTTAGTCCCATCCTTTTCTTGAATGACACACCTGTCATTCTCCATCAATACTTTGTATCCATTTTGAATGAGCTGACCAATGCTCATCAAATTGTGCTTCATACTAGGGGCAAAATACACATTTTGTATTTCCTTCTTCTCACCTTATTTGGTGTAGACCATAATAGATCCTTTGCCAACAATTGGTAGGGTTCCATTGTTACCCATCTTAATTTCTGATTTGAAACTCTTGTCAATGAATGAAAACAAGGTTTCATTACCACTCATGTGCTTTCTACATCCATTGTCAAGGTACCAAACCTTAGGGCTTCCTTCTTCACCAACATTACACATGATGAAAGCAATGTCATTATTTCCACTTCCCATGTTCACATCAGCCACACTTGCTTGTCCTGACTGATCATTTTGCTTCTTTCAGCATTCACTTGCATAATGCCCATATTTATGATAGCAGTAGCATTCTACATTACTCTTATTTGAGTTATAGTTTTTCTTACCTCCTCTTGAAGTATTTTGTGAGCTACTTGCTCCATCTACTCTTCCTGAACTTTCTGCTATAACATTTCTTTTCCCTCCATTACCTTGGCCTCTGCCTCTAGAGTTTCTACCTGAGCCATTCCTTCCTCTCTCCCTTCCTCTTGGATTTGACTGAGCCTTTAATGCTTGCTCTTGGGAAGAAGAGTATGTAGATCTATTGATCCTATGCTCATGGGTTTGAAGAGTACCCATCAACTCATCCATTGTCAAAATAGTGAGGTCTTTTGCCTCTTCTATGGTCATGACCAAATTGTCATATCTATGAGGTAAACTCCTCAATATCTTTTCCACTATCCTCTACTCTTGATAGTCTTCTCCATTTGACTTCAATTGGTTAATCATATTTGAGGTCCTTGAACTAAAGTCTACAACTAATTCATTTTCCTTGATCTGAAGGTTCTCAAACTCCCTCCTTATGTTCTATAGCTTTATACTACAGACTTTATTAGTCCCCTTGAAGTTTGTCTCAAGGATATCCCAAGCTTCCTTTGCATAATTTTTTTCTGCAATCTTTGGCAATACTATCTCTATCATTGCTACTTCAATCAAACTTAATGATTTTGCATCTTTCCTCCTTGACTCTTTCAAATGAGTCTTTTGTGCATTTGTGAGGGTAGCATACTGAGTTGGGTCTATCACATCATTGAACCAATTAAGTACAAACTCCCATAAATAATTTGCAACCATTATGGTTTTCATCTTCTTTGCCCATGTATCATAATTTTTTCCATTGAATGGTGATGGTTGTTGCCATATCTTTCTTGTATCTATTGCCATGTCAAATATCCCAAGAAAAACAAATGCCATAACTCACTATGGATGTGCGTCCTCAAAGCTATGGTACCATGTGAGAAATATAAATTAACAAATTAAGACTCACAAACCTAAAAAATTAATTTTCACAACCCTAAAAATTTCTCGGCACATAAAGGTGTTGAGTGCCAATTTTACTCGGCATGTGAAGGTGCCGAGTGACAGGTTGGTCAGCACATGAAGGTGCCAAGTGAACTTGGCATAAAGAGGAGCTCAACACTTGGAAAAAAATGCTCAACACAAGAAGAGCTTGGCACCCAAAGGAAAAATCTCGGCAATCACTACAACGTGATACAAGAGGATGCTAAGTGTTCTATTTCAAAATAAATAAATATAACTTGAATAATATTTCAACGTGAATGCTTTCACCATTAAAACTAGAGAGTCAATACTTGAAACTTCCAAACAAACTTGTCAAATGCAATAAACAAGGGAAGAGCAATAGATTCAAGTATGCTTACTTACTTTGCTATTCAACTGAGATTAAACTATTACAAAATCTAGGAGCATTTGGCTTCAACTAGAAAACACTAAAATAACCCTAAACTGGTAAATCTTCAAACTTTAATCAACTTTAAACTTGCAGCTCTAATGACTACATACAATAGCACTTGGAGCAATCACTGCTTCAATAGGTTGAGCCCAATAGTGACAACTTACAAAGTGAATAGGGGAAACACATGCAACTGGAGGCACAAACTTCTTTCCTTCTTTCTTATCTTCTCTGTTGAACTTTGCTAAACATCTGATCTGCTCTATTGAACTCTGAGTGTATGTATGAATTAACAAAAAAAATCCTTTTTTTTTTTCATTCTTCAACAAACATTTTCCCACTCTTTCAGATTTCAAAATTTCACCTACCATGCATTAAATTCTTTTGATCATTTTGCAAGCTGTCAGGGAGGTAGGCGAGCATTTGGCTCCAAGGGAAAATGGACATTTTATTTAATATTCCAACACTCCTAAACAATTTCTACTTTGCATAATATTCTTATGATTGTCATTAAGAAATTTATATTTAATATTTGTCTATGAAAATAGAAATGCATTAGACTAATCGAGAATTTTTTTGTTTAATTATTGTTTCCTACTTTCCCAAGATTCTTTGTATTATTTGTGTGTACTATTCAAAGTAGAAGCGGACTCCATTATAGTAGAAAAAATAGTTAAAGTTCCTATAGAGAAAACCTATAATTTAGCAAAACTTTTGTTTCGCCTAAACAATTTTGATTTTGCATAATATTCTTATGATTGTTAGTAAAGAATTTATATTTAATATTTGTCTATAAAAATAGAAATGCATTAGACTAATGAAGAATTTCTTTGTTTAGATATTGTTTCCTTCTTTCCCAAGATTCTTTGTATTATTTGGGCAAACTATTCAAAGTACAAGAAAACTCTATTATAGTAGAAAAATATTTAGAGTTCATATAGAGTCAACCTATAATTTAGAGAAACTTTTGTCTCCCCTAAACAATTTTCACTTTGCATAATATTCTTATGATTTTCATTAAAGAATTTATATTTAATATTTGGAGGAAATTGAGTTTAGTTTCTCAACTACTAGGCCTTATCTAAAGAAATAAAAAAATGATTGGTCTAAATTTTGAAATTTAATACAATACTACAAAAATTTCAAGACAAAAATAAGCAGGTGTATGTCTGACCTCATGCTTGGATGTGGTACATATTTTTTTAGTATTTTGATTCTAAATAAATAGTTATGTTGATCAGTTTTCTGGATTAGATTGTGTGGAGATTTTTGTCATCAACGTTTCGAATCACACTACGTGATCCATCATCAGGATGAGAGAGCAGGAGATGTCAAATGAAGTAAGTAGCAGATTTAGAAAAGACTCACCACATATAGGAGAACAGGAAAAAGAAAAGAAAGCACCAACCCCAAAGTTAAAACAAAAAACATAATAAATAAATAAAACTATATAAAAAAACAAAACAAGACAATAGGGGGGGGGAAACTAAAACCAAAGTCAACCCACAAGAAAAAGTTAAAAAAGAGATGAATAAAGAATAAAGAAATTAAAAATTAAAAATTAAAAATAAAAATAAAAATAAAACATAA
Organism: Cupressus sempervirens; assembly: GCA_028749045.1. Classification (NCBI taxonomy): domain Eukaryota; kingdom Viridiplantae; phylum Streptophyta; class Pinopsida; order Cupressales; family Cupressaceae; genus Cupressus; species Cupressus sempervirens. The sequence goes on along the minus strand of CM053793.1, from coordinate 756,926,665 downwards.
ATAAATTATTAATGAAGACCAAGACAACCAAAGCCAAAAAATGTTATATAAATGTATATATATATATATATATATATATATATATATATATATATATATATATATATCTATATATATATGTATATCTATATATATAAATGCAAATATGCAACACTATATATATATATATATATATATATATATATAAGTGAAAATATCAGAGCAACTAAGAAATACCCTAACAACTTCAAAGCCTAAAAAAGAAAATAACGAAAAATATAATAAATACTTGAGGTATATATGTAATACACGCAATACATATGCAAGTGGGTAGCTTATATATATATATATATATATATATATATATATATATATATACGTACACATACTTATAAACGTACCCAAAAATATATATGTGCTAATATATATATGGAAAACTAAAACCAAAGAAGCTAATATATATTATATGTATGGATAAGAACTAAAACCAAAGGTGAGGCATGGGCTAAAATGCTGACTAGATGAGTAAACATGGAAAACTACCTAACTAAATAACCAAAAAAATAAAGACATTGAAAAGCCAGAGGAGAACACTAAAATATTAAGTACACCTAACATAAATAAAAATAACAAACGCATCTAATATATTTATACTATATGTTAGAAGCATTTACGCAAAGAAGAAAAAAATGCCTATCAACTAGACCACTAATACACATACGAGCGGACAGAATAAAAACAACCAGAAAGAATAAATAAATAAATAAATAAATAAAAGAGATAAGCTAGAGAAACAGAAAAGAGAAGCGAGAAAAGAACTAAGAAAGAGAGGAAGCGCACTAAAAAGAGAAAATTAGACAAAGGAACCAAAAAAGAGAAGGAAAGAGAAAGGCAGTGGAAGCAATGCCCCCGACGAGAGGAGGAGGAGAGAGAAGACCGAAAAAACAACACGGCCCATGAGGGCAATCAAGACGGAAGAAAAAGAGGGAAGAAGACAGGAAACAAGGTAGGGAGAGAGTAGCCACGCAATGAGGGAAGGAGGGAAAGGGGAAAACAAAAAAATAAATAATCAATTATAAATTTTCTCCTATAGTATTTTTGGAATAAAAAAACTCCCATGTCTGACCACCTTAACTAATTTAAAAGATTAGAAATATAAATTTTTCTTTTACTTTCCTTATAGTAGTAGAAGTAGATAATGTGATGCATCTTTTGGATATCAAAAATGTTATACCATTTGAAAGTTATATGTGTTTTTCAATCAGTGTGTCAATAAGCACTTTATGTGTATCTCCATTAGAAAATGAATAATAATTACTTGTTGAATTCATATTTTGATAGACATTACATTTATGGAAAGATATGAACATTCTTAAGAAACCATTTTCATTTCATCAAATTTGGATGGAAAAAAAGTTATCAGACACATGTTTGAAATAAAAAACACACAAGAACATGCCAAAAAAAATGTTTTCAATATATTTTTTAAGTTGGCCATGTAGGGTTGGTATCCAAAGTAGTACTAGGCCTTATAAAGGTACTAATATTTTGGTTTGGTATTAGTATAGGTGGAAAAATAGTTAGAATAGATTTTGAAATGCTTTAAGGCATTTCATAACAATATATTTTTTAGATCGCCACTTTTTGGCACACCATGATCATGCACATGCCCATCTTACCTTTTGGATTGAAAAAATGCTCTGATTTCTTTCATGAACCTAATGAACAACATATTTAGACACTTCTTGACAAATCCATGGAGATGTTTATTGATGATATCTTGATATACTTGAAGAATTGAGAAGAGTGCAAAGAGCACTTGCGCATAGTTTTGTAACACCTCAAAGAGAAAATTATATGGAAAACTCTCCAAGTGTTCTTTCTATGAAAAAGAGATACATTACTTGGGATATATTTTATCAGTGGATGGTATAGAAGTGAATCTCACAAAGATAAAAGCCATTATTGAATGGCCAACTCTGTAGAATGTAAGTGAAGTTCAAATTTTTATCAGTCTTGTTGGGTATTATAGAAAATTCGTGGAGGGGTTTTCTCTTATTGCAACACTTATAGCATCCCTTCAGTGAAAGGTAAAAGGACTCAAGTGGACATAGTCATGTGAGAAAGCTTTTCAATCACTCAAGAAAATGCTTACTTTCTCTCCTACTCTTGTCTATACTAGATCCAAATAGGCACTTTGTTTTAACTAAAGATGCTTCAGGGGATGGAGTAAGACCTGTGTTGATGCAACATGGCAAGGTTGTAGCCTATGAGTCTAGAAATCTCAAAGAGCTTGAGGTAAACTATGCTCCACATGACTTAGAACTAGTTATGATAATACATTATTTATAGATGTGGCAACATTAATCATTGGGGATGACATTTTTACTTAAGATTAGTCATATGGGTTTGAGATATATCTTCACTCAACCCAATCTTACTGGGCTAGGAAGAGGAGATTGTTAGAGATCCTTAGTGAGTATAGTTTTAGTATTGAGTATATTAAAGAAAAAGAGAATGGGGTAGAAGATTCCCTTAGTTTTAGAAGATACATCAATACTATCACTACTTCTAAGACCTACATGAGGGAGTGCATTCTACAGTACCTTCCTAGAGACATTCATTATGAATGTTTAAAGTCAACATTACATAATAACTCATCTCATCCTTATTTTGATAGATATTAATTTGATGATGATGGTTTGCTAAAATACAAGAATAGGATATATGTTCCAGATTGTGAAAAGTCACATAAAGTAGTTCTCAAGGAGATGCATTGCACTTTATTTTCAAGGCACCCAGGGGTGAATAAAATGATGGTTGATGTGAGACCACTATACTTTTGGCTAGGACTCAAGTGAGATGTGACAAAATATGATGCCCAATGTTTGAAAATTTAGTGTGTTAAGACTGAACATGTCCATCTAGCAAGACTTCTTTATTTGCACGAGATTCTCCACTACAACTAACACCTTATTAGCATGTACTTTTTGTAGGGACTACTCATGACTCAAAAAAATCATGATTTTATCTTGGTAATAGTTGACAAATTAACAAAGTTATCCCATTTCATTCTTGACAGTATGAAAGATGGATCATCTATCTTGGCTAGGAAGTTCATTTAGAAGATTTTTTTGACTCCATGGTATACTAGAAACCATCATCTCTGATAAGGATACCTGAATGACTCCAAGGTAATGGAATAGCTTGAACCCAATTTGGGTAAATGCCTAAACTTTATCAATGCTTATCATCCTAAGACTGATGGGTAGACTGTGAGAGTCAACCAAATTCTTGAGGATTTTTTGTGTACGTACTACATCCATCAATAGTAAAAATGAGAGGAACACCTTCCATTAGTGCACTTTTCTTATAAAAAATCTTATCATTCTTCATTAGGCATGGCTCCTTTTGAGGCACTTTATGGATGCAAGTGTCATACTCCTATCAGTTTGGATAGGGTTGGGGATAGGACTATTGTTGATCTTGAAATGTTGAAAGAGATGGAAGAGAAGATGTTTCTTATTTTTAGTTGGCTCAAGAAAATAGTTGAGTATCAAAAGACTTACATTGACAAGAAGAACACTTTCAGATAGTTCCAGACTAGAGATAAGGTGTTCTTACGAGTTAGACCACAAAAGAGATCAATCTTGTTTGGCAATAACTTAAAGCTTGCTCCAAGATTTGTTGGGCCCTTTTCAAGGTGTTAGCAGTTATCAACCCTATTATTTATTAGCTTGCTCTACCACCCACACTAGTTGACACACATAATGTTTCTCATGTTTCACTAGTTAAGTCATATAATCCTAACATTTCTCATTTGCTTGACTAATATGCATCTCATGTGAAAGATCAAGGGGTTTTTCCAATTCATCCCACCTATCTCATTGAGAAGTGTACCATCAGGGTATGAGAGAAGGACATTCTCTACCTAGTAAAAAGTTCAATGGGACCAATTGAAGGGAATAGTGCCACATGGGAGAATGTTGAGGATTTATAGAAAACTTTCCCTCATCTTTTTGTATAGATGCTATTTTATATTAGTGAGACATCACAGTTATAACTTGAAAGGTTATTCTTCTCTTTAATTAGGACGGAGAAACATCTAAGTGTAGAGTTCTAACTTGATCCTATATATAGATGTTTGTTACACCATTCCATAATGTCATGTGCATTTTTCAATTTTTCTTTTTCCTCAAGTTTTAATTTCTCTCTGCAAAGGGCTCTCTTCATGCATGCACCAACACCATCATGTTCTCCTTTACCATGTTTAGCCTCAGAAAAGCTCCACATATGTCCGATATTAGTTTTCCTATGTATCCTACTCAACAAATAGAACATTCTAGCATTTTTCAATTGTCTTGTACAATAATCTAACCATATTAGATGTTATGTCATTTGAATTTCTCTCTCTCTTAAATTATCATAAAAGACCTTGAAGAAATATTGGAAAAACTCATATGAATGAAGTTTATTATCACTCATATAGAAATGGTACTCTCTCAATATTTTTTGATCATCTTTCGTACTATCATGTACATCCTAGTAAACGATATGAAAAAAAAATTCTACTTGCACTAAATTTTAATATTGTTCTTGCACCTCATCTTGGGGTGTAGGTATGTAGTTCTTTGAAAACTTATTCTGACATATGTGAAATTGTCCATCAAGTCATCTATCATATTGAGAGAGTTTAACATATTTTGGTATGATCACACTCTTAAACTCATCCATAAATGTATGAAAACTAACTTTATCCATAATTCACACCTTCTTCCAATTTTCCCATCCTTCAATGGATTTTTAATAGTTTTGAATCTTTTTACATCAACTAATTGTTGTCCAAAAATAGTCAAATATTTTTCATGCAAACATTCATCTAAAAAAGCAAGATTGCCATACATATCACATGTACCAAAAAAAACATGCTTTGAAAGTACAATATTTCTCATTAGGTAGCTTACAAGAAAAAAAACTGATATGAAATCTTTTATAGTTTGAGGTGGTATTTTTATACCACATTCCTATAATGTTTCTTTACTATACATGGTAATACATATAGATTGAAATACATCATAATGGTAATAAAATTGAACTTGAGTTTTACAACAACATACATATGACTCTTTCCTTGTTAATTTTTACATACCATGGCTTGCACTTTTCAAAAGATCTTTGCTTAATTGTAATTGTTAACACCTTATCATCTAAATTGTTTTTGAAAAATTTAATTTGATTCATGTCCAAAATTTTTTTAGTATGTGGATCACTTATTTTTTAGCCAACTCTCAATTTAAGAACATCTCTTGAATTAGGTTATACTTTTGTATTATCATGCCAAAAAAATTTAGCCAAACTTTTGACTTCACTAGTAAGTTTCATAATAGATCTAGGGAGTCTACCACTAGAAGTTGGCAAACTATTTGTTGGATCACATTCAAATTTAACTCTTTCCTTTACATATTTTTCTAAATTTTTACCACTCACATTACAATATCAACTTATGTTACTAATCAATTTTTTCTCAGAATTTGATTTGTTAACTAAAATTGTTGTTATTGCCCATCATGCTGCATTCTTATCTTTAGAGTGACTTATCTTTCTGATAAAATTAAAGGCACTAGAAACATTGGATACAATTTGTTTTAAAGACTCATTTTTATTCTTGTATTTTACATACATTCCTAAAATTTTCATCACTTTTCATATTTTAGACATTTTATTTAGTTGCAACATCAATTGACATTAAAATCCAAATTTCTTATTATAAAAAAATGTCTATATAATCTATTAACATCTTTCATAATCTATCTCCATGAAACCAATCCATTAAGATTATCTAGCACATCATTAGAAAAATTAAAATTATGTTCATGCACTTTAGTATCATTTAGACATGTTTCTTCAGTTTTTTGGTGTTTCTATATCTATATTCATATAATTATTGTTTTCAGTTGGCATTTCATTTTCAATGTTATTTAGAATTTGAATCTCATTTTCATTTTTTCTTTGCATTTCTTTTGTTTCTTGCATTTCCATTGGATTTTTTTGTGCATGATCATTTGAAAATTTATTCTCATGAAGAAAACCTAAATCATTTGAATGACAACTTTTTTGTACAAAATCACCAATTTCATCATGAGAATAAAGTTGAGGATTTGGAGAGACACATGTATTGAATGTTTGATTAGAATGTGCACTCAAATATCCTTGTATTGATTTCTCTTCTTTAGCTTCTTCATCCATCATGGTATACTCAATGTCCTTCTCTTTTAAAATAATATTTGAAATTGAAGATGCAACATTGCTCAACTCTCTATTTTTTTGTCTTCTCTCTCATTAACATTGTGCTTCCTTCTCATTATTTGTTGCAATCTCATCATTTGTTAGAACTTTCATTTTCTTCTTTTTTCATTATTTTAATCCCATCTCTACACTAACTATGAATTCAAATCAATCAAAACTTGCAAGATGTAGAAGATGAAAAGATAGAATAATATGACATAAATTTGTTGTTGTAGCTCGGGACCATCAAATAATGATTGCAATGATTTCTTAGTGATTTTTTGGTCATCTTTTGGGACTCAATGAGTATGTATGAATTGGGTACATGATTTTACAATTGGGTACCCGATACTTTTGATTATTAGGTGCCCAATTCTTACAACATCTAAATTACAATTAGGTTCCTGATTCTATTGCTATGGGTAGGAATTACCCATTGTCATTGAGTTTTGTCTTGGGGAAAGGCATGGTATAAGCTTGGTCGGACTAAGCATGTGCCTTTATCTATGAAGTTTTGACTAAGGCAATTATTTGATAGTTTTAGGCATTGGCATAACTTTTACAAGGTCTTCCTCATTGATTTTTTTTACAAAACAAAAACCCATTATAGATCTTACTATTCTAATTCAAGAATTTAAATTTTATAGTGTTATGAGTTCATTTGCTACTTTTGCATTATTTATTAATAAAAAGTGCCACCTAAATATAAAATAATGAGATTACCTAAAACTTTAATAACCTTTTTAATTTTTCATATTTTTAAAATCGAATTACATGTCATCAATCTACACACAATTCTTTTGAAGTTTAAAAAATATATAAAAAGTTAAATTTTGATTAAATTATGGTGTTCATACACAAGATGTATTATAAATTTAATCAAAATTTAATTTTTTTGAAAATTCATTGAGTTGTGTCAAATTATGGTTTTTAGACATGAGCATGGTATGATCGTGAAATAGGCATTTTGAAAAGATCCATACAAAAAAAAAAAAAAATGTCATATAAGTATTCAAATAAATTACATTTACTAAAATTTTTTGATATTCAAACTATAAGTGCCTTAGATTCTACCATCATTTGACAAGAAAATCTAAAAACCTGAAAAAAAACTTGCACTTTTTGGCCAAAAGTGAGACCCAACTTCTTGCACCTACCCAACAAGTAAAGCTTTGGCTATTTGGTCAAGTGTTGTTCTTCTTTGCTACTTGTTTGTAATGGCCTAGGACAGTGAAGAGTGATATTAGTTTTTTTTTTCTTCTGTTGAAAACCCTTTTCCTACCTGTTTTAATAAAATACTTAATGATTGATTCCCTTACAAAACTCATTATAGTAGTATTTGTCCCTTCATCTCAATTTTCTATTTGATTTGTGATTGATGGAATCAGTGTTCTCAAAGTTGTTGGACAAGACATCTAAACCATTAATGTATCACCTAGTAACAATGATAAATATTTTTGACTTGGCTATGTTAATAGGAGAATTTTAACATATAAAATAAGTAAATGTCATAGAAAACCTATCCAATTGTTTTGAAAAAACATTTCCAATAGTCAGCCTTTGACAATTGTTTTGCAAAAGTATATGGATGTATCATGGTTGTTTTATTATTATCCATTTATATTGGTTTTATTATATCTTCTCACCTATATTGTGGTAAAATGCTCTTTCCAAAGCTTAAATTTAACAAGGAAAAAATTCATCCCATGACTTCAACTCTAGCAAAAGATTCTCCTTTAAGCTATTTGGATTTGTCCAAAAATCTCTCATGAAATCTCCCATCAAAATTTTTGTTTGTAGTGTATGAATAATCATTGATCAGCTTCCAATTTGCCAAATAAATACATTTTATGTACGAAAATTAATATGTTTGAATATAACAATATGGCATTGGTTTTTGTAGGAAAATAAAGATGATAAAATAATAATACATTTAAATCCAATGAAGAATTGAAAGTTTTGGAGAATAGAAACTTCAATGTGAAACAATGTTTTATGAATTGGAAGGCCACCTTTGTTAGCTATGACAAACTAGTAGAAGTAGATGCACTCAAAGGAAAATAGAAAATTTGTAAGGAAATTTTTATTTTATTAGACATCAATCTTAAAACTATGGAATCATAAACAGGGTGCATATGACACATCCACCAGTTTGCAAACTACCAAACTAGCATTTCTACATTCCTATTTTTTCTGAAATTTCCCATACAAAAATTAGAAAAGACTACTACAAAAAATAATACTAACCAATAGCAAGAAAATAATTTCTATTTCTAAACTACATTTAATTGTGGAATATACTTAACACAATTGTTATGACATGGTTTATCTACCCTGTGTAACTTCTAAGAAATAAACTAATGTTAAAGGGTGCTAGAAAACATTAATCATCGATTAATTAAACATCCTTCAAAAACTAAACCAAAAACTTTTGATTGTTGTTCTTCTCCTAGCACAAGATCAATAGAAAAATTGGACTCCCTACTAGGAGGTAGTTTGAGTAAATCATCTAGAAACACATCTTTGAATTCTTGAAAAATAAAGTAACCCTCTAAAAAGTGTGGTATCTCTCCAATTTCCTTGACATGTGCCACATATATCTAACACCCCATTCTCTTTACTTTCTTCAATTGCGTAGTAGAGATTTTTCTTAGTTAAAGTGTTCATTTGATACCACTTACTATAACTGAATGACCTATGTCATCAAGGCATTAAATTACCTATCTTTAAAGTTTACTAAGATTTTATGCTCACTTAGCTAATTGATGGCTAGAATGACATCATATGAGCCTAAAGAAGCTACATATAAGTTGACCTTTTTTTGAAAGCTAGGGAGTTCCAACTCACTAACAAATAAGTATTTCTCTACCTTGTGCTTAGCCTCATTACCATATTCTATAGTCCAAGGTTCAACCATATAACCCACCCCAACAAGTATTCTACATACTATTTCATAATCTAAAAAGTATTCAACAACACTAATATCTAATAGAATTGAAATAGGGTAACCAAAAAGTGTAGTAGTCATCTATATAGGATTGCCCTGATATTCTTCTTGCATGTGGTCAACTACAACATGAGTGTGACACTGGGGTGGAAAATGTCTTCTATTGGATCATTGAGGGAATTTAGCAAAAAGATTATTAATGCCACACACAAAACACCTTGTTTGAGGTCCTCTTTTCTCATCATTCCTACTATTTCCATTTCTTCCATTTCCATTCCTATTGTTTTGATTCCTATTATTGTTCCATTTTTCTTTGTTCTTGTTCCTATCATAACTTTCTTTCCCTTTTCCTTTCATGATCTTGACTATTTATTTCTATACAATTTTAATTCAATCTAACCATTTCTATACATATTTATTAATTTCTATATATATTTATCAATTTATATATGTGTGCAAATTACTTTGTTCTTTCCACAATATGATAGACTACTCTTTATAAAAGCAAAACATAAACATCAATGATTCCTAAAGTTTCTCCATTAAATATAAATTCCCTTTGTCTTATAAAGAAAAATAGATACTTATGGATCCCATTCCAAATAGAATTTAAATCAAATAATAAAATAGAGCTTATGATTTGTATTTGTTAAATTTTGTACTTAGAAATCAAGGCTTAATTTGTTTAGGTGAAATATCAAAAATTGTAAAAGATTATTTTATAAGATATATATTATGGATTTTTATTTTATAATGGAGTTTTATTCAAATTACTATTTACTAAAATAGTATTTTTAATACCTTTTATTTATTTCATTTAGTGTAAGTTATTACACACACGCGCGCGCACACACACACATGTACATACATGTGTGTGTGTGTGTACAAAAATTGTAAAAGATTATTTTATAAGATATATATTATGGTTTTTTATTTTATAATGGAGTTTGATTCAAATTACTATTTACTAAAATAGTCTTTTTTATACATTTTTTTAATTTCATTTAGTGTAAGTTATTACACACGTGCGCGCGCGCACACACACACACACACACACACACACACACACACACACACACACACACACACACACACACACACACACACACACACACACACACACACACACACACACACACACACACACACACACGTACATACATATGTATCTATGTATGTATGTATGTATATAATATTTTATTTGTAGATTTATATTTGTATTATAAGTATTAATTTGATTTATTATAGGAATCAAAATGTTGGACCCTTAATTGAAATGGATTTTATGTGATGAAAGGGTGGGTTATTTCAAATTTTGGTTTGGTATTATAGTAAGTTAGAGGGATCAAATGAGATGATATTTTGGTTTTGTTTCTAAGTTTTGATTCTCTTATTGGTTTCTTATTAATAGACTAGAAGATGTTTGAAAAAATGTTCACATTTGAAAATTTGTTTTTAATGCTTGCAATATTCTTGCATTAAGAATCTACCAAAGTAAATAATCAAGAATAGTGAGCATGAATAGATATAGAAGATGAACAACTAGAATAGCGAAATCAATTTGATTTTACATACTTTGTATGGAAGAGAATGGATCATGAAGTTTTAGAAATAATTGGCTCAAAAATTCATATGAATGGTAAATCATTGGTAGGAAGAACCACGGTGTTTAAAAAAGACAAAATAAATAAATGAAAGGAGGAACCATGGCATTGAAAGTTTGTGGGCGTATGAAAAATAAAACAAAGCCAACAATAGGATTTGAGTTTGATGTGGGACATTGAACAAGTCTATATGATATTTTTGGCTAGAGAAATTGTAGACAATAGGGGATCATAGCAACTCATAAAATAGGTAAAGTTTTGAAAAAATACCATTTTGTTTGGATAAATGAACTTGGTTTTTCTCTAGAAATATTGATTTATTCAACCAAAAAATTGTATGGAAGAAAAAGAATGTCAAAAGACATTAGATTTATTTTCCTTTGTTTGTCATTGTGATATATTTCAAGTTCATTTATTAATATAATTAGTTTTCATTTGAACTACTTTCAAAAGTTAATGAAATAATTGAAAAAATGAAGCTTAAATAAAAAGTAAAAACCTTTCATATTTCACTTTTCGTATTGGTATTGACAATTAGTATTTTCTTATTCATTTGAAATTGTTGATTGAAATTGGTTTCAAATTTTTTATTTTGATTCTTACTTGGTACTAAGTAGTATAGGGGTAGGAACATATACCCTTGCAAAGGATTAATTTCGAAGTGATAGGAAAATTAGAATGGCTCAAAGAGGGTTAGTTTGGAAATTAAGGAGATGAGCTAGGTTCTTAGAGTTGAGAATACTAGAGATAAAAAGAGTGTTTACAACTAAAGTGATGAAGTCATGAGAAATATTACTACATGAATGGATGCAATGGAAGAGGCTTGGAGAAGAGGTTGAAAAAACCATGGTGATACATTACTATAGCATGTGTATCATAAATTTATTTTGTTGGAAATATGAAAATGTTTTTGGGACAAATAGTAGAATGTGTTGCACTATTAAAATCTTTTTGGTTATCCCTAGAGAATTGCATCCACATACCAAGTCTGATAGTCTGTAGGTGCAATAGTCAGAAACATAAATGTGGGTACGTGAATTCAAATTTTGAATGAGAGGGAGATCTTCAAATTGACAACAAGAGATATAAAGGCGGGAATGTTCCATTCATTCCATAAGTTAGATCTAGACATTTAGAGAGTTAGTTTTTTTGAGTTCAACAGAACAACAGAGGTAGGAAGGTTGATCAGATCTAGTTGTAGCAAGTATGGATGACATTCTGGGTATTTTGTGAAACTAATATTTTCTCTTGTATAAGCATTGATTGCTCTAGGTTTATTGTATGCCTACATACATTTCTGTAAGTTTGATTTAAGTATTTAGATGTTTTTTTCTTCTAGGGTTTATAGTTTATTCTCCATATTTGTATCAATTTTATTCAGTTAATAGAAAGCAAGAAAGAATACCCGCAAATCTAAATCTATTGTGTCTTAGATCTTGTCTCCATTACTATATTCTATTGTGGATGATTAGAAAGTCTTGGGAAAAGAGGAGGGGAATCCATTAACTCATTTATGCATTTTTTGAAATGTTGTTCTTCATCCCCATATTACTTGGCCTTCTTTTGAGCCAAGTAACCGAACTTCCATTGGTTGAGCCCCTTCTTGTTGAGTTCCCTTTTGGTGATCGAGCTACTTAGCACTACCTTCAACTCAACACTCTACCTTACCAAGCAACTCAACATTGGCTTTCATTTGGCTCCTTACCCTACTAAGTGACTCAGTTACCTCTGTAAGTTATGATTTAAAAAAAATATAAATTACATGGTGTCAATGGTATAAAGCCCTACATCCTCGTGAGTTTGGGCATATTTTTCTAGGTGTTTGACATTGTTGTGTATGAGACGTGGCTGGAGATGCAAGAAGGACTTGGTAGCAACCACTATCCTTTAATGGATAAAATTATGACACTTGGCCAAAGAACATGAGAACCATTATGGTTGCAAATGACTTATGGAAGTTTGTGGTAAATGGGTTCAATGATTTAACTGACCCAACATAATATGTTGCCCTCACAAACCATCAGAAGGCTCAACTGAAGGAGTCAAGAAGAAGGGATGCAAAAACTTTAAGGATGATTGATGCAGGCATGACAGAAATAGTTTTTCCTAAACTTGCAGTAGTTAATTATTGATGGAAGAGCATCTTGGGTGCAAGGGAAACTTGCATCACCCAAAAATATTTTATTTTCGGTCTTTTCTATTTTACTAAGTATTAGTAGATAGGGTGGTTACTATTTATGGGAACTTACTATTTTTAACAAGGTTGGCATATGAGCTCAAAATGTTCTCATTTTCTACAAGAAGGTTCATTTTAGAGTTGTAAGCCTACCATAAAAATCTTATTGCTCAAGCATAAGTATCAGAGAAGTTATTGTAGACTTCAGTGGAAAAATTTGTAGAAAAATTATTAGGCTCACCATTAGGGGCCTTAGAGTGCCCGAATGAGGTCCGAAAACTCGATGGAAGGGTGCTTCTATAGTTCTAATCCCATAGATTAGGAGCTAGCATTTTTGAAAAGTGGTTATAATAGCCAATGAGAGCAACATTTTGTGAGTTATGGCTTCTCAAAGTTGGGCTACTTGAAATATCTAAAATAATTGTCAAAGATGTATTTGGCCAACTCTATACATATTGGTAGGGTCTTTTAGCCCTAGATATTAAGTTTCAATGTCTAAAACCTTCTCGAGTGGCATAAAATTGCCTATTTAAGAAAGGACTAAACATTGTCTAGGACAACTCTAGGGATAGTTTGTAGCTTGTCTTGTAGATTATTGTAATGAAGGTGCCCATGTGCGTTACCATATTGTACTTGAGAAATTATGCAATTGCGCCATAAATAAGAACTCCATATTTTGTTCTCACATTGGTTGTTATTTCTTTATTTCTATTATGAGTTTATTGTTTTAAGAGGAGCACCTTGCATCAAGTGGTATCAGAGCTAGAGTTCTTGAGTGTGTGGATAGATTGCTAACTGTGAGGTAGTTTGCACCAAGACTATGGTTTGGGCTGAGCATGTATACAAATCATCAATTTTGATGTAGTTTTCACTAGGGTTTCAGTGGAAGTGCGATAATGCCTCAATGGAGAGAGTGTGGTAGAAGAGCTGTAGGTGTTACACCTTAGGGTTTTTGAGCCCTCCAAAGGCAAATGAAAGCATTGGAAGAACAAATATAAAGAGGAATAAATCTTCCTATGAGAGATGAAAGTGAGGATGAGGATGAAATAGAAGAAAATGCCAGAACAAAGGTAGTTCTAAACCTAGAGGAAGAGAGGCTTTTTAGGGCCATCTCCAAGATTGGAAAAAGACCAAAGTTTAAGGTTCCCATATTTTAAGGAAATCTTAATCTAGAAGAATTGATCGATTGGATCAATGAACTAGAAGAGTACTTTGAGTATCAAGATATTGAGGATCTAGAGAGGGTAAAGTTTGCAAAGGAAAAAAACAAAAGGACATGCAAAGATCTGGTGGCAAGAGGTATAGTTGGAGCAAAATATAAAAGGAAAGGAAAAAATCACCAGATGGGATCGAATGATAGCTAAAATGAAGTTACAATTCATTCCTATGGATTATGAGCTTGATCTATTGAATAAGATGCAAGGAATGAAGAAAGTGAGAAAATCTATTCAAGAGTATATTGAAGAGTTATAGCGAGTTCTCATTAGAACCAACCATTCAGAAGCTAATAAGGAGAAAGTTGCACATTAGCTTAACGGGTTAAGGCCAAGTATTCAGGATGAGCTAAGTTTTCTTTGAATGAGTAGTATTGAGGAGGCATACTATTTTTCCCTAAGAGTTGAGGAGAAACTAAACAAGAAGTTTGACAATAAGAATAGTGGAAGAGGTCATGGTGGAAGATCTGGCAGATGATCTTATGGAAGCCATAATTATGATTGGAAGAATAAGGATGAGGCTAGAAGTAGCAATTAGAACCAAAAGGGAAACAATTCCAATTATTTCCATGATCAAAACAATAGAGATCAAAGAGGAAGAGGCAAACCTAACAAGGATGTGGAAGAGGAGGCTTCCATGGAAAATGTTTTCACTACAGAGAAGAAGGGCATAAAGCATTTGAATGTACCCAACACCAAGGAATGATAGATCAAAGAACATAAGTTTAGGTGAGAGTTCTGCATGTTGATGAAGATGCCAGATCCTCACTTTTTGAAGATTCTAAAAGAGGAGAATTCCTAGTTAATAGAAGAGTCTTATTGTGTGGTAAGAATGAACTTCATCAAAGAAGGAGTTTTTTTTGCACAAGGTGTAGATGTGAAAATAAGTGTTGTGATGTGATCATTGATGGTGGAAGTGTTGACAATTTGGTGTCAAAAATAATGGTCACCAAGTTGAATCTGAAGAGATAGAAAAACTCACATCTATACCATGTTGCTTGGGTGCAAGATGACCACAAGGTTATGGTCAATGAGCAGTGCTCAGTGAAGTTCAAGATTGGAAGCTACCAGGATGAGGTACTATGTGATATCATACCTATGCACATATGTCATATGTTGCTAAGTAGGCCATGGTAATTTGATAGGCATGTTGTACATGATGGGTGAGAAAATACCTACACTCTGACCAAGGATGGAGTGAAACATAAGTTGAAACTATTGAAAGATAAAGAAGAAAAGGTATGTAGGGCTGCTAGAATGTGTTCTGTTAATGGAAAAGAGTTTCTCAAAGGTATGAAACATGAGCATATGTGTTTTGTTATAATTCCTAAAGATAGTAAAGAAGAAGTAGAGGAGGTACATACATAAGTTGTAGATATGTTGGAAGAGTTTTACAATATTGCATCAGATAATGTACTTGATGGATTTTCCCCAATGAGGAAGATCAGTCACTAGATGGATTTGGTTCTAGGAGCCAGTTTTCCAAACAAGGCAGCACACATAATGACACAAATAGAAAGTGAAGAGTTGAACAGGAAAGTTCACGAGTTGTTGCAAAAGGGGTTGATTCAAGAGAGTATGAGTCCATGTGATATACTAGTAGTATTAGCACTAAAGAAGAATGGAGAATGGAGAATGTGCAGAAATTCTTGTACTATCAACAAGATCATAATAAAGTATATATTTACATTGCCAAGGATGGATGATGTTATGGACTATTTGAGTGGAGCTAAGTATTTAACAAAGATATATTTGAAGAGTGGGTTGCATTAGATTTGTATTAGAGAAGGTGATGAGTGGAAGACTGCTTTCAAGACAAGGGAAGGATAATATGAGTGGTTAGTCATGCCTTTTGGGCTAACCAATGCACCAAGCAAAAGTACTGAAGGAGTTTTTGGGTTCTTTTTTCATTATTTAATTAGATGATATATTGATCTTTAGTAAGAAATTGGAGGAGCATTTGATTCATATTCGCAAGGTGTTTGATAAGTTGAGGGAAGAAAAGTTGCTGATAAAATTGAAGAAGTATAGCTTTATAAAGAAAGAGTTGGTGTACCTAGGATTTTTAGTCTCAAGAGAAGGTCTAAAAATGAACCCATGGAAAGTAAAGGCTATCCTTGAATGGCCTACTCCAAGGAGTGTGATAAAGGTAAGATCTTTTCATGGATTGGCTACATTTTTACAACAAGTTCATAAGAAGTTTTAGCAATATTGGTGGACACTTGATTGAAACAATGAGAAGGCATAGGAAAGAGTTTACATGGATTGTAGGAATAGATACATGTTTTAATATGTTGAAACAAAAAGTTATTGAGAAACCTATTTCAGCACTTTCTCATTTTAACAAGGTGTTTCAAGTAGACTGTGATACTAGTGGTAATTCAATAGGAGCTATTTTGAGCCAGGAACGTAGACCAATTGCTTATTTTAGTGAGATGTTGAATGATATAAAAACAAAATATTATATTTATGATCAGGAATTTTATGCTATAGTCCAAGCATTGAAGAAGTGGAGACACTATCTTCTTCCTAAGCAATTTTCTTTGTATACTAATCATCAAGCTTTACAATATTTGAATAGTCAAGGAAAATTTAACCAAAGGCATTTAGAGTGGGTTGAGTTTTTGCAAAGTTATAAATTTATTTTGAAACATAGGAGTGAGAAGTCTAACAAAGTTGTAGATGCTCTTAGTAGAAGACAAGTTTGGCTAACATAAATGTAGTTAGAGGTGCTTGGGTTCAAGGAACTCAGTACATTGTATCCAGATGATCCTGATTTTGGTAAAGCATGGAAGGCTTGTATAGAAATTGTTACACTTGATAGGACAAAGTGGTTGAATTTCATGATCTAGGATAATATGTTGTTCAAAGGAAGCCAATTGTGCATTCCCAAAATTTCAATGATAGAAAATCTCATCAAGGAGAATCATAGTGGTGGATTAGCTGGACATTTTAGCATAGATAAAACCATAGCTTTGGTTGCTGAAAATTATTACTAGACATAGTTGCAGCAAGATGTGGTGAAGTTTGTAAAAAGTTGCAGAGTATGTCAGATGCCGAAAGGAGTGAGGTAGAATATAGGATTGTATCAACCATTACCTTACCAGAGAAGCCATGGGAGGATATGAGCATGGATTTTGTTCTTGGATTATCAAGGACACAACATGGGCATGATTTTATTTTTTTGATGTTTGATAGGTTTTCAAAGGTGACACATTTTATTCCTTGCAAGAAGACTAGTGATGTCGTTCATGTAGCATAGTTGTTTTTCAAAGAAGTGGTGAGATTACATGGTCTACCATAGTGTATAGTTTTAGATCAAGATACTAAATTTGTAGGGTATTTCTAGTGTACATTGTGGAAGAACTTGAAGAAAAATTTGAAGTTTAGTTCATCACATCATCCATAAACTGCTGGATAGACAGAAGTTGTGAATCACAATTTGGGAAATTTCTTGAGATACTTGGTTGAAGATAAACCAAAAGGATGGGATATGATTTTACCGCAAGAAAAATTTGCATATAATAACTCTATCAATATTAGTACTGGTAAATCACCATTGCAAATTGTATTTGGGAGGAGTCCCACAAATGCTTCTAAACTAAGGCAATTGGATAAAGGAGAGATAAGTACTACTGAAGTAGAAGATTTTACTGAACATTTGAAGAACATCCATGTGGAGGTGAGGAATTACATCATAAAGATGAATAAACAATATAAGGTTAAAGTAGATGTGAAAAGGAGATATAAGGAATTTTAGATTGGAGATGAAATCATGGTTCATTTGAGAAAGGAGCATTTTCTAGTGGGTACAAATAATAAGTTGAAGATGAAGAAGTTTGGACCATGCAAGATAGTGAAGAGGTATGATTCTGGCAGTGCGTATGAAGTGGAGTTTCTCGTTGAACTGAATATTTCACCAGTACTTAACATTTAAGATTCAATAGAGTATTATGAAGTAGGTGATGGAGATGAAGTTGTAGAAGCATAGTGGAGAATTCTAGTAGCTAGTTCGGCTACAAAGGAGATTGAGGAGATACTAGACAGTCTTGTTGGAAAAACTACCATAAATAGGACTTATGAGGAATATTTGGTCAAATGGAAAGGGAGACCTATTGAGGATTCATCATGGCTAGCAAATGGGGAGGCTAACCATCTTGGTTTTCCTTTGAACACCTAAGATGTAATGGGGTCGCTTCTCCAATTACCTCTAGTATCTGATGCAAGAGCATCCTGGATTCAATAGTAATCTTGCATCACCCAAAAATATTTTATTTTTAGTCTTTTCTATTTTAATAAGGACTAGTAGAAAAGTTGGTTACTATTTATGGAAACTTACTATTTTTAGTAAGTTTTTCATATGAGCTTAGAATGTTCTCATTTTCTATAGGAAGGTTCATTTTAGAGTTGTAAGCCTACCATAAAAATCTCATTGCTCAAGCATAAGTATTGGAGAAGTTATTGTGGATTTTAGGTGGAAAAAATTGTAGAAAAATCTTTAGGCTCAACATTGTAGGCCTTAGAGTGCCTGGATGAGGTCAAAAAACTCGATGCAAAAGTGTTAGCATAGTTTTGAGCCTATATATCAAGAGTTGGCATTTTTGAAAAGTGGTTATAATAGCCAAGTAGAGCAACAGTTCATGAGTTATGGCCTTTTAAAGTTGGGCTACCCAAAATATCTAAAATAATTGTTAAAGATATATTTGGCCAACTCTATATGTATTGTTTGAGTCTATTGACCCTAGGTATTAAATTTTGATGTCTAGAACCTTCCTTGGTGGCATAAAATTGCCTATTTAAGAAAATCTTGAACATTGTCTACAACAACTATGGGGATAGTTCACAGCTTGTCTTGTAGATTATTGTAATGAAGGTGCCCATGTGGGTTAGCATATTTTATTTGAGTATTTTATAGTTCTGCATTTGCAGCACAAATAAGAAGTCAATATTTTGTTCTTGCATTGGTTGTTGTTTCTTCTTTTCTATTATGAGTTTATGGTTTTAAGGGGAGCACCCTACATCAATTATTCAAAGGAACCATGGGATATCCTTGAGATGAATATCAAAGGGACTGGTAAAGTTTTTGTAGTAAAGGTACAAATGATTCGAAGGGAGTTTGAAAACCTTCAAATGAAGGATAATGAATCTATTGTAGATTTTAGCTCAAGGACCTCTATTTTGATAAACCAATTGAAATCAAATGGAGAAGATTATGAGTAGCATAGAATAGTATAGAAATTATTCAAGAGTCTACCTCCAAAGTATGATAATCTTGTTATGACCATTGAAGAGGCAAAGGACCTCACTACTTTAGCAATGAATGAGTTGATGGGTACTCTTCAAACCCATGAGCATGGGTTTAACAAAACAGCAACAACTTCCCAAGAGAAAGATTTCAAAGCTCAGTCAAATTCTAGAGGCAAGGGGAGAGGAAGAAATGGCTTTGGTAGAGGTTCTAGAGGTAGAGGTCATGGAAACTCTAGACAAAGGAATGCTAAAGTACAAAGCTCAAGATGAGATGGAAATCAAGAGGGAGCAAGAAGCTCTCAAAATAATTCTAGAGGAGGTAAGAAGAACTAAAACTCTAACAAGAGTAGTGTAGAATGTCATTATTACCATAAATTTGGGCATTTTCTAGTGAATCCTAGAAAAAGTAAGTTGATCAGTCAAGGAAAAATGAAAATGTGGCTGATGTGAATGTGGGTGAAGTAAACAATTCCACAACCTTCATCATGTGCAACATTGGTGAAAAAGGTAACCTTGAGTTATGGTATTTGGAAAATGGTTGGAGTAACCACACGAATGGTAATGAAAGTCATTTTTCATTCATTGATAAGAATTTCAAATCTGAAATTAGAATGGGAAACAATGGAACCATTCCTATTGTGAGCAAAGGATCTATAATGGTTGCCACCAAGAAAGATAAGAAGAAAGAAATTCAAAATGTGTATTTTTCCCTGAGTATGTAGCACAAATTGATGAGTGTTGGAAAACTCATTCAAAATGGTTACAATGTGTTGATGGAAAATGAAAAGTGTGTCATTCATGAGAAAGATGGGAGTAAGAATGTTCTAGCAGTAGTCCAAATGTAAACGAATTAGATGTTCCCCTTGAGGATAAATAATTTTTTCTCTTCTCATATTGTTGATGCACTTCCCAGGCATCCATGTACATTAGTAAATCAACAATCAGCTTTAAAGAGTGTGATTAAAGACCCATCCAAGCTATGGCATCTCAAGTATGGACAACTTGATTTTCTAGGTTTAAATTTTTTATTCAAGAAAATAATGGTAGATGGCTTGCCAAAAATTGTAGATTCATGTGATGATTGTGAGGATTATATTTTGGGTAAGTAACACAAGCTTCCCTTTAATTCTAGTAATTCTAGAAGGGCAAGGGCACCATTAGAGCAGGTGTATTTTGATATAATTGGCCCTTTACAAACCACTTCTATTGGGGGGAGTATTTATTTTATGATATTCATAGATGATTTTGATCATAGGACAAGGGTGTTGTTTTTTGAAAAGAGAATTTGAGGCATTTCATAATTTTTTTGAATTTAAAGCCCAAGATGAAAAAGAATGTAGATATTATGTAAAAGTCCTAAGGTCAAGTAGAGGAGGAGTATACCTCCAATTATTTTGTAAAGTTTTGTAGGAAAAATAGAATCAAGGAGGAGCTTATAGCCAGTTCTACGTTGTAGTAAAATAGAGTGGTTGAGAGAAAGAATATGACCATTGTTGAGATGGCAAGGAGCACAATGAAAGAAAAGGGTCTCCAAACTAAATATTGGGGAGAGGCTATATCAAGAACAATATATCAAATAAATAGGTGTCCAATGAGGGTAGTTCATGGCAAGATTCCCTTTGAGGCATGGACAAGACATATATGTATAGTTGAGCACTTGAGAATGTTTGGGTGTGTAGCATATGCACATGTGCGAAAGAAGCAAAGGAAAAAGTTAGATGAAAAGGGTGTGAAGTTCATCTTCACAAGTTATAATTCAGAATCAAATGCCTGTAGATTGCATAATCTAGTCACCAAGAAGATGATCATTTCAAGAGATGTGAAGTTTCCTAAAAATTAGTCATGGGATGTCTCGATGGATGAATCATCAAGAACTTCAAGTAAAGTTCCAAGCATTGATGAAGGAGAAGAAGTTGGCTATCAAAAAAATAAAGCAACAAGAGATATAGATAGTTCTAGGTAGAGGTAAAAAGGCAAGAAGCCTCACACATGCAGAGAATCAATTCCTAGCAATTTTAGACAACCCTAAATTAATTTCTCATACTGCTCCAATTTATTTTGAAGAAGAAATCAAAGAAAAGAAATGTTTTAATGCCATGGATGAGGAAATATATTCTATTGAGATAAATGAAACGTGGGAGTTAACTATTTTTCCTCCCAAGAAACAAGTAATTGGATTTAAATGGGTCTATAAGACCAAGTACAATGCTGAAGGAAAAATACATAGGCATAAGGCATAATTAGTGGTTAATGGGGTACAAATAATAGTATGGTAAAGATTATGATGAGACTTATGCCCCAGTTACAAGAATGAAAACTATGTGTGCTACCATAGAAATTGTAGCCCAACACAAATGGAAGTTATATCAAATGGATGTGAAGTCCACCTTCTTGGAGTGTTGAAAGAAGAGGTGTATGTGGAGCATTGACTTGGTTATGAAGTTGTAGGTGAGGAACACAAGGTGTATAGGTTGGAAATGCCTGTTTATGGGCTCAAGAAAGCTCCATGGGCATGGTGTAGAAGGATTGACTTGTTCATGTGACAACTAGTCTTGCTCCTACCCTAGTTTCTCCTAGGGTCTCCTTAGACCTTTCTCTTGACCTAATAGTGTTTCTAGTTACCCTACTCTTCTTCGAATCCTATCTATGATATCCTAGTCCCTTCATCTAGTGCACACCAATTAGGTATAATAGTCATTCATTTACAACTTCCTAGGCATGCTTTGGCATTATTGCTTCCCCTCCATTAACACCAAAAACAACCCAAATTTCCAACTAAAACCCAAAATTATGGAATTCAAATCTTAGAAAACACTAGGAAACTTCCCAATACTTACTATCACATTTGGAATTGAAACCCTAAGTGAGTTCCAAGAAACACCAAAAATTGTAGAAAATTACTTGTAAAAAGGCTAGAAGAAATTAGCCCTCCTAATGATAATAAACTGTAATAACTTGGAAAATTTCTTAGCAAGGGGGTAACCTATTGACTGATTCAAACACCCTTTTTGGATTACTAAAGGATTCTTGACGTCTCAGTCTCTGAAGTCATTTATATAGTATAACCTATTTTAGTGCCTAAATATTAGGGTTTCTAAGGTAATTGAACTAGTCTGATAAGAAATTTTTTTACCCTCCATAGGGCCTTCATCATTTCCTCCCACAAATTTTATGGCTTTTCCACACATTCTACTATCCTTCCTCAAGCTTTTATTGAAGAAATCTAAGCATTCAATCCCTCTCATCAACTTTGCACCTAACTATGATCCCTAGCCATGCATCTCTAGCTTGCCTAGGGCATCACCACAAAATATTTTCCTTTATTCCTAGGGACCCTCATTCACTATATAGTATATACAAGGAGTCATTATACTAATCCAAATAGATTTTACATATCCTATGGTGGGAAGAGGAGTTATGACTTGATTTTGCTCAATCACTTGATTCAGAACAACAGGGAGATAAAAAGAAAATTAATTTTAAAAACTAACAAGAAGCTTATAGAATCATGAATTAAAGTTATAAAAAAATATTAAATTATACTCCTCTAATACTTCCAGATACTGCAAATCTAAATTCAATCCATAAAAGTACCAAAATGCTCAAAAAACAAGAACTATAACTATAAACTTGTTTAGTCTATACACTGAAATTTCTCAAACTTCCAAACGTTTCAAAATTTCAAGGATTTCCATAAATACCCATCCAAGTCTCATCCTAATTATTTTAGATAGTTACTAGGCTCCTTCTACAAAGTTTCTTGAATGCAACAAAAAGTTGTCAATGTTGTCAATGAGAAGAATGACAATTTTGGACCAAGTTTTACATCTTTTGGAGTTTGACCCTCAAACTTTCTCTAAATTTAACAAACCTTACCAAAATCCTTAAATGGATTAAACAATTTTAAAAGGAACTTATCTCATCATTTTGGCCATCCTACCCTCTAAAACACAAAAAATCCCTATTTTGACCCAATCATGCAATTATGAGCAATTAAGGCCTCATAAGGAATCCTAACCTTAACAAACTTCACCTTAGGAATAGGCTATCCTTATTATTAATCTATTGTTTTGGATAAACGAATACAAGAAAAAATAACCTAGGAGCCCTTGGTCTTCCATGAGCCTACTTGGGTGCCCTGCACCATACTCCCACACAAAAGTAAACTATGTCACTCCTATCAACAATAGGTCTTGGGGAATGCCTGCTTTGTGGAAGTTTTCCTTAGCAACACAAGTTTCTTCTAAATCTAACCTTTCTTTCCACTTGATGTGGTATTCTATTGATACCTTTTTTTTGGTGGCCTTCTTGACTCTTGAGTTCAACACTTGCTCAACTTCCAACTTTCTTGATGAGGATACCACTATATGCTCTCGATCAACACTAATCCTTTGACTACTTTGAGGTAGTGTACCTTTGAATTCAAGAAAATCTTTCACATTGAAAAAATGAGAGATTCCTAAATCTAACGGTAAATCGATTTTATAAGCATTGGCTCCATATTTGGCTAAAATTTTGCAAGGACCCACTCTCTTGATTTGTAGCTTAGTTAGCACACCCTTGAACAAATTGGACTTGTTTAAATGCACCATGATGTAATCTCCAATTAGAAACTTAATGTCTTTCCTTCTTTCATCTAATTTTTCTTTTAGTTTTTGTGTATTATCTTACATAGTTTTCTTGACTTGCTCTTGGATTTCTTCATGGTTTGGGCAAAATATTTAGCATGTCCACTTCTATGTTCCATTCCTCTAAGATCCCTCAACTCACACACAACCCTTTGGTGCACTCCATACATAATTTCAAATGGACTTCTACCTGTGGTCCTATTGTTACTATCATTGTAAATATACTCTTCTTGGGGAATGATGACATCTCATGTTTTTTCATACTCCTTAGTTAGGCACCTCAAGAGATTACCTAACACCCTATTAACCACTTCAGTTTGATGATCAGTTTGAGGATGGTATTGTCAACCAAATGAAATGTTTGTTCCAAGTCTACCCCACAAAGTCTTCAAAAAGTTACTCATGAACTTTACATCTCTATCTGAAAAAATTCTCAATGGAATTCCATTTATTCCCACAACCTCCTTAAAGAATATTTGGAAATGTGGCTAGCATCATTGGTATTCTTGCATGGAATGAAGTATCCCATCTTACTAAAACTATCAAAAACTATATAAATACTATCATAATATTGTTTTTTCTTGGGAAAACCTCCTATGAAGTCCATGCTCACACACTCTCATTGCTTATTTGGGAATGTTAAGGGCAAATATAGACCTGCATTACTCATTCCACCTTTAGCTTTCATATGTACCATGCATTTCTCTACATACGTACTAACATCCCTAAATAGTTTAGACCAATAGTAGAACCTTTGGACTACTTCTAAAGTTTTTCTTACACCAAATTGTCCACTTAGACTCCCATTAAGTTCTCCCTTATGGATCCTTGTGGTACACTTAGCTAATTGCCCTTAAATAACAATCCATTTTGCTATGTAAATTTAGAGAACTTTCTATGGAAATGGTTCTCAAAATCTAAACATACCCTATATGCCACTATAAAGTCTTCATCCTCTTTATAGAGAGTCTTGAAGTTCTCTATCCCAATGGTATGCAACTGAACTTCTTGAACTATTAACAATCTCCTGCTCAATTCAACTTCCACCTTATTCATCTATCCCTTCTTATGCTTAATTATGAAAGTAAAAGCTTGTAGATGGTCCATCCACTTCAAGTGTCTATTACTCAACTTCTCTTGAGCATTGATGTAGCTAAGAGCTTGATTTCTAGTAAACACAAAAAATTTCTTGGGAAATAGATAATGCCTCCACTTCCTAAGAGACTAAACTAGGGCATAGAGTTCTAGGTCATAGGAAGAATATTTCATTTTGGATTCATTTAGTTTATAATTATAGAAGGCTACTAGCCTACCTTCTTGACTCAACACTTCACCTACTGTTAGGCCACTTGCATCACACTCTATGGTGAAAAGTTTCTCAAAACTAGGAAATTGCAAAGCAAGTTGGGTAGCTACTTGTTTCTTTAGCATCTAAAATGATTTCTTTTCTTCTAATGTGCATTTGAACTTTGACTTGACCCCACCCTTTATGGTATCTAGCAAAGGTGCACGTATGCCACTAAAATTCTTGATGAGTTTCCTATAGAACTAAGCTAGACCATAAAAATTTCTTGCCTCAGTAGATGTAGTAGGTGGTGGACAGTTGTGGATAACATCAACCTTCTCTTGATGCATCTTCAAGGACCCTTTGGCACTAAAAATCCCAAATACACAAGCTCTTGTTTGAAGAAGTCACACTTTTCAAGGTTTATAAAAAGCTTATCCTCATAAAGTCACTACAATACTACTTCTATGTGTTTGATGTCCTCTTCCTTTTTCCTTTTTAAGATGAGTATATCATCTAGATATACAACCACAAACCCTCTAATGAAGTATTTAAGCACTTCATTCATGAGCCTCATGAAATTTCTAGGAGTATTAAAGAAACCAAATGGAATCACAAACCACTCATATAACCCATATATTTTGTCAAAGGTTCTCTTCCATTCATCTCCTTCCTTAATCCTTATTTGGTGATATCCACTCTTCAAGTCCAATTGTGTGAAGTACATTTCGCCTCCAAGAAAATCCATGAGATCCTCAATCCTAGGTATGGGAAAACTATACCTGATTGTGATTCTATTTATAGACCTTGAGTTTGTGTACAACCTCCATTTTCCTCCCTTCTTGGATGGTAGTATAATAGGGACTACACATGGGCTTTTACTTTTTTTTATCAAACCTTGGTCCTAAAGTTCATGCACTTGTCTTGCTACTTCCATGTTTTCATCTCGAGTGAGCTTAAATGTTGCTTTTTTTTGAAAAGATGCACTGGGAAAAAGGTCTATCTGATGGCTTATCAACCTTATAGGAGGTAAAGTGGTAGGAGTACCATCACTCACAATGTATTTTTACTTTTCAAGAAATTCTTGTACCTTTGTAGGAAATGAGTCTTTAAATATCTTCTCTTCTCCCTTGGACTTTAGTACAACTACATAACTCTCACTCCCATCAACCTTGACATCTTTGACAAATTATTGTCTGCTGCATAGTAGTAGACTAGGAACCTTAGACTATGATTCCTCTTCTTCCAACAGAGATTGGTTTTTAAAGGTCCTAACTCCTTTCTTGAATGATATGGATTTTTCCTTCTCATGTTTGATATTTGGATCCAAAGTTTGTGACTTAGTCTACAAGATCTAATAGTGATTGGTTTGATTGAAAAAATAGAGGAAAGAAGAACTTAATAATAGATTACTTATTTGGGTGGTGAGATCTTCTTGTAATTGAAATTACATGTTTGGCTAGTGGGCTCTTCTTGCATACATTGTACTACAACTCCTAACATGGTTGGCACAACTTCTAACAGGGTTGCAATATCCTAACAAGGATTCAAAGTCTTCTAACAAATACTTTATGTACTAAATGTTGTAATAGACTCCTAACAAGGTCCATCCTCTAACAAGGAATATTTATATTAGTACATCATCTTGTGGGCATCATTCCCACTAAGGTTTCTCCTCTGATCAAGGTTTCAATAGTTAACATATCTGATGTATTTGTCTATGTGTATCGTTTTATGGTTGTTCTTTACTTTGGTTGAATGGATAAGATTGTTTAAAGATAGTAAATATTTTAATTGTTGGATAACTAATTCACCCACCCCCCCTAGTTATCTTGGTGGACTATTGTTTCTAAAAATTCATATCACATTTTGAGAGAGAAAGTTGTAGAAAAATAAATTAGATTGGAGTATGTGAGCACTAAAGAGAAGAATATATATATATATATATATATATATATATATATATATATATATATATATATATATATATATATATTTACTAAGCCTCTTCCCAAAGAGACTTTTGAGTATTTTTTAGGTATGTTACGGGTTATGCCCCTTTGTACATCAGAGTGGAAGATGCAAGTGTGCACCAGTCCAGTGTAATAGAGAACCATTGTTTGTCTAGACTAAATGTTGATGATTCTTGTATGGGGGAGTATTTAGAATGGTCAAAGTCATCAAAGACTCTTATTGGATGTTGTTTTTAAATAGTTTCTCTAGACACTTGAGCTAGTAAGAATCATTTGTTGTAGAGTTTGATGGTTGTTGAAACCTTGACATTGATGTCAATGGAGGAGAAGTATTGCATCAAAAAAATCATGAGGAAAGACATCATAAGGGAGAAGCAAGAAGAATTACAACAAGTTTAGGAGTAGAAAATAGTTTGGGAGAGAGATTGATGGAGAGGATTTGAAAATAAAGGTTAACATTCTTTAACTATTTGTATTATTGGAACTAGATGTTTTTCATATATGTTTCCATCAATGCAAAAGCGAGAAATTGCTGGAAGCATGAATACTGATGATATTCCTATGGGGGAGTATTGTACATATGTTACTATGATGATATGTTACATTCATGACTAAGTTTTTTGTTCGTCTACATAGCAGTTTTCTATACTATCTAACAAAAGAAAAATAGAAAGATCAAGTTGGTACAGACAACTAGTTGAGTATTCTCACTATCCAAGGTTATGGGAGATACTTCTAAGTATCTAGTATATGTAGTTAATGTCAGGTGAAGAAATGTTCAGTTTGGAAGAAGTTATGTAAGTTTTGGTGATGTTTTTCTGAGATAGAGTTTACAAAGGCATGTTTTGGTAAACTTGTTATATCTCTTAGCAGAATTGCCATTCTAAGAATTGAGGTTGAGGATATGAAGAAGACATGCTGATGATGGTGTGGTTAAGCTTTCTTGTCATAATATTATTTTTATGGAAATTTATTCAAGTTACAAGGAAATAGATTAATGTTATCGCTAAGCATAATGTGTTCTTAATATTGTCCTATAATAATTAATCAAAAAGGTGTAATGCTCGACTTAGGTAATTGTTTTATGGATTCAATAGAAAGAAAGGACATTTTCCTTTATCAAGCATAACATGGAGAAGTGATTTGTAAGTAGGACAAAGAGCAGAATGCAAAGTTGATTAGAGTGAAGTGAAAGTGAAGGAAACTTCATTATTGAGGCTTTATTGTGTGATCTGAGGTTTGATATTTGGATTTGAGGTTCATGACCTGGTCTACAAGGTTTGACATTGATTGGATCAATTGATAGAATAGAGGAAAGAGGAACTCAACAGTAGATTACTTGTTTGGACAGTGAGCTCTTCTTGTAATTGAAATTGCATGTTTGGGTAGTGGGCTCTTCTTGCATACATTTTAGTACAACTCCTAATAGGGTTGGAATCTCCTAATAGGGATTCAAAGTCTCCTAACAAGTACTCTATGTACTAAATGTTGTAATAAACTCCTAATAGGATCCATCCTCTAACAAGGAATATTTGTATTAATACATCATCTTGCGGGCATCATTCCCACTGGGGTTTTTTCTTTGATCAAGGGTTCCCTAGCTAACATATCTAGTGTAATTGTCTATGTGCATCTTGTTATGGTTTTTGTTTACTTTGGTTGAATGGATAAGATTGTTTAAAGATGGTAAATGTTTTAATTGTTGGATAATTGTTATCTTGTTGGACTATTATTTCTAACATCAGTAACATGAAAAGATTTAGAGGGTTTCCTAAACTAAAGAAACTTGACAATATGATTTGCAAACAATGTCAATTAGGCAAGATGACAAAATCTAGTTTTAAAAGTAAGACTCGCACCTCTAAAGAAATTTTGGAATTAGTTCATATTGATTTGTGTGGACCAATTGATATGCAAAGCTACAAAGGTGAAAAGTACATTATCCTATTTTTTTATGATTATTCTAGGATGATGACAATTATGTTTCTGAAATAGAAATCCGATGCTTTCAAACTGTTTAAGTGGTACTTAGCTAGAGTTGAAAAGGACATAGGAAAAATCTTGAAATGTCTAAGATCTAAAAGTGGTGGAGAATTTACATCAAATGAGTTTGAGATGCTCTTGAATGATAGAGGAATCAAGAGAGAGACTTCTACACCTAGGATGCCTACACAAAATAGAATTTCTAAAAGGAGGAACAAGTTTATAGTGGATTGTGCTAGAATACTCATGATGGAGAAGAATTTTGCTTTGAAATATTGGAGAGAAGTTGTAAATATAGCTATTTATATCTTGAGCCTTGTATGACTCAAGAAAGGTACTCATTCAAAACCTTTTCAATTATGGTATGGATACTCACCCAGTTTGAAATATTTTAAGGTATTTAGAAGCAAGTGCTACAATCTTAAGGATTTTAGGAATGGTAAATTAGATGCTAAAAGTGAAGAAGGTATATTCCTTGGCTATTCCACAAGAAGTAAAGCTTATACGTGTTTAAATACTAACACTAGCAAAGTTGTGGAAAGTGAAAATGTGAAGTTTGATGAATATACAAAGGTACATGAAGCTGAACCTATGATGGAACCTAAATAGTACAAATCATTTGTATACTTTTATGAAGGTATGCTTGCTAATTAAGATATTGTAAACCAATTTTAAAATCAACAACAAGTTTTTGTGACTACTGAGTCATATACAATGAATATTGAGTTGCATTCAAGAAGTGAGTTGCCTTCAGGAGCCAAGTTGCAAACAAAAGCTAAGGTACAATAAATTTTGAGAAAAGTGCACATGGAAGAGATGTTGAGTTACCTGATAGAGAAATAAATAGTGATTACATAGTCATTCTAAAGTTCATAGACCTATTGAAGAAAGAAGAGTGAAACCAAGATTTTGAAAGTATGTCAAAAGACATCATCCTCTTGAAAAAATTATTGAAGATAAAGATGCTAGGCCAATGACAAGAAACATGTTGAGAAGTGATACATGGGTTTTGAGCATGCATGAGCCTAAGACAATGAGTGATGCCTTAGAAAGTGAGGATTGGAGTAAAGCCATGAAACAAGAGAGTGATTAGATTGAGAAGTACAAGACATGGACTCTAGTTCATAGACTACAGGACAAGAATGTGATTGGAACCAATTGGGTGTACAAAAACAAGTTATATGAAAATGGTGAACTCAAAAGAAATAAAGAAAGATTAATTTGCAAGGGGTATGCATAAGAAGAATGAATAGAGTATGGAAAAAAATTTGCCCTAGTTGCAAGATTGGAAGGAGTGAGAACTCTATTTGATTACTTTGCATGCAAAGGTTTCAAACTTTATCAAATGGATGTGAAATCGATGTTTCTAAATGGTATTTTATAAGAAGAGGTTTACATAGAACAACATAAAAGATTTGTTGATGTTGACAACAAGAACATGGTATATAGAATTCACAAAGAATAAATGAAATATGGTATATACATCGCTCAATTTAAGTATGTGAATGAAATATTGAAAATATTTGGATTAGAGAATTCAAACCCAGTTAGCACTCCTATGGTGATATGATGCAAATTGTAAACTAGTGATGACTCTATTGATGTGAATAAAACATTGTATAGGTCTATGATTGGTAAGTTTTAATATGTAGTACATATAAGACCTGACATTGAATTAGCTTTTGGGATTATTGCAAGAGTTTTTGCAAATTCTAAGGAGAATCATTTTATGGCTGTTAACAAAACTATGAGATATTTCAAAGGAACAAAAGACTATAGTCTATACAACAAGAAAAATGAAATATTTGAGTTGAGAGCCTATATAGATGTTTATTGGGCTAAAAACATTGATGACAAAAAGAGCATAAGAGGTGGAGAATTTTTCTTAGGAAAGAGGTTGGTCACCTAGACTAGAAAGAAACAAAATCGGATATCTCAATCTACTTCTAAAGCTAGATATGTGGCTACTATAGTATATTGTACAAATTTGGTATTGATCAAATAGCTATTCAAAGGTATAAAGGAGGAAATCACTGAACTTGTCATACTTTATTGTGATAATACAAGTTCTATAAACATATCAAAGAACCCTATGATTCACACAAAGACTAAGGACATTGCAATCAAGTATCATTACTTGAGAGAGTTAGTTCAAGACAAAGAAATGAGGATGGAATATGTGAATGCAAAAGAATAGATAGCTAATATATTCACAAAAAATTTACCAAAGGATGCACATGAATATCTTAGAGGTAAACTAGGGGTGATACCCTTATCCAAAGCTACTTAAGAAACATGAGTAGTGCCCTACATCAACTCAGATGAATGTTGTATCTTAAAACTTGATGTAGTGGATATTACTTTAGGAGCTACCTAAAGTAATGAATGAGCTGAATTAAAAGGCTTAGAGTCACATGCAAGGTGATAGAGGGGGATACCTAAATGTATTATATTTTCATATAGAGATAACATGCTTTTGGCATTATTGTCAAAAAGGGAGAAATGACTAAGAGATATACAACAAAGACATATACCTAGTAAGAAGAAGAAATTACTTGTAAGAATAGAGAAGAGAGAGATAGAATACCTAAGTATCAAAAAGAGGGAGAGATATTTTAAAGAGGGAGATATAAGAAAGAAGGAATAGTAAAGGAACTTGATAAAGCTCACATTACCCTATATAGAGGAAGGACATATACTGGTAGAGGGAGAAATTTCAAAGATTTTTTTTCTGTATTCTTGTTGGTATTGGTTTTCCATCAATGCTAAAGAGGGAGACTTTTGATATGACATTATTTTGAAGAGAAGAACCTATAATAAAACAATGATCATTTTGTCAATCATATCAAACCTATTACCTATTGGTGAGACAATAGCTTATTGGTCTACAAGATATCATTTAGTTCATTGATGAAGAAGATTTGAAAAGAGGATATAACAATAGCACCTAGAGAAAGGTTGAGTTATTTGGTATGTAAAAGAAGCAAAAAGACCAAGTAAGACATTGATACTATAGTTTATTGTTTATCTACTTAAAGTCTAAAATGAAAGATTACTCAAGTTAAGAATGGAAGAAGATCAAGTAAGAAATGTCTCTTCCAAGCCTTGCCAAGTAATTAGTGCAAGCCAAAAAGAAATTAGTATAAGCTAAGTGAAAAAAAAGAGTGTCAAGAAAAGATGAAAAATAATGCAAGCCGGGTGATTGTTAGTATATGCCAGGTGATTGTTAGTATATTCCTAGTAAATTTTAGTTGGTGTTGAGCATCAATAAACTTTAGTATTTGCTAAGTGACTGAACAATATATATCTTGAGTGATAGAAAATAGTGTTAAATTGAAAAGATTTGACAAATCTTAGCTAACTAATTGGTTTTCTTGATTGATTTGAAGCATGTGAAAGATAGCTATGATGAGATGGTGGCATAGAATTCAATGTAAAACAATTTTAGGTGAATACAAGGAAGATTGTAGAAGAAGTTTCTAGAGGAACCAAATGGAATAAATGGTAGATTCATTGAATCCCATGTAATCCTATCTAATCCTAAAATAAATGATTGTGGTTAAGTCAAAAAAGATCTAAAGTCTCTATTTATAGAGATTACTAGTCAGAAGCAAAGGTTTTCATGTGCAAGAACCTAAGGAAGACAAGGAGCCTAGGGTATTTTTTCATATAGTGGCCAAATAGAGGTGACTATAGTGGGCATGCTAAGAAAGAAGGTTTAAGAGTATGAATTCTTGAAGGGTGAACAAGATATGATAGATGAAGTGTCTAAATGCCAAGCATAATGGAGGATGGAAAAATAGATCTATAATCTACAAGTGAGTTTTAATTTGTTATCAGATCAAGCCTTACTATTACTTTCTAATCATTGTATCATTCTAGGGTAAATTGTTTGGATTAAGGTTTACGTAATAGTCATTTTTAAATCATTTAACTGGGTGACATCTAACAAGGATCACTCCTAATAGGGTTATTGAAATCCTTTAACCAAGTCATATTTAATAGTGTGTATGGTAACCTTTAGGGTTGGTCTTTCATAGGGAATCGCATTAAAAGAGTGAGAATAATAACATTTTATTGGTGGTTTTTCTCAAATTGGGTTTCCATGTAAAATCCTTATGTGAAATTGTGTGAATGTTCTAATGGTGTTTAATGTTTGCATTTCTATAGAGTTGTTTTGACCTAGGGTAGTAACCTACAAAGTTTAAGTATTGTATGGTCTAATGGATGAATGCACGAAATTTTTTTATGGATATGAGTCTACTAAGAATTGAAATGTTTTATTTGTAGATCTAGACTTGGATAACTAATTCACCCCACTCTCAGTCATTCTAAAGAATTAAAACAACAACTAGTATTTCTCCTACCCTAGTTTCTAGTTACCCTAATCATCTTTGGATCCTATCTATGAGATCCTAGACCCTTAAACTAGTGCACACTAGTTAGGTAGAACAATCATTCATTTACAACTTGCTAGGCTTGTGTAGGTCTTATTGCTTCCCCTTCATTAACACCACAAATAAACCAACTTCAAAACTAACAACCCAAATTAGGCTATGGGAATATTGGAAGATACTAGTAAACTTCCCAAAACTTACTAATATATTTGGAATTGAAACTGTAAATGACTTCAAAGAAACATGCAAAATTACACAAAACTGCTTGTGAAAAGGCTATAAGCAATTAGCCCTCCTAATGATGATAAAATGGAATAACTTGGAAAAGTCCTTAACAAGGGGGTAACCTATTCACTAGTTTAGACTCCATTTTTAGAGTACTAAAGGATTCTTGAGGTATTAGTCTCTCAATTCATTCGTATAGTACAACCTATTTTAGTACCTAAAAATCAAGGTTTCCAAGGTAATCAAACCAGTTTGACAAGAAACAAGTTTTACCCTCCTTAGGCCTTCATTACTACCTCCCACTAATTTTGGGTCTTCACATCAAATTCTATTATCCTTCCTCAAGCCTTTATTGAAGCAATATAAGCATTCAATCCCTCTCATTAGCTCTTCACCTGACTGTGATCCCTATCCATGCATCTCTTGCTCACCTAGGGCATTACCACAAAAATGTTTTCCTTGATTTTTAAGGTGTCTCCTTCATTATAAAATATTTATAAGGAGTCATTATCCTAATCCTAAGAGACTATATAGATCCTAATATACGAAGAGAAGTTATGACTCCATTTTGCTCATTCACTTGATTCAGAACAACATGTAGATAGAAAGAAAAACAATTTTAAAAACTAACAACAACCTTAAAAAATCACTAAGTAAAGTTATAAAGAATATTAGATTGAACTCCTCTAATACTTCCAAATACTATAGATCTAAATTAAATCCATAAAAGTACCAAAATGTTTAGAAAACAAGAATTGTAACTATAAACGTGTTCAATCCGTACACACCAAAATTGCTCAAATTTCCAAACCTTTCAAAAGGTCAAGGATGACTTTAAATACACATCCCAAGTCTCATCCTAAATATTTTAGATAGTTACGATGCTCCATCTAAAAATTTTCTTGAATGCAACAAAAAGTTGTCAATGTTGTCAATGAGAACATTGACAATTTTTTAGAAATTTTTACATCTTTTGGAGTTTGACCCTCAAACTTGCTCCAAAGGTTTCCAGACCTTACCAAAATCATTAAATGGATACAAAACATGTAGAAAGGACTTTATATCATCATTATGGCCATCCTACCCTCCAAAAAACAAAAATGCTCTATTTGACCTAGTCATGCAACTATGAGCAATTAAGACCTCATTAGTCCAATGATAACCTTAACGCACTTCACCTTAGGACTAGGTTAGCCCTATTATTAAGCTAGTAGTGTGGCTAGCAACATTAAAAGAAAAAAATAACCTAGGAGACTAGGTCTTGCATGAGCCTTCCTAGCTACCCTTGCATCACTCATACTTGATGAACAATGGCTTTAACAAAAGTGATGGTGAGCCCACTATTTACATCAAGGTAGAAAATGGTAACATTTTGATTTTTTTCCTATATCTAGGTGACTTAATTTTCACTAGAAATGATAATTTCCTAGTTGGTGAGTTCAAAGAGGCCATGAACCCATGAAGAGTGAATTTGAGATGATAGACATAGGTCTCTTGAAGTACTTTCTAGGCATAGAATTAAAACAAATGGATGATGATATGTTTATCTTTCAAGAAGAATATGCAAATAAGATATTGGAGAGATTCATAATAAAAAATAGTAAGGCAGCCCCAACACAACAATAATAGATCTAAACTTGAGCAAGGAGGACTGTGACAAAAATATGAATCCAAAATTGTATAAAATTATGGTTGGAAGTTTGATGTATTTGATAGAAACTTGGCTTGACATGATGCATGAAGTGAGTTTGATTTCCATATTCATGGAAGCTCCAAAGAATTCCTATTGGAAAGTGAGAAAGAGGATCCTAAGGTATCTAAATGGTACCAAGGTATTTGGCATATTGTATACTATTGATAATGAATTTAGGCTGATTGGTTACACTAATAGTGATTGGGTTGAAAGTCTAGATGATAGGAAGAGCACTTCTAGTTATATATTTCATATGATTTTGGGTGCAATTTTATTGGCATCCTAGAAGCAATACATTACTACTCAATCTATAGTAGAGGTTGAATACATAGCAACAAATACAATATCATGTCAAGCTATTTGGCTAAGAAGAATCTTAGTAGATTTGAATGAAAAGAAAGACAATGGAACCAAAATCTTTTGTGACAACATTTCCACCATTTCATTGACAAAGAATCCAATTTTCCATGGGAGAAGAAAGTACATTAAGATCAGATATCATTTTATTAGAGAGCTAGTGAAAATGGAGAAATCAAAATGGAATATTGCAAGTTCGAGTAGTAGCTGGTGGACATTTCTGCTAGGCCATTGGGCATAGAAACATTTTTGTGCATAAGATGGAGTCTTGGCATAGTTGATTTGGATTAGTAGTGATATTTCTTTTTGTTGGCTCTTGACAAACAAGGAGTATTGGAACATTAAAATCATTTTGGTTGTCTTTGGATCCCTGCGTCCACCTACCAAGTCTAATGATCTATAGGTGCAATAGTCAAAAACATAAATGTAGGTAGGAAACTTTGAATTTTGAATGAGAGGGCGATTTTAAAATTGACAACAAGAGACAAAAAGGGGGGAATGTTTCTTTCATTCCATAAGTCATATCCAAACATTTAGAGAGTCATTTTTTTAGTTCAACAGAACAATAGAGGCAAGAAGGTTGATCAGATCTAGTAGCAACAAGTGTGGATGACTTTCTAGCTATTTTGTGAAAGTAATTTTTTGTCCTATATGAGCAGTGATTTCTCCAAGTTTATTGAATCTAGCCATACATTGTTGTAAGTGTTATTTAAGTATTTATAAATTTTGTTCTTCTACAATTTATAGATTATTCTCCATATTTATATCAGTTTGATTTAGTGAATAGAAAGCAAGGAAACTTACTTGCAAATATCAATCTATTGGGTCTTAGATCTTGTCTCCATTACTATATATTCTATTGTGCATGATTAGAAAGACTTTGAAAATGAGGAGGACAATCCATTAACTCATTTACACATTTTTTTAAACCTTGTTCTTCCTCCCCACATTACTTGGCTTTCTCGACAAGTTCTAGTGTCATTTATGAAGTGCCTATCAATTGATATTGTTGTGATCCCCAAACAAAATTTCATTACAATACATTATGCTTTATCATGAATTGAAGGATTATCCTTCATAGTACTTACCTACATCAAGACTATTGAAGTAGGTAATTGAAAGAATTGTATGAATTATAATGCTTTCATAAACAATTTATTTTTTGTACTCAGCATGTTCACCTTATTAGGATAAATGAAATCATATAAGAAATAAAATGAATGGGAATTACAAATACATCGAGCAAAATAACACTTTTATAAGTTTCATACCAAATAGATCACCTACTCCAAAGCCCAACTATGAAACACAATAATTCTACAAGGTGGTTTTAGCTATGAATTTGTTAGAGGGAATTGTGACAAACTTGATTTTGGAGAGTTTTTAGAATGGGGTCGTGATACAATTTTTTTATATTTTGTATGGAAATCTTATCATGGGGACAACATTCATAAATTGTGGGATAGTTAATCATTTGGAGGAATGTCATCCTATTTAATATGATATTCAAGGAGTCAGGTATAGTTAAGCATAGCAAGGAATATCATCATGTTACTATATTATGTGTATTTTCATGTACATATCTTATAACTCTATTGTAAACATAGTTGTTGGGAATGTTAGGGTGTTACTAGGGAGAATATAGAGTGAAGAGATTCTATTATTGAAGGTTTAAGAGATGATGCAACTAAAGAAAATAAATCTCCAGTTTACCATTTGATTATGTAAGGAAATCTAAGTATCATTAGAGTTAATATTGTAACAATACTAAATAAAAAATAATTGACAGTTACACATGTAGAAAATCTTATTTGAATTGTGGGCAACATAAGTTCATTTTAGGTGTACAAGTTGCAGAGTTTTAGTTTGAAACAATAACTAGATGTATATGTGCCCTTCTCACAATTAACAGTCATTTAGGAATATTGGTGGGTCAAGCTATTGTATAAAATTGCATATATTATTCAATAAAATTAAAATTTGGAAGTTCCTTTTCTCTCTATTTTAAATATGTTGTTCCATTTTTCTAGTTTGGTATCAAGGCCATTTTCCTATTAAATACCACCAGATTTTGATGGTGGTGATGATTTCATTGAAGATGAAGGTCTTGTTCTATTTTAATTGAGGATACAATTATTTTATTTTGAAAATACAATACTTTCAAAATAGGAAAGGATGCAGTAGACCCTAAATGGATTACTAATGACTCAGAAAAATTAAACCTCATTGTGGTTATGAGACACACATGGGTACAGATTAGTGTCCAATAGTTGATGGACTAGGTCTAAAAATATGGAAGCTTGACACCATTCCTTTATGAGGGTTATGAGGTGTTTCATGTTCAAATATTGTCTAATGATGTTTTGTAGCTTAGATGATAGTTGCATGACTATATCAACATTAGGGAGCAACTTGAGGAAGTCTTATAGGTCTATGAACTATTTTTCAAAGAATATTTTCTATATATAATGTTTTTTTAGTTTTCACATTAAGTAGGGGTGTTGGAGTTAATGTTCCAACAATATTAAATAAAACATAACTAATAGTTGCACATGTGAAAAATCTTGTTTGATTTGCTGACAACATAAGTTTAATTTAGGTGTATGAGTCATAGAGTTCTAGTTTGAAATAATAATTAATTGTAAACACATCCTTTTTATACTTAGTTATCACTTCTCTATAATTTTTTGTTAGCAACTTTAATTGATTTATAGGAAAGTTAATTTTCCCCATGATTATATAAATAAGGATCATTTGATCAATATAAGATATCATATTAGTTCACTTTTCTAACTTCCATGTTTCTATGGTCTTAAATTTCTTATAAGTATTGTAGATAATTAATCTAAACATAGAAATTTAGTGAAATCACCTAGGGATATTTGTGTAGTCTGTAAATGTTGACCACATTGATTATTACATATTTGTATCATGTTAGTGAATCTTTTTATAATGACATAATTTGATGTCATTTAAACAAAACCCCTAGAAAAAATGATAAGAGAGAGTGGTATTATTGTGTTCCTTGTTAAGGATCATTGTGATCCTAATGTGATTTATCATGAATTCCTTGTTAGAATGCCTTTTGATTTATCATGTATTGGACAATTCTCCTAGAAAGTACTTATTGTCAAAGTAATTTAAGTTAAATTTTGTTGATGTATGTGAAAATTTTGTTTGACTAGATTCTAATAGACAATATCTTGGCTTGAAGTAGGTTACCACATTATATATGGTCCTTTTCACATTTATTGAAGTATGTGACCCATTTTCTAAAAAAATTGGGTATGAGAACTAATCCACACTTCTCTCGATGACTAGCACAAAATATTGACTTCAATCAACCCTTCACATCATTTCCATACTTTACATGAAGTCCACATCTACTCAAATCAAACAATACCACATGTTAAAGCCTTCATTGTCATATGGCTATGTGCAAGATCATGGTGTGCCAAAAAGTGGTGAC
Organism: Cupressus sempervirens; assembly: GCA_028749045.1. NCBI lineage: Eukaryota > Viridiplantae > Streptophyta > Pinopsida > Cupressales > Cupressaceae > Cupressus > Cupressus sempervirens. The sequence goes on along the minus strand of CM053793.1, from coordinate 756,887,203 downwards.
CTGAAAATTATGTGGTTTTGAAATGCCTCAACGCATTTCAAAATCTATTCCAACTTTTTTCTCACCCATCAAGATAAAGAAACAAAAAACTAATACTTTTATAAGGCCTATTATATCTACATGGTAAACTTTTAAAATGTCCCAAAAACATGTTTTTGGCCTATTCTTGTGTGTTTTCTACTTCAAACATGTAGCTAACAACTTTTTTCACCCAAATTTGGCAAAACAAAAAGGGTTTCTTAAATAGAATGTTCTTAGATTTCCATAAATGTAATTTCTATCAAATTATGAGTTCAATAAGCAATTATTACTTATTTTTTAATGGAGTTACGTATAAAGTGTTGATTGACACACTGATTTAAAAACAATTATTACTTTAAAATGGTACAACATTTTTAAAATCCAAAAGATGCACCACATTCTATTCTTCTTCTACTATAAGGAAAAAAATAAAAAAATAAAATTTGTAGAGTTTTGAATTAGTTAAGGTTGTTAGACACAAGAGTTTTTAATTTCAAAAATAGTATAGTAGAAAATTAATAATTAATTGTTTATTTAGAATAAAAATACCCAAAAAAATGCATCACATCAATTAATGAGTCTAATTATTATATCTAGAATCTTATTAAAAATTATGATCATTTGATCTTCCTTAAGGTGGTCAGTCATACATCTACTTCTTATTTTTTGTCCTAAAATTTTTGTAATATCGCATTAAAATTAAAAAAATTTGACCAATGAATGTTTATTTTTTTCAAGTAAGGCCTAGTAATTTAGAAACTAAATTCAATTTCCTAGATATTAATTTCTATCAAATTTTTGATATAAAGTTCATTAAAAGTTAAAAATTACATGTCAAATTGACATAACCCTAATTTGTTGATTTTTCATTACCACTGAAGGACATAGTTTAGTTTGACCATGATCATGCACATACACATATATTAAAATTTTGTACCCATTAATGCTTAACCATTATTGATCTTGATTATTTTTCATTTCATAGTAAGTATTTCTAAAAGCACATTTTATGAGTCCTACTTAGAAATAGGCAGAACTAAAGTTTTCATACAACATTTATTTATTAAATCACTTTTTGGAAAATGTGTATAGTTTTTTGATCTTATGTTCTATAAAATATTTAATTAAATTGAGATTTTATTCTTTAATTATTTTTTGAATGGTGAATTCTAATTTTCTAGGTAGTATTTTTTTTTTTGTTTTGCAAAAAATAGGAAATTTTATTTGTGAACATAAGTGCAATTGTTTAACTCTATACATATCAAGAATCATTCAATGGGTGATGGCTTTATAATAAATCACTTTTATGATATTTTGTATTCCACTTCCTTAGGGAATCTAGATCAACAATTCACTTGTACTACCTTGTGGTTTCATATTTTGCATGCATTCTTTCATGGTTATATTAGGGAACATAGGTAAATTAAAAGACATAAAATAATTTATTGGTATGCATTCATATATCTTTGTTGATTAAACACTCTAAGATTTATTTCAGCCTAACATACCTAAATTTTCATATATTGGAAGTTTTGTTTCTATGTGTAAGGTGAGTCTTCTATATTCTGAAGAATTCAAAAATAATCTCAATTAAATAAATTATTATTATTCATTATCCTCCATTTGTTGTTTATAGGGATTTATTTTCATATTTTGAAAATTTATCCTTCTTGTTTGAATTGATCATCATGAAGAAATGTTTAGGGGATCTAGGGCTTCCATGTTATAGTTTCTCTAATTATTGATGCAATGGTTAGGTGATCTTAAGATTTGAACAATTCCATTTACTTAAATATTTACTTATTAAGTGAAACATTTTGCAATTGATTGCAGTAATAATATAGAACAAGTATATAATTCTATAGATGGGAAGTTTTATTTTTCAAATTATGAAGCAATTAAAGGTCTAGATTTATTGTATTTGTAAGTAAGATGCATTTGTAAAAAGATATGACAAGTGATAAGAAAACAAAAGTACAATAGATAAAATATTATGTGTTTGTAATGCCTTTACTAAAACTTTTATAATATACTGGGAGTTTAATTTCTTCAGAGATTATCCAATATTAATGGCTTAATTTTACTTTGATAGTTTTGACTCATTATAATTATTTTGCAATCATTTTTCTCGTGATAAATTTGATGATAATATGAGCATTATGGACATGATTTGCTTCTCAACTGTCTAGTTTCCTAAGCATCCTATAGTTTTAACATTGATTTATTTTTCCATCTTTGTTGTCACCTCCTCATTTTTCATGCATATTTTCTAGGCATTATGATATCACACACAAGAATCCATCTTAGCTAGCATCTTGATAACAAATTTTTCATTTTTGATAACTGACATCCACATGAAGAAAATGAAGTGTTTATATCCTCCATCTTGAATTCCTCCATACTTAATGTCATTGTGAATATTCACACCCTAATCCAGAAAGCTCCAACTTTTCCACAAGAACAAGATATATTCTTCTAGTTAAATTCACTTAAATCTCTCTAAAACCTTGCACATTTATCCATTTAAGTCTTTTCCTTTCATTTTTACAAGCTATGTGAGCATATTTTGATGACGTGTGATATGTTCATATTCACATGCCTCTTGATTTAAATTTTTCACACACGTTTCCATAAGGCCTACAATTTTAACAACCATAAAAGTTCCTTAATTACTACCTTTTATGAGATGCTAACCAATTATATATTTTGTAAATACATGGATAATATCCTAAGGTTGTTTCTTTATTTTAATTCAAATACCATCAACAACTGATATTCATAATATGTGAGACCTATATCTTAGATTTTTGAAGGCATGTCTTTAGGTTTTGAGTCTCCACATGGGTTGTGAAAGTGATTATTATATATATGACTATTTTATGTGTATCCACATATAAAATCCTTTGTTTTTCAAGTTTCTATTATCTGAAATAATATCCTTTGTGAAATACTAAAATACTGCTTTGTAATCATCACTTCTCAAGAACAAGTGTTGGACCTAGCTATAGTTGTTGTCTTAGGTAGGTACATTATGAGTGTGGAAATAATATTTCTCATCAAAAAATTATAAAAACTAGATGTATATACTTGGAATATATAAGAGTAGAAGGCAATATGGACTATACAAATTTGTGTTGGAACGTGAAGTACACCAAAATAATTGAGAAAGAGGGTGGAGGGGGGGGGGGGGGCGGGGGGGGGGGGCAGGGATGGGGGGTGAATCAGTTAAGCAATCAAAACAACTTTTCTTATCCTAATTAAATCTGAAACATGTAATCAAAAAGTGTAGTTACCACAAGAGGATTACTATACACAATAACACCAAATTTGTTAACTAGGGAAACCCTTGATCAAAGGGAAAACCTTGGTGGGGATGGTACCCACAAAATGATGTACTAATACATAAATTCTTTGCAAGAGGATGGACTCTATTTGGAGCTATAATTTAGTACATATCAATCCCTATTAGGAGAGTTTGAATCCCTATGAGAATATTCCAACCTTGTTAGTAGTTGAGGCAATCCTATTAGTATTGATCTCTAAGTTATGTTGTCTACTAGTGTGAAACACTTAGTCATATATTTGGTAGAATTTTCAATCATCACTATGACCAAGCCATCCTATATAGGTTGAGCATTACAATTAAACTTGTATATATTCCATGTATGAACCAAGTAGTAGTCATTGCCAAGAAAGTATATGGTTGCTAAGTACTCCAATATATGCTAAGTCATCCAGAAGATAGTGCATGCCTAGCCTATAGATTTAGGAAACTACAATTGGAACAATTGTCATGTTCTTAGTGATGTCAAACCTATTGGTGAGACAATTTTCTATCTGATATAAGTGTCATATATATTGGATTGATAAAGATTATTTGAGAAGTTATTCATAAAAAAATAATCTAGAGGATAGATAGTGTTATGAAAAGGAAACTAAAAATAGATACTTCATTGGTTAGAATTTGACATGATAGATAGATTGTTTAAATCATGTTGCAAGAGGAAAATATAGTAATGTTCAATTGTTGAAAGTGTGAACAAGGATAGATCAAATGCATAGGCTTGACCAAGAAATGTGATACAAGACTAAAGAATTTTAAAGTAGATACTAAGTGATACTAGTGCCAACCAAGCCACAGTAAGTGCCAAGAAAAATCAGTGTTGACTAAGCATCAGTATGGACTAAGAGATATTTCATGTGTTGAGAAAGAAGTTTAGTGATGAATGAGTAACCTGATGTTGATTGAATGTCAGACTACAATGTTGGATGAGGAACAACATTTTCAAGGTTTGTGAAGAATCATAATTTTCCAGCTGGCTAAATTGATTTATTGGAATATGGAAAGCATGTTGAAGAAAAATAATTATGAGTTGGATCATTTAATATTAGGAGAGGATTAGGTAAACAAGATAAGAGAAGGATTCCTGGAGAAGTTTCTAGAAAAGAAGAGAAAAACAAAATGGTGAACATATACATTATATTTGATGGATTGAATCATAAAACTTTAGATCTACATATATTATTAAGTGGGAAAAGATTATAATTACCTATGTAAGGAGTCACTAGGCCAAAATTTCATGATGTCTAGGGATGTTCTAGAGAGTTGGAGTTATTTCTAATGTTGTTGACTAGCAAATCTAAGAGGAATGTTGAATCGAGTTAAGAAGAAGTGAAGGGTGATTTCTTAAAGGGTTGCTAAGAGAATCAGAAAACTGAGATGAAAATGGAGGGTAGATAGTGATTTAGTAAAAGAGAACCAAATAGAGATCCATACATGCAATGTAAGTTATATTTAACAGATCAAAACCTATTGTTACTTTCTAACCATTGTGAATAGTATTTGAAATCTTTTAATAAAGGTTCACATAATAGTCATAATGACCTAATAGTCAAATATAAATCCTTTAATAGGGTGACATTCTAATGAAATATTATAAAGTCTTCTAATAAGGCCAGTCTTAATAGGGTTATTTAATCCTTTAATAAGGTCACATTTAATGGTGTCTATGTAAGGCCTCACCACAACCCATCATAGCATAGACTTGTTATTGCATTTTGACATTCAAGACTTTGATATTTTGACAACTATTTGAGGTTTAGATGGATAGTGGATTTTTTAATTTATGCATTTTGATACTTTAGTAGTGTTTTACATTATTATATGCACTTAGAACCTATTATTGTGTAAGAAATGTTTGAAAACATATGGGTGCATTTTTATGACATGATACTATTAGATTTTGATGCGATGCTAAATGTTAATTTAATTCTGATGATTTTTTATTTAGAGATAAATGTTGATGTGATTATGATGCTTTATGAGATAAATGTTTATGATGATTTATGATATGCAGATAAATGTTAATCTGATATTTTATGATATGCAAATTTGATATTCTAACATCTTGGATGATTTAAATTGAAATAATTAGGAAAGGAAAATTTATTTGAATTATGTTAATATGGATTTCATAAAATTCAAATTATGCATTTATGATATATGTTTTAGATGACCTCCTTGGACTACGAATGCTCAAGTTTAATGTGTAGGAAGTGGAACCATGGAAATTCTTGGGGGAAACAAGTTCCAAGCTATGTGAACATAGTATAACCAAGGCGAATCTTTGGAAGATTCAAAAGCCTCATTGCGAAGATATTTTGTTCGTAATGTAATTTTTTGGTATGAAGGAATGCTTGATCATAATTTGCATGCATTAAGGACATGTCATGATGATCTGGAATGTATTTTAATGTGTCACTTGGTATTTTTATTTATCTATGTGTTGATGACATGTTACCTAGGGTGCTGGTCACAAGGTCACTTGATCTTAGTCCTTTTCTTTTCTCCAATTAATGTTTAAGTACACCCACTTGGGAGAGAGTGTTAGGAAGGGTCACCATCATGTTGATTTTCAAATTCAAACTTGTTAGTGATTTTAGGGGGCCTAAATGGGATCCTAGAGTGCCATTTTATTGATAAAAGGCCACCCTAATGGTAGTATAACACATTAGGGGTCTAAATTTAACTATTTTAGTGATTTATTAACTCAAGGAACCCCTTAAACAAAGCCATATTGAACCAATTCGAAAATTTGAGTTTTCCCATGAGAGTACCCTCACAACCCCACTTGGTCAACTTTCTTATTTCGAGGGAACAACAATGTAAGAAAGGGAAGGGTTGATGTTCCTACTAAAAAAAAAGGGTTAGTGGAGAGCCTTTTTAGTGGAAGGAGTGAGAAGTTAGTGAGTTGTTCACCCACTCTCTAAGTTTAGAGCTAGTTAGATTTTGGAGGGGAAAAAGGAAACTCTACTACAACTATCATTACCCTAGCTTGGACCAAGGTTGGTGTTTCAAACTATTCTTCATTCTCATTCTTGAGTATTGTAAAGTAGATTTGCAAGTATGAGGAATGTGTCAATGGAGTATGCATTGAAGTGGTAGTCTTGCATTAAGGATTTTGATATTCTGTTGTGGCATTGTGAGAATGTATTGTGTTCTTGAATATTTCTTGGTTTTTCTTCTTAGTTTTGTTTTCTTATTTGGATTGGAATGTGAATGAGATCATGGGTGTGAGGGCTTCACTCACCCTTGTGGGAAGGGAAGAGAAGTCTATGGTGAAGGGCATAGTTGGGCTTGCATGATTGAGGACCTTAGAGTATGGTTTCCATTGTATGTCATATTCATTCATATTCTACTTTGGGGGTGATAAGGGAAAAATAGTGAACAAAGGAAGTAAATGAAGTATGGGTTTCAAGGAAGCTAAAGATGTTGGTAGTGTGGTGGAGGATGTTTATGAAGCCCCGAAAGGGCATGATATTTTGTTGAAGCATGAAGCCCTGAAAGGGCACAGAAGTTGTTTATGGTAGATATGATATGATATGGAAAACCTCCTTGAAAGCACACCTTCACCCTATGTTCAAGGTTCCATTGGTGAACCTTTGTGAAATACCTTTGGGAAGGGATTATTGAGTATCATAAATGTGATGTTCATGCATTTGTAAGATTGGAATGATACTCAGTTTGGATCTTGTTTCCCTTGCTCAGTGGGTGGCTTCATAGAAGCCTAGGTTGGGAGGTGAGCCTCCATGGTTCCTATTTTGTGTGTTATGTGTAGGTTTTGGTGGATATGCATGCCATGAAGTATTAGGGTTTCACCCTTTTTTAAGTGTAGAAGATCCAAGTGTGTAAAGAAAGATCAATGTCCATGGTTTCTTAGTTGGATGTGATTTTAAAAGACTCTTGCATTGTCTCAATGTGATATATAGAGATTGTGCCATTGTTACCATCTGAATATGTAGAGGGAAGAAACTGAGAAGTTGTACATATATGTTTACTTGTAAAGAAATGATCATTGGAAGCTTGAAAGAATTAGTATGAGTTGAAAAATGTAGTGGTATCACTGTTACCATTTGAAAATTGTGGAAGAAAGATTTGAAAGGATGTAAGCATATATTTTTACTTGTAATGAAATTCTCTATGTCAAATTTCATGTGTTATGAATTAAGATTGTAGGTAATTCTTCTCTGCAATGTATTTGTAGATATGTATTTTATAAGTGACATTTAGAAGAATGTTATGAGTATAGTTGGTAAGATTCAAAATATATAGGTTGCATGGGAAAGTTGTATGTTGTGCATTTCATGACTTGGAAGAAAATCATCTTGTTTGATAATTCATTGTATATGTCTAAATCATTTATTTATTTGTTTGTTTTTGAAGTTCAAATAACATTGCTAAGTAGACAATATCATAACAAATATATCTACTTAGAATTTTATGATAGGATAAACCAACTCAAAATAAAAGGAATTAGTTTGAGAGAAGTAATCACTTAGATCCAACCTTGATAGAATTACTGTAGGTGTGTGTTTCACCTCTCTCAGAAATGTATGGGGAAGAAAAATAATTCCTTCCCCATAATAAGAGTAATAAAATAATAAGCAGCTTATACACTAGGACCTAGTACACCTAGTATCAATAGAAAAATATATTGCATCCTAAGAGAGAACACTTAGGGCCCGTTTGGTTGCAGGAATATGAAAATGGGAATAGAAATACCTATTTGGAAATACTTATTCTCGAATAGAGAATGGGGTTACGTATTCCTATTCTTGTTTGGTTCATCTAGAATTTCATGCGGAATACACGGACTCAAAAATTTATGTTTTCTAAAATTAAAAAAAATTGGAATAGGAATACGTATTCCTATTCCATCTATTTAGGTGGATTACCAAATCCTCATTTTTGGTCTAAAATTGGAATACGCATTCCAAATTTTTTCCTATTCCTATTCTGATTCGGTGCATCCAAACAGAAAATTAAAAATTTCCGAAATATACATATGCCTATTCCAGTTGTATTCCCATTGCCAAACAGGCCCTTAAGCATCACATGTACCTATACCCTAGGTTACCAAGAAGAAACTCATTGAGTCATGTGACAAGTGGTCACCATCACTCCAAATTCAAATGAAATATATATTAACACAAATAAATAAATAAAGTAAATAAATGAATCAAATGAACACGCTTACCAAACAACTCAGGAACCAAGTAAAAAAATAAATAATAGAAAAATAAAATCCTAAAATCCTAGAAAGGACTCCTAGGTGACAGGTTTAAATCAACAAAAAGGAAGAAGAAGAAACTTTAGTGTGAAGGGGATAATGGTCCCACCATTCCCCCACACATGTCTTAGGTGCCTGCACATTGAATGTGCTTGGCTCATAGAAAAAGAAACTGCTTGGTAAGTGATTTGACCTTAGACTGACATGGTCAGAATAGTCATCCCTTGGTACCTATAGCTTTACACGTGGGAAGAGCACTTTTCTAGGGAAGGTGGACACTTGGTTATTGTTGCATGCTAGGGGAAAGTGTTAGGGAGTGATGCGCTGATTTAAGGGATTATTATTTTTTTGAACATTTGATTAAGTTACTATGTAAGCTATGTGAGGTACTTGGGTTAAAGGGGAATGGAGTAGATTAGTTGGGGCTAGTATAAGTTAATAATGTTTTAAGAGTTAGCATGGAAGGAAGTGGGTAGATTGTAAGGTTGTTAGGTTTTGTTAGGATGGACTAATATATATTTAAAGAATATGTGTCTAGGGGTTAGGAAGTTAGATATTAGCTAATTATATTCATGGGGGCATTAAGTAATAAAATATAGTTACTTTTATTAATTCATATACTAAAGAGTTTAAATTAAATCATAATTATGTTATTAAATTATGCTTAAATTATTAAATCATAATTGAGTTATTGAATCATATTCATGAGTCAGTAGGTGGTAAAGAGGAACTTGATTTAAATGTAGGGTTAAACTTTATGAATATATTTATATTTATTCAACCATCACTCTATCATAATAGAATAAAAGAGTAAGATGAAAGTAGTAAGTCAGGAAGGACATATGAAATGTTTTGAGCCTATGTATTTTCCTAAATTATCTAACCCTCAAATTGATAATGGTATATCCCTTGCTAGGATATAAATTTAATGTGGTAATCTTTGTATAACTTAGTTATTAACCAACACCAAAATATTGATTATCAACAATTAGGTCTTAGAGGGAAATTAAAATTATGATAATAATTAAGTGGAAGTGAATAAATACGTGGTCAATAGTCAATTTTATGGTACAAAACTTGATGATCTCATTTCAAGTGTTAATCAATGCTTAAAGGTGTTATAATAAGATTTTAGAGGTAGAAGAAATGAAATGTATAGTGCATTTATATGTTTTGAGGGTCAAGTAATGGTATAGGAACTTATGAAAGTATCGTGTGCAAGATGATCATCAAAATAAATGTGCCTAAATAAAAGGAGATGATAATAAATAATTAAAGAATTGATAAAATAGAACAATTTAGGATTAAAGAATAAGATAAATTAGAAATATCAGTTTCCGTGAAGGATTCATGCTAAGGTATCCCGATATGGTAGCAGGAGATAATAAATAATTAGGGATCAATTTAAATATCTAGAGGTAAACCACTTATTGAATTGAAAACTAATAAAGGATCAGTTGTAAGTATTCTATTAATATGGAGATTGACTCCACTTGCATATACAAAAAGTTTCAAGTAGAGTTTTAGTAAGAGCTAAATTTATGAACGTAGCATTCTTATAACCTAGTATTGCAATCAAGGGTAATTAGCCAAGTGACCTCTCATAGGAACTCCTAACCCTCATTTCTAATGAAATAATTTTCATTACATCTACTAATTTTAACATCTCCCAAACTCAGTGGTCAAAATTTTTATGAATGCATCATATTTTGAGTACGTACAATAAATGGTGGACAAAAAAAAATGAAATAAAGAAAATGTAAAAATGGTTGTGTTGTATCTTAGAATTTTAGGGCATGATAGTCTATTTTAGCCTTTAACAATATTGGCTCTTAATAGGACTCACTTTAGAAGAGTAAAAATTAGTGACATGTTCCTGATGGTTTTTTCTGAATTGGGTTTCCACGTTAAATCCTAGTGTCAAACTTGTGTGGATCTTATTATGATGTTTTACTAATTAATGTTTACATTCTGCAAGTCTATTATTTTAGAACACTGGATAACTAGCTAATGTTAGCAAAAGTTTATAGTAGAGACCAATTAATGGAATGATAAGATTTGAAGTTGTTTAAGTATTTATTTGTTCAATTGGCACATCTGGACCTTGGATAACTGATTTACCCCCCTCTTAATTATTCTAAATATTCTAACAAGTAGAATCAAAGCTTTTTTGCTTGTAAATAGAAGTTTGAAGGTACTAAAAGCTAAAAATCATGGCTTACAAAAAAGAGGTACCAAAGTTGAAAAGAGAGAATATTCCTGCATGAAATTTTTTAATGAGGCTACATAGCAAGTATTGCTGATGTTGCATTGGATTTTCTAGACAATGCACATGTCAAAATTACAATAGTCTCTTGATTAGAATATATAGTCCACTGATTTAACTGAGAGGGGGAGGAGGTGAATCAGTTATTCAAATATTATCATAATTATCAACTTTAGACAAACTTAACCATATGAGTAATATAAAATAAAACCACAACAAGATACTCATACACAATAACACTAGATATCTTAACTAGGGAAACCCTTGATTGGAGGGAAAACCATGGTGGGGATGGTACCCACAAACTGATGTACTAATATAAATATTCTTTGTTAGAGGATGGACCCTATTTGGAGTCTATGAATAGATTCAATACATATGAGTTCTTGTTAGGATATTTTGAATCCCTTTTAGGAGAATCCAACCCTTTTAGGAGTTGTGCCAACCCTGTTAGGAGTTGTGGAAGATAGTTGGACCCACTGTCCAAAAAACTTCAAGAGAAAGATTAATGAACCCACTATCAAAATGATCTCTATATTATTCCTTGTAGAATAATAAAATGATATTGTACTACTTGTTCCTCTTTCTCTATCCTATCAACCAAACTTCTACTCCTTCTAATCTTGTAACTAGATCACAAATCTTGCATCTAATAATCCCTTGGATCACTTACACACATTCAATAAGCACTCTTCTCTTTTTCACACTTCACACTTCACACCTCATACAAGGATCATAATACTCATGCTCACATTACAAAAAAGGAAAACATCTTTCTTTTATACTGTATCTTCATAATAATTCCTTGAGTTAGCCTTTAGGCTTTCCCAATTAATTATAATAAGATAATTAATTAATTAAAATTATAATAATACCATCAGCTCACAATCTATACAAAACTTTGCATGTGCAATATTAGGGCTTGCACACTCACTAACATCATCAATTAACTATCCTCTGTCACTACCTTACTACACATCTCTTCATTCTATCTCAGATGTAAGATAGCCAACAAACATCATGAACTACTTTGCCAATACTTTTTCTGTGAACTACTCTCTTTAAATTAGGTACAACTTATGTACATCTTCAAATTTTACTTTGTGTACTTGATACTATATTGAAAATGTCTATAACGACACATCACTAAACAATCAAGCCATTACATGTACCATCAATATCTCTATCTACTACTTAGCCAGTCTTTATAGAAATCATGCTATGTTGATATCAATGACAAACATAGTCATGAATGCAACATGTTAATACTCTACTATGCTTAGAATACTCCCCCAATGCATTATCATCAACATTCATGCTAACAATTTTCCCCTTTGGCATTGATGACAACATAGATGAAAAACATCCAAGTTCCAAGAATACCAAACAATATTCTATTGTTGTTGCTGACCAACATCAGTTGTCTATGTGCTAAAAAGAATCTCAAAAAAAATAAATGCACACAGGTGCATACTCCTTCTTCTTAGACATCAATTGTTTACTTCATAGTAAACAATTCACAATACACCATGTGCATATTCCTACTTCCTTTCATGACTTTTTCTAAATCTTTCTAAAGAGATATCTCTCCTTCAAGCCATAGGAGATTCTCTTCCCCATACCTTAGGAGATGTGTTTTTCATGCATATTCTTCCCCATTGACATCAATGTCAAGGACCTCAATCTCAATGTTACTACATACCAATTGTCAAATACCAATTTTCAATATGTTGCTCTATGTCATCAACTAGCTTGAGTGTCCAAAGACATTGTTCAATACCAAATACCACTTGAGTCCTTAGTAACTAGAATAATCATAGATACTCCTCATACATGAAGTATCAACATTCAGTCTAGGGTAACAATGGTGCTTTGTACCATTAGAGTGATGTACTCTCTACATCATCTACTCAGAAGTAGGTAGGGGTATAACCTCAAGCATACCTCTTAAGTACTCAAAAGTTTCTTTAGGAAAAGGCTTCGTAAAAATATCTTCAATCTGATCTTTAGTACTCACATACTCCAATCTAATCTCTTTTTGTTTTTTTCTCTTTTAGCACATGATACTTGATAGATATATTCTTTGTCTTAGAATGTAATATAAGATTCTTAGACATACTCATTGTACTTGTGTTATCATAGTAAATGATAATAGGTTCTTCAAATTCAATTTTGATATCCTTTAGCATCTACTTCATCCACATAAATTGATTAAAATTATTTTTTATTCCAACATACTCTGCCTCAACAGTACTCTGTGAAACACAATCTTACTTGTTCCTTAACCAAGAAACCAATCTTCCTCCAAGAAAAAATGCCCTACCACTGGTCCTCTTTTAGAAATCCATACTACCTACCCAATCCACATTAGTATATGCACATAGAGTGAAATCACTTGATATCAAATGTCCCTTTGAAATATTTGAATATTCTCTTCACTATTACAAAATGATACTCTTTTGGATCAGCTTGAAATCTAGCTACAATCCCAACTGCATTTTCTATATTTGGTCTAGTGTGAGTCAGATACTACAAACCTCCAATCATGGATATGTAGTTTTTTTTCTCTATATCAAGTGTCTCATCTTTTTGGGATAACATGTGACTAGTTATCATAGGTGTACCAATATGTTTACAACTTTCCAAACTAAACCTTTTCAACAAGTCTTTTAGGTACTAAGCTTGTGAAATAAAAATACCATCACTATTTTGTACAATTTGTAATTCTAGGAAAAAAGTCATTTCTTCTATCATTCTCATTTGAAACTCATTCTTCATGTCTTTAGAAAACTTATCACTTTCTTCGTTATTACCTCCAAAAATGATATCATCAACAAATATTACAATAATTATTAAACCATATTCAACATCTTTCAAATACAAGTTAATGTTTGTCATACCTTAAGAAAATCCAAGCTTTTCCAAATAACTTTCCAACCTTGCATACTAAGTTCTAGGTGCTTGCTTTAGACCATATAAAGTTTTCTTTAGTCTACATACCATGTATTTGTCTTCTAATAAACAAAAACCTTCAGGCTGCTCAATATATACCTCTTCTTCAAGTTCTCCATTTAGAAAAGTTGATTTAACATCCATGTGATACTCCATAAGCCAAGAACATCCTTACTAATTCCATTTTAGCAATAGGTTGATATGTTTCCTCATAGTCTATGCCTTCTTTTTGTGAATATCCCTTTCATACAATTCTAGCCTTTTTCCTCAAAACTTTGCCTTACTCATTCATCTTGTTTTTTAATACCCATTTGGTTCCTATCACACTTTTATCTTTAAGTCTAAGAACTAACTCCCATGTATCATTCTTCACAATCTAATCCAATTCTTCCCTCATTGCTTGAATCCAATGATCATCTTTACATTCTTCATCTATGCTCTTAGGTTTAACTTGAGATATCAAACATATCTCATCATTTACTCTGTTCCTTGTCATTACACCTTTGTCTTTGCTTCCAATTATAGTCTTAGGAGGATTATTATTTGTCAAATTCTTGTTAGGCATAGGAGTTTACATCTCCACTCTTATCTATTCTCTAGGTTTAGATATTTGTTCTCCTCTTTGCCCAATAGTTAGCACATTATTCTACAAATCATTGTTAATCTCAAAGAAAACTTCAACATTCTATCTAATAATTCTAGAATTATCTTCTTGATCAGCTGAATTATAATCTACCATCTATTCCTTAGTTCCAAACTTTTCATCTATCCTTACATTAGATCATTCAACAATTGTCTTAGTTCTATAGTTGAAACATCTGTAAGCCTTTCTTTTCAATGAATAACCAAGAGCCATACCTTCATTACTTCTTTGATCAAACTTACAAATGTCATCATCTCTCTTAATGTAACATTTTCTCCAAAATATTTTGAAATACTTAACTGATGGTGAATGACCAAACCATAGTCATAAGGTGACTTACTCATACCTTTTCTAATTTATACTTTGTTCAAAGTATATGCTTTTGTATCGAATGCTTCTCTCCAGAATATTTTATAAATATCATTCTCAAAAAACATTGCTCTTGCTACTTCAGCTATTAAATTATTCCTTCTTTTAGCAAGCCCATTTTTCTCAGGTGTTCTATGTGTAGATACATTCTCTTCACAAAATGTGTTAAACTCTTTAGAGGTGAATTCTCCTCCTCTATCAGATCTCAAACACTTTATCTTAACACTAGATTCATTCTCAACTCTATTATTAAATATTTTAAGCTTCTCAAAAGCTTCAAATTTTTATTTAAGAGATGCTACCAGCATCTTTCTAGTGAAATCAACAACCAAAATCATAAAATACCTTTCACCATAGAATCCTTTTGTTCTAGAAGGACCACTTATATCAATGTGAATGATCTCCAGCTTCTCTACGTTAGTGAACTTCTTGCTACGAAATGATAGTTTCTTCTACTTAGCCAAAATACATTCCTTACACACAACATTAGTAGGCTTAGTAATCTTAGGCAAGCCTCTAACTATTATCAAAGTTTATGTGACATAATCCTCTATGCCACAACCAAATGTTATCCACTTTAGCTACCAAACATTTCATTCTAGTAGGATTCAACTGAAATAAATTACCTCTAGATATAGTGCAAGTTCCAATCATCTTACCATCTTTTTCATTGATAATATAGGTCTTCTTAATGAATTGCAATAGATAACCCTTGACCACCAAATTTCTAGCACTCAACAAGTGATGCTTCAATCCATCAACAAAATAAAAATCATTAGTTTTCATGTAAACATCAAGAGTAATGGATCCCATTCCTATTATAGGACAGGCTTCATTGTTATCAACTCTAAGAATACCTCCATCATGATTCTTGAACTTAACAAACTTATTCATGTCACTAGTGATGTGATATGAAAAACCAATGTGAATTATCCAATCGTATTTCTTTTCCACTTGGGAAACTAGAACTATTTCTTATCTAATTTCTCTATCAAGATCATCTTCCTTGATATGCAAAAATCCCAATTCATCATTACTTTCACTTTGACCTTTTTCATCAATTCTTCATCTTGATTTGAATATAAACAATTTTTGTCTCTATCTCTTCTAAGGTTGAACTTTCCCTTATACTTTTTCTCTCTTTAAGGACATTTAGATGCATAATGACCAAATTCATTACAAGTCCAACATTCAAAGATTTTCTTACCATATTTTTCTCTTCTCACAAGAAGGGATATTCCTTCCTCAAACTTCTTGTCTTCATCAAATCTACTACTTCCAAAAAAATATCTACGTGTTCTTTCACTTCTTGTCAAATTATGTCAAATTTTTAGGTTGCTTAAAGCTATTTTGACTCTTGCTAGATCTCGAGATTATCTCAGATTTGCTTGTGTTGATTCTAATCTTCCAAGTAATGTTTCCTTTATGAAATCCTTAGTGTATGGTGCACAAGCACCTACTTATTAGATGTTTCATAGATAAAATCATATTTTAAATTGTCTTTGATATGCTTTTAATGTTATGTAAGGAACTAAATACCATTTGGAGTTCATTCAAATTATTTTGTAAGGCTATAAAAGCCATTAAAATCATAGTGATCTATGAGGTCCTGAAAAAAGTTAAGTATGGTTAAACCACTCAAATGTATAAAAATAGAGTGGAAACAGTTCAATTGGAGTCTTAAATTTATATTTATCATATTTAAAGGGTTTAAGGAAATTTTTAAGTCATTTGGACAATAATTGTAAAAGTTGTTCAAAAGTTGCCAAAATTGTAATGATAACTTTTACAACTTGGGGACAACTTTTTAAAAGTTGGTTTAAAAGAGTTAATGGGTAGTTATATGTTGGTTGGAGAGTTTAATGTGATTCCAAATTATATATATTTGGTCTCCAAAACATGAAATTGTAAGTTGGACGAAGGATTTGGAATGGAAGAAAACTTATTTTGATGTTTTATATTTTAGTTTTCTGGTTATTTTTTCCTACAATTTCTCTAATATTTTGGGTGGTGTGAACTCATTGTGAATGATAAAAACCTGAACCTTAGATTTTAGAAAATTTATATGAGTTAGCTTTCATTTAGTTTTGGTTGTTTCGGTGAAGACTGATCAGATTCTATCATAGTATTAACAACATTGAAGAAATTGCAATAACTTTTATTTCCTTTCTTGGATTTGGCTACAACTTGGAGAAAATATTGGAAACTCACTATTATTGAATCTTACAAAAATTATTGGATTCATTCTTTCATTTATGAAAGTTATTAATGATTGATTAAGGGTTTGAAATTCTACCCTAGTTGATAAATTATTCTTAAAAGATGCAACATTCTTGCATTCATTTCAATGGTTGGAAAAGATTATAAATGTGAATCCATACATATAATTTCAAATTTTTGTGGAAGGCTCATATAGCACACTTCTATTGTGCTCTCTGCATCAAGTGGTATTAGAGCCCAAAAGGTCTAGGAAAAAGGTATTTTTTGGTTGTGTATTTGTCTTTTACAGGTTGAAGAGAGAGAACCTGGATACCAAGAGACTAGGCCAAGAGAGAAAAGAGGAGAGAGGCCTAAGGAGAGGTATCAAAGACAAGAGGAAGAAAGTTAAAAGAGGATTTCTTGAAAATGGATTTATTTTTGAAATTGATGCATGCTAAATTTTAGGGTATGGATTCGCAAAAGAAGAAGAAAGAAGGAAGAAAGAAAAGACAAGAGAAGATAGAAAGATCAGAAAAAGAAGAAAAGGATCATACAAAGAAGTTGGAGGCACTTATTAAAATCCTAGAGCAGAAAATTAAAAATGGTGAGGGAGATGAAGAATTGAAATTTGTAGAGGTTCAAGAAGTTGAAAAAGATGTGGAAAAAGAGGAAGAGTTGATTGAATCTAATATTAAATTTGAACCAATTGAAGACTCCATGAAGATGGACATTGCTGAAAATGATTATGTTGCAGAATTTTTAGATATAAAGGATAATAATGAAAAAATATTAGAGAGTGCTTAGATCTATGATGAGAATGATGGTAAAAGGGAAGAGTTGCCAAGAAGATTGGAGAATAAGGATGCAAATTTTGTGATTGATTTTGATACTAATCAATTAATTTTTGCCCATGAATTTTCTATTATACTCATTTATTAGATGTTTCATAGATAAAATAATATTTTAAATTGTCTTTGATATGGTTTTAATGTTATGTAAGGAACTAAATACCATTTAGAGTTCATTCAAACTATTTTGTAAGGCTATAAAAGCCATTAAAATCAGAGTGATCTATGAGGTCTTGAAAAAAGTTAAGTATGGTTAAACCACTCAAATGTATAAAAATAGAGTGGAAATAGTTCAATTGGAGTCTTACATTAATATTTATCATATTTCAAGGGTTTAAGGAAAGTTTTAATTCATTTGGATAGTAATTGTAAAAGTTGTTCAAAAGTTGCCAAAATTGTAATGACAACTTTTACAACTTGGTGACAACTTTTTAAAAGTTGGTTTAAAGGTGTTATGGGTAGCTGTAGGTTGGTTGGAGAGTTTAATGTGATTCTAAATTATATATATTTCATCTCCAAAAAATGAAATTATAAGTTGGAGAAGTTGGAGGAAGGATTTGGAATGGAAGAAAACTTATTTTCATGTTGTATATTTCAGTTTTCTGGTTATTTTTTCCTGCAATTTCTTTGATATTTTGGGTGGTGCGAACTCATTGTGAATGATAAAAACCTGAACCTTATATTTTATGAAATTTATATGAGTTTTTTTTAATTTATTTTTTTCTTTGCTTATTTTCATTATGTTTGGAAGAAGTTATGGCTATTTTGGCGAAGACTGGTCAGATTATGTCATAGTATGAACGACATTGAGGAAATTGCAATAACTTTTATTTCCTTGCTTGGATTTGGCTATAACTTGGAGAAAATGTTGGAAACTCACTATTATTGGATCTCACAAAAATTATTGGTTTAATTCTTTCATTTATGGAAGTTATTAATGATTTATTAAGGGTTTGAAATTCTGCCCTAGTTGAGAAATTATTCTTAAAAGATGCAACATTCTTGCATTCATTTCAATGGTTGGAAAAGATTATAAATGTGAATCTATACATATAATTTCAAATTTTTTTGGAAGGCTCATATAGCACACTTCTATTGTGCTCTCTGCATCAGTGTAGGACATTACTAGTTGAATCATCTAATCTACTAGCCTGAATTGTTGTGTTAAACTTTTCAATATCTTCTATATGACTTAATCATCTTCCTTAGTTCCACCATGAGACTGAATTCCTTTAAAAAATTCTTATATTTTTTCAATATAAGTTCTTATCGATTCATCTTCTATCATTCTAGCTTCTTGAAATGCACATATCCAATTTTCTAATATCATTCTCTTTGCATGATCATCACCTTAAAAAGTAGATTCTAGTGATTTCCAAATTTCATAAGATGTTATAAGTGACTTTTCTTGACTGTATTCATTCTCTAGAAGAGATATTAGTAGAGCTTCTCCTTCTCTCATGTTACACATGAATAGATCTATCTTTTTTTCACTACATCCTTCAAGATTTTTTTATTCAAAGATTGTCTTCCTACCCTTTGTCAAGATCTGATATCCTAGATCCATGCAAAATAGATGATTTTTCATCTTCTCCTTCCAACTATCATAGTTGGTCCCATCAAATCTAGGACTATGCTTTTTGAAAAGATCTACCATCGATCTCCCAAAGTTTTTAAGCTTATCCTTCAAGGACCTAATGCTCTGATACCAATTGTTAGTATATATATAGTCCACTAATATAACTGAGAGGGGGGAGAAGGGGGTGGTGAATAATTTATTCAACTATTATCAAAATTATCAACTTTTAATAAACTTAACCATATGATTAATATAAACTAAAACCACAACAATAACACCATATATGTTAACTAGGGAAACCCTTGTTCAAAGGGAAAATCTAGTAGGGATTGTACCTACAAGATGATGTAGTAATATAAATATTCCTTATTAGATGATGGACCCTATTAGGAATGTATGAATACATTTAGTACACATGAGTCCCTATTAGGTGACTTTGAATCCCTATTAGGAGATTCCAACCCTATTAAGGGTTGTGCTAACCCTGTTAGGAGTAATGGAAGATAGCTAGATTCACTCCCCAAATAGATTCAAGGGAAAGACCAATGAACCCACTACCAAAATAATATTTGTATTATTCCTTGTAGAATACTAGAATGGTATTGTATTGTTCCTTCCTCTTTCTTTTTCCTGTCAATCAAACTTCTACTCCTTCTGATCTTATAACCAGATCAAAAATCTTACATCCAATAATCCCTTGGATTGCTCACACACATTTAGTAAGAAATCTACCCCTTCTCATACTTTTCACTTCATATAATGATCATAACACTCATTCTCGCATTACAAACAAGGAAAACATCTTTCATTTATACCATATCTTCATAATAATTCCTTGAGTTGGTCTTGAGGCTTTCCTCATTAATCATAATAAGATAATTAATTTATTATAATTACAATAGAACTTTTAGCTTAGAGTCCATACAAAAATTCACATGTGTGATACTAGGACTTGCACACTCATTGATGTCATTAGTTGACTTTCCTCTGTCACTACTTGACTATGCATCTCTTCATTACATCTTAGATGTAAGATTTCAAAAACTATTAGGGACTACTTTCCCAATACTTTGTCTATGAATTTATTTCTATAAATTAGGTACAACTTCCATACATCTTTGACTTTGCGCACTTGACCATGCCATCAAGACACTATATTGAACATGTCCATAACCATGCATCACTAGACAATCAAACCATTGTTTGTACCATCATGATCTATGTCTACTACTCAACCAGTCTTCATAGAATTTGTGCTATGCTAACATCAATGACAAACACAGTCATGAATGCAAAATCTCAATGCTCTCCAATTCTTAGAATACTCTCCCAATGTAGTACCATCAACATTTATACTAACATTGTCTGACTACTCAATAACTAAAACAAAGGCAAGAACACAACTAATCAATGGTGGATATTTCTTCAGCCCTAAGCTATGTTTATTTTGATGAGTGTAATAATTCAAAGGAAATATGGGATAAAATGAAGACCATCTATAGAGGAGATGAAAATGTCTTAAGAGCCAAATAAGAATGTTTGAGAGGAAAATTTGATTAAATGAGAATGATAGAAGGACAGAACATAGTTCAATACTGTACAAGAAAAAAAGAGGTTGTCAATGCTATTATAGGAGAAAATGAAAAGATTGAGGATGTAACAATAATCAATAAGGTATTGAAAACTCTACTTCCTATCTATGCTATTAGGGTTTCTACACAAAAATTGAGATGTACAACAAGTAATAACCAAACTTTGGAAGGTGTAATTGGTAATCTTACTTCTTTTGAGATGTCTAATTTTGATAATTACACTCCTGCTACTACTTAATCTTCTTTTAAATCACAACTAGTTCTTAGAAAGAAAGGAAAATGAAAACATGTAGAAAAGGTTAGTGATACCTCTGATGATGAACTTGGTAACCTTGAAACATTGATAGCTAGGAGATTTGGAAGAGGCAAAGGAAAAAACAAAGTTAAATTCCTCATAATATGTTTTTGGTCATATTGTTGCTAGGTGTCTTGACATATAAGAAAAGGATGAAAGAAAGAAAAGCAAGTAAAAAGGAAGAAGAGACGACTGAGACCTCAAGAAGAAAAAGGACTACAAAGAAAAAGGTAAGAAACCTTATTATATTACAGAAGAAGAATTTGATACTAAATTTGAAAGTAATGATGAAAAGGTAGTCTATGTTTCGATAAAAGAAGGTTCTAATGAAGATGAGAAAACTACTTTATCTCTTATGTGAATAAAAGTGATAGGTCGATAATAGATAGTGGTTTCTCTAATCACATGACTAGTGATTAAAATAAATTTGGGGACATTGAACCATACAAGGGTGGCTGAATCAAATTCGGTAATGGTAAAGGATTTATTTAATTGACTAACAAGATTAAGTGTGACAATGTTTATTGGGTTGAAGGACTTAACTATAACCTATTGATTATTTCATAGTTAAACAATTCAAGATACCACGTTGAATTTCATCACAAAAAGGCCAAAATATTTGATGTTGATGGTAAACTATTTGAAAGTGGTGATCAAACAAAAGGTAACTTGTTCTATATAGATTTATGTCATGAGATGTGTTTATTTGCACAAAATAAAGATATTTGGTTATGACACAAGAGAGTATGTCATGTAAATTTTGACAATTTAGTTAGCATTAGTAAAATGAAAATATTAATAGGTTTTTCAAAACTAAAGAATCCTAACAATGCTTTGTGTAAACAACGTCAACTAGAAAAAATGACAAAGTCTAGTTTTAAGAGAAAGAAATATTCTTCTGATGAAACTTTGGAATTGATTCGACTGACTTATGTGGGCCTATTGGTGTTTGAAGATATTGTGGAGACAGATATTTCATTCTATTTATTGATGACTATTATAGGATGATGATAGTGATATTTATTAAATAAAAATGTAATGCTTGCCAATTATTTAAGTGGTTCTTGGCTAGAGTTGAAAAAGAGATAGGGAAGAATCTAAAGTATTTTAGTTATGACAAAGGTGGTAAATTTAGAGGAGTCAAAAGAGAAATGTTTGGATCTAGGGTCCCTCCTTGGAATGGAATAGCTAAAAGAAGGAATAGATCAATCATAGATTATGTGAGAACATAGATGATAGAGAAAAACATGTCATAGAAATAATAGAGAGAAGTTGTATGTATAGCTATTTATACTCTAAAAAGAGTGAAAGTCAAGTAAGGTACAAATGCTACACCTTTTGAATTATGGTATGGATATTCTCATAATGTGAAATATTTCAATTTTTTTGGAAGAAATTTTTACAAGCTTAAGGGCAATAGAAATGGAAAACTTGATGCTAAAAGTGATGAAGGTATATTCTTAAGATATTCAACTAAGATAAAATCTTATAAGTGTTTGAATTCTAACACTAAAAAAGTTATTGAAAGTGCAAATGTGAAAGTTGATGAATATACAAAGAAAAATTAAGCTGAATGTAAGTCAAAACTTGAAGACTATAGGTCATTCATAAATGTGAATGGTAGTAGTCCAAGCATACCACCTGAACAAGAAGACAAAGTTGAAGATCCTCAATAGGTTGGGAATGTCAAGTTACAATAGCCATTTTTTGAGCAAAAAATTGTGGGTACTAAGAAATAGGAAAATAATCTTGTGTCACAAATGGAAGAAGCCACACATGAGGAAATTAATGTCGAGTGTGAAAAACATGAACCAAATGTTAGAATCTGAAAAGATTAATAACCCAGAAAACTAGTGCAAAGAGTAAATATCTAAACTATGAATGCAAATGATACAAAATCAAAATAGCATCATAGAGTTAGTCTCCAAGAGAGTAATGCAAATGCTGGAAGAAAAATAGCATTAAGAGGATGCAAAAATAAGAGATGCAAATACAAGCCAGGTAGCATGCTTATATAGGCTAGGAAGAGGGAGGAGGTGGCAACACCAACCAATGAGGAGCAACCATCTATCAGACTAAAGATAGCAAAGTATCTTCCCAAGATAGCTAATGGATGCTCACATGTAGGAAGATGACACCTCACAAACATTCACCTAATAAGACATGCTTTATTAACCTAAGCGAGATTATTAAAAATGTAGGAAAAACCTAGCAAAATAGGAAAAATAAAAAACTACACTAACACCCCCCCATAAGTGAAGCTTAGGTGGATGTAGAAATGGGTCCCGGCAAGTCAAGCCTGATGAGGTACCCATGTACATAAAATTCCCCCAAAAGAGAGAGAAAAGAGACTCCCCAAAGAAAATTAGGACTCCAAGTGAGAGGAAGAGGCCCCCCCAAAAGATGTAGCATCCTGCACCTCCAGCAAAGCTTGCAAGTTTTGTTCGGTAGATCCACTTACATCGAACAATTTTTCTTCCCTTAGAAAAATGGACAAGATCCCAAGTGTGGTTCCTCATCAAGGAACTATACTCTTCCTGCATAGCTGTATCCCACTCAAAAATACCAAAAGCCTCATGAAAGGACTGTGGATTTGAGGCAGTAGCAATGAAGATATGTTGAGCATCCTGGAATTGTGAACGAGTCTGCTTGGTGTCTGATGGATCCCCAACCCAATCACCTGCAAACTGCAAGGTCTGTCTATCCCAAAGTGGACCAGAAGATGGAGAATCTAGAGGAGAATCATCAACCTATGAATGATGACTAGGAGAGGAAGGAGGTGAGTCCTCTGAATCACTCTCTGCATCAAAAGTGGAGGTAGAAGACTGCTCAAGTGAATCTGACCCATCAGAAGATCTATCATGTATTCCAAGTGACTCCAATGTCAAAGTAGAAGGCAACCCTGTGACCATGCTCTGTTGGTTAAGCTGATGCAAGTAGTGGAAGTTAAGATGGCCAGACTGCTCATGCCATAATCTGCTCACATCATTAGAGTGAGTGAGAAAAATAGTCAAAGGAGGATCAGGAACAAGGTGAGAAAACATATAGAGTCTTGACTGATGATCTGCTCTCCCAACTGCAATTGTAGAATCATTATGCAACTCACGTATCTCCACTGAATCAGGAGTGAACTCAACCCACTTGCCTAAACCTGTGTGAGTGATCTGGTGTCTCGATAGGAGATTCGTTGACAATGAGGGTACATAAGGAACATCATGGAATGTGCCATCCCCCACATCAATAGACCCTCTCCCACACACCTCAATACGAGTGTTGTCACCCATCAACATAGAAGGCATAGTACATTGCTCCAAGGATGCAATTTCTTCCTTAGATGAAGCCATGTGGTGTGAAGCACCTGAATCAAGAACCCAAGTGGATGGTGAGGAAGCAACTGCAAAAAGGGCCTTGCCCTTTCCTTTCCCCTTGTTGTTTTCTTTTTCTTTGTTAGACCCTTCATTAGAACTTTGTTTGATAGACTCAGGAACACTGATATTATTCTTCTCAAGAATGTATGTCAAGTGATCAAGTTGTTTCTGCAAACATTTATGTTCATCATGACCAGGTCTTTTATAATAAGCACATTTGACCTTTTCTTTCTTAGGTTTATCGCCCTTGGAAGATGGTGTATCAATAGTTGCTTTTGAAGAAACTGGTATCTGATCCTTCTTCTCCTCGCTATTCTTTTGTTTCTTGTCCTTACTATTGTTGTTACTACTTTTTCCTTGTTGTTCTTTTGTGCCTTGGTTGGCAGCCAAGGCATGTGACTTAGAAGACTTAAGAATGCCCATCTGGATTAGCTTGTCCTGTTCTCGAATGAGATTGATAGCAAAATCATCTAAAGATGGCATGGTGAATTGAGTACCAAGTGCACCCTTAGTAGCATAGAAGGTAGAGACAAACACAGAATATTCTGAACTTAGCTTTGGATGATCCTGAGAATCAGAAAAGTTTTGACAAAAACAGTTTTTCTCTGGGGTTTCAATCTCAAATCTGACAACCAACTTGCATATTTAGAGTTTTCAATCAGTTTTGCAGGTTCCAGCATGCCATTGATGGACTTAAGAAGCTGATCCAGCTTTTGCATGTCATATTTTGGTTGCTGGGGTCATTTTTTAATTTTTGGAGCCGTTTTTTACTGTTAAAGGCGTCTGATTTACACTATGGCAACATCTTCTGTACATCAGCAAGAAAAACGCTTTCTGGGTTTTGTTCACAGCCCCAAAAAACTATCTGGGTATCTTTTAGATTTTGCATGCAAGCTATATATTTTTCAAAATCGAGCATGCAAAGCTACAGCCATACCCTTCTCCGTTGGCAGTCGCAGATTTGAATGCAGTTTTCAAATGTGTCATTCTTGCTCATATGGACTTCGATTTTGATGATTCTTGTTATGAACTTGGCTATTTTTTTGTGCTCTATCCACTAGTGGAGTTATTTTTTGATTTTCATGCATGAATTCTTCAAAAATTGCAAATTTTCAGCCGTGACTGTGCACAGTTCTCATTTTGGAAACTTCGGAGGATCATAACTTTCTCATATGACCTCATATTGAGGCAATTCTTTTTTTGAAAGTGCATGATTTTTTGAGTAGATCACAGTGGTGCTATTTGTTTCCTTGATTATTGTGCCCAAGTTTCACTTTTAGCATATGCTCTTCATGAGGGTTTGTAATGCATTGAAATCAAGACCACTAAGTATCTCTTTCTAGTGGTAGTTGTAAATGCACTAAAATAAAGTGCCAAATCATATTTCTTTGGGGGGGGGTTCTTTGATTGAGTAAAAAGGGGGGGCATTGTCGTGGCTAGGCTTCTCTTCTTTTTAGCATTTCTTTGCATTTATTCATCATGGATCAAACAAATATGCCCATCCTAACTCCATACAATTACTTTGAGTGGAAATCACGCATGACAATTCACTTAAGGAAAGCTGGGTTAAATAGGATAACTATGGGACTTGAAACTGAACCTGCTAAAGATGAAGATAAGCCTAAGTGGTTTAACAAATGTGATGAGGCATTTGGAACATTGTGTTTGTCTGTTTCTCCTGACTTGGTATTTCACATTGAGTCTTTGGATACACCAAATGAAGTATGGACAAAGCTAGAAACACTATTTGGCACACAAGATTCAATGAGGGGTCATATGTTGGAAAATGAATTAATAAGTTTGAGTCCAGGAAATTTCAACACAATCCAAGATTTCTTCACCAAATTGAAATCACTAAGGCTGCAGTTAAAACAATGTGGAATTGAAAAGAAAGATGAACAACTGATTCTTAGTATTCTCTCTAAGCTAAGTTCAGAATATTCTGTGTTTGTCTCTACCTTCTATGCTACTAAGGGTGCACTTGGTACTCAATTCACCATGCCATCTTTGGTACTTAACAAGAGATAGATAATGAGCTTGAAATCATTTTCTCAAGATGAACCTATTGAAGAATAAAGAAGAAAAGAGTATTTCTTAGCAAAATATATGAGAAGAAACCATTCATGTTGCAAAATTATAGTTGGAATAATTATTGTTTTGTCATTGATGTCAAATCTATGGATGAGACATATTTCTACCTAATCTAAATGTCATATCTATGTGACTAATAAAAATAATTTGAGAGTTACTCGTAACTATAACACCTAGAGCAAAGGTTGAAATTATGCAAACTAGTTACAATGGATATTTGATTAGATAGACTTTGATAGAGAAAAGTAATTGTTTATGTCAAGGAAGCTAAGCCTAATGAAGAAAAAGAGTCAAATAATAAGGAGAGTCAAGTAATGCTAGTGTGAATTGAGCCTTAGTTAGTGCCGAGAAAATTTAGTGTTGACTAAGCATTAACATCAACTAAGAAAGTTACTTGATGTTGAGAAAAAAAAAGCTTTAAAAAAAGAGTATTTCAATGTTGACCGAATGTTAGAATTTAGTGATTCTTGAGTAATAGTAAAAGATCAAATTCAAATAAATGGTAAGATCAAGCTGACTTAATTGATTTCTTGGGAGATATAAAACATGTCGAAGATAAGATTGATGAGTTGGATCATTAAATTCAAAGAGATAATTAGCTAAAGACCTACCAAAATAATTCTAGAGAAGTTTCTAGTGGATGGTGAAGAAGATATATAGACAGATTGAATCAAGCTAAATTTGATCGTAAACCCTAAGATCTATGATGGATGTAGAAAATGGTAAAGTATAAATTGCCTATTTAAGGAGGTATAGAGTCAAAAAAATGTGGTACACACACAAAGACAAAGTGGATCAATAATTCTGAGTTTTTATGTGAAGGAAGTCATATAGAGTGAGGTTAATTAGATACACACAACTTTGTGGATGTGAAGCTAAAAGAGAAAGATTAAATATGTGATATTGTTTTTGAAAAGTGATTTTGAGCAAAAGGCTTAAGCGTTGATGAGAAGAGTGGATTGATTTCTTGAAGGGTGTCCAAAAAGATCAAGATCAAAGATGAAAATGAAAGGCTTATCATTGAACCAACATACAAACCAAACAAAGATCTAAACCAGAAAAAGTTAGTTGTGATCATATAGACCAAAACCTACTATTTTATTTCTTATCATTGTAAACAATTTGTATTGAAATATTTTTAGCAAAGGTGTACCTAATAGTCATTTGAACACTTAAAAGTCTGTGTAAATCCCTTAATGAGGCCACATTCTAAATGGAATGATCGAAGTCTTCCTACAAGGCCACTCCTAATAGTGTGTTTAAATCCTCCAACTAGGTCTCATTTTAATAGTGTGTATTGTTACCTTTAACAAGGTTGACTCCTAATAGAGATCACATTGAATGAATGAAAAAGAGTGACATGTTACTGGATATTTTTACCAAATTAGATTTCCACATAAAATCCTAGCGTCAAACTATGATGAATGTCTTATTAATTTTTTACATATGATGGTTTTTTCATTATGTAATGCAAGTTAATTTTATGAGACTTTTACAGTAGTGACCAAGCAACAATAGGATATCTAGGATAATAAAAACAATGATGTTTTAAATGTTTAAGTGTTCAAGTGGTACATATAGACCTTGAGTAACTGATTCAACTCCCCTCTCAATTATTCTAAACATTTCTAACAATTGGTATTAGAGCTCAATGCTTATAGATGAAAGTTTGGAGGTACTTAAAGCTAAAGATCATGACAAAAGAGAGAGATGTAACCAAGCTAAATAAGAAGAAAATTCTTGCACAAAAAACCTTGATGAAGTTGCACATATCTAGTATCAGTGATGTTGCTATCAATTTTCTAAGAAATCAATATGTATAGGTAACAACTACTCCTCTTATTTCTAAAGAACTAAGACAAAATTTAGATCACAACCAAATAATCTTCGAGATTTCCTCATCCCTAAGTTATGTCAAGTTTGAAGACCTAAAAGATTGCAATACTACAAAGAAGATGTGGGATAGATTAAAGACCATATATGGAGGTGATGAAAATGTACTAAGGGCCAATGAAAAAAGCCTAAGAGGTATATTTGATGATATGAGAATGATGGAAGGTGAGAACATATTACAATACCACACAAGAGTTAAAGAGTTTGTTAATGTTATTAAAGGAGAAAATGGAAAAATTTAAGATGAAACACTGATAAGAAAGGTATTGAAGAACCTACTCCTTATCTATACCATTACAGTCTCTAAAATTTAGGAATTGAGATTCACACCAAGTAACAATTTGACCTTTGAAGGTGCATTTGGAAGACTTACTACTTTTGAGATGTCTAATTTTGATAACTATACACCTTCTACAATTGAATCTCCTTTCAAATCATAACTAATTCTTAGTAAGAAAAATGGACAACATGTGAAGAGTGAAAGTGATAGTTCTAATGATGAGATTGATGAACTGGAAGCCCTCATTGCAAAAAGATTTGGAAGAGGGAGATGTAAATACAAAGGTAAGTTAGCTATCATTTTTTTCATGCAACAATATTGGTCATATTTCTGCTAGATGTCCTTGTAGAGAAGACATAGATGAAATAGAGCAAAATAAGTACAAAGGAAGAAGAGATGAAAAATACTACAAAAGAAGAAAGGATGATAAAGGTAAGAAATTTTTTTATATTAGTGAAGAAAATACTAATAATGAATCTGAGAGTAATGATGATTAAGTTATCTATGTTGCTATAAAGAAGAGTCTGATGAAGATGATAAAATTGCATTAATTTTTTATTTGAACAAAAGTGATAGATGGATAATTGATAGTGGATGTTCCAATCATATGATTACTAATAAAGAATTTAAATTTTAAGATATTGGTCCATACAATGGTTGATGTGTTAAATAATGTTAATGGTATCCCATGTGTTATAAAAGGTAAAGACACTATTCAACTGCTCATAAGATAACATGTGAAAATATTTGCTAGTTTGAAGGACTTAACTATAATTTGTTGAGTGTTTCACAATAGAACAAGTCATGTTGCAAAGTTGAATTTCACAATAGAAAGGCCAAGATACATGATAGTGATGGTAAGCTAATTGGAACTAGTGAGTAGACAAATGACAACTTATTTTATCTAGACCTATCAGAAGAGACATGTATGTTTGCACAACAAGAAGATGCTTGGTTATGGCACAAAAGATTATTTTATGTAAATTTTGATAATATGGTGAATATCAGTAAGATGAAGAAAGAATTTCCTAAACTAATGAATCATGGCAATACTACATTTAAATAATGTCGATTAGGAAAGATGACCAAGTCTAGTTTTAAGAGCAAGATATATATGACTAATAATATTTTGGGATTGGTTCATACTGACCTATGTGGACCCATTGGTGTCAAAAGTTACCATGGAGATCAATATTTCATTCTATTTGTGGATGACTACTCTAGAAGGATGACGATGATGTTTCTTAAAGTTGAATCTAATGCGTCTTAGTTATTCAAGTGGTATTTAGGCAAAGCTGAAAAAGAAATAGGGAAGAGTCTGAAGTGTTTGAGATCTGACAAAGGTGGTAAATTCATTTCACATGAGTTCAACACATTCTACAATGAAAAATGAATTAAAAGACATATGTTAGAACCAAGGAACACTCCTAAGAATGGGATAGCTAAAAGAAGGAACATATCAATAATGAACTATGTAAGAAAAATAATGATGGAGAAAGCTATACCACATAAATATTGGAGAGAAGTAGTTAGTACTACTATTTATACCCTGAATAGAGTTTAAGTCAAGAAAGGTACAGATGCTACACCTTTTGAACTATTGTATGGTGATGCACCTAATGCTAAATATTTCAAAATATTTTGAAGTAGATTCTATATACCAAAAAAAATACGAACAGAAAACTTAATGCAAAGAGTGATAAAGGCATATTCCTTAGCTATTCCACAAAAATAAAATCTTATAAGTGTTTAAATTATAACACTAACAAAGTTATGGAAAGTGCAAATGTGAGAGTTGATGATTTTGTAGAAAAAGGTGATGCTTCATGTAATGAGGAACTTGAAGACTATAGTACATTAATCTATTTGGATGATGATGCTCCTAGCACTCAAAATGAATATACAAGTCAACCTATAAGTTCCCATTAGATAGGAAATGATGGAATGTAAATAAAAATTGCTAAATAGTATAGAGTGGGTGCTGAGCAGTAGGCTAAAGATGCTAAGTCATAGAAAGGAAATGTTGACCATTAGGTAGTGAATGATGGGCATTCAAAACCTGAACCAAAACCAAAACAAGCAAGATAAATTCAAACAAAAAAATTGTTCTAGATAAACTTGACCAAGAAAAAAGCTATGTGTTTTAGAAAAATATGTGAGAAGACATCATAAACTTGATCAAATCATTGGAGATGCTCAATCAAGTGTGATGACAAGGAGAAAACTCAAAGGTGAAAAATTCTTATTATGGGACTTTGAGCCTAAAATAGTTAAAGATGCTTTAGAGAATGAAGATTGGATAAAAGAAATGAATGAAGGAATTGACTAGATTGAGATAAATACTACTTGGACCTTAATGCCAAGACTTAAAGACAAAAATATCATTGGGAAAAAGTAAGTTTTTAGGAACAACCTCAATGAAAATAATGAAGTAACAAGAAACAAAGAAAGATTCATATGCAAGGTTAATGCATAAGAAAAATGAGTTGACTATGGGGAAAATTTTTCTCCTGTGGCTAGAATTGAAGGATTTAGAGCTTTGCTTGCATATTTAGCTTACAAGATTTTCAAGGTATATCACATGAAGGTCAAATCTACATTTTAAAATGGTATACTAGAGGAAGAAGTATACATTGAACAACTTGAAGGATTTGTAGATCCAGACAAGAGGAACATGGTATGTAAACTAAAAAAAGCCCTATATGGAGTGAAATAAGCACCAAGAGCATGGTATGAAAGGTTATATAATTTTTTTGTGAAAATTGGTTTTGAGAGGATAAATGATAACATAAATCTATATTTGAAGAATGGTAAGAATAATGAAGTATTGTTATCTAAGATATTTGTTGATGATATCATATTTGGGCCAAGAGAAGTATAATGTAAATCATTCACAGCTGAAATGAAAAAGGAATTTGAAATTTCTATGTTTGGTGAAATCAAATTATTTAATGGATTACAAGTATGTCAAATGAACTTTGGTATTTTCATTTCACAAACCAAATACATTAAGGAAGTATTGAATACTTTTGGTGTGGAAGATTCAAGGCTAGCGAGCACACCTATGTCTACATGACATAAGATATCTAATAATGATGATTCTAGTGATGTGAATGAGAGCCTATACAAATCCATTATAGTAAAAATACAATATGTTGTTCACAATAGACTAGATATTGCATTGACAATTGAAATAGTTGCTACACTTTTAGAAAATTCTAAAGAGAACCACATGATGGTTATAAAAAGGATAATGAGATATCTAAAAGGTACAAAAGGATATGGGTTATACTAGAAGAGAAGTGATAGATTTGAACTAAAGGTTTTCACTAACTTAGATTGGGCAGGAAATATTAATGACAAGAAATGTACTAGTGGAGGTACATTCTTTCTAGGAAAGAGATTGGTGGCATGGACAAGAAAGAAACAAAATTGTATTTCCCAATCAATAGCTTAAGTTGAGTATGTGGGAGTTGTAGTGAACTATTCAAATATAATGTGGATTGAGAAATTGTTGAAAGGCATGCAATAAGAGATTATAGATCTAGCAGTTATCCATTGTGATAACACAAGTTCTATTGAAATTTCAAAGAATCCAATTATGCACACTAAGACATAGAACATTGCTATCAAATATCACTACTTGAGAGAATCAATTCAAGACAAAGAAGTCAACATAGAATATATGAATACAAACTGACAAACTATAGACATATTCACAAAACCATTACCTAAACATGCTCATGAATATCTCAGAGGTAAATTAGGGGTTGTTCCCATAACTAAGGATAATTAGGAAGCCAAGGTGCATGGCATCACATGTTGAAAACATAACATTCTACAAAACAGTGCAATACAACTCTGCTTTAGGGCATGCCTAAGGTAGAATACTTTAGTACAACATAAAAGATCATTCGTAGACAGATGATAAGTATCATCTAGACATGAAAACTATACATAATTTAGGTGTATGAAGACTTTGAAGCTGGGACATCTATACATCTTTGGCATTGTTTTCAAAGAGGGAGAGATTGAGATTACTGATAGAGAAAAATATTGAAGAAGAAATAGGGAGATACTGTAAAGAGAGAGAATCATGAAAGACAACTCACTAACATAGGAAGTCTAAATTTTTTAATGGATGAGAATCAAAATGAAGCTAAGGAAGTGAAATCTTTTGAATTGTATGGTAACTAAGTTATTGTTAATATTTCAGCTATTTGAGATGTCACCATCAATGCCAAAGAGGGAGATTTCTAGAAACATACAATTGGAACAATTGTTGTTTTTGTTAGAAAAAATAGTCCACCAAGGTAACTTGAGGGGGGGGGGGGGGGGGTTTGGTGAATCCGTTATACAATAATTAAAAAAATTGTCAACTTTAAACAATCTTATTCATTCAACCAAAGTAAACAACAACCATAACAAGATGCACATAGAAAATTACACTAGATATGTTAACTAAGGAAACCCTTGATCAGAGGGAAAACCCTAGTGGGAATGATGCCCACAGGATGATGTACTAATAAAAATATTCCTTGTTAGAGGATGGACCCTATTAGGTGTCTATTACATCATTTAGTACATATGAGTCCTTGTTAGGAGACTTCGAATCCTTGCTAGAAGATTCCAACCCTGTTAGGAGTTGTGCCAACCCTATTAAGAGTTGTAGAAGATAGAAGGACCCACTGTCCAAATAGATTCTAGGGAAAGACCACTAAACTCATTGCCCAACTAATCTCTCAACTATTCCTTGTAGAATAATTGTATGTACTACACTTTAACTTCTTTCCTCTATCCTATCAACCAAACCAATCACTATTAGACCTTGTAGACTAGGTCATGAACCTTGAATCCAAGTATCAAACTTCAAATCATACAATAAGACCTTGGCAATGAAGTTTCCTTCACTTCGTCTCTACTCTACTTATCTTTACATTCTGCACTTTTTGTTTCTTACAATCATTCACATTTATCTCTACAAGATAAAGGAAAATTTCCTTCCTTATATTGAATCCATAAAATAATTTCCTAAGTTGGTTGTTACACTTTCTCAGTTAATTATTAGAGGACCACAATAAGAACACATTACACTTAGAAACAACATTAATCTTTCATCTTGTAACTTGAATAAATTTTTGTACATGTATCACTATGACGAACAATATTAGCCACGTCATCTCCAACATATAATTTTCACATCTTTAACTTTAGCATCCCAGAATAAAAAATCTGCTAAGTGATATAACAAGTTTATCAGAACATGCCTCTATAAACTCTATCTCATAATGGTCTTCACTAAAAATTCTTCCAAACTTAATATCTTATGCTTTCAAGGTTAGCTACATATATTAGACACATAGTATAATCTCCTTTTAAACTTGCTACTGAAAGTACTCAAAAATCTATCTATACCAACTTGATCTTTACTATTCTTCTTTTGTCAGATACCATAGAAAATTTCTATGTTGACATCAATGACAAACATAATCATGAATGTAACAGATCATCATGATAATTATCTAATCATGTTTCTACAATACTCCCCCATAAGAATTTCATCACCATTTGTGCTTCCAATAGCTTTTCATTGATGTCAAGTATATGGATGAGACATATTGTTACCCAATATAAATTTCATATATATTTGATTGATGAAGAGGATTTGAGAGTTACTCATAAACATAGTACCTAGAGGAAAGGTTGAAGTTATGAAAATGAGTTATAGTGGACATTTAATTAGATAGACTTATAAAGAAAATTAATTATCTATGTCAAGGAAGCTAAGCCTAACCAAGAAAAAGAGTTAAATACTAAGGAGTGTCGAGTAATGCTAGTGTCAACTGAGCCTTAGTTAGTGCTAAGAAAATCTATTGTTGATAAATCATCAACATCGATTGAGAAAGTTAGTTGATGTCAAGCTAGACAGTTTAAACATTGACTAATTATTTTAGTATTGACCAAGTGTCAGAATTCAATTGTTGTCAAGTGATAGTAAAAAAAATTAAAGAACTCATAAGATCAAGCTGACTCAGTTGATTTCTTGGGAGAAGTAAAAAATATTGAAGATAAGATTGATGAGTTGGATCATTAAATTCAAGGAAGTGATTAGGAAAAGACCTAACTGAAGGATTCTAGAGAATTCTCTAGAGTATGATCAAGATGATGTACATATACATTTAATCAAGTTGAATCTAATTGTAAACCCTAAGATCTATGATGGATGTACAAAATGGTAAAACACACATTGCCTATTTAAGGAGGTATAGACTCAAACAAAAGTAGCACACACAAAAAGACACAAAGGATCAAGCGGTGTGAGTATGTATGTGAAAGAAGCCATATAGAGAAAGATTGATTGAATACACACAAGTGGGTGGATGTGAAGGTAAAAGAGAAAGCTTGTAGATGTGATGTTCTTGTTGATTAGTAAATTTGAGAAGAAGGCTTAAGTGTTGATGAGAAGAGTGGACTAATTTCTTGAAGGGTGTCCAAGTAGATCAAGGTCAGAGATGACAATGAAAGGATTATTAGTGAACCAACATAAGGACCGAACTGAGATCTGAACTAGAAAAAGTGAGTTGTAATCACACAGATCAAAACCTATTGCTTTATTTCTTATCATTGTAAGTAGTTTGTATTGAAATTCTTTCAACAGAAGTTGACCTAATAGTCATCTAAAGACTTAACAATCTATGTGAATCTTTTAACTAGATGACATTCTAAATGGAATGATCAAAATCCTCTTACAAGGCCACTCTTAATAGGGTGATTAAATCCTCTAACTAGATCACCTTTAATAGGGTGGGCTCCTAATAGAGCTCACTTTGAAAGAGTGAAAAGAGTGACATGTTGTTGGTAGTTTTTCCCAAATTAGGTTTCCACGTAACATCATAGTGTTCAACTTTGATGAATTTCTTATGAATTTTTTACATGTGTTGATGTTTTGAACTTTTCATTATGCAATGCAAGTTAAGTTTATGATAGTTTTACTATAGTGATTGAGCAACAACGAGATATATAAGATAAGTAGAATAGTGACATATTTAATGTTTAAATGTTCAAGTGGTACATATAGACCTTGAGTAACTAATTCACCCTCCGCTCTCAGCCATTCCAAACATTTCTAACAATTGACTTGAACAAGTTATTAGAAATAAAGAGCTAGGTGTTACCACAAGAAAAAGACTCAAATGGGGTACATTCTTACTTTGTTAGTTTGAGCCCAAACCTATGAAAGATGATTTGGAGAATAAAGAAATTGAATGGATTAAAAATAGTAAAACATGGACCCTAGCCCCTAGACCTAAAGACAAAAATGTTATTGGAACCAAGTGGATTTGCAGGAACAAGATAAATAAAAAAGTGAAGCACAAGGAACAAGGTTAGATTGGTATGCAAAGGATATGCACAAGAGGAAGGTGTTGACTATGGGGAAACATTTTCCCCTATAGAAAGACTAGAAGAATTTAGAACAGTGGTTGTATATTCTTATTATAAATGATTTAAGGTATATCAAATGGATGTCAAATCTACATTTCTAAATGGGATACTTGAAGAAGTCTACATAGAAAAACTTGAAGGATTTATAGATCTAAACAAGAAGAATATGGTGTGTAAGTTTCACAAAGCTTTATATGGCTTTAAATAATCCCCTAGAGCATGGTATGAAAGAATACACAAACTATTTGGCAAAGATTAGTTTTACAAGAACAAATGATAACAACAATCTATATTTGAAGAATGGTGAGAACAATGAGGTATTTTTATTTGACATTTTTGTTGATGATATAATCTTTGGAGGAAATTAATAATTACTCAAATCATTTACTAATGAAATGAAGAAGGAATTTGAAATGTCAATGTTGGGTGAGATCAAATTCCTTGTTGATTTGCAAGTGTATCAAATGAAGCAAGGTATCTTCATTACTCAATCAAAATATATCAAGGAGATACTAAAAACTTTTGGGATGGAAGATTCAAAACTAGTGA
This sequence comes from Cupressus sempervirens, assembly GCA_028749045.1. Classification (NCBI taxonomy): domain Eukaryota; kingdom Viridiplantae; phylum Streptophyta; class Pinopsida; order Cupressales; family Cupressaceae; genus Cupressus; species Cupressus sempervirens. The sequence goes on along the minus strand of CM053793.1, from coordinate 756,850,245 downwards.
GTATACCTATGGTTACTAGACACAAACTTTAAAAGAATGATGATTCTATTGATTTGACCCAGATATAATATAGATCAATGTTTGGTAAACTACAATGTGTTGTTCATAGCATACCTTATATTGCATTAGTAGTTGGGACAGCTTCAAGATTTTATGCAAGTCCTAAGGAAAATCACATGATGGTAGCGAAAAGGATACTGAGATATCTAAAAGAAATAGAAGACTATGGATTGTATTATAAGAAAAAATGAGAGACTTGAATTTAAGATATGTACTGATTTGGATTGGGTAGGAAATGTTGATGATAGGAAGAGATCAAGTGGTGGTTCATTCTTTCTAAAAAAGAGACCAATTTCATGGGCACACAAGAAACATAATTGTAGTTCCCAACCAATAGTTGAAGCCAAGTATGTGGCAACAACAATAAATTATTCAAATATCATATGGATTAATCAATTGTTGAAAGGTATGAAGGAAGATATTAGTAATCCATTTATTATCTATTGTGATAAAACAAGTGTTATTAATGTATCAAAGAGCTATATTATGCACACAAAAACAAAGCACATTGCTATGAAGTATCATTACTTGAGAGAGCTAGTTCAAGACAAAGAAGTGAAATTGGAATAAGTTACTATTAAATAACAAATTTCTAGCATATTCACTAATGCTTAACCTAAGGATGGTCATGAATATCACAGAGGTAAACTGGGGGTGAATCCCATAGACAAAGCTATTTAAGCTATAGTGAAGCATTTCATAAAATGTGTTGATCAAGCTATCTTACACATTGATGCATATAGTTCTACTTTAGGAGTTCCCTAAGGTAATAGAAAATAAGAATGAAAAAATAATGGATCAGTCATATGAAGATGATAGGTGAAGAATTCAGAGATGACATGAACATATCTACATGATCAAGATGCATGAGGTAGAAACAATATCTTTGGCATTATTGTCAAAGAGGGAGGGATTATCTAAGACACCAAGAGGTAAATATTATCTAGGTTATCATGAAGAAGAAGAAATCATGAGGGAGATATTATTAGAGAGTTACAAATAAAGATGAAAGTGGGAGATAATGAAAGATGGAATAGATATCCAAGTAAGATGGAGTGACTACTTAGAGGGAGTTTTATAAGACTAATGATGTTCTAAGATTTATATGATAGAAACAAAATTAGAAGTGAGAATCATAATGAAACTATGGATATTAATAAATATTTGAAAAATTTAGGGAATTTCTCAAAGATAGTAAAAGTTTTGGATTTTATGGTAACTTGAAGTATTCCTAAAAAAAATTAGAGGTGTTTCCATCAATGTCAAAGAGGGAGATTGTTGGAAACTATAATTGGAACAATTATTGTATTATTATTCATGTCAAACCTATTTGTGAGACTATTTTCTATTTGGTCTAAGTGTCATGTCTATTTTATTGATGAAGATGATTTGAGAAGTTGTTCATAAAAAATAATCTAGAGGATAGGTGGAGTTATAAAAAGGAAACTAAAAATGACACTTGGTTAGCTGGACTTTGATAAGATAGATTGATTGTTTAAATCATGTTGCAAGAGGAGAAGAAAATAATGTTCAATTCTTGAAAGTGTGAACAAAGTTAGATCAAATGCATAGGCTTGACTAAGAAACAAAATAGAATACTAAATAATATTGAAGTAAATGTTGAGTGATGCTAGTGTCAAGTGAGCCATAGTAAGTGCTGAGAAAAATTAGCGTTGACCAAGGATCAGTATTGACCGAGTGATGGTGCATATGCTGAGCAAGAACTTTAATAATGATTGAGTAACCTAGTGTTGATTGAATATTAGAATAGAGTGTTGGCCAAGGAGTAACATTTTCAAGGTTTCTAAGGAATCATAATTTCAAGCTAACTAATTTGATTTATAAGAACATGGGAAGTGTGTTGAAGATGAAAATTGATGAATTGGATCATTTAATATTAGGACATGGTTAGGTAAACAATCTAAGATATGGATTCCAAGAGAAGTTTCTAGAAAAGAAGAGAAAAATGTTGGCAAACATATACATTATATTTAATGGATTGAATCTTAAACCCTAAGATCTATAATGTTGGTTAAGTGGAAAAAGATTATAATTAACTAGTTAAGGGGCATAAGGGAAAACCTTCATGATACCCAGGAATATTCCAGAGATTTGGAACTATTGCTGATGTTATTGATAGGTGAATATAAGTAGAAGGCTGAATCGAGTTGAGAAGAAGTGAAGAGTGATTACTTAAATGGTTGTCAAGTGAATTAGAAAACTAAGATGGAAATGGAGGCCCAAAAGTGAATTTTTAAATCAGAACTAGAAAAAGATCTATACATGCAAAGTGAGTTATACATAACAGATCAAAACCTGATGTTACTTTCTAACCATTGTGAATAGTATTTGAAATTATTTAATCAAGGTTGACCTAACAGTCATAGTGGCTTAGTCATATGCAAATCCTTTAATAGGGTGACATTATAATGAAATGTTGTAAAGTCATCAAACGATTAACTTATTTAACAAGGTCACATTTAATCATGTGTATTGTAACTATTAAGGTTAAGCTATATGATTTGATATTTTCTTAAAAGAGTAAAAGATTATATGTCCTGATTTAGCCCCCTCTTAGTATCTTACTTTACCATTAGACTTCTAATAATTAGTATTAGAGATGAGTTATCTTATAAGAAGGATAACCACTTTAGAGTTAAAATATTCAAGATGGAGGCCTAGAAGTTAGGAAAGATCATTGAAAATAACAAGCTTGATATACAACTTGCACTACAATAGCTTGAGAAAACAAGAGAAGAACTAAATTTAAATCTCTAAAAAGAAAGAAGGAGATGGGAATTCAATAGAATGGTACATAATATTAGGAGGAAGACATTTAAGTTTTACTTGGTGATGGAAATTCTAGTGAAAGTGATGCAGCAATAGCAAGTCTATTGGAAAGGAAAAACACACTAAATGAAGAGATAAGAGGACTAAAGAAAGAACATGAAATCCAATCAATAATACTATGTTAAGTGACTTAGTAGAAAAATAAATTTGAGGAAGACAAGACAATGGTTAATGATGACAAGAGGAAAATGGCCACAAGACTTGATGAAAGGAGAACTCATGTGCAGAAACATACACACAAGAAATTTGATATGCTCAACCAACTTCTAAGAGTAAATCAAGAACTTAATAGGAAGGATGTGGAGATTAAAAATTTGAAATCCAAGAATGAGTATCTAATGAATGAGTTGAGATATGAAAGGGAATTCATTGTAAGTATGAATAAACCCAAAGAAGATGTGAGATACTATGAAGAGATGATGAGATCACATAGAATACCTCATGACACCTCTAGACTAGGCTATACTAAGAACCTATCATATAATTAGGATGGAGAATCATCAAAGAGTGAAGAATAAAGGAATCCAAAGCCAAAGAACAACAAACCTACATGTTATCATTGTGAAAAGCTAGGTCACACATAAAATATTTGTGGAAGAAAGATTGGTAAGAAAAACCTTAAGCCCAAATTCTTGGATATTGTAATAATTGTAAGAAGAAAGGACATCAAGCACATGAGTGTAGACCAAAAGTTAGTAGTACATCAGTTGCACCTGTATTTGAAGGATATTGCTATAATTTTCACAAGTACGGACATAGAGAACAAGATTGCAAATCAAGGGCAAAACCTAAGTGGACATCCATGAAGAAAGTAAATGAACCTAAGCAAGGTAACTCATACAATTGAGTTTAGAATACATGGAATAGTTATCATTTATATGGTGAATATGGTCATGTTGTATAAAATTGTATTAGGACACACTTCAAAGGTAAATCTAAGAGTTGGATGAATGGAAATATTGTTTTTTATAGCTGTCACAATATTGGACATTTGAGAAGGAACTATAGAACCTAAGAACTAGCACCTCACAATGAACAAAATGAAGGTAAAGTTAATATTGATGTAAAACATACAAGAAACCTAATGAATCAAACTAGGATGAAGAAGGAAGATGAATGCAAAAACAAACCTAATGAACTTGAGATCACCCAATCTAATGGATCAAGTGATCACATGAATTCAAACTAAGTAAAGAAGGTATGTAAGGAATTGTATTTCAAATTATATATCTTACATAAGTTCCTAACATATGATATGTTGAACTCCATATTTGCATAAGACAAGATGCATTAAGATAGATCTACAGTGTGAACCAAGAAAAGGATACCTGAACATAGTTGGAGCACAATTGGTGTCAAGCATTAGTATTGATGTTAGTTGTGACCGAGTTATACTATTGACAAAGATCTCATATTGACCAAGTTGATATGATTAATTGAGTTGAGATTAAGAATTGCAATACAATTGTGACCAAATTAAGGCATGACCAAGCAAGCAAAGTGGAGAATAGTGGAATTTTTTTATAGTGATTGATGTGAAAACTATGTTACATCTACCTAAGTATGGACCACTAATGGAAGACCTAATTTGACCATTTGAATTGAAAATGAAGATTTTTTGGTTCATTTTTTATTCTCCTAATAATTAATAACTTTTAGAGATGATACCAAGGCAATTGTAGAGAAATTTGTGCAAAGTTTGCAAAGATCTAAGTGTGTGCCATCGACAAAGTGAATCAAAGTGTAGAAGATTTTTTTTGCTAAGCTACATATAAGATTGTGAATAAACCCTAAGTCAATGAAATAGAAACCACTTCATTTACAAGTATAAAGAAGCAAGAAATTGACATTAGTAATACACAATTAGTTAACAATGATTCTTTGCTACATGCAAATTATAATGATGTACCTAAAATTACAATGAAGGGAGACTCTATGGGTGCTCTATCATTCATTCCATCTAAGGTGATAATGATATATGATTTACAACCTTGTTATATGTACAAAATTGCTGAAGTGGGAGATTATGAGATAAGAATGGCTTAAGAAGAAATTTTGAAGAAATTTCAAAATCATTGTTGAGAAAGAATAAACTTGTGCCTTGGATTTCCTAAGGAATTTCAAAATTGAATGGATTAAAGTTGTGCTTAGCCAAATTCATTATATGTAGTTCTGATTAGAAACTAGACTAGTCAGGATGAGAAAGGAAATCATTCATGTCATGACTAGATACCCTATGTGCGATTGAATAGAGATAATGCCATGCTAGAGACAAGAGGTAATTGAGGGTAACACAAAGGCAGTATGGAATGGAAGAGGATCAAGTATCACAACCATTGAAGACCCTCTTATACAGTTTTCCATTTGAGTGATTACACACAAATTTTATTAGGTGAGCCAACTCAATAGTTTACCATGCATAGAAGTTTACCAAGCATGGAAGATTGTTAAGGACTATGAATATGACCTTTCCAAATTACAATGAACTAAATTGGTTGAGAATTTGGTTTCCATTAGTAAGGAAAAGAACTCTATGTGTTAGCTTTGATCACTTATTATATTTATATTCTTTAATGTTTTGAATAATCTCCCTAGAATTGGTGATGTGGCATGGGAAAAAGGAAAACTAGTGACTAGGTAGATTGGTAATTTCATTTGGAAAATTGGTAAGAATTTTCATAATGTAAAGGATAGTTATTTTGAAGGTTTCAAACAAAAGCTAAAAAAGAAAACAAGGATCCCTAAGGCACCACTTGACAAGTATTATGGTGATGTATACTTTCTATTTGATACTAATAACACATATGTTTTTGTAAAGGGTGCCTAGGGTAGTATGGTTGAGACTATTCCCCTATGAAATCAATATAGATGAACTAACTGATGCCAACACTACATTGTTGGCCAAAAAGGTTGATTCAAAGGCTAAGCCATTTGAAAAATATGAGGTTGTAAAGGAAAAGATCACTTTAGAAGTAAAGGCTTCTCCTATGAATAAAAGGAGAAAGAAGATGATTGAAGATTTGGAAGGAAAATTAGGTGAAGGAGATGAAAAGAAAGTGCCCCTACAAATCACTCAAGGTCTAGGACAAGATTGAAGTTGTGACAAAGATGAAGAGGAGAAGGAAGGTGATGTTGAGAAGAGAGGGAAACAACTAGTGGTTTTTGAAACTAAGGAAAGGAAGGGTAGAAAAGTCATTTTTTTAAGGCCAAAGGTTATGCAAAGGTTGAAGAAGACTATGCTTAGAAATGCGCCTACCCTACTCCTCCTAGCTAGTCTAGACCAAGGACTAGAGTTGTTACCATAGTAGCTACACTAGAGCCTATAAGGAAAGCACTAGTGAAAATCACAAGGACAATAAAAGGTAAGAGCCCAAAGAAGAGAATATCAAAGGCTGAGAAAAGTCATGAGAAGAAGAGACCTTGAAGAAAATTAGTTGTTAAATGAGATGATGAGGTAGAAAGGACCGAGTCAAATGAATTGAGCTTATTTCAAATATTACCAAGGAAAGAACCTAAAGAAATTGAAAAAGTATGTGTATAAATAAGGAGTTTAGTTGGTTTAACTATTTTTAAGCATGTAAAATATGAAAATTTGGATAAAATTGATAAAGAGAAAGTAGTGCAGGCAATAGTGGATATGATGGTGAATTTGAAGTATACAACAATAGAGTTAGGAAAAGAATTGCTAAAATAATTGTACAATAAAATTGATCAAAAATTAAAATGGGAATTGACTACTAAAAATAAAATGAGACAGACTACATTGGCCAAGGTCATGCTATATTTAAGGAAACATCATCCTGTATGACAATTTTAGTGAAAGAATATGCAAAGAAATTTGTGCCAAATATAAGGGCATACAAAATTTTGAGGAATAAAATTGAGGATGTCATACAAGAAAGAAAAAAATGTTTCAAAGATTTTTTTTGGATTGATGGCTACTACTGAAGAGGAAGAAGAAAAGGAAGCTGACAGAGTTAAATTGAAAAATAAAGAAGATATTTACTTTGACATCAAGCAACTTTTAGATATTGTCCAGTAAATGACACAAGAAATTGTAAAGTGAACTAAGACTACTATAATTGAAGATGAGTCACCAAAAGATAAAGTGAAAAATGTGACTACTTGTGAAGAGTAGTTGAAAAATATTATGAATACCAAGAAAGATAAATAACAAGATTTGACATCTATTGGGGATATATTGACTGAGATCAATCCTATAATTACGCAAATACTAGTGGAGACAAAGATAAAACTCAAAAGGTAATAGTCACTATAATATAAAAACCTATAGTTACTATTGATTACAATGCACTATTACTAGAAAATAAAACTATAATAGATGGCAACCAATGGAGTGTGTCAACAGTTGAAGAGGAAAGGGAAGAAGAGCTTGATAAGGAAGATCCAATCAAACAATGTAACATTGAAGAAGGTAAAGAGAAATAAAATATCTAAATTTCTCAAGCAGAAAAATATACTAGAAGTGACATAAAACCACTAGTCTTAGGACCTCCTAGTGAGTGAATACCATAAGAACCGAGGAAAATAGATATGAGCTGAGGGAGGCAGAGGTCACTCTTATGATAGTTCAAAGACCAAGTGTGGATTTCTCATCTCACACCATACATATAGCATAGTTGTGTTCTAGTACTCTTGATTCTAGGGAAAGAAGCTAATGGAGAAAGTTAAACAATTATCCTAGGGAATCAAAGGGAAAATAGTTACCTTTGATGAGGATATTGTCATACCTAACTGGCATAAGTCCATTGTAATCTAAGCAAACAAGATAAAAAGGGAGCACCATAAGAAACAAGTTCTATTAAAAATAAAATATATCATTTTGAATACAATTTATTAATGATTTAGTTGAACAAGCACCCGTTCTTGATAAATTAGTACATATTGTAGATAAAATAAATGAGCTAGATATTTATGTTGAACAAATCTTACTGGAGAGAGCCAAGAAGAGATATGATAAAATATTAATGGAGAAAGTCTTAGCTGAGATAGGTGTAAATATGGAACTCAGCTATCCAACAAGGCTACTAATGTCAAGAAGGAAATACCACAATTTAAGTCTTTATTTCAATTTTTTTTAATATATCTGTATTCATGAAGAAGGTAAGAGAATAGATGGATAAGATTGATTTAGACATGTAGTAGAATGCAGGTACCTTGACCTCTCATTCTAGTACTAGGTCTTTAGATTTCTCCAAAATAAGATTTTTGCAAACCAAGAAGTTTGAATTATTGCATTAAGGGGAGAGATACAAGTTGAGCTACTAAAAATACAAGATTTTCTAACTTGACATTTGGTATTCGTGCAGAAGTACATTATGATTGATAAAGATTTAATTCATAACAATCAATAATTATTCATTGGAGATAATATGGTCCATTTATTGTGATGTGGAGCCTTATCAAACTTAGAGGTTTATTTGGCATAGTTTTCACCCCATATTATTTCTACAGGGGTTTGGGGGCAACACCCCCAAGATGGTGTCAAGAAGTAGTGCCCCTATAGGGTCCTATGGTCCTTGTATTCTAAAAGGAATTGGTTGTTATTTTTCTATTGGATGACTTATTCTAGCCCTAATTTTGTAAGAGGTAAAAATAATTGTATAAAATGGCTTAGGTTTAGGTATCTTTTATCATGTGTGTGATGCAACAATTGCTTCTTGTAGCAATATTGAGTTTTAAGAGATTTCATATTTTAATTAGGTTGTAATCATAAGATCATAATAATATTGGACTTGATATTTGGTAGACATAGCCCAGGGTTAGGGTGAACCATGTTAAATTGTGGCATCTTGTGTTCTCTTCTATGTGATTTATTATTTCCTTGTATTGTTTATAGTTACATGTAATTGTTATTTTTGTCTATGGTTAATCCTAAAAAGTTGTATTAGAGATAGATGGTAAACATTTTTATTCTTTTTTGTTTATTAACCAAACCATCATCATTTTTTCTTTTAGCGATCCTTTATAAGAAGGTGTCACAATTGAGTGGGAGTGATGGCAGATAATGGTAAGCTGAAGGTGGAGAAGTTTAATGTGAAATTTTTTTAGTTATGGAAGATGCAAATGGGGGACTATCTTTATCAAGAGGACTTATGGAAGCCATTGGAAGAAAAGGTGAAGAAATAGAGAAGTATGAAAGATGAGGACTAGGAGATTTTAGATAGAAAGGCACTTAGAAGCATCTAATTATGCTTGGCACCATCAAGGACATTTAACATTACAAAAGAAAAGATGACAGAAGAGTTGATGCAAACCCTAGCAAAATGTATGAAAAGCCCTTCCCTTCAAATAAGGTATTTCTCATGAATAATTTATTTAGAATGAAGATGGCAAAAGGTGGATCTGTTGTGGATCATTTAAATGAGTTAAATACTATTACTAGTCAGTTATTTTTTGTTGGTATTAATTTTGATGAAGAAATTAGGGATTTCTTGATTTTGTGTTCTTTTCCTAAAAGTTGTAATGGCTTGGGAATGGCTTTGAGTAATTCTATTTCTAGATCTAATACCCTAAAATTTTATGATGTGATTGGTCTTATTCTGAGTGAGGAAACTCATAGAAAAACCTTAGGTGGATGTACATTAGGAAGTTCTTTGAATGCACAAAGTAGATGACTAAGAGAGGAAAGAATTCTAGAATTCATGGGAAATCAAGAGGAAAGTCAAAGGGGGAGAGGTCTCAATCTAGAGGACTAGGAGATTCTTAGTACTATAGTAAAGTAGGGCATAAGAAGAAAGATTGTTTGACTCAAAAGGATAATGAAGGAGATAAACCAAAAGGGAACAAAGAGGAAAATATGGTAAGTAACAAATCTAAAGAGGATGCTTTTCTTCTTTCTTTAGAGAGTGTTGATGAATTATGGATTTTAGATTCTCGTGCTTCATTTCATGCTACACCTCATAGAGGTTATTTTATTGATTACATCCAAGGGGGTTTTGGACTTGTTTATTTAGGGGATAATGAACCTTGTCAAATTTTTGGAAAAGGGAAAAATTAAGATTAATTTTTAAAATGGGAATCATTGGCTACTACATGAGGTAAGACATGTTCCAACATATAGTAGGAATTTAATTTTAGTAGTAGAACTCACTGATGTGGGTTGTGTAGTTACTTTTAATGATAAAAACTAGGAGGTTTGAAAAGGTTCCTTTATAGTAGAAAAAGGTGTAAAATTAGGCACCTTATATCTTTGTACAAGTCATAATATTCCTTCTACTTTGATTGTTTTATTAAAAAACAAATGTTTAGGAACAATTGTTATAAATAATCAAGGAGAACAAACTATTTTTTTAGATTCTAATATAATGCTATGGAAACATAGACTTGGGCACATGAGTGAGAAAGGTATGAAAGTAATCCATTCAAATAGAGTTTTACTAGGTTTGAAATGTGTTAGCATGGATTTCAATGAAAGTTGTGTGTATGGAAAAAAAAGAGAGAGTGAGTTTTGTAAAGAGTGGGAAGGAAAAAAAAGGTGAGAGATTAGAGCTTGTACATACATATGTATGGGGACCAGCTCAGGTATCTTTTCTTGGTGGCTCTCATTATTATGTTACATTTATTGATGATGCAACTAGAAAAGTATGGGTTTATTTCCTTAGACATAAATCTGATGTATTTAAAACTTTTAAGAAATGGAAATGCTTGATTGAAAATGAAGTTAGTAAGAAATTAAAATATCTCAGATTTGATAATGATGGTGAGTATTGTAGTTATGAATTTGAAAATTATTGATCCACTAATGGTATTCATAGACAAAAAAAACTATTCCAAGGACTCCACAGGTAAATGGAGTGGTTGAATGCATGAACAAGACTATAATGGAGCATGCAAGGAGCATGAGGTTACATAGAAGGTTTCCATTAAACATGTTGGTAGAGGCTATAAATAATGTCATATATTTGATTAGTAAAGGTCCCTCTACTCCTTTGGTTGTGGTATTCTAGAGGAAGCATGGACTGGTAAGAAAGTGAGTTTTTTTTCCTTAAATCTTTCAATTGTGAAGCATTTTCTCAAATAGATTCTAAAAATAGAACCAAACTAGAAGCTAAGTCAAAGAATTGTGTATTTTTTAGATATGGCATTGATGAATTTCATTATAGGCTTTGGGATTTTGAAAATCATAAAATTATAAGAAGAAGGGATGTCATATTTAATGAAAAAGTGTTGTACAAAGATCTATTGCAGCAAGATGAGAAGAAAGAAGATGATTATGTAGTGCTAGATGATACTCCAAAATATGATGTTCCAAAAATTCCTCATGATCTGGAATAATTGCAAGCACAAATAGCACACACCACAAAGATTTTTAGATGGTCAACAAGGCTTAGTAGACCTCTACAAAGATTTTCTCCTTCTTTGTACTCTATTTTACTAATAGATTCTAGTGAACTTGAATGTTATGATGAAGTTGTGTAGGTGGATACTAAGATTCAGTGGGAGTCTGCAATGGCAAATGAAATGGACTCCTTGCTGAAAAATAAGACTTAGGACTTATGCAAGTTTCCTATAGGTAAATGAGCTTTACTGAATAAATGGGTCTATAGGTTGAAAGAAGATGATGGAGGTAAGAAAATATTTAAATTTAGTTTAGTTGCAAATGGATTTGCATAGAAAAAGAGCATTAATCTTGATGAGATATTCTCTCACATGTTGTAAAAATGACTTCTACCATACTATTTTAAGTATTTTGGCTATTGAAGATTTGCATTTGGAGCAACTTGATGTTAAAAGAACCTTCCTTCATGGTGATTTGAATGTATGAATGTGTGTGTGTGTGTGTGTATGTGTGTGTGTGTGTGTGTGTGGCATAGCCACAGGGATTTGAGGTCAACTTAGTGGAAAATTGAAAAAATAAAATTATATGGCTTGAAGCAAGCACCTCAACAATAGTATCTAAAAATTGTTAGTTAAATCCCTGTGGCTATGCCACACACACACACACACACACACACACACACACACACACACACATATGGCATAGCCATAGGGATTTGAGGTCAAAGGTAAGGAGAACGTAGTGTACAAATTGAAAAAAAAAAAGTTTATATGGCTTGAAGCAAGCACCTCGAAAATGGTATCTAAAATTTGATAGTTTTGTGCATCAGCATGGATACAATAGGTGTCATTTAGATCATTGTGTTTATATTAAGAGGTTGGATGGTGAAAAATACATTATTTTATGTTTATATGTTGATGATATGCTTGTAGCTAGGTCTAACATGGATCACATTAAGGAGCTAAAAAGCTAGTTAGCACATTCATTTTCTATGAAGGATTTGGGGTAGAAAAACAAATCCTTGGTATGAAGATTTGCAAAGATATGAAGAATAGGAAACTAAAATTATCTCAAGCTAGTTATATTGCAAAGGAGTTGCAATGTTTCTCTATGGAGAATGCTAAATTTGTTAGCACACCTTTACTTGGTTATTTGAAGTTGACTAAAGAGTTGTTTCCAAAGACACAAGAAGAGGAGGATAAGATGTCCAAGGTACATTATGCTTTAGCTATAGGAAGCTTGATGTATGTTGTGGTATGTACAAGGTGAAATATTACACATGTAGTGGGAGTCATTAGCAGGTATATGAGTCATCCAGAGCTTGAGCATTAGAATGTAGTAAAATGGATTCTTAGCTATTTGAGAGGAACATCCAGTAAGTGTCTACATTTTGGGGGGTGTACTACTGATTTATAGGGATATGTTGTCTTAAATTTGGTAGGGGATATTAATATCAAGTGGAGTAATACAAGTTATATATTTACTATTGGTGGGGCAGTAGTGAGTTGTGGTTCTCAGTTGTAGAAGTTTAATGTTTTATCCACTATAGAGGCAGAATATGTTGATGCAATAGAGGTAGCCAAGCAAATTACATGGCTTTAGTCCTTTTTGGAAGAATTGGGACACCATCAGAAGGATAATTATTTGTTTATAGATAGTCAGAGTGTCATTCATCTTGTGAAGAATTCTACTCTACATTCAAAGAAAAAACACATACAATTGTAGTACCATCTCATTCCGTTAGTTTTGGATGATGGACAGTTAAAGCTAGAAAAGATGCATATAGATAAAAATCCAACATATATATTTACAAAGCTATTAATAAGGATGAAGCTAAATTACTCTTCAACTATGGTTTGTATTCTAGACTAAATAGAATATAAGAACAACAGAGTCTAGGGAGGTTTAATCTAGTGGGAGCTCAATGTGGTAGCAATATTGCTATAGGATTAGTCTCTGAGTAGAAGATTTTTGTTTACTATGGAGCCTGATCAGTCTCCAAGTGGGAGATTGTTAGTTTGTGGTGACTGATCAGGGAAATATTATACATACTCTACATGTTGTAACTCTAAAGCATAAAAAATCCATGTACAAAAGGGCTTAGAGTCAGGTATCTTTTATCATGTGTGTGATGCAATGATTGCTTCTTGTGATGATATTGAGTTGTAAGAGATTACAAATTGTAATTAGGTTATTATTACTAGATCATAATAATAATGGGCTTGTTGTTTGGTGGACATAGCCCAGGGTTTGGGTGAGCCACATTAAATCTTGGTGTCTTGTTTTCTCTTTTGTGTGATTTATTATTTTCTAATATTGTTTATATTTGCATGTAATTGTTATTTCTAACTGTGGTTAATCCTAACATACATATGTTGAAGAATGGAAACATTACATTAAGAGAAGGCAAGAATATATTAACATATTAATGGAAGAAAGAGGTGCAAAAGAGAAGTACATTCACTCAAAGTCAAAGAAAATTACAGTGACATGGTATGCAATACAACTACTATAGAAATAAAGAGAGATTGACTGACCCTTTATAAGAGTTAAAAAATTTTCCTTTATAGCTTAGGCATAATTGAGAAGACTTCAACTAAAAATCTATAATTCAACCACTATCTTCAAGTAGTGGAGAACAATAATTGTTGATCTGAGGAAGATTTGATCGGATGCACAACCCAACACAAAAAACCTGATCATTTACATACAAGTTGGGCCTTAAAGAGAAAAAAATGATGACCATAACTACTCTGACTAGTAGATGGATAACCATGGTGGTGGTAGAGTGAAATTTTCATCTATTAGGTGTCAAGAACACTACTAAAAGTGGCTCATGGTTGGCCAAAAAATCTTTAAATCATCTACACCTACCTTTTTCCTTAACCTCTCTAACTGCTTCCATGACATTTATTTCTCTCTTAGTAGGTCATTTAGTGTATTTGATTTCATATAAGTTTCTTATTGCGTCACTCCACTTGAAAATCATATCCCCATCATTGTTGTGTAGACACTCATCCCTCTGGCTCTATTTAGTGTTGACTTATGGTTTGTTCTATTCTACATTATTTTAGAATTCAAACCCAATGTCTTTCTACCACCTCAATGGAATGTTGACATAATTATCTAGCTTTTCATTATTTGAACCTTTGTCAAATTCTATTGGATGAGGTCTTTCCATATTTGACTTAGGTCTTTTTGACCTTATGACAAGCTATGGCTCATGGCTTTGGAAACCTTCACTATCTACTCTTGCGATCTCATGATCAATAAGGTTTCCTATCACTAAAAATCATTTTAAGTTTCTTATGATCTTATGAGCCACAATTTATCATAAGATCAAAACATTGAAAGTTATTTCATCATTTGGAGCTATGAAGTTACACTCAATGGTTTACAAACCTTTACGTAGCATCATAAGCATGTACTTCAGTTCTTACAATCTTATGATCACGACTTCAAGTAGCATCAAGCTTTACCTTTTCATGACTTATGATCTTACAATCATAGTCAACTAATGATTTTCATCACCTTGGAAGTTATCTCTTAACTATTGTCTCCAACTCCCGATCATATAGTTATTGTAGCCTTTCTTCATCATAGCCTCAAAAGACTTAACTTTTACATTTATGATCATATGACTAGCAAATATTTCTCCTTTGTCACAACTTTGAAGAACCTTGTGGTTTTCTATCAAGATATCACATTCCACTACCTTTCATAGCATTAGAAGACCTTTTGACATGTGTTCAATTCTTTATGCTTATGTATCTGGCCCTACTTAGTTTTAACTTTTCTACTTACAATCTTATGATCTTAACTTTTATATGGTTGTAGGTTCCCTTTTGATCCTTTATGATCATATGTTGACTATTTCTCAAAAAATTATCTCACTTCCATTACCATAAAACACTTATGGTGACACAATATGGGATGATCATAAGATCATAGACTCTCATAACAACCACCAATGATGCTATGATATATGGGATATCATAAGATTGAGAGACTCAATATTTAGCTTTATGACCCCCCACTAGACTTTAGTTTGTAACATTAGAAGAGGAAAAAAGACAAGGCTTACGACTAGATGCTATTGATCTCGATTGTAAGATTGTAACACTTGATGGAAAATATGAAAATGAGGAGGGAGGGAAGGGGAAGGGGGCCTAAAATGGCTAATAATAACATAGTAATTAAAATATTTATAAAACATAAAAATGATAAGTTAGAGATTTTTCCTTGCCCATTCCTTGAGTGCTTTTATAGACTAAGGATGGGAATGGGATTAAACCTAGCGATAGGTATGACTAGTTTTCCTCATCTTCATAAGAGGGTAATATGGTTTACATGTGTCACTTTGGGGATCTGAGGTCTAGAGTGACTAATCTAGGGTAACTCAACTAGTTTGACCATGTGATGACACTCCCTAGTATGTAGCTTGAGTCTCCTTCATGGTTTATTAATATTTTCCTCAATTGGTGTACTTGTTAGATGTTACTTTGGATGGTCTATTTATTGTGAGTTGTTACATATTGATTTGATGTCATGTATTGTTGATAGTCAAAATTTACTTATGAGTGTCAACTATTTATTGGTGGTGTGATTATTGTTGGTGATTTACTTTTATTGATGATGGTTGTTATCTATGTATTATTTGTATTGGGCATGTGGCCTTTGAGTTAAGGAGGATACCTTTCTTTATCTTCATTTGCTACTATATTGTATTTGGTATCTGAATGCTGACTTGGTATGTGGTGTTGGTATTGGATTGAGTGTCCTTTCTATTTTGATTAACTATATTTCTTGAGTAGTACGGTGTACCCTTGAGGTATATTTGGCTATCATGATTCCTTGCCTAGGACTATTTTTTGATTGATTAGCCATTTATGGATCATTCATTATCTTCACTACATAGTGGGAGTGGTAGCTTGAGTAGGTGACCACGAGTTCATGAGGCAGTATATTTTTACCATTTGGGTCCCCCTCATTTTGATAGATGTTGGATGTTCATGGATGTAATTCTACTATCATCATTATTATTCCTCTCTTAGATATTTCTATTTAGTTGATGTATATGTGCTATTGTGTTATCATGTATTCTAATGTACTTATATCTATGCTTGCATACTCTACAACATGTGTAGTGGATGTTACTCATTAAATGTATTTCATTGTATTAGTTGGTTTTATGCATTTTCTTATGAGATGATGTATCTATTATTTCTTTATGATCGAAAAACATTGTATTTCAGATTTAAACTAATTATTATTAACTTCTTAAACGTGACTCAACACGAAGGAACCATTGTAGAACTAAAAAATGTAATTAAATATTTTGCACAATAGAAAAGATAATATGAAATATTCTACAAACCCTTGATCATAACTAAGAGAAATAGGACACTTCAAGGGGGAAACCTCCAAATATCTCCAATGAGAACACACTTTACAATATGATCTTAAAATAAGATTCAAAACCTAATTTTTAGGATGAATAAAGACAACCTTATATAACACCTAGGATGACCTACTTACCTAAATAATAATATAATAATGATAACATGACTTAATTAAGGATTAAGATAGCCATAGGTTGACTATTCATAACCCTATATACACTAATATTAAGGGCATGGAATGTCCCCTATCTTCAAAGAAGAATTGTCTTGAATGCTAACAAAGTGTGGATTCTTTTGAATGAACTTCTCATCCTACCATGTGGCCTCTTTAACTAGTAAATTCTTCCATTGGATGAGATACTAGGTGAGAGTTCTATTCCTTAGCTTCTTTGTGTATGTTTGAAGAATGCACTTTGGTCCCAAAAGTATTCTTTCTTTTTCATCAAGCTCTAGTAGTATTGTTTGAGTAGGAATATTCTATTGAATTACCTTCTTCAAACAAGAAACATGAAAAAGTGAATGTATCTTTGTTGTTGGTGAAAATTCTAGCTTTTAGGAAACATAACCAATATTTTGCATGATTTGGTATGGTCCATAATATCTTGAAGAAAACTTATTATTATTATTTTGTTTCTTCATTGAAATTTGTTTATAAGGATGCAATCTCAAGAAGGCCCAATCCCCAACTTCAAAATTTCTTTCACTATGATGTTGGTCCTTGTGTTGTTTCATTTGATTTTGTGCCATAGCTAAATTCTCCTTGACTCCTAAAAGTACCTATTATTGATGAAGAAAGTGGTCCTCTTATTGGTCTCAAATTGGTTTTGACAATTGAATGTCAACACACTTAACCAATTTTCATATAGAAGTTGAGTACACTATATATGCCGAGATACAGTATGTGTTGAGCTAGAATTCCAACAAGTGTTGAGTGATCTTCATGTGTCAAACAATCTTCAGGTGTCGAGTGAAGATCAAGTGCTGAGTGAATTCAGGTGCCAAGTGAACCATATGAGCCTAGTGATATATAGGTGCCAAGTCATAGTTGATGTTGAGCAAGTCAAAGAGCTATAGGTGCTGAGCAAAGTAGAAACATACATGTGCTGAGCACCAGTAATCTAGTATGTGCCAAGTAACATAGAATCAACATATGAGTTTGTACCTTCACAAACTCATATGTAAACCATCTTGTGAGCCAACATAGAAGAATCTTGAAGGATATTAATGATAAGGATGACTCTTTTACATTTCCTATGCAATCAACATGCAGCCAATAAGAAAAATGGAGAAGGCATGCAACCAATAATACAAGTGCAAGGAATGAGCAGGAATTAAAGACTCAATATGGATTGTAGATCCATACCTAACCCTAAGTCTTCAAAATCCTTAAAAGGAGGATGAAAACCCCATTTTATGCAAGGATAAGAGTAGTGTATGGGAAAAATATAGTGAAATTCAATGGTAAGAGTGAAAAGACTTAGAGGAATAGAGCAGTTTTGCAACATCTAGTTGATGAAGAACAAAGTATTGGAATATCAAAGAGAAGCATATTAGATATCAGAGGATCAAGATCAGAATGAGTAGAGCCAGTGCTTGAAATCAGCAATCAAGGATTATAAGCTATTATATTTATTAGTCTAATACTCTCTAGAAATTGTATTAGAAAGAAAATCATATGTTGATAAGTTAGCTTAATAGCTAGGTTGTAGATCCTTTGAAGAGGTGATAAAATCCTTTAACAGGGTGACACTTCATGTAAAGTGTTTGTAAATCCTTCAACCAAGTCACTATTGACATAGTGTAAATCCTTTAATAGGGCAAACCATCAAAAGTGGTCAAATGGGTATCACCCCCACCCTATTTTTACCTTCTCATTTTGGAGGGTTTTTGGGTTACCAAATTTGGTGTTATGTGTTGATTGATGCATGTGTTTAATTTGTGCCTATTTGATATGTTTACATGCATGATGTTTATTTTCTATTAAAAGTATGATACTTCTAATTCACTCCCCCCCCCCCCCCCCCCCCGAACTATTCTTCCCATTTGATTATTCCAACAATTGGTATCAGAGCTTGGTTCTCACAAGGAGAAGCCTAACAACTTAGAGAAAAGATCTAAAGATGGAAGTCTTCAAACTTGAGAAGATAATAGAGAATCAAATGACTGATGTACAACTTTCTCTACAAAACTTGGAGGAAGCTAGAGAAGAATTGAGAAAATCCTTGAAAAGAAGGAAGGATATAGCCATAGCTAAAAATTACATACACTAAAAGGAGATTGATACCACAAAAGTGTTTTCCAATGGATATTCCAAAGAGTTTGATGTAACAATACTAGAGTTGATGGAGAAGAATAGAGAAAAAGCAGAAGAAATTAGAATACTCAAGCTTGAATAAGAATCACAAGCGATAATGCTTTGTGAAGTAATTGGATAGAAGAAGAGAGCCATTGAAGACAAGGCTATGCTAGATGATGACAAGACAAATCTTATCAATAGACCGAAGGAAAAGATAATTGAGTTTGAAATAATCTCAAATATTTGATACCCTAAGCCAAATGATGAATACACATCATGAGCTGAATATGAAAGACATTGAGATCTCTACACTAAAGATATAGAATGAACAATTGCAAAATGACTTGAAAAGAGAGAAGAAAGTTGCAGAAAGCTTCAAAAAACCCAATGAGGCTATCAAGTATTTTGAGCAGCTACTAAAATCACCAAGGGCGAGTAATGATATTTTAGGACTTGGGTACACCAACACTAAACAAGGAGAATCATCCAAGACTACAGAAGAAAGGAGTAACAAAGGTAAGAACACTAAACCCACTTGTCATTTCTATGGTAAAAAGGGACATACTTCTAATGTATGTAGAAGTAAGAAGACCAATCAATAAGACAAATCCAAGAACAAGGGTCATTGCCACAAGTGTAACAAGCAAGGACACCTAACACAAGATTGTAGGACCAAGACCATGAGGACACCAATATTTGATGGCCATTGCTATAACTGCAAGAAATATGGACATAGAGCCCTTGAGTGTAGATTAAAGCCTCTATGGACATTAAACCAAGCAACAAGAGAGGGTAACCATGGATACCACTACAATTGGGACTATAACACTAGGTATAGCTATCATTACTATCAAGAATATGGACACATTTCAAAAAATTGCATCAGGACACATTTTAGAGGGAACTACAAAAAATGGTTAAGTCAAACCACACGTTTTAGTTTCTTGAAGACTGGTTATATTAGTAGGAATTTCCCAACAAAGTAAAAGGCACCCAAGTCAAAAGTCAACAATAGAAAAGAGAAGGTAGATGTAAAACAAATCAGAGGAGAAATGAATAAGATATGGAAGAGAAGGGATGGAGCAAGCACATCAAATGAAGGGATCAATTCACCCAATAGCTTAAGTGGTCATACCTCATCCAACTAAGAATGAATATATGTATGGGACTAATATACATAGTTATACCATGCATCAGTCCCAACACAAACAAGCACTATAAAGAAGAAAACAACATGAATCAAGATGCAAAGTCAAAACTTAAAATTTTAGCAAGAGTTGTTGAGTTGTCCTAAAATGCCAAATAAATGTTAGTATATGCCGAGTTGCTAATGGAAGCTAAGTGAAGTGGAAATCTAGTTAGTGTTGGGTAATGCAAAACCAATGGAAGCCGAGTCATGTTGAAACCTTCTAGAGCTGAGTAAAAAGCTATATGCACTAAGCATTTAATGATAGGTTTTGAAAGGTATAAGGTTGATTTTCAATCGTTTTAGGCCATTCAAATGTAGAGCAAAGCCAAGAAGAGAAAAAAAGAGATCAAAGAGAAGCATTGAAAGCCATTTGCATGGATTTCAATAGTGATCAAGCATAGATTTTATCGATCTAAGGTATTCTTCAAGTCTCAAGTTGTGTAGTTTTAAAGTTTAATCTGTTAAAACACTAGATCAGCGAAATGGCTTCTAGTTCCAAGAACCCAAAAGATAAGGAAGGTCACAAGATCCAATTGGTTAGTAATGAGGTTAAACAACCTAATTTTAGGCCAATCCCAAAAGTCACCTATAAAAATGACCCTGCCAGATCATTATCCATTATTCCACCCAAAGTTGTCATGGTACAGAATGTCATGAAGTATTGCAATTGCAAGATATGTTCAGTAGGAGACTTGGAAATTTTTCAAGCATATGAAAAACCATTTTATAAAAAAAACTTGAAGGATGAATTCCAAATTATTGAGAAAAAGGGTGTAACCCATGTCCTAGTTTACACCATAGGTTTTAAAACTAAGTGCATTAGAATTGTTCTCAATAGAATTCATAATGGTTTTTTGTGGCTGGAAGGAGGACCCATCAAAATAATGAAGAATATAGTGCATAGGGTTATAGGCTTTCTAACCCTAGATCATCACAAGACCCTACATAGTGATTCTAAAGAAGCTATTAAAAAGAATACTAAAGCTAAATGGAACAAAAGGGGCATGACCATTGACACAATTATAGATCCCCTTTTGGAATTTCCTATGAGAATCATTTCCCACAAGTTATATCAATCTAGTAGACTAAATAGTGTTCCATGTGTTGCTATGGATATAGCCTACAAACTTGTGAAGAGAGATCATACATATGTTCTATTAGAATTGATGTTGCAGCAAATCATGAAGAACTTAGGAGCAATCAAAAGATCCAAAGGTTCTTAGTGTAAGTTTGGTTTAGTCCTTGTCTACATATTTTTCTATTTTTGGAAGAATTTTCTTTAATTGGGAAAGTGAACTAGAATCCAAAAAAATATACAATTACTCAAATCAATGAGTATATTAAACAAATGGGTGACAACTTTGAAGCACAAATGACAAGCTACTTTGAGGATTTTAAGAAATCCATGAAACAAAGAATGAGAATACTAGTTTCCCTAGTGGAAAAACATGTCAATGACATTTTCTTCTTAGTTGAGATTGATTATACCTACATCTAGGCAACAGTTCCAAGCATGCGATGGCTAAGGCTATTGGGTTATGAACTAGATGTGGATGAAGTATTAGTTGCAATCACTGCATTTCTTACAAAAGAAATAGACAAGAATGCCAAAACTTTTGCCACATATGATGTTGTAGATTCTAAAGTTGAAATAGAGTTGAAGATAGCCTCTATGATCAAGAGGAAAGATAAACTAGTAAAGAAGATAAAGAGGAAATTTGGTGCAAAAATTGAAGGGGTAGTAGGTGCTGAAGAGGAAGAAGAAGAAGAAGGTGAGAATGAAGAAGAAGAATAAGGGCAAGGCCCAATGGAGTTAATTCAAGGCTTAGGTGAAGATAAGGAGGAAGGTGTAGAGGAAGAAGGTGTTAGAGTAAATAATTAATAATTAATTATTTATTCTATTTGCTTAAGCTTACTTAGGTAAATGCATTTCATTAATTAGTTATAGCCTAGGAGTTAGTTATAAGTTTTTGACAATACAGGAGTTTGTTCTCTCCTAAGTCATACTTATCCTCTCACTTTGTTTGAGGATTTTCCACCTTATGTGGATGTATGCTTAGTTGTCACACTTATCTCCTAGTGTCTTCTAGCTTGTTCTAGGAGATTCCTTGAGGCCTTTATAAGAAATCTCTCCCTCATTGTATTTCATAACAATAACACATCTCTTTCCATTGTAAATACATATTTTCTTGTGTTTTCATATTTTCTCTCTCATGTCTATTTAGGGTTTTACCCTTGGTCCATTCTCTTCTCTCCTTGGCTTCTCTTTGATAGGTTTTCACATGCAAGTGATCTTAGGCATGTTCGGAGTTGGATTTCATCAACTCCAACATGGTATAAGAGCTTTCTCGCTACTCCTTCATTGAAATTTTTTTGAAGCTGTGATTTGAAGTCACAAACCCTAGTTTGTTTATGTATTTTTCTTCAAATTAGGGGAACAATGAATTTTCAAAGGAAATTAGGCCCAAACAGATGCTGCCATTGGATCTAGAAGGCCATTTATAGTCAGGATTCATATAAAACTTTTTATTTTTGGAGATAGAGCTCCAGGAGGAAAAAAAAAAATTTGCTTGCAGGTCTTTCCATATAGTCGTACGGACATGTAGAGTAACAAAAATAAAATTAAATTAAAAAATGATTGGCCACCATGACACCATTGCGAAGCCACCACTACACCACCGACACTTAGCCCATGGGCTGCTACAACTAACTACATGGCCACCGAGCCATCGCTATAGCATTGTAGCCAAATCTTGGCCCTTGCTAGGTAGTGCCTCCAACACCAGTCACTTTCACTGGTGGTGCTTCCTGCCTATACAACCTCCACTAGCTGCTGCACCACCTGTCACTCCTTTGGATAGTTTGTGCCACCCAAGGGATAGTCAACATCTGTGTCAGATTTCTCAACGACATAGTGATTGACATGTGGCATCCTTTTTTGTGATGACAATCTCCAAGCCATAAAACTTAATGCCATAAATTATTGATGTTAGCATGATGTCAGCACTATATTACCATACCTTGCTTGCACATCTCTAGGGTCAATTTTTGACCTACTCTTGTTTTTTGGCCATAACTTGAGCATACAGAGGTATTTTTCTAATCCAAAAGAAGTGCCAAAAAGTTGGTTCTAAGATGGCAACATTAGTGTAGGTATTTTTATTTTTTGATGCATTTTTGTTGCCTATTTTTTTAGTTGAATTCTAAAGTTCTATTTTTGACTCCAACATGCATATATTTTGCGTCCCATGTCAATTTTTTGAAAACATTATATTTTTGGAAAGATGGTTCTATCATCTTTTTAGAAATGTAGTCCTTTTCCTTAGATTTTGGCCCATTCTCTTTCTATCATGTTTTTAGCGTTTTTACTCTATGGTGGATATCTTAGGTGTTTTAGGTCCGAGGATCATTTTCCTAGCATGGTTTCTTTTGTTTTGAGCTATCATATCTTTTGTGTTAGTTTTCTTTTTCTTTTTTTGATCATTGTAGACATCATTTGTAAGCACTTTTGTATACGCACTGAGATAAAGTGTCACTTTTGCATTTTGGAGGTCATGAATGTTGTCTTGAGTCAGTTGTACATGCACTATTTTCATAAAGCACCATGGGGGGGATAGTTGTTTGCTATTTTAGGAATTCTCCCTTTGTCAAGTGAGCATCCCTTCCATGACATTAGCCCCATGCGACGTCAATGTGACCATGTCTTTATAGGTGTCTGTACCTCTTCCTCTCTTTTCATTCTTGGTTCATTTGCAGGAGACTTTGGACTACCTTCTCAATTACCTATCATCTCACCCTGTCTACATTAAGGGG
Organism: Cupressus sempervirens; assembly: GCA_028749045.1. Classification (NCBI taxonomy): domain Eukaryota; kingdom Viridiplantae; phylum Streptophyta; class Pinopsida; order Cupressales; family Cupressaceae; genus Cupressus; species Cupressus sempervirens. The sequence goes on along the minus strand of CM053793.1, from coordinate 756,826,333 downwards.
GGCTTATGTTTTTGTTCTAATGCATTCATGGTTTAATGGTTCGATAGTGTAAACTATGTATTCAGTGGTTGATCCTATATACAAGGTGATTGCAGTGGCTAGCTACCTATGCATTTTGGTGAGATGGATCATCTACCATATAGACATGCTCAGGTCATGCCTTCTTCTTCGATGGAGGTTCTTCAGATCATCAATTTTTTTTTTAATGAAAAATTTATAGCTTCTTCATGCTTCAGTGATGCTCTTCATGATCACTCCTTGTTCCTATTTTAGGGGACATTTCCCTAATTGGAGGCTTCTTTAGTTCTTCACTAGGTTCTTACCTCTTTTTGGGGGAGGGTTTTTCTGACATGGTTTTCTCTCTTGTCCCCATTTATAGAGGTTTCATCTTTTGCATTTGTACATGGGTACCTAACATGGCCTTGTTGTCGAGACCCATTACTGCATTTCTTAGTTTTGTGACCTTAAGGCATTTCCCTAAGTTGCACTTAAGGGGGGGTGTTAGAGTAAATAATTAATTATTAATTATTTATTCTATTTACTTAAGCTTACTTAGGTAAATGAATTTCATTAATTAGTTGTAGCCTAGGAGTTAGTTATAAGCTATTGTGAATACGGGAGTTTGTTCTCTCCTAAGTCATAGTTATCCTCTCACTTTGTTCGAAGAGTTTCCACCTTATGTGGATGTATGCTTAGTTGTCACACTTATCTCCTAGCATCTTCTAGCTTATTCTAGGAGATTCCTTGAGGCCTTTATAAGTCGTCTCTCCCTCATTGTATTTCATAACAATAACACATCTCATTCCATTATAAATACATATTTTCTTGTGTTTGCATATTTTCTCTCTCATGTCCGTTTAGGGTTTTAACCTTGCTCCATGCTCTTCTCTCCTTGGCTTCTCTTTGATAAGTTTTCACATGTAGGTGATCTTGGGTGTCTTCAGAGTTGGATTTCATCAACTCCAATAGAAGGAGTCAAGGAAGCACCAACACAAGCTGAGTCTAAGAAAAGAAAGGTTAAAACTTAACCTCCAGCATAGCCTAGGGAAAAGAAGGCTATAGAAACAACTCAAGCTGAGCCAACACCAGTAACAAGAGCTACCACAAGGGCCTCTACTCAAAAGGCCAAGGAGCTAGTAAAAGAGAAGAAAAAGGCTACTAAGGAGACTGGTCTAGTATAGAAAAAGAAAAGGAGAAAGTATGTAGCATAACCAAATTATGATGATGAAGAAAGGATAGAATCAAAAAACATCAGCCAATTCAGAGTGGTAAACAATGTTTCTAAGTCCAACATTGATAAAATATGTGATAATATTAGAAAGAATGCCAAATTTTTTGGTTTGAAAAATGTTGATTTTAAGAAATTAAGTAGAGAGGATGAGAATAAAGTAGAAGAATTAATGTATGCCATGATGGTAGAATTTAAGAATACACCTCTTGAGTTAGACAATACTATTCTTAGGGAGTTATATGAGATTATTGAAAACAAATGGCATCATTGTTTGAAAATGGAGAAGGAAATAAGAGAATCAAAATTGGCACAACTGATGCTTGATTTGACTAGAGGTCAAATAACTAAGGCTAACAAGAAACATGGTGGCAACTTTGTACCAAAGTATAGAGCCTTTACCATCCTACAATTTAAAATTTAAGAAGTTGTCTAGAAATTAATAAAATTATGGAAATCAATATATAAAAGGAGAAGAGAAGGATGTAGAGTCAAATAAGGCTAAGGCTAGTAAGAAGGAGGAGGAAAAGAAACAAAAAGAGGAAAAGGAAATAGAGAAAAGAGAAGAAGAAAAGAAAAAAGAAGAGAAGAAAGATGAAGAGAAAGAAAAAGGCAAGGAGGAGGAGACACAAAAAGGAAAATATATAAAAATAATTGAGAAGCAGCAAAAAGAGGAACAAAGTGTGCAAGATACACAATTGCCACCCTTAGCCCTCCTCATGTAACCATCACACCTGTAGACACTATAACTATAATGGATGTTAATGAAAACTCATGTCAGAACATCAATCCAATAACTATAGAGGATCTCAAGAAGATCCTTCACCAATTAACTCTACAAGCACAATTATGCACAAATCCAATATTGGTGAGTGTGGATGAGTTGAAAAAGGTTGTAGCAGAAATAATTAGAGACAAGGTGAAACCACAAGAACTACCTTCCATCTTTATGGCTACTAGCACTAAACTCCTAATGCTTCCACCACCATCACAAGTTGCAATAGTCAATACATCTGTAATAGTTGGCACCATTTAGAAGTCAGGTGTAGAAGCAAAGAAAGACATAAAGCAAACAAGATAGATTGCTACATTTGATCCTATAGTGAAGACAACAAGTAGACCCCCACTAATTACTATGATTGATCAAGGGGAAAAAATGAAGAGAAGGAGGATAAATCAAAAGAAGGGGAGTAGGTTGTAATACAAACACTGATAGAATTACCAAAAATAGGCACTCCTATAAAAACTCTTCAGAAGCCAAGCATTGATGCCATACCTTTGCAAATCTCTACACCAGTCTCAAGCTCAACCAAATTAACTAGGGTACTTCACTATGGAGACCTTGAGTTAGATGAAGAAATTTTCATACCTACATATGACTCCAAAAAAATCAACATTGAGCAGATCACAAAAATGCAGGATGCAATGAATAGGAGAAAAAGATAGGAAATACTCGGGAAGGAGTATAAACATAAGTAAGCATTGCATGAGATTAAGGACATCTTTATGGATGCCTTCAACTTGTAGTCACCAGATGAGGCAAAGCTTGTAATGGAACAATTGTCAAATATTATTGACCAAGTGACAAGTGAAGACCAGAAGACCAATGTTAAACTCATGGAATGGTCTGAAAGAAAGTTTCAAGGAAAAGTAAATGAGAAAATATCTAGTGGCATAGCACTTCAACAAGTTGAATTGGCCAACAGGATTGAAAAGGTCAAAATTGTACTTGAGAATATCTTGTCATTGTACAAAAAGTTGTGTGATTTTTTCAATTTCACACAAGAGATAGGCCGAAGGATCATGAGCTTGGAGAGAAATCTAAAGATTTCTAGCATGCAGCTGCCAAAAGACCCAACTCAAAGTGAGAAGAATTTTACCCAATCTCTTCACACCCAAAAGGAGTTAGCTACACTCACAAGTGAAGAGGTCAATATAAAGGCTAAATTAATGCAGATTCAATCTTCCATAACTCCATATTTGTAAGTGCTCCATAAAGAGCAAGTCTATATTGAAACTATTTTAAAGAAAGATCATAATCTTTCTACATTAGATGGACTTGTACATCTTGCTATAGAGATTTCCATCTAGCATAAGTCACTAAAAATTGCTTTGGAGAATTGGGATGTAGCTCTTAAGATGATAATGGAGGTCAAAAATACATTTTTGGTGAAATGTGGTATTTCTCCTTAGTACCCTTTGACATAAGTGTCAAAAAGGGAAAGAAATAAAATAAAGAAGGAGATATAATAAGGAAAATATAACAAAAGGGGAGAATACTAAGTATTTTAGTGATTACATTCTTTCATTAATTCTTTTGTAGAATAAAGGGGAAAGATTGTAGATAGACAAAAAGGGGAGACAAGAGATAAGACATAGTGTAGGGGAGATACAATGTTTTGGGAATTGTATGGAAGGTAACACAGGGATAGAGTACAGAAATAGAGCAAAGCTAAAGAGTATCAATTACACTAGCACAAGAATTTTGGTTACAGGAATGAAATGGCACAATTAGCTCAAGGGGAGTTATAAGAATTTTAAGGTATATTGTTCCTTACAAAATTTTGAACAATTTTTTGAAATTTTGTCAAGCAGAATGAATACTATACTCATAAGATCAAGTATAAAGATTAGTTAAGTGTTTTTGACACTCATATCAAAGGGGAAGATTTTTGGTCTTAGATTGGTTTTGACAATTAAGTGTCAACACACTTAGCCAATTTTCATATAGAAGCTAAGTACATTATATATGTTGAGCTATAGTATGTGCCAATCTAGAATTCTAACAAGTGTCAAGTGATCTTAATGTGCCAAGTAATCTTCAGGTGTCGAGTGAGGATCAATTTCCAAGTGACTTCCAATTTCAAGCAAACCATATGAGCCGAGTGATATATAAGTTTCGAGTCATAGTTGATGTTGAGCAAGCCAAAAACCTATAGGTGTCGAGAAAAGCGGAATCATACATGTGCCGAGCACTAGTAGTCCAATATGTGTCAAGTAACATAGAATCAACATATGAGTTTGTGCTTTCACAAACTTAGATGTAAACCATTTTTTGACCTAACATAGAAGTATCTCAAAGGATGTTACTGATAAGAATGAATCTTTTACATTTCCTATGCAATCAACATGTAGCCAATAAGAAAAATGGATAAGGCATGCAATCAATAATAAAAGTGCAAGTAATGTTTAAGAATTAAAGATTCAATATGGATTGTAGATCCATACCTACCCATAAGCCTTTGAAATCCTTAAAAGGAGGAGAAAAACCCCATTGTATGCAAGGATGAGAGCAATGTATGGGAAAAATATAGTGAAATTTAGTGGGAAGAGTGAAAAGACTTAGAGGAACTGAGTAGTTTTGCAACATCTAGTTGATGAAGAATAAAGTATCATAATATCAAAAAGAAGCATATCAGATCTTAGAGGATCAAGATTAGAATGAGCAGAACTAGTTCCTGAAATCAACACTCAAGGATTCTAAGCTATCAGGTTTATTAGTCTAATACTCTCTAGTAATTTTATTAGAAAGAAAATCCTATGTTGATAGTTTAGCTTAATAGCTAGGTTGTAGATCCTTTGAAGAGGTGATAAAATCCTTTAACAGGGTGACACTTTATGTAAAGTGTTTGTAAATCCTTTAACCAGGTCACTATTGACATAGTGTAAAGCCTTTAATAGGGGAGGCCTTTAATAGGGCAGACCATTAGAAGTGGTCAACCATTATTACTGCAGTGATTTTGTGAGTATCATCCCCACCCCAATTTCACCTTCTCATTTTGGAGGGTTTTTGGGTTACCAAATTTGGTGTTATGTGTTGATTGATGCATGTGTTTACTTTGTGCCTATTTGATATGTTTACATGCATGATGTTTATGTTTAAAAAATTTCATGTTAAAAGTGTGATACTTCTGATTCACCCTCTGTCCCTCCCCCCCCCCCCCCCCCCCCCCCCACCAAGAATTATTCTTCCCATTTGATTATTCCAACACCTCTACTACTTGATGTCTCAGTGAAACCTTTAATGATGATTCAGTGAATGGAGGATGATATCCATAAAGTGCCAAAAATGGAGATGTTTTTGATGAGGTATGAAAAGAATTATTGTACCACCATTTTGCAAGAGGTAGCTAATCTACCCATTGAGATTGTGTCTCTAAACTAAAACAATGTAGATATGCTTCCAAAAATTTATTAACAACCTAAGTTTTCCCATCTAATTGAGGGTGGTATGAAGAAATATGAGCCAGTTGAGTACCCCAACATGAGAATAAATATTTCCAAAAGTGACTAGTAAAGATAGGATCATGATCACTAACAATAACCTTAGGTATACTAGGTAGCTTTTGGATATTCTCCAAGAAAATTTTTTCCACTGTACTTATTATAAAATGATGTAATAATAAAATGAAATGTGTATATTTAGTGAAGTGGTCAACTACTAACATTCTGACATTATGACCTTTAGATTTGGGAATCCCTATGATGAAGTTCATGGATACCTCTTCTCAATACTAGCTAGTAATAGATAAGGGTTGCAAGAGACCTAATTTTTTAATTGTCTCCCCCTTATTTCTTTGACAAACCCAACATTCAGCCACAAATTATTGAACATCACATTTTATCCCTTCCCAAAAATAAATGTTTCTGGACTTGATGATATGTCTGCAAAAATCTTAAACAACCACCAACTGGGGACTCATGTAGCTCTGTAAGAATATTGTGTTTAAGAGTTGAATCTTTGCAGAGATACAAGCTCTCTTTACACCAAAGAATATCCCCTTTTAGAATAAACCTATCTTAACTACTAGGATCACTTTTTACTTGTTAGATGAGATTACTTGTTGCAAAATCATTTTTCCACTCTTCTTTCGCTTCTACCACCCAATTTTCTTGTAATATTGAAAGTGCACATAGTAAGGCTTCATCTTTTTCATCCTTCTTGGAAAAATTTTTGGTCATAATATTTTCCTTTCCTTTATTATATACAATCTCAAATTCATATGTACCAACATCTTAGTGACCCACTTTTTTTACTCTTCTAAAGATAGTTTTTGTTTCAAAAAATATTTTTGGGTATCATGATCCATCTTAACCTTGAAGTGTCCACTCATTAAATAATGCCTCCATTGTTTAACTACATGAAGCATTTCTAGCATTTCCTTCTCATACATATGTTTGAAATGAATTTTGCATTTTAATTTATGACTCGAAAGAAATTGATTGACCTTCTTGCATGAGAATACATCCTATCCCATTTCCATAAGCATCGCATTCAATAGTGAATTCCTTGGTGAAGTCTAGAGTGGCAAGCACTAGAGTTGTACACATATCCTCCTTCAATTTCTCAAATGCTACATTAGTAGATTCATTACAATGAAAATAATCCTTTTTCAATAGATTGGTGAGGGGTGCTACTATATAACCATAATTCCTCAAAAGTATTCTATAGTACCTACTGAATCCCAAGAAAACCCTTAGCTTCTTAATGGTTTTTGGAATAGGCCATTCCATGATAGCCTTAATTTTGTTACGGTTGACCTTTACTCTATGTGCAACTATGTGTCCCAAATACTCCACCTCCTATAGAACAAAAGCACACTTGGATGGATTAACATAGATTTGATGATCTTTGAGTAATTGCAATGCTTGATATACATGTTGAAAATTTTATTCCCAAGTCTTTCTACAAATCAACATATTATCAAAGAACACTAATACAAAAATTCTCAATAACTTCTTAAAAATAGAATTCATCAAACTTTGGAATGTAGATGGGGCATTCATAAGACCAGATGGTATCACTAAAAATTCATAATAACCATCATGAGTTTTAAATATTGTCTTACAAATATCTTCCTCCTTAATCTAAATTTTGTGATAACCTGATCTAAATTGTTATTTTTGTCTGTGGTTTAATCCTAACAAGTGGTATCAGAGCGAGGTTTTTTTAGTTATCCTCTGCAAGAAAGTCTTGTGGTTGAGTGGGAGTCTCACAATCAAGTGGGAGCGATAATAGACAAGCATAAGCTGAGGGTTGATAGGTTTAACGGGTAGAACTTCCAATTATGAAAGATGAAAATGGAAGAATATATTTATTAGAAGGATTTATGGAAGCGATTGGAAGGCAAAGCCAAGAATCATGGATCTATGTCAAATGATGAATGTGATCTTTTAGATAGAAAGGAACTTGGAAGAATTTAATTATGCCTAGAACCATCAATGGTATTTAATATTACAAAAGAAAAGACAATAGAAGATTTGATAAAAACCCTAGCAACATTGTATGAAAAGCCCTCCACTTCAAACAAGGTATTTCTCATGAAGTGTTTATTTAATATGAAAATGATAGAAGGGGAATTTTTTATAGATCATTTAAATGAGTTTAATACTATTACTAGTTAGTTATCTTCTATGGGTGACAATTTTGATGAAGAAATTAGGGCTCTCTTGATTTTGTGTTCTTTTCCTTAAAGTTGGAATGGCTCAGTAATGACTGCGAGTAATTATGTTCCTAGATCTAGTATCCTAAAATATGATGATGTGATCAGTGTTATTTTGAGTGAGAAAACTCGTAGAAAATACTTAGGTGGATTTACATTTGGAAGTGCTTTTAATGCACAAAGTTGAGGCAGAACAACTTAGGGAGGAAGTAATTTTAGAAATCGTGGGAAATCAAGAGGAAAGCCAAAGAGGAGGAGGTCTCAATCGAGAGAACCAAACAACTACTGGTACTATGGGAAACCAAGGCACAAAAAGAAAGATTGTTGGAAATGAAAGAAAAATGAAGGAGATAAACCAGATGGAGGCAAGGAAGAAAATGTGGTAAGTAAAAAATCCAATGAGGATGCTTTGCTTCTATCTTTAGAAAGTGTTGATGATTCATGGGTTTTAGATTCTAGTGATTCATTTCATGCTACACTTCATAGAGATTATTTTATTGATTATGTCTAAGGGGATTTTGGACTTATTTATTTGAGAGATAATGAACCTTGTCAGATTGTTGGAAAAGGAAAAGTTAAGATTAAGTTGCAAAATGGAAATCATTGGCTACTACACGAGGTAAGACATGTTCTAAGGCTAAGTAGGAATTTAATTTCATTAGGGCAACTCCATGATGAGGATTCTGTAGTTACTTTTAATGATAAAAATTGGAAGGTTTCAAAAGGTTCCCTTGTAGTAGCAAAAGGTGTCAAAGTAGGCAACTTATATCTTTGTATAGGTCATATTGTTCCTTCTACTTTAATTGTTTTAGAGAAAAATGAATGGCCAAGAACAATTGCTGCAGTTGAGTAGGGAGAACAAATAGTTGCTATAGATTTTGATACAACACTATGGCACAACAAACTTGGGAACATGAGTAAAAAAGGTATGAAATTACTTGATTCAAAGAAAGTTTTACCAGGTTTGAAATGTATTTATATGGACTTCTGTGAAAGTTGTGTGTATGGAAAATGAAAGAGAGTGAGTTTTGTAAAGACTGGAAAGGAAAACAAAAAGAAGAAATTAGAGCCATTGCATATTGATGTATGGGGACTAGCTCAAGTATCTTCCCTTAGAGGCTCTCATTATTATGTTACATTTATTGATGATGCAACTAGAAAAGTATGGGTTTATTTCCTTAGATAGAAATCTAATGTATTTCAAACGGTTAAGAAATGGAAATACTTGGTTGAAAATGAGACTAGTAAGAAATTAAAATGTCTCAGATTTGACAATGGTGGTGAATATTGTAGTCATGAATTTAAAAATTATTGATCCACTAATGGTAATCATAGATAGAAAATTATTCCAAGGACTCTATAGGAAAATGGAGTGGCTAAATGCAAAACAAGACTATAATGGAGCATGTAAGGAGCATGAGGTTGCATGCTGGGTTTTCCTTACAAATGTGGGTGGAGGCTATCAATACTATTGTATATTTGATTAATAGAGGTCCCTCTACTCCTTTGGGTTGTGGTATTCCAAAGGAAGCATGGACTGGTAAGAAGGTAAGTTATTCTTTACTCAAGACCTTCAATTGTGAAGCTTTTGCTCATATAGATTCTGAGAATAGAACCAAGCTGGAACCTAAGTCAAAAAAATGTGTATTTGTTAGATATGGCATTAATGTATTTGGTTATAGGCTTTGGGGTTTTGAAAATAAAAAACTTGTAAGAAGCATGGATGTCATATTAAATGAGAAAGTGTTGTACAAAGATCTGTTGCAGCAACATGAGAAGAAAGAAGATGATTATGTAATGCTAGATGATACTCCAAAAGTTGATGTTCTAGCCATTCCTCATGATGTGCAACAATCACAAAAACAAATACCACACACACCAATGAATGTTAGATGGTCAACAACGAAAATTAGACCTCCAAAAAGATTTTCTCCCTCTTTTTATTCTATTTTACTTACTAATGTTGTTGAACCTGAATGTTATGATGAAGTTGTGTAGATGGATACTAAGATTTAGTGGGAGTCTGCAATGAAAGACGAAATGGATTCTTTGCTAAAGAATAAGACATGGGATTTATGCAAGTTTCCTATAGGTAAAAGAGCTTTACAAAATAAGTGGGTTTACAAGATAAAAGAAGAGGAAGGAGGTAAGAAAAGATTTAAAGCCAAGTCTGTTGTAAAAGGATATGCATAGAATAAAGGAAATGATTTTGATGAGATATTTTCTCCTGTTGTTAAAATGACTTCTATTTGTACTATTTTAAGTCTTGTGGCTACTGAAGCTTTCTATTTGGAGTGGCTTGATGTTAAAAACAACCTTCTTTCATGGTGATTTGGATAAAGAGAAATATATGGCTCAGCCTTGGGGATTTGAGGTCAAAGGTAAGGAGAACTTAGTGTGCAAATTGAAGAAAAGTTTATATGGCTTGAAGCAAGCACCTCGACAATGGTATCTAAAATTTGATAGTTTTATGCATAAGCATGGATATAATAGGTCTCATTTAGATCATTGTGTTTATTTTAAGAATTTGGATGATGACAGCAACATTATTTTATGTTTATATGTTGATGATATGCTTGTAGCTAGGTCTAACATGAATCATATTAAGAGGTTGAAATGCCAGTTAGCACATGAATTTGCTATGAAGGATTTGGGGGCAGAAAAAAAATTCCTTGGTATAAAGATTTGTAGAGATAATAAAAAATTGACACTATCTTAGGTTGATTATGTTTAGAAGGTGTTGCAAAGTTTCTCTATGTAGAATGCTAAAGCACACCTTTACCTAGTCATTTGAAGTTGACTAAGAAGATTTCTCCAAAGACACAAGAAGAGGAGGAAAAGATGTCCTAGGTACCCTATGCTTCGATTGTAGGAAGCTTGATGTATGCTATGGTATGTACCAAGCCATATATTGCACATGTAGTGAGAGTTGTTAGCAGGTATATGAGTCATCTAGGAATTGAGCATTGGAATGCAGTTAAATGGATTCTCAGATATCTAAGAGGAACATCCAATAAGTGTCTACACTTTAGACTCATATTTGGTAAGCGTGATACCAGGGGGAGTACTATAGGTTATGTCTTTACTGTTGGTGGGGCAGTGGGGAGCTAGATTTCTAGGTTACAAAAAATTAATGTTCTATCCACTATAGAGGTTGAGTATGTTGCAACTATAGAGGCAATGAAGGAGATGATATGGCTTCAATTCTTCTTAGAAGAATTGGGACATCCTTAGAAGGATAATTATTTTTTCACAGATATTCAAAGTGTCATTCATCTTTTGAAGAATTCAGTTTTGCATTCAAAGACCAAACACATATAGTTACGGTACCATTTCATTTGGTCAATTTTGGAGGATGGGCAGTTAAAGCTAGAGAAGATATACATACAAATGACAATCCCACAGATATATTAACAAAGTTAGTAACAAGGGAGAAGCTAAACTCCTCTTTAGCTTTGGTTGGTCTTCTAGGCTAAATTTGAATGAAAGAATAGTAGAGTCCAGCATGGTTTGATTTAGTGGGAGCCTCATGGAGTAGTGACATAGCTACAGTATCAGTCTGCAAGTGGGAGATTGTTGTCTAGTGTGGAGCTTGATAAGTGCCCAAGTGGGAGATTGTTAGATTGTGGTGAGTGATCAAGAAAGTACTATACATAATTCATAAATTCTTTGGGGCCCTATTTTATCAAGATTTTGGGCTGATGTGTAATTTTCAATTATAATCATAAAGTGGTAAAAATACTTGTTTTTGGGCTCTATTTTATAGAGATTTTGGGCCAACTTGTAATTGTTAATTATAAATCCAAAGCGGTAAAAATACTTCTATAAATGAGCTTAGGGTAAGGGATTTTTTTCATAAGGTGATGTAGAAATTGGTTCTAGTGATGACATTGAGCTGGAAGGGATTATGGATTGTAATCAGGTTGTAATCACTAGATCATAAAAATATCAGACTTTTTGTTTGGTGGAAATAGCCCAGATATTGGGTGAACAACATTAAATATTGGTGTCTTGTGTTCTTTTCTATGTGATCTAGAATTTTCTAATACTAGTTATATTTGCATATAATTGTTATTTCTATCTGTGGTTTAATCCTAACAATAGGAAACTTATATTTAATTGTGTACTTTTTGAGAATTCTATAATTTGGACACATGCAAAAAGTTTCATCCTTCTTATGCACCATCACCATAGGCAAGGAGTAAGCTCTTTGGCTATCTGTTGCCATAGTTTTAGTTCATATCTTTTGCTCTAGGGTTTTCAGTCAAGTCAAGTGTCAAAGTATTGAGTCTGACTTTAGATAGCCTATATGATGATCTTTCTTCTCATCATCCCTTTGAGTCAACCTAATGTTAGAATCATATGAGCAATGCATCAATCCAAAGCTAGGTGATTACGGTTTTGGATTTTTTTAAAGCATTGTCTCAATGACAAGAAAGTCTTGATACTCTACTAATTCATTTTTACTTGTTCCTAATCATGTCAAAGACTAAGACTTAGGATTAAGAAATATTTCTTCATGAAAGCATTCCTAAAACCTATAAGAAACCATAACTCTATGATCAAGTGTTCCATTAAAGGCATAATTCAGGTAGAATGAAGGAATCATAGGCATATACAAAGTAGATGTAGTAGAGAATGTCAAAGACTCAAGCTAAAGGATTGATATGAAGATCATGAAAACTAGTATTGAGAAAGATCGGTTGAATTTAATATAGGGTGAACACTCAAAATATGCAAAAATGGTGAAGAACATTATCAAATATGGTGCAGACTTGAGTTGAAATGAAATTGATGGTTTATATTTAATCCATAAAGAGTTGAAAAGTCAAATTACATAAAACAATGCGTACTATTGACCAGTCAAAATGGAAAAATGCTTACCTATTAGATTAGGTCCCATTTCAATATTAAACATAAGTTTAATGTCTTTAGTCATCTGATCAGAAGAAAATTCATAATCATCATTATGTCACTATGTAAGTTTGCTCAATCACTATTTATGGTGACATAATGATGGATCAACACATGTCCTATGGGCTATCATATTTCACAAAGCACAATCAGAATGTAGTCACGAGGTGCCATGAAGAAAGGAAGGTCAATGTCAAATTTTCTAGTCAATGAAAAAATACCAACTGTTTTCCATGATGTGTAGAGCCAAAAAATGGACCCACAACACATGACATAATAAAGGTTTACGAAATTTTTCATCACTATCAGATCAAAGAAGATCTACGGTGGTTTGTCATCATAAAAATATACCCATAAAGTAATCTATGTGACAAAGCAACAAGAAGATATGTGTCCTTGGTGAACCCATAAAAAGATAAAGCAAAGCAATCTGATGTTAGACACTACAAGTAATAAAATTCTACCATCTATCTTCAATGATGTACCTCATTGCAAACAGAGATACATGCCATAAGAAAAAGAGACTTAACATCATTGTATTACTATCATTAGAGTCAAGGAAGATAAATGCTCATCATTATGTTGCCATGAAAATTTACAAGGTAAATAGTTCTAGCAACATGATGATGAAGTGACACATGTACTAAGAGGGACCCATGGAGAAAGTTATAAAGGGGGTCATGACATTTTAATTGTGATTGTTGATTTAAGATTGATAGCTAGGATTTAAAAATGCAATGACCTTTGGAATATAAACTACATGGGTTTGGCGTGAAACAACAAAAAATGAAAAAATAGTGATTTTCTATAGGATTTTCTAAATATTGTATCAAGCTCAATAGTCATCATGTATTTTTAGAAGTAGCATATATTCAAAATTATCAATAGAAGAGGTATCATGTGCTCATATCATGATGCAGATTGGATAAGTTCATATTTTATTCTTATTTTATTTTCTATTATATGACTATTGTTCAGTCATAATTAAGGAAAGATAGAGAACTATAAATGAAACCTCATTTGATAACACAAAAAGGTCAATAACCTTGATAGTGAATTGGTTTGTAATTCCATTTATCCTATTTGCTTGTAAATTTTTGAATTCCATTTCATTCAAGTCTAGTAGCCAAAGCAATTATATTTTCCCTCACACACATCTCTTTCCTCATTCCTCTTTGAATTTAGATTATTAACATTGCATTTAAAATAGAAGTAAGAGTCATAAAATTTAAAGATCATCTATTATAGTCATACCATTGAGTGTGATAGTGATCCAAAATCCATCTTTCCTAAGTTGTTTGTGCCTACAAACAATTTGGTTATCCTTTTCTACTCTCAGGTTAAGAGCTTATAATGTCAAAACTTTTGATCTCATAAAAACATATTCATTGCATATCATTAAAAATCATAGGGAGTTGTACATAGTCAATACAGGGGATAGTGATAGAATACATACACTAGCCCATTTGATGGTAAACATCCTTATGTCTCTCCAAGCATTGGGTATCAAAGAGTCAAGATTATAAAATCTAATAGGAGAACAAACTATTAACCAAAATTTATTGGTGACTCTACTTGGGAGATTCACATGAAATTTCTAGAGAATTTTCCTTTATATTAATTTATAATCTAATTCCATATTTTTGAGTTACAAGATAGGGCTTGTGGTAGTCAGGTGTTTACCATAAGAACTTGACACCAATTCTATAGCCTAAACCTATTGAAGAAAAGAAGAAAATTCAAAGTTGAGGACATGTATGATAATTTCAAAACACAATTTTCTAAACATTTGATACACTTTGAATTCCAAATATACCAAGATTGCTAAGGAGAAAGGAAATATTGACTTAATATACGAAGAGATCAAGAAGGCAAATTTCCCTATCCTAGAAGATCTTTGTAGAAAAGGAAAGGCATGTGCAAGGGAATCTATAACCAAGCAACTCCAAGATACTCTCTTATCTACAATTGTTCCTCCAAATAGAACATAGAGAAATCATTCTTCTACTTCTCCTATTGTCAGGTGTTTTATTCCTTCTATTTTTGATGCTGATGGGGACACAACCCAAGAATAGAATGGACACAAGAGAAAACGAAAATTGTATTAACTAAAAAAATAAGCTAGTACAAACAGTACAGAGAAAATAAATTTCAAAACATGCCCTAAGGGCTTACAACAGCCTAAATTTGGAGATAATTTCTCCTTTCAGTACCTCCTCCCAAACTCTACTCCGAACTGCCTTTTACAATGCCATAAATCTCCTTAAATAGACCCTGGAGGGTTAAGGACTAGGAGTACATTCTAGAAAGTGCTAGTAGGCATCCACCAACCAAATAGAAGGTTCTAGAAGCTACATTAGAAGTCGGTGCAAATCTAAAAGAATCCAAAAATGGTAACCGAACTTTCAGGAGGCATAACTTTTGAACCATAGCTTTGATTGACGAACTGTTTACATTTTCAGAAAGCTCTCGAAGCACTCTATAGCCCTATGGAAAAGCTTTTCTTATCCCCCATTTTTTGGCCATTTTAATTCCCCTAACTTGATTTTGAAGCATTCTTAGGAGGTCTCCAAAGCCTGAAAAATTGCAATAACTTTCAAACCGTGGGGCCTTTTGACTTGATTCTTTTTTTGGAATGCTCTAAATCACAATTACATTCATCTTGCCAATTCACACCTTCTAGGTCACCAAAATGATGGCCAAATTGCATGCTCCTATTTTTTCAGGATTTTGTAGCACACTGATAGTTGAACTGTGAGAGTTGGAACCTTTATTTGACCCAAATGAGTGTCCAAAAATGAAAACACATAAAATAGAAACTAAGTCTAAGTACATTTTTTGAGTGACACAGGATCGCCCTTATACCTCTAGCTGCTCCTGCATCAGACACCTAGGGTAGATTGAAAAGTGACCCTGTCACTTTATGAATGCTAGAGGAAATCCCAAATGGGAAACCTCAGCTGCTGAAATCCAAGTTGAGTCCTCGATCAGTCATCCTTTCCATTTGACCAAATACTCTTCATACTGCCTATTTTTGGTACTCTTACCCACACGATGATCTAGAATTTCTTCTATCTCCTCCTTCTTAGAAGCAAGAATTGGACATGGCTCTAACACCAACTCCTCATCTGCACCATCATCATGATACTCTGTTAAATCTACAATGTTGAAAATGGGAGAAATGTGAATACCGTCTAGCAGCTCCACTTCATATGCATTTCCTGAGTCATGTTTCTTCAAAATTTTGCAAGGGCCAAATTTCTTCATTTTCAGCTTGTTGTAAGTATCGACTGGAAATATTTCTTTTCGTAAGTGCACCATGACTAGATCCCCTACTTGGAATTCCTTATGTATTCTCCTTTGATCAGCCCTAGATTTATACTCTTGATTCATCTTGGTAATGTGTGCTTGAACCTCCTCATGTACACAATTGATATGTTCAAAAAATTCCTTAGCTTCAGCAATTGTCCTCTCCCCTTGTTCTGTCTTCCTCAATTCTAGTGCAGTCCTTCGGCTATTCCCATATACAATTTGGAATGGTGATTTTCCAGTACTCCTATTTATAGAGTTATTATAAGAAAACTATGCCTGTGGTAGAATCAAATCCCATCCCTTGGGCTTATCCCCAACTAAACATCTCAACAAATTGCCCAGACTTCTATTTACCACTTTCTTTGGCCGTCAGTTTGTGGGTGATGCGTGGAACTGAATTTCAAGTCCATTCTCAACTTTTTCCACAATGTCGTCCAGAAATAACCAAAAATTTAGTATCTCTGTCAGAAACTATACTCCTTGGAAGACCATGTAGTCTTACCACCTCTTTGAAAAACAAGTCTGCAATATGGACAGCATCATGAGTTTTGTGGCATGGAATGAAATGTGCCATTTTGGAGAACCTATCAACCACAAAAAATACTGAGTCATTACCCCTTTGTGTCCTTGGCAATCCAAGAACAAAATCCATACTTATGTCCTCCCATGGCCTTGATGGAACAGGCAATGGCTGATATAGGCTAGTATTATGACTAAACCCCTTGGCAACTTGACAAACCTGGCAACTCTGTACAAACTTCTTCACATCCTGTAAAATTTGAGGCCAAAAATAATGTTCTTTAAGAATGGCAATGGTCTTATCTTGACAAAAATGTCTTGCCATCCATCCACTGTGTTTCTCCTTAATTAGATTTTCCCCCATGGAACTCCTTGGAATGCACAATTGACTACCTTTAAACAACATGCCATCCTGAATCAAATAGTCTAACCACTTGGTTCTATCTATAGCAACAAGTTCTTTACAAGCTTTCCAGGCTTCAGCAAAATCAGGATCCTCAGGGTACAAATTCTTGAGTTCATCAAACCCAACTACTTCAACCTGTATTACTGTAAGCAACAACTGTCTCCTACTTAGTGCATCTGCAACCCTGTTAGATTTTCCACTTCTATGCTTCAACACAAATATATAGCTCTGCAAGAACTCTACCCACTTCATATGCCTCTAATTCAGTTTACCTTGGCTATTTAGGTACTGTAATCCCTGATGATTAGTATACAAATAAAATTTCATTGGCAATAAATAATGCCTCCATTTCTTTAAGGCCTGAACTATTGCATAGAACTCTTGATCATAAATAGAATACTTCTTCTTTGCATCATTCAATTTTTCACTAAAATATGCAATAGGCTTACCTTCTTGGCTTAATACAGCCCCAATAGCACTACCACTAGCATCACAATCCACCTGGAACACTTTTCTAAAATCTGGAAGTGCCTACACAAGTTGTTCTGTTACCTTCTTCTTTAGCAATTCAAAACTTCTCGTAGCTGCTGTAGTCCATTTGAACTCTTTTCTATCCCCTCTTATTGTATCAGTTAGGGGTGCACATATGCCACTGAAATTCCTAATAAACTTCCTATAAAAACTAACCAGACCATGAAATGATCTTACCTCAGTAGCAAACTTTGGAGTAGGCCATTCCAAGATGGCTTTTACCTTCTCCGGATCCATTTTGAGACCTTCAGGTGATATAACAAACAACAAATAGACTAACTCCCTTTTTGCAAAGTTACACTTATTTAGATTAATTAACAGTTTCTCTTCCCTTAGCCTTTGAAGGACACTATGAATATGCAATAAATGTTCTTCCAAAGTCTTATTGAAAATTAAAATATCATCCAAATAAACAATAACAAATTTTCCCAAGAACTTCTTAATTACCTCATTCATGAGCCGCATGAAGGTGCTTGGGGCGTTCATCAATACAAAGGGCATGAGTAACCACTCATAAAGACCCTTCTTGGTCTTGAAGGCTATTTTCCACTCATCTCCTTCTCGAATCTGTATCTGGTGATAACCACTCTTTAGATCTATCTTTGTGAAGTACTGAGCTCCACTCAAGTACTGAGCTCCACTCAAGTATGTGTTTGCATGCCCATCATTTACTGCATGTCTATCAAACTTCCATGGTCTACCCAACAATAGATGGAAAACATCCATCGGAATAACATCACAGAGAACTTCATCATGGTAACTCCAAATTTTAAATTTCACTAAACATTGTTCACTTACCAGGACCTTATGATGATCTTTTACCCAAGCAATCCGATAGGGTTGGGGATGTCTCTCCCTCTTGAGCTCCAGCTTAGAGACCATCTCTTCTGATACCAAATTATCAGTGCTACCACCATCAATGATCACGTCACAACATTTATCCTCACACTTACATCTGTTACAGAATAAACTCCTCCTTTGTCCTAGTTCAATCTCACCACTTAGTAGGACCCTTTCATTCACCAAGGTCTCTCCTCTTTCTGCATCCTTTGAATGTGATGATTGTGCATCCTCATCCACATGAGCAACCCTAGCTTGGCCGTCAGTTCTCCTATCTGTCCTTACTTGTCATTGAGGGCATTCAAAGGCACGATGACCTTCTTCATTGCAATGGAAACAGGTACCACGGAAGCCTCCTCTTCCTTGTCCACATCCTCTACCTCTTCCTCTTTGATTTCCAAAGTCTTGATCATGGGAGCAGTTGAAACCCTCATTCCTTTGGGTCCTGCTAGTACCCACGTCTTCATTTTTCTTTTGGGTTTCATTGCGGCCTCCAGATGATCTATTGCTCCCCCTTCCTCCTTGACTGCACCCTCTTTTTCTTCCTTCAAACCTTTTATTTAGCTTCTCTTCAACTCATACAGAAAATTGGTATGCCTCTTCAACACTAGTCATTCTTACCAAACTTAATTCCTCTTGGATGCTAGGTTGCAACCCACTAATATAATGAGTAACCTTCTCCTTATTTGCTTCTACATGTCCCGCTCTAATCAAGAGTCGGTGAAATTCCTCTGTATATTCTTGGACTGATCTTCCTGCTTGCTTTAACCCATGCATCTTCTTAAAAAAATCAAGCTCATAGTCCACAAGAATGAGCTACTTCTTCAATTTTTCCACCATGCAATCCCATCTTGTGATCTTCTCCTTTCCTCTTCTTTTCTTTCCAATTGGACTTCTTGCCACCAGATTTTGGCATGGCATTTCAGTTTGGCCTTTGCAAACTTAACCCTATCTAGGTCCCTGATATCCTCATACTCAAAGTATTCTTCCAGTTCATTGATCTAATCGATCAACTCATCTAGTTTCAAATTTCCTAAAAATACACCCACTTCAATCGTAGGTCTTTTACCAAACTTAGTAATGGCCCTAAAAAGCCTTTCCTCTACATGATTCAGAACTTCCCTGTCAAATTCCCCTTCTGGTTCCATTACTTCTTCTTCATTGTCATCCTTACTGTCATCACCTGCACCAATGTGTAGAACACAAAATTCTACCCAAAAACCAAAAAAATTGCTCACAAAAAGTAGTATGTATGAGGGAGATATAAATGTTTGAAAATCACCTCTACTATTATTTTTTTTAAATCACCACTGTGCTTCCAAAAACCAAATGGCTCTAGATTTTACCTCAAATGTCCAATTTGGATGAAACAATATCCAATTTGGGGCTTTTTTGACCTTCTAAATGTGATGCAAATATCTAATTTGCACCGGCAAGCACCAATATTTACCTACAAAAAATCTTTCCTATGGCCTGATGACCAAAAAATTTCCAGAAATAATGCAAATATAAAAAATAGTAGAGATGCAGATATAAAAAATGTAGATCTAAAAATTAAATGTATAGATTTGAAATGATCATGCCAATTCTGTAAATTAGTCCTTCTGGTGGTAGTTTCCAAAAAAAATTGCCTCACAATCAACTTTGACCTAAGGTAGACAACTTTATAGGTGATTTTCACCGAATCAACATTCTGGATGTAATGGCAAGTTTAGATCTAGCTCTAGAAACTCCCAATTTCTGTGATACTCCAAATTCGGGTCAAGGTGCTAAAGCAAGAAGATGGTCTTCAATGGCTATGTGAAGAAAGATTCTTCAAGAGCTTTGATACCATGTAAGAATTTTTCTTAGGGAAATGTTCACCCAAGATCATAGAACTCAAACACAAGCACAACTATAGATCAAAAGGAGTACGATCAATTTATCACAGTACATCCTCATACATTGCTCTATATTGTATGTGATGAATGTACACACTAGGAGAGCCTGTATACAAAGGCCTCTCAAGAAGCACCTAGAATGTCTCTAGAAAGAACCAAGAGATAAGATAAGAATGACAACTAAGCACACATGTTATCCATCATTCTAGATAATAGGATAAGAATGATAAGGTGTATCTCAAGTAGAGATGTTGTAGACACCATGTTCTTAATTAGTGTGCTAACTCCTATGTTGTAGAACCATGTGCGTAAAAGAGGTGTGAATTCCTATGTTGTCAACATGAAAACTTAGAAGAGTGCACATACTCCTAGGTGATTAAATAAATAAATACTAAAATAATGCATTAACCTAAGTAAGCTTAAGTGTAAATAGTAAATACTTATTTACACCAAAACCCCCCCTTAAGTGCAACTCAAGGGAATCCACTTAAGGTCATGAAAACTAGGATGAAATGTAGAATGGGTCTTAGCTACTAGGCCATGTTAGGTAGCCATGTACATAATGAAAATGCAATGCAATATCATAAAGCAAAGAAAGAGGGAAAACCTCATGGGAAAACCCCCCATCACAAAAAGAGAGATGAATAGGGATGCATGGATGGATGAAGTAATCAAGACCCCCCCATTATGACATACATCGAGTATATACAAAGTGAAATGGAAGAAGGAAAAAACCCCCTAAGAAAAAAAAGTCCCCCCATAAGAAAGAAGAAGAAGAGGACAAGGTAGTCACCCCTCCCTTAAAGGTAAGGTGTCAACCAATGAGAAGTACTCCAATGTAGAAGCTAATCCATGACCATTGAATGATGTTCCTCCCCTTTGTAAGAAACAATGGTAGAGGTACCAATGAGATGCTTCTCTTTTATGTGGAAAGAATCACGACGATGGACAGTGTCTTCAAAACCTACTCAAGTGTCCCTATGTCGATATTGATGGTGGCTCCTTCCAAAACTCCTAAGAAGAAAGAACCACCTAGAATGTCTCTAGAAAGAACCAGGAGATAAGATAAGAATGAAAACTAAGCACATATCTTATCCATAATTCTAGATGATAGGATAAGAATGATGAGGTGTATCTCAAGTGTATATGTTGTAGACACCATGTGCTTAATTAGTGTGCTAACTCCTATGTTGTGGACACCATGTGCATAAAAGAGGTACGAACTCCTGTGTTATCAACATGACAACTCACAAGAGTGCACATACTCCTAGGTTACTAAATAAATAAATATTAAAATAGTGCATTAACCTATGTAAACTAAAGTAAATTTAAATAGTAAATAATTATTTACACCAACAAAACTTTATAGTTAAGCACGCTTAGACTAGAGTAGTACTAGGATGGGTGACCTCCCAGGAAGTCCTGGTGCTTCACCCCTGTGAGCATCACCTAGGTCCAATGAGTGCTAAGTGTTCCATTTATTTTCATGAGAGATGGACTTATGTTGAATCACTACTCATGAAACATGGGTCAATTAGTTTGACTCAAAATCACATAGTTAAATCCTTATAGCAATATCACAATTTGACTTACTTTGGAAATTATCTCCTACTTATCAACTGATGAGGTTAAGGGGCTTTCTAATGAATGGTTCATAAGGAAAAACAATTGGTGAAGGTTTTTCAAATGGGGTCGAAAGATTTGGATTTAACCATGGAGGAAACTTCATAGTTAAGTGTGCTCAAGCTGGACTAGTACTAGGATGTGTGACCTCCTAGGATGTTCCAGTGCTACACCCCTGTGAGCATCACCTAGATCCAATGAGTGCAAAGTGTTCCATTTATTCTCATGAGAGATGGATTTATGTTGAATCACTACTCATGAAACATGGTTCAATGAGTTTAACTCAAAATCACATAGTTAAATCCTGATAGCAATATCATTTTTTTTTGTCTCAATGGCTTAAAGAAAGCAACTTTTAAAGGTTCATACCCTGGGTATGTTATGGCTGAAGCTAAAACAACTATGCCTGTTATAGTGGAATTAGCCTTAATGGAATGAATTGACTAGGTATCACTTGCAATTTGATAGGATATATTGGCACTATTGTACTAGCATGATTTGGAAGCACCAACCCTCCCCTGTTAGGATTGGCCTATTTAGTAAAGGTAACTACTTCTTCAAAAATCTTTTCTAGTGTATTAATATCTATGGTAGGGAATATCCTTAGGAATATAGTAGTGAGGTGGTCCAAGGCATTAAGATAAATCTAAATTGTAGCTTCAACTATTACAGTGTATGGTGTCTCCAACTTGTGATATGCCATGTCAAAGTGATGATTGGAATGTGAAATGGTTTCTACTAGATGATCCAAAGTAAACTTTAAGAAAGCCACCTCCAAAAATGATATAAAATATTGGCAAATCTTTCATTATTTTGAGAAAAAAATATCTATTGGCGAATATCTCAATTTTTTATTCTAAATATGATTAATATTGGCTAGTATTTTTTAATTATACTTTTTTTGTATAAAATATTGATGAATCTCAGTAATAATAGGAAGTTCAGGAATATTACAAATAAAAATTGAATATTTTTTAACCTCATGGAATATTATGAGGATAGTTACATATACTTTAACTCAATAATGAAAATGGAATATTGGTGATCTATCCCTAAGGTAATTAATAATTATGATAATTATTGGTTAGCTCAATTTAATTTTTCCAATATATGATGTTTAGGTGACTCAAATCTAATCATGTAACGACTATTGTGGCAGATATTTGATTTAAAGTTTTCAATAAAATAAATCATTGAGCAATTTTAACTATTGTAGAACTAAATTTTATAAAACTATGGCGATTTAGGTTGTATCAAATCTTAAATTATTAGCAAAATTACTAGCCAAAAGCTTCTAAAATTAGCCAATTGAATATTAGCCACTAAAAAATACCTTGATTGGATCCCTCTCTATTGATAAGAACAAGTGGTGTATCACAACTGGGTTGATAAATTTTTTTGAATTGATCCAAGAATAATTTTGAAAGGACACCAAGTTCTTGATAACTCTTGGTGGAAAATTCACATACTAGTTAAAGGAAAAATCTAACAATGTGCATCACACTTTCTTGTTTAATCTATTTTCAATTTAATATTTCTTTAAATATCATGATATGATTCTTAGCTATCTTTGTTTCTCTGTAAATGACCCTTAGGCATAATTTCTTAGGGTTCTTGGGAAGGTCATTGAGTGCACCTTGTAAATTGATTGGTGAATCTACTATGTTTGCAAAGAAGGCCATTGGATGAGGATTAAGAGGAACATTAGGTGGAGGTAAGTTTGGAGTTAGAACTGAGGAAGATGATGAAATTTGGAATGGGAATGATAGAATTCTTGGTATCCCCTTATCACTACAAGGCTTACAAAAGTGACTGAGTTCTAGGAACTTGTGTCCATTGGGTGATGAACTTAAAGCTCAGTGAAATGGAGATGGTAGATCAGGATCTTCTAGTTTGTGTGTATTATGGAAAAATACACCTTTGAAAAGTGAACCTCTTCAAAAAGTGCACCTGCGCACCTACAAACCTTCTAACAGTGATAGATTAAATTTTTTAAATGTCTAAAAATCATAGAATTTTCAAATAGAAACATGGTTTTTTGGGTAGAATGGCTATGGCCCTCCTTCTAGCTCAACTTCTTTTGAGTTTTTATTTTGCACGATGCTGAACAATACAGATCCTTTAAAATCTCTCTCATGAAAAGCTAATCAGTGACCAACCCCAAGGTTCCAAATGGCTTATTTTCAACCTTCTGGGTAACTCAATAAAAGATAAATATGTATGTTCATGAGGAGGTCTTTTCCAGTTCTAACCAATCTAAACACTTGTTGCTGAAATAAAACCACAAAGTGACATATTTTTGTATTTTCTATTTTTGATGAATGCAATTTATGAATGCAAATATATGAATTCCTATTTTAGCCAAGTGTTTGAAAGGAAAATACAAAGATAGAATAAAAAGAGATTATAGAAAATTGTTGAAAAGGAAATTCCTAATGGACATAAACCAAAGTAACAATATGTCTATGAATTAAACTATGAAAAGGATCTTGGTAGGGAAAAAATGAAATCAAGAGTCACACTTCCTCTAGTCCGCTGATGTAATCATTAAAGGAAACTACATTAATAACCAAAAGATGTTTCAATTTTCATCAAATTGTGAGGGCACAAAAAGCGTGTTCACAAGTGACAAAAGTCTATGTAAGAACAAAGACGATCCTTTATTCAATTCATCAACAAAGTAGAATTTGTTAACATAAGGAAAATAATAGAACTAAAAGATCACATAGTCATAAAAACATAATAAAACCATTGGTTCCATTATTATTCATGAACATGCATTCACAAAAATAACACAATCTATCAAGAATAGATACACTCAGAATGAGAGCACCAATAACATATATTATTGCATCAAAATAATGGTTTGGAGTAAGCAAAAATTAAAAAATCTAGCAAGAATAGCTACACTCAGAATAGCTAGCAAGAATATTTGTGTTAGGCGTGACATCTGTTTTATTGAAAACTTATGCTAAAAACTAATAAAATAAAGCTAATTATATACAAATTGACTCTCTAAATGGTGCCAAGTAGGTCTCCACACTTGCTTATATCCATTAATGGGTGCATGAGAGTTTACATAAAATAAAATAATAGAAGAGTAAGAAGATAATAATATAGAAGATGTGAGATGATCTAGAAGTCTCTTAGAGGTCTAAAAATGGAGGCTCATCCTTTTGTATGCATTTCTACAATTTGAACTACCATCAAAATGTGTTTCTGATGCATGGAATGCTTTAAAATAGCATCTGGCAGTTAACTATGGGTGTATTACTTCTCTTCAAAACTATTGGTGCACCTCTGAGGAAAGTGCACCTACATACCTATGCACCTTGGTGATAGGTTTCAAAAATTCAAAAAATATTCTAAGTGTCACAACTAAATTTCCACCATATAGGTTTTCTTCCTCATTATAACAAAATAACATTTGGATATTTTCTTCTAAACTTTTATATTGTCTCTACAACTTCACTAGCCTCTATTAAATCTAATGAATCATGCTTGTTACTAACTACTTCATAGTAGTTACTTACTTCTAGATCCTAATATCCACAAAATCCTCAAGCTTGGTGTCTAGTTCCATTAATGCCTCTTTAGTACTTGTCCTACATCATCTTATGACAAATCATTTTCAAATGTGTCATGGAATTGTTGAACTATTCATTGCATAAAGGAAAGTTTGTTCTTTGAGTCATCTTCAAAAATCTCAAGGCTAGTGACATTATATTACTTTATTTATTCCAAAAATTGCTCTTGAGATTTATCCTTTATCTAGTAGATTCCCTTATGTGATCCCTCCATAACCTTATTCCCCAAGGATATCTTCTCTATCCAATCATATATCTTGTCTCGCTCATCTACCAAGTATATCTCCATCAAAATTTGGTATGCTTGTCCCTTTATAGATTAGAGATCTTGTAGATCATTAGCCTAGGTTTGCACTTCATCCATCAACCCAATATCTTGGTTTATAATGGACACCAACTTGTAAGTATTTCACTAAATATTGTACAATAGGTTTAAATTTATTTGTATTAGTTAGATTCCTCTTTCTTCATGATTGTGATGCCATTGATGACATTTGTCTAAAAGTGAATCCATCTATAGTCCTATATATTTCCTTCACAGTGCATCCCCAAGAGAAATCTCAAGATTATCCAAGTCAATGGATGCCACCACTTCATTTGGGAAGCCTCTTAATATCTCATTATGCTTTCATAGCATTATCATCTCTTATTCCTCCTAATCCATGTGTTTGACCACTTTCTTGAGGTTTTTAGTGATCACCACTCTCATCATATCCACCATGGTATTTCCCAATATAACTTCCTTCATTTAGTAATCCTTAGTAGTCATTTCTTGTTGTCAACTTGAGCAGGAGGAATGTCGATATGTGCTAGAAGGTCTTGATATTGATTCTTAATGATGAATGAAAGTGTTTTAGCATCACCCTTAGGTGGCTTGAGCCTCCTTATCACTTTTATCAATTCTATCATGACCTCTTCTTTTGTTAGTTCCATCCACTTCTTTTATTGGAATAAGACCTACTTCTTTAGCCACAATGTTGTAGTCCCCATTGGTGACATGTATTCAGTTGAAGAAGTTGGTTCTAAAGAAGACCCCTTTCCCTTATTTCTCCTCTTTGGAGTCTTCTCATGTCAAGGAACATCTTGAGAATGTGTTTTTCTGATTTTTTGGGCTAAGGATGTGACTTCTATATCTATCTTTAGATACTTTATCCACAAGTAACTCTTGATATTCTCCTTCCTCTATGTTCTGACTTTCTACTTCTAATTGGATTTCCTAAGGAGGTAAGGCTACTAGCCCTTTATCCATTACTAAGGCCAAGTCCTCTGGTGGTGGTTGAATGATGAGAGGTGCTTGAGGTAAAAGAGGCAATTGATTCTAATCCTCTCCTAATGCCTCATTTGTTGGAGTATCCCTTATCTTTTCTCCTAGCATCTCGGTACCCACCATCATGATATCAAACAATATGAGGTCAAAAAACTAGCTCCTTTATCTTCCATCTGAACCATCCACTTCTTTTGTTCATCTTCTAAAGTTTCAACTTGGATAGGATCCCTAGGGGTAGATGTAAGTGTTTGGGTCGAGCTTCTCCTTCTCTCCTCCTCTACTACCTTAGCCAAACAAAATTTCTTATTCAAGGGGACAAATTCAATTTGTTCATCTTCTTCCTCATCATCTTCTTCATGAATAGTTTCAGTTAGCTATGGTGAGGGAGTGATCTTCTTTGTCAATTTCCTTCTTTTGGCACCTAAAACCATTATTTCTAATTAGGCTCTCTTAGGCACCAATGGGGAGGCATCTTCCTTTGAGGTTATTTCTTGTGGGACTAGTTGCTCTTCTAGAGGTTCTACCTCTTGTTTCTCTAGTGGTTGCTCTAGTTGGGCTTGCTCGACTAGCTCTTTCTTTTGTTTGGATTTTTCTACTTGGGCCTCAACCAATTTGTTCCTTGCCCTAGGGGCTTCTCCTTTACCCTTTCCTTTATTAGTCTCAAAATAATCAACCTCCCATTCATCTGGGTATACTGCTTTTGGCCTCACTAGTGATTTTACAAGATAGGTCAGTATGGTGACCTTGGTAACTTTTCCTTTGGTGGGCCTCCTTGTAGCCTAGAAATATATGGCCCGAGGAACTAGATCTATCTGAAATGGTTTCATAATCCATTCCCTTATAAGATCCACTATATGTCTATCCTCATGATCCATGTCATAATTCTCCTCATGCCTTATTTCAACATTTAGAATGGGCCTATAATATATTTTATCCCTACTATACAAGGGTTCCATTACCTCTGAGTCATCCTTTTCTATGAACTTTAAGAATATCTTCATGTTTAGCACATTTTCTACCAGATGTAGACTCATCCTATAGTAGTCCATAATATAGACATCATAGTCATCTATCACATTCATCCAATGGTCTTTGAGGGATTCTTCATGTACAAACTTCTCCCCTACTAGATATTGCACCATCCTAATATTATCAAAATATGGGAGTGGAGTCTAATAATCTTCCAAGGGATACTAATCCTACTCTAAGTTAAATGTAGGAATTTCTTGTTTCTTCTTTATCTTGAATACTCCAATGGTGATTGGCCAAACCTAGCTCTTCTTGTGTTGTCTCCTCAGTCTATCATATACACAAGTTAGTTGACAAGTTATTTCCAAAAGTATAAGTCAATCTAAAGGGTGCCTTTGGAGCTTCTTAGGATATAAGAGAGTACTAGCTACTTATAGATGTCTAAATGTCTTAAACTAGATGTAGTAGGCTTCTAATTTAGTTATCCTTATGACTACCTCTACTGACATCATTTTTTCATAGTCTCCCTCAATAAAATTGATGATGGTGAATATGAAGCCATGATTCACTACCCTATATTCCACACTTTGCAGTGGGAGCTTCTTGGTCACTAGTTGTGGATATACCATACAAGACCAAGAATTTGTGTCTTACATGCTTCCCTTCTTGTACAACCCTTGGTAGTCTATGGTTTTGGCTACCAGTAGATACACCAAATAAGATTTCATATAGAAGCATGGGTTAGTCAAGACCAAAATCACCTGTCATTCAAGTTCCCACTTAGGATGGCTATCCAATCAATAGGCATATTAGTGGTTTAGATTGTATGAATGAAATACACCATCCATTTCCTTAGATATCATCTTGGGGGAAGTGAAATAGATCTAGTGAGGAGAAAAATTTAATATGTGATATCATCCTTCATGTACCATTGGGTCATGTCCATCTTTCCTACTCTTTGGCACAAGGGTGTCATGTCAATCAAGAATGTGGATTACACCAATTCGTTGGCCTCTTTCTCAATTTCTATGTACCATTTATCTACCCATTCATAAGATATCTAAAGGAATTGGTCTACCTTGGGGAGGTGAAAAACTTTATCAATATTATAAGGTCTAAGGTTGAGGACTATCTCTCCCATCACACTCTTTATGACCTTCTCATCTAACACATAGTGCTCAGCCAATATCATGATCAGTTCAAAGGATTAAACTATAGGGTGTGAAGTGACATTCACCAAAACACTTTAGATCAATGTAGATACCATCATTGATCTTTACTTTGATTTTTTGTAGAGTGTCAAGAAATTGTTTTGATCAATGTGGCCAAGGTTTGTGTTCTAGATGTCTACATGTTTGTCTTAGAAATTGTAATTTGTAGGAGCTCCTTTGTACTTGAATGCTATAGGTTTCTAGATGGCATTTTTTTATACCATATATGAAGAGGATGATACTATTGTACCTACACAAAAGAGGAAACCATTGGTAATCTAATATTGGAAGACCAAAATAGGACTCAACTAGGACCCTTAGATTGTGGAAAAAATGAGAAAAAAAAAAACAAAATTTGGTAAAATTGTGAACCCCCCAAGCCTATTTTGTGCACTCTCACATTTTACACACCTACCTATGTGTGTTGGTGCACTCTTTATTTTTTACATTTTAAGCTAAGTGCATAGTTGTGCATATTGCACACCTACACAAGGTGTGTATGTGTGCAATTGCACAGGTGTATGAATGCTTTGTATTGTATCTTGGGGGAATTGGCCTTTAGTGCACACATGTGAACCTCTTGAAGTACACACATGCTTAAATATGCACATGCACACCTCCAAGAAGAGGTTTATATATTAGGAGTTTAAAAAAGCAAACTTGTTGGCACGTAGACTAGAAAACTTGCCAAACTCGTAAGGGTGTAGAGGTGCACTAAACAGTTGGAGCTATAAGAAAATGAGAAATGGAGTGGAGTTGATGTAAGTGCAGACCCCAAGATGGTGCACAATTGTGCACCTCTTGAAGGTGCGCAAGTGTTCTTTTTAGTACTTGTGAGAAAAAAATCCCCTAGAAATTGATTTTTTAGCCTTCTAACCTATTTTCCTATGCCTAATAAAAGACTAGGGCTTGGCCTAGACTCAGGGGAGGGTCCTAAATGATTGAGGCTTTAGACTAGTTACTTTATAGAGAAATTTTAAACTAGAGGTCCCAATTTCATGTCACGAAATGGGGTGTGCATTGTGGGACCACAACACATATGAAGCCCACAATATGGATTGTTGTATTTTCTTAACTATTTATTTTGATTTTTATTTCATTATCAAATTTATGCATTTTATTTTAGGGATGTATTCATTTCCTTCATAAGAGTTTGGTTTCAATCTAGGACAAATGGATTCTCCTTATTTATAGAGATTTTTGATGTATTTCCTTTGCATGTTTATTTCATCTATATTAATGTTGCTAATTCATGTCTTCGAAATAGACTACAACAACTTTCTATTAGGTAGTACATCAATCAAGGACCTAAACATATTGGGCTACACTAGTATCAAGCAATTGGTCTTTGGCCTTTTCTTTAGACTACAACCTTGAAACTTAATAGGAAAACCCAATGAGAAACTCTTTATATTCATTAACTTGGATGTATCTATGGAATCATATAGTATTCAAGGTCAAATTCCTTGTATGCCTCAAGTTTGCATATAAGGACACATAGACTATGGAGAATCATATTTCCCTTTGTCATGTCAAATATTGTCCTCTTTATATCTTATTTGGAGATGCATAGGTTGGTCTCATTGTTAGTGTCTTACTTTATGATCCTTAACCATAGCCATTTCCCTCTAAGCATTGATTAAAATCTACATCTCTACTCAAATAAACATAGAGAGCACTAGATTGAAACAAGGTTTTCTTAATTGATTATTTTTTTCATTTACTCAAGGTTTTATATCCCCATATTGTCTCATATAATTCTATAGGGGAATATATTTAGGAGAATTTATATTATTCAATAAAATTATGTTAATTTAGTGGTCTATAAAAGTAATTTGATTCTAATCTCTTTGTCTATCTTCTTTTGTAATATTTTTCCTTCTTCATTTCATTCACAATGAAATAAGAAAACTATGAAAAGCATATTCATTTGATGCTAAAATGAAAACATCTAATTAAACTATGTGTCTACTAAAAATGTTGCGTTCTAATTATGTTGCTATATAATTGGCAGTGTTGGATAACCAAACTTTTCCTTACATGTGGAGTTTGATATTGAATAGGTCTATAGATATAGACAATAACAAATTTATCATCTTGTGATGATTAGGAAATAAAATTTAGTTGGTGGCATTTGGGTTTTAGAATCACAATATGTTTGTCCTACCATTTAAGTTCCTATCGCACTCAATCACTATGCTGCACTTTAAGGTGGTTCATGTGCTACTGAAGCATAGAAGACTCTGTGAAGTAAAGTATTAATGGTAAACTAGAAAGGCTTAGTGCTCTCCTAAGTAGAGGGATTATGGAGATCATGAGGGAGAACATTGGTCCGTATTTGATAATTGATGTTTCTATTACTTTTCCTTGTGGAAGAGTACTAAGGAAATTATTTAAAATAATAAAGTTCTTACTACATCACTTATAAACAAAATAGTTAACAATTTAAATATGGTCACTTGTAATGTCTCTTAAAAACTACAAATAGGAAGTTGAGTAAATTGCCATTTTTTTCTTATTTTAACTACAACCTCATCACATATATAGGCATAGTTTACTTAAATTATTATTTCTTTGAGTTGTAAGAAGATAATTATAATTTGCTTCATTAATTATTGACTTTATTTTTCTCCTATGAACATTTGAAATTGATTGACTTTTTTTATTATCAATTTAATATCCCTAAGACTAGTCTTTTTTTCACTTGATATTATAGCTATTAGATATATCTTTGCATAACTTTTATGTTTTAATATGAATTTATCAACTTTCAACCATATCATCTAGATGAATCAATGGTTATGTGTAGGATCATGGTCAACCAAACCATGCCCTTAAGTGGCAATGAAGAATCAAAAAATCAAGGTTATGCCAACATTATCTGCAATTTTCAACTTGTCATGAAATTTTTATCAAAAGGCTGATAGAAAATAATCTCTAGGAAATTGATTGGTGAAATTTTTTAATTTTAATACAATAGTGAAATAAATTCAAGACAAAAAAAAGAAGTAGATTTATGTTTGACCACCTTAACCAAAACCAAATGATAGTAATTTTTAATGCAATTCAATATATAAGAATTATATTTATTAAAAAATGTGACAAATTATTTTTGGTATTTTTACTATAAATAAAATATTATTTATTAATTTGCTACTAAATTATTTTGGAATAAAAAAGCTCTTGTGTCTAATCACCTTAATTAATTCAAAAATGTAAAAAAATTAAATTTTATTTTCTTATGGTACAAGAATTATAAAATGTGGTGCATCTTT
This sequence comes from Cupressus sempervirens, assembly GCA_028749045.1. Lineage (NCBI taxonomy): Eukaryota > Viridiplantae > Streptophyta > Pinopsida > Cupressales > Cupressaceae > Cupressus > Cupressus sempervirens. The sequence continues at coordinate 756,794,328 of CM053793.1, read as the reverse complement.
TGGATTTTAAAAATGTTCTATCATTTGAAAGTTATAGTTGTTTTTAAATGAGTGTGTCAATCAGCACTTTATATGTAACTCCACTAGAAAATAATTAATAATTTCTTACTAAAATCATAAATTGATAGAAATTAGATTTATGGAAAACTAGGAACATTCTTAAGTAACCCTTTTTCTTTCATCAAATTTGGGTGGAAAAAAAGTTCTTAGCTACATGTTTGAAGTGAAAAACACACAAAAACAAGCCAAAAAACACGTTTTCAGAACATTTTTTAAGTTGACCATGTAGGGTTTCTATCCAAAGATATAATAGGTTGTATAAAGGTATTATATTTTTGGTTTGGTATCAAGATGGGTGGGGAAAAGGTTGGAATTGATTTTGAAATGCTTCGAGGCATTTCAGAAGTACATAAATTTTAGGTCACCAATTTTTGGCACACCATGATCTTGCACATACCATAATACAGATATTATTTGGAGAATGTACAAGAATTCCAAATGCTATTTTCATTTTCAAGAGATAAATATTAAAATGTATACTTTTGGAAAAAGGTACCTTGTTAAATCAATCAATTGTAGTTCTAAAAGGATAAGGGTCTACTGAACATTAAATTTAGAAATTGAGTTGTTTTTATAAATGTATCAATTGTTGGCATTATGATTTTTTTTTATTAGTGACAACACTTACTCAATTCTATATGCTTATTGAGCATCCAAGTGGTTACCTTGTAAGCATTCATAGCTCAGTAGTTTACACTAAGCAGACAGTGGCTACCAAGAAAATTCAAACAATGTGAAGTCCAACAGTGCCTATCGAGCTTCTTAGTATCTACTATGCTTCACAGTGTCTACTAAGTAGATAATTTGTGTCATGAAAGATTCAATGCAAACTAAGCAATGAAAGATTTAGTGCAAACCGAGCAATGAAAGATTCAAAGCAAACTAAGCGATGAAAGATTTAGTGTTTACTAAGTGAAGCAAGGTAATCTTAGTGTACAATGTTTGCCGAGTGAACCAAGGTAAACTCAGTGTACAGTATCTACCAAGTAACACTACATCTACCGAATCACTAGTGGTGACTGAGTTTAGAAATTCATCGAGTGATTAGTATGAATCGTTTCTTTACTTCTATCAAGTGCATGCTGATGTCGAGTAATGCAATGGACGTCGAGTATCAGAAGGTCACCGAGTCAGTTTAGTGAACCCAAGTTATTTACTATTAGGTTGACTCTGTAATGTATTTATTTACTTGTATTTTGGCTAACCTTGTAATTTTGTAAGTTTGAAAGGTATATATGTAAGATGTATTGTAAGATATTGTGAGAAAGTAAGAATGTGTGTATGTATGATGCATGGAATGAAAAGGAATTGCGAAGTAATGTGAAGTATATTCTAAAGATCATCAGCAGCAGCTCAAGGAACACAACAAGGCCAATTTAGAGACTAAAAAAGTTATATCCATCACATGATGTGATTAGTGCATAAGGGATCTTATCAGCAATCAGTTGCAAGCAGATCCATTGTTTCATCCTAATAGGTGAATCAGATTTTTCAAATCCTCTAACAAGGTAGACTTAACAGTCCTTGTACAAATCTCCTAATAGAGTGCATACTTTATTGTATGTTTGCAAATCCTCTATCAAGCTGGACCTAGCAGTCCTTTGTGCTCCTAATAGGGAAGATCATTGGAAGTGGTCAATGTAAGCCTTAACCAGCCAACTTTATACTGTAGTATTAAAGTTTTGTGGGTATCATCCCCACCCTAGTTTTATGTTCTATTTGGAAGGCTTCTAGGTCACCAAATATTGTGTTCACTTGTGTAATGATTATTTTATGTTTTAGAATTTATGCATGTAGTATTATAGATGGATGTGTAGTAAATTAATAAAAGGTTTTAGCATTACTGATTCATCCCTCCCCTCTCAGTAACCTGATGGGGACACAACAGGAAAAGGGAAATCGTATTAACTGTAAAAATAAGCTAATATATTCAGTACAGAGAAAATAGACTTCAAAACATGCCCTAAGGGCTTACAATAACATAAATCTGGAGATAATTTCTCCTTTCAGTACCTCCTCTCAAACTCCACTCCGAACTTCCTTTTACAATGCCAGAAATGTCCTTAAATAGACCCTGGAGGCTTAAAGAATAGGAATACATTCTAGAAAGTGCTAGTAGGCATCCACAGACCAAATAGAAGGCTCCAGAAGCTGCATTAGAAGTCGATGCAAATTTAGAAGAATCCAAAAATGGTAACCGAACTTTCGGGAGGCATAACTTTTGAACCGTAGCTTCGATTGACGAACCGTTTACATTTTTGAAAATCTCTTGAAGTGATATATAGCCCTATGGACAAGCTTCACTTGTCCCTCAATTTTTGACCCTTTTTGAGGTCATTTAATGCCCCTAACTTGACTTTGAAGCATTCTTAGGAGGTCTCCAAAACCCAAAAAACTGTAGTAACTTTCAAACCGTGGGGCCTTTTGACCTAATTCTTTTTCTGGAATGTTCTAAATTACAATTACATTCATTTGGCCAATTTACACCTGCTAGTTCACCAAAATGATGGCTCAATTACATACTCCTATTTTATTGGCATTTACACATATCCCAAGGTGTTCAAATACTCTATCCTAGAACATTGATAGTGGAACTATGAGAGTTGGAACCTTTATTTGACCCAAATGGGTATCCAAAAATGAAAACACATGAAAGAGAAACTAAGTCTAAGTACACTTTTTTTGGGTGACACAGGATTTGCCCTTATACCTCTGGATGCTCCTGCATCAGACACCTAGGGTAGATTGAAAAGTGACCCTATCACTTTATGAATGGTAGAGGAAATCCCAAATGGGAAACCTCAGCTGCTGAAATCCAAGTTGAGTCCTCTATCGGCTGTCCTTTCCACTTGACCAAATACTCTTCATACTGCCTGTTTCTGGTACCTCTACCCACACGATGATCTAGAATGTCTTCTATCTCCTCCTTCTTAGAAGCAGGAATTGGACATTGCTCTAACACCAGCTCCTCATCTGCACCATCATCATGATACTCTGTTAAGTCTGCAATGTTGAAATAGGAGAAATGTGAACACCATCTGGCAGCTCTACCTCATATGCATTTCTTGAGTCATGTTTCTTCAAACTTTTGCAGGGGCCAAATTTCTTCATTTTTAGCTTCTTGTAAGTACCAGCTAGAAATCTTTCTTTTCGTAAGTGCACCATGACTAGATCCCCTACTTGGAATTCCTTATGTCTTCTCCTTTGATCAGCCCTAGCTTTATACTCTTGATTCATCTTGGTAATGTGTGCCTAAACCTCCTCATGTAGACCCTTGATATGTTCAGCAAATTCTTCAGCTTCAACACTTGTCCTGTTCCCTTGCTCTATCTTCCTCAATTCTAGTGCAGTCCTTGGGCTACTTCCATATACAATTTGGAATGGTGATTTTCCAGTACTCCTATTCATAGAGTTATTGTAAGAAAACTCTACTTGTGGTAGAATAAAATCCCATCCCTTGGGATTATCCCCAACTAAACATCTCAACAAATTGCCCAGACTTCTATTCACCACTTCTGTTTGGCCGTCAGTCTGTGGGTGATGCGTGGAACTAAATTTCAAGTATGTTCTCAACTTCTTCCACAATGTCCTCCAAAAATACCCCACAAATTTAGTATCTCTGTCAGAAACTATACTACTTGGAAGACCATGTAGTCTTACCACCTCTCTGAAAAACAAGTTTGCAATATGGACAGCATCATGAGTCTTGTGGCATGGAATGAAATGTGCCATTTTGGAGAACCTATCAACCACCATAAATACTATGTCATTACCCCTTTGTGTCCTTGGCAATCCAAGAACAAAATCCATACTTATGTCCTCCCATGGCCTTGATGGAAGAGGCAATGGATGATATAGTCTAGTATTGTGACTAAATCCCTTGGCAACTTGACAAACCTGACAACTTTGTACAAACTTCTTCACATCCTGTGAAATCTAAGGCCAAAAATAATGTTCTCTAAGAATGGAAATGGTTTTATCTTGACCAAAATGTCTTGCCATCCCTCCGCTGTGTTTCTCCTTAATCAAATTTTCCCTCATGGAGCTCCTTGGAATGCACAATTGACTACCCTTAAACAACATGCCATCCTAAATCAAATAGTCTAACCACTTGGTTCTATCTATAGCAATAGGCTCTTTACAAGCTTTCCATGCTTCAACAAAATTAGGATCCTCAGGGTACAAATTCTTGATTTCATCAAACCCAACTATTTCAACCTACATTATTGTGAGCAACAATTGTCTCCTACTTAGTGCATCTGCAACCCTGTTAGATTTTCCACTTCTATGTTTCAACACAAATGTATAACTCTACAAGAATTCTACCCACTTCATATTCCTTTGATTCAATTTACCTTGGATATTTATGTACTGTAATGCCTGATGATCAGTATACAAAAAAAATTCCTTTGGCAACAAATAATGCCTCCATTTCTTGAAGGCCTGAACTATTACATAGAACTCTTGATCATAAACAGAATACTTCTTCTTTGCATCATTCAATTTTTCACCAAAATATGCAATAGGCTTACCTTCTTGGCTTAATACAACCCCAGTAGCACTGCCACTAGCATCACAATCCACCTGGAACACCTTTCTAAAATTTGGAAGTGCCAACACAAGTTGTTCTATCACCTTCTTTTTCAGCAATTCAAAACTTCTCGCAACTGTTGCAGTCCATTTGAACTCTTTTCTATCCCCTCTTATTGTGTCAGTTAGGGGTGCACATATGCCACTAAAATTCTTAATAAACTTCCTGTAAAAACTCAACAGACCATGAAATGATCTTACCTCAGTAGCAGACCTAGGAGTACACCATTTCAAGATGGCTTTTACCTTCTCTAGATCCATTTTAAGACCTTCAGGTGATATAACAAACCCCAAGTAGACTAACTCCCTTTTAGCAAAGATACACTTTTTCAAATTAATTAATAGTTTCTCTTCCCTCAATCTCTCAAGAACACTACAAATATGCAATAAATGTTCTTCCAAATTCTTGCTGAAAATTAAAATATCATCCAAATAAACAATAAATTTTTTTCCCAAGAACTTCTTAAGTACCTCATTCATGAGCCACATGAAGGTGCTTGGGGCGTTTGTCAATCCAAAGGGCATGACTAACCACTCATAAAGACCCTCCTTGGTCTTGAAGGCCATTTTCCACTCATCTCCTTCTCAAATCCATATCTGGTGATAACCACAATTGAGATCTATCTTTGTGAAGTACTAAGCTCCACTCAAGCTGTCCATAAGATCACCCATTCTTGGAAAAGGAAACTGATATTTGATGGTTATCCTATTTATAGCTCGTGAGTCTGTACACATCCTCCACTCTCCATCCTTCTTTGGTGCCAATACTGTGGGTACTGCACATGGACTCAGGCTCTCTCGAATCAAGCCCTTCCTCAACAACTCCTGAACCTGTCTGTTTAGCTCCTCTATTTCAGTAGGAGTCATCTTGTGAGCAGCCTTGTTAGGAAAACTTTCTCCTAGAATTAGATCTATCTGATGACTAATTTGCCTTACTGGTGGCAATCCTTTTGGAACATTATCAGAGATAATATCTCCAAATTCACCTAGTAAATCTAAAACTTCAAGTGGTATTTCACTACTACCTTCTTTATCTTTCCTAGGAATCAAAGCATAGCACATACGCTGATGTTTCATTCCATCTAAAAACTTCCTTCCATCAACAAGACAAATCCTAGCACTGCTACATACCTTTCCAACTTCCCTTTTCATGGGCTTCAGTTTGTGGTGAACTCCATCCTTTTTTAGAGAATATGTGTTTGCATGACCATCATGTACTACATGTCTATCAAACGGCCATGGTCTAACCAACAATAGATGGCAAAAATCCATTTGAATAACATTATAGAGAACTTCATCATGATAACTCCTAATTTTATATTTCACTAAACATTGTTCACTTACCAGGACCTTATGATCATCTTTTACCCAAGCAATCTGATAGGGTTGGGGATGTCTCTCCCTCTTGAGCTTCAACTTAGAGACCATCTCTTTTGATACCAAATTATCAGTGCTACCACCATCAATGATCATGTCACAACATTTATCCTCACACTTACATCTGGTATGGAATAAACACCTCCTTTGTCCTAGTTCAATCTCACCACTTAGTAGGACCCTTTCATTCACCAAGGTCTCTCCTCTTTCTGCATCCTCTGAATGTGATGATTGTGCATCCTCATCCACATGAGAAACCCTAGCTTGGCCCTCAGCTCTCCTATCTGTCCTTCCTTATCGCTGAGGGAATTCAAAGTCATGATGACCTTCTTCATTGCAATGGAAATAGGTACCACAGAAGCCTCCTCTTCCTTGTCCACGTCCTCTACCTCTTCCTTTCTAATTTCCAAAGTCTTGATCACAGGAGGGGTTGAAACCCTCATTCCTCTAGTTCTTGCTAGTACCCACATCTTCATTTTCCTTTTGGGTTTCATTTCGACCTCCAAATGACCTACTGCTTCGCCTTCCTCCTTGACCACGCCCTCTTTGTCTCCCTTCAAACCTCTTATTTAGCTTCTCTTCAACTTGTAGGGAAAACTGGTATGCCTCTTCAATGCTGGTCATTCTTACCAGACTTAATTCTTCCTGGATGTTAGGTCGCAACCCACTGATATAACAAGCAACCTTCTCCTTATTTGCTTCTGCATGCCCTGCTCTAATCAAAAGTCGATAAAACTCCTCTGTATATTCTTGGATTAATCTTCTTTCTTTCTTTAGCCCATGCATCTTCTTAAACAAATCAAGATCGTAGTCCACAGGAATGAATTGCTTCTTTAATTTGGCCACCATGCAATCCCACCTTGTGATGTTCTCCTTTCCTCTTCTATTTCTTTCCAATTGAGCCTCTTGCCATGAGATTTTGGCATGGCCTTTCAGTTTGGCCTTTGCAAACTTAACCCTTTCTAGGTCCCTAATATCCTCATACTCAAAGTATTCTTCCAGTTCATTGATCCAAACGATCAACTCATCCGATTTCAAATTTCTTGAAAATACACCCACATCAATTGTAGGTCTTTTCCCAAATTTAGTAATGGCCCTAAAAAGCCTTTCCTCTGCCTGATTCAGAACTTCCTCATCGAATTCCCCTTCTGGTCCAATTTCTTCTTCTCCATTGTCATCCTCACTGTCGTCACCTGCGGCAACATTTGTTCCTCTACGAAGCTCCTCCTGCAATGCTTGCACCTACCTTTGGAGGCCTCTAACCTCCTCAAGATTAACAACTCCAGACCTTCCACCATGCTCTCTTTTTGGAGGCATCTTCTTAACTCAAACCCACAACCACACAGTCCTAGTGCAAACTACCTCACAGTCGGCACTCTGTCTACACACTCAGGAAAACTAGCTCTGATACCACTTGATGGGGACACAACAAGAAAAGAGAAATTGTATTAATCTAAAAATAAGCTAATACATTTAGTATAGAGAAAATAGACTTCAAAACATGCCCTAAGGGCTTACAATAACATAAATCTGGAGATAATTTCTCCTTTCAGTACCTCCTCTCAAACTCCACTCCAAACTGCCTTTTACAATGCCAGAAATGTCCCCAGATAGACCCTAGAGGGTTAAGGACTAGGAATACATTCTAGAAAGTGCTAGTAGGCATCCACCGACCAAATAGAAGGCTCCAGAAGCTGCGTTAGAAGTCGACACAAATCTAGAAGAATCCAAAAACGGTAACCAAACTTTTGGGAGGCATAACTTTTAAACTGTAGCTCCGATTGACGAATCGTTTACATTTTTGAAAAGCTCTTGAAGCGCTCTATAGCCCTATGGACCAGCTTTGCTTGTCCCAAATTTTTTGACCCTTTTTGAGGTCATTTAATGCCCCTAACCTAACTTTGAAGCATTCTTAGGAGGTCTCCAAAACCCAAAAAACATCGATAGCTTTCAAACCATGGGGCCTTTTGACCTAATTCTTTTTCTGGAATGTTCTAAATTACAATTACATTCATCTATCCAATTTACACCTCCTAGTTCACCAAAATGATGGCTCAATTATATACTCCTATTTTTTTGGCATTTACACGTATCCCAAGGTGTTCAAATACTCTATCCTAGAACAATGATAGTGAAACTGTGAGAGTTGGAACCTTTATTTAACCCAAATGGGTATCCAAAAATGAAAACACATGAAACAAAAACTAAGTCTAAGTACTTTTTTTTGGGTGACACAAGATTGCCCTTGTACCTCTGGATTCTCCTGCATCATAACCTGTTATTCCCTAAATATTTCCAACAATTGGTATCAGAGCTTTGTGTTTCTTAGGATAAAAGTTTAGCAACTTGAGCAAAGATCTAAGGACAGATGGAGATATTTATACTTGACAAGGTAATTGAAAATGAAAAGCTAGATCTGGAAATGGCCATGGCTCAACTCAAAGAAGGAAAGGAGCATCTTTCTCAATCTCTAAAGAGAAGGAAGGAACTTGCAAGACAAATGAATGACCATCAATATGTTGAAGAAAATATTGAAGACCTTTTACCATCAAGTAGCTCAGATGAAGCTAATGAAGCAATCAAGGAACTCCTAGCAAAGTATAGCTCTCTTTAGGAAGAAGTAAGAAAACTTTTAAAAGAACAAGAAATCCAATCAATCAAGCTATGTGAGGTTTTCAAACAAAGAAAAAAGGAAAATGAAGACTTGGAGGCCAGAAATAATCAATCCAATTAGCATGAAGACCTCATTAATCAAATCTCTAGAGCAAATAAAGAAATCAAGATTCTCAAAGCACAGAATGAAAGAATAAGAAGTGATCTAAATAGTGAAAGGGAAATTAAGGAAAGAATACTGAGAGAACTAAGATGTGAAAAGAAAATTGTTTAGAAATTAAAGAGTGACCTAAATATTGAAAAGAAAATCAATGAAAGAATGATGAAGTCACAAGAAGACATGAATCAACTGATACAAAAAAATGAATAGAATCTTCATAAGCAAAATGATAAACCAAGACTTGGATACAATGAAGAACAAGGTGAATCTTCCAAGAAAGGTGCAAAAAGGAATCTAAAACCCTCGTGCAATCATTGTGGAAAAATTGGTCACACATCAAACAAATGCGGGAGCAAAGGAAAAAGAAAATTTAATGGAAAGTGCTATAACTATAATCAGCATGGTAACAAAGCCAATGAATGCAAGGAGAAACCAAAATTTGAAGGTAATTGTCACAAATGCAAGAAGAATGGTCACAAGGCATCTCAATGCAGATCCAAAAAATTCAATCCAACAGAACAACTTGTAAAAGAAATATTTGGATGGGACTACAATACCTAGTATAGATGTCATTATTGTGGAGAATATGGACACATTGGTATAAACTATGCAAGACATCACCTAAGGAAGAAGGACACTACTGTAAGGTGTTAAACATGCACTGAACTTAGTCATATTGCTAAAAACTACATGAATATAGGTAGAATTGAAGATGAAAAGAAAGCAAGGTCTGACAACATAAGAAAATAGATGAAGGAACAATTGATTCCTAAATCCACTAAAGATGCAAGCTCAAATCATGGAAGTGAAGTTACTCAAGAAGCGCATGAATCCATCCCCTCAAACTAAATTCCTAAAAATGTGTTTGAGTTGTACTCACCAAGGAAATCATAAGCAATTCCAAGAAATGTAAGGTAAGAAAAATGATCCAATCATTATTGTAGATACACTAGGATCATAGAAAAGTTATCTTTCACCGAGTGCTTCAGACTCTACCAAGAAAACTAGTTAAAGACCTTACTGAGCAAGGTTGGCAGTAAAGAGAATTTTGTTCATCTATCGAAGTTATACTCATGTCGAGTTAGGTTAGTGAATGATAGTTTGTCCCTCAGTATGAAAACATGGTACCTAGCATTAATGGAAAAAATTTCATCAAAATGGGTGAAATTTAGCTTCATTCTCATTGTATTCTTAGAGATAAAAGATTTCCAAATGCATTCAAGCAACTTCAAAGTGATTTCAAGAAAATTTGTAGATAAAGAATTTTGTTCAAAGATTTTCATCACTTATTGAGCAACAATGGCTTCCACAAGCATGAGCACCAGCAAGAAAAAATGTGGATCAATAATGTTGGTCAAGGGCACATAATGGAAAGCACCAAACTTCAAGCTGGTTCTCACAGTTGTAGAGGCACTAGACCCTAATGCCACTCAATCACAGATACCACCAAAGGTACTTTTAATGAATGATATCCAAACTCATGTCAAATTTTCTATTCAAGAAATAGGAACCCTAGAAATGGATAGCGTGTTAGAAGAAATGTGTGTTGATGGCTCTATGAAACTCGAACATAAACATCTGGAGACAAAAGGGTTAACCCACATCTCCCACATGCCAAAAAGCTTCCAAATAAAATGGATCAGATACATCCTTAGCCATGTTCACAATGGTCAGCTATGGATGGAGCAACCCATTCTAATCACTAAAAAGATGATTCAAAAGATTACTGGCCTTTCCATACTCAGCAAAGCCAAATCTACTAAAACCCTAGGTTAAGATATACTTCAGAATAAAACCCTGGCAAATTGGGATGAAAGAGGCTTAAAGGTTAGCGTCCTTATTGATGTAGAACTTAGATATGGAATTCATGGGATAGCTCATAAGATCTATAGTTCAAGTTGATTAAATAGTGTGCTGTGAGAAATCATAGACCTGGTGTTCGAGGTTGTGAAGAAGAATTTGAAGTATGACTTGTCTGACCTAATGTTAAGAAAATTGAACAAGAACATGGGCAGTATCAAATCATCAAAGAATAACCCCTATAATTTTGGATCATTTTTGACATGTTTATTCTTTTATGTACAAAAATTCTTTCCCTCTAAAGGTTCTATGGTATGGAGAAAGGATGTTCCCATTCTTTATCAAATTAATGAGTTTATAGAATAAATGGGTGTCAATTTTGATAGTATAATGGACAACTATTTTGAGGACTTCAAGGAGAGAATGAACAAAAGGTTCAGAATCCCTCCTAAACTTGTTGAAGATTACAAAGATGATTTTTTTTTTATGGTTGACTATGACAGAGTATATATTCAAGTAGTCAAGCCCCGAGTTGCATGGGTGAAACCTCTACCTTATGAGGTAAACATTGATGAAACTAGGGATATTATTGAAGCACTAGTAAATGAGCTAGTAGATCCCAAGAAACCAATTTTTGGAACCTATGATGAGGCTAAAGCAAGAATAGAATATGAAATCAAACTTCCCCAAGCAATCAGTAAAGGTAAGAGAAAGGTCGCCAAGTTGAAAACTGCTATCGAGCCTTTGATGATTACTGAAGGAAAAGGTGAGGACAAAGAAGAGGAGTAGGAAATAGAAAAGAAAGAGGAATAATTAGAGAAGGAGGTGGAGCTTGCAAAGAAGAAAGGTAGGGTTATCATCACAAAACCCCCAAAGCCCTCCACAACTATTTTCCCAGGAAGAGGTAAAGGTAAGAATAAGGATTAAGTAGTATTTAGCAAGCCCCAATTTACCTTCCAAGAAAGATTGAAACAAATGGAAGAGGGAGCTAGCATCACAAATTTCAAAGCATTGAAATTTGAAACAAGGATTGATGCAAAAAAGATGCAGATGGAGGAACTGGTACTTCATAAGATGAGAAAATGGAAATACTCCCTAGACCAGATTGCCCCTTAGATCTCCAAAGAGCTATTGGTAAGATTACAACCAAGGCAGGAGTTAGCCACCCAAACAACTAAGGACATATATGAACAATCCTTGAAGAATCTTCTACTGAGTCTTACTGAGGTAGAAATAAAGGCAGCAATGAAGAACAATGAAGGTAAAATGATGATCAAATTTCACACTTGTTTGATTTTAATCAAGGACATTGAGCATGTTTTCAGAGATGTAACAAACATGTGGAAGAACATCTATCATCTACATAAGCCCAGTAATAATCCAATGGTAATGAAGGATGATGATGGCACCAGTAGTGATGAAGGAGATGGCAATGCTCCAAGTGCTAGTGATGATTAGGCACTAAGGTTTGATGATGAAGAAAAAGGGGAAGAAGTTGAAGAGGAAGAAAAGGAGGAAGAGGATGAAGTAGATGATCCAATGAAGATTGCAACGTGTCATAGGTTCCCTTCCTCACTCTCCACCTAAGACTGCAACATCATCAGGGTTGGAGACAACTTTAGCAAGATTGACCACATTAGAAACATCATCTACTCTTGCTTCCCCACAACTCCGAGCATCATCTATGGAAGTAACCATTACTTCATCTACTGATTTGTAGCCTTCTTCATCAGCACACAAGCAATTAGCTATGCTTACCTCCTCTGTTACATGTACAGTAAGCTCTACAGTTCTTTCTATAATTTTGTCTACAACTCCAATTGTAAATATTCCAATCTGTACACTACCTATTTGTATATCATTTTTGGGAAGCACATCAATTTTGGATTCAGCCAATACTTCTCTTAGCTTTCCTCCAGTTGCATCTACTCAAGTATTTTCTGCTGGTCCATCTATGTCAACTATTGTCTTTGATTCCAAATCCAAGGAAGTAAGCATAGAAGTGAAGCCTAAGACTCCTTTGACACTTCTGCTTACTGGAAGACAAATTGATGAAGATATAGATTTGGATATAGAAATTGTTTTTCCAAAGATAGACTTGGACAATGCCTCGGCTAGTGAGATGAGAATGGTTAGTTAGCTTCTAGAGTAGAAGGCAGGATAGAAGCAACTCATAGAAGAGAGAGATAGCGAATATACTATAATAGAAAATGCCAAAAACATAATTATTGAAGCTATTAGTGTTGATGTTGATTCATCTCAACACATTATGTTGCAATTAGAAGAGGTTGTAAATACGTTCAATGAGGACACCTCTGGGCAAGAGAAAATCATTGAAAAGGTAGAGAAGAAATTTGATAATAAATTGCTTGAGCACATTGATTAGCACATTGCAATAAAGTAGGTTGAACTATCTTCAATTTTGAGCAATCTTGAGCAAGCATTCACAAATGTAACATCACTTATTGGCAAGCTCTATGATATTACCAAGTTCACTAAGGAGATCAAAGAAAAATTTAATAAGTTAGATGTGGAAATGAAGGATAGCACTCAAAAGTTGCAGCTTGACAATAGTTCAAGCTCATCCCATCACATAAAGGTGAAATTTTTGTCCAAAATGTAGGCAGAGTTACTCAGAGAAGAAGCTAGAATTTAGTCTGCACTAATTGAAATTCAAAATATGATTCTTCCAGTCATGGATCAAATGCAGAAACACACTGCCTACTCAAAAAAATTGATTCATGACAGCAATTTTTCAATAGCAGATCATACGATTGAACTTTCTGCAGAAGTTCAAGTGGCTCTCTCCACCTACAAGATTTTGCAAGACAATTGGGACAAGGTATTTTCTCTTATTCTCAAGGTACACTTAGATTTTCTCTCACATTTTGGTGTCTCAATTTAAATTTATTGTATATACATTCTTTGGCATTATTGTGAAAAAGAGGGAGATGAGATTGTTGGCAGGAGAAGATAAGATTGTTGACATTGGAAGTATGAGATGAATAAGGAATAAGAAAGATATTATACAAATAAAAGCTATGCATACCATATGTATGGGGGATATATGTGAGATATGTGAGACATGTAAGATATGTAAATAGCAGAGTAAATCTGGATATTAGTTTTGAATCATAAGCATTTTTTCACTAATGCCAAAGGGGGAGATTGTTGGCATTATGATTATTTTGTCATTAGTGACAACACTTACTCAATTCTATATGCTTACCAAGCATCCAAGTGGTTACCTTGTAAGCATTCGTAATTCAGTAGTTTACACCAAGTAGACAGTGGCTACTGAGAAAATTTAGACAATGTGAAGTCCAGCAATGTCTACCAAGCTTCTCTGTATCTACTATGCTTCACAATGTCTACTAAGTAGATAATTTGTGTCATGAATAATTTAGTGTAAACCAAGGGATGAAAGATTCAGTGCAAATTGAGCGATGAAAGATTCAATAAAAATTGAGCGATGAAAGATTCAGTGTTTACTGAGTGAAGCAAAGTAAACTCAGTGTATAGTGTTTACCGAGTAAAGCAAGGTAAACTCAGTGTACAGTATCTACTAAGTAACACTACATCTATCAAGTCACCAATGGTTACCAAGTTTAGAATGACATCAAGTGATTAGTATGAACCATGCCTTCACTTCTACCAAGTGCATGATGATGCTGAGTAATGTAGTGGACATCAAGTATCAGAAGGTCACCGAGTCAGTTTAGTGAACTCAAGTTATTTACTATTGGGTCGAATTTGTAATGTATTTTTTTACTTGTATTTTGGCTGACCTTGTAATTTTGTAAGTTTGAAATGTATATATGTAAGATGTATTGTAAGATATCATGAGAAAGTAAGAATGTGTGTATGTATGATCCATCGAATGAGAAGTAATTGCAAAGTAATGTGAAGTATATGTGAAAAATCATTAGCAGTAGTTCAAGGAACACAAAAAGGTAAATTCATAAACTAAAAAAGTTATATCCATCACATGAGGTGATTAGTGCATAAGGGATCTTATCAACAATCAGTTGCAAGTAGATCCACTATTTCATCCTAACAGGTGAATCAAATTTTTCAAATCCTCTAACAAGGTAGACTTAACAGTCTTTGTAGAAATCTCCTAACATAGTGCGTACTTTATTGTATGTTTGCAAATCTTCTAAAAAGGTAGACCTAGCAGTCCTTTGTGCTCCTAATAGGGCAGATCACTAGAAGTGGTCAATGTAAGCCTTAACCGACCAACTTTATACTGCAGTATTGAAGTTTTGTGGGTATCATCCCCACCCAAGTTTTACTTTCTATTTGGAAGGTTTTCGGGTCACCAAATATTTTGTTCACTTGTGTAATGATTGTTTTATGTTTCAAAATTTATGCATGCAGTAGTATAGATGGTTGTGTGGTAAATTAATAAAAGGTTTTAAGGTTACTAATTCACCCCTCCCCTCTCAGTAACCTATCATTCCCTAAATATTTCCAACATCAATAATGTGATAAGATATGGATCAATAGTTTCATGCCTTTATATTTTGTTATGAAACTCATCTGCCTATGTTATAGGTCATAAAATAGAGATTTTTTCTAGACCCACTTCTTGGGGATTTTTGTTGTTTAACCTAAAATACAATTCCATCTACAATTTAATAAAGGAATTTAGATCAAGTCTCTCTATAAAAAAAAATTAATATAACTTAAAATTTCTTTTTGTGATCCTTGAGCTGAATGTATTTGCCAACATTATCACTTCTTCCCTTTGTTAGTTATCTCAAATCATTCAGTGAAAATTTAACTTTTTATTTTGACCAATGCAAGTTTTCTCTTTTCTACATTTGTGCAATGTGAAATAGAAATGACTTTATTTTAATGCAATATAGTAATATATTAAAATAGCCTTTCTTAAATTCTTAAAACTTTATCATATTTTGATTTATATAGACAAAAAATTAAGTAGTTAAGATTATTTCAGTAAGCTTTGTATCTAGTGGTTAAATGTCACCAAGTATGATAGCAATACAATATGATTTTGTTGTATAATATTTAACATGAAATTTAAGTCAAATAAATTTAGATAAATATTTGGAAATTTGATCTTTTATTTTTTTCTATAGAATCACAAATATCTCAAAATTATCTCTTTGGTTTTCTATGATAATTTCCAACATTATTTTCAATATTATAAGATTATAAGTACTCTAGATTTAAGATTTTTCTTGGGCATACTTCTTGTTGATCTCTAAGCCTATGTTGTTGATTAGTGTCCAAACACTTAATCATTTACAAGGCAAGATTACAAGGTCATCTCCATGACCTAGTTTATCTAGTAAAGACTAAGCATAAAATACTTATACAAACTAGGATAGTGATTATTGAGTATTCAGTAGCGATCAAGTAGATGTATGCACAAAGAGATATAGTTAAAGCCTAGTGATAGAGTTGAGACTGAGCATGTTGAGAAATTATTAAGTGCTAAGAAAATAAGAATATAGAAGTTGAGTCATAGCATGAAGAAGTATAAATGAATGAGCATTAGAGAATTTAAGTGCCAAGTAGTTCAGTTTTGACATATAAGTATGGAATGGCACAAAGACATATGTAAACCATTTTGGATAACTTTTACATAATATTTAATTTTTGTAGAACCAGCTAAGATATTAATCATGCATCATTTCAAGAGATAATTATCTCAAGGCATGCAATTCAACCAATCATAAAATGGGATAGAAATAGGAAAAGATGATGAAGTATAAGTCATCGATCAAGATCTAGAACCTTCATGTAACATCAATTTAAGGAGTATTATACCCCTAGAATCATATACATGTAGAGAGTAGGAAAATTATCCTTATATGCAAGTGTGGAAATTTATATGAGTGTATGTGCATGTGAAGGAGTGAAGACTAAGTTTGAAAACAAATGAGAGAGAGAGAGAGAGAGAGAGAGAGAGAGAGAGAGAGAGAGAGAGAGAGAGAGAGAGAGAGAGAGAGAGAGAGCAATCAAAGTAGTGAATTGCTGAAAAAAGTTATTAGATTAGGAGATTAGATTAGATATGCAACAAAGAGGAGACCTACAATCATCTTATCAAGAAAAATAAGGGTCAAGTACTAATCACTTATTGTCAATTGAGATAGGGTAAATCTCTTAACATAGTGGTTTTGAGGGACCTATGTAAACCTCCTAATATATTCCTTACTTCATTGTGAGTGTAAAATTCCTTAACAAGGTTAGACCTAATAGTCTCCTAATATTTTATCAAGGTAGACCCCTCATGGGGTAGATTATATCTTATGACAAAACATAATAATGATAACAAGTTAACTTTATTGTTGCAATAATGAAGATTTGTCAATTTTATCTACACCCCAATTTTACCTTCATGTTGAAGTATTTCTTGGTAACCAAATCATTATGTTATGTGTTGAAATATTTATGGATGTGATGTATTTCATTTATGTTTCAAAATTACATTTTTAATGGTAGATCTTTTATATGAAATGAAATAGTTATGAATTTATGAAATTGCTATTGAATTCAAAAGTTTAAGATCCTCATTCACCAGCCCTTTTCAGTATCTTGTTTCCAATATACTATTTCCAAAAATTGGTATCAAAGCTCAATTCTCTTGTTAGAAAACCTAAAATCTTGAGAGAATCAGATCATGGAGATGGAAGTGTATAAGATGCAAAAAAAATTGAGAATCAAATGATTGAGATCCATAGTGTATTACAAATATCAGAATCATCAAAAGAGGAGTTAAGGAAAGCCTTAAAAAGAAGAAAATAGATAAGTATTAAGCTAAATGGTACTCAATACATAGAAGGTGACACAAAAGGTCTTCTTGATAGTGGAAAGATTGGTAACAATTATGAATCATTGATAGAATTTCTACAGAATAATAGTGCCCTAAGAAAAAAAAGAGAGAAAGATCTCAAGAGAAAATAAGAAATTTAATCAATTACACTATGTGAAGCAATCAATAAAAGGGAGAAAGAAATGAAAGATACGATCATAGCTAAAGAAGATAAAAGATAGATGCCTAGCATACTTGAAGAGATATCATTTGAAGTATATAATCTTATGAATAATCTGCTAGATATGATAAATCAACTATTAATTGCAAATTAGGAAGCAAACAAAAAGAATTGGAGATCACAAATCTAAGGCTATAGAATCAGAAATTGAAAATTGATTTAAGACATGAAAAGAAACTCATGGAGAGAATGAATAAACCAAATAAGTAAATCAAACACTTTGAAGAAATGTTGAAGTCACCCAGAATAAAAGTTACCTCTGGACTTGGATACAACAAGCACCCTTCGTCTACTAAAGAAGGAGAATCATCCAAAAGTGAAAAAAAAAAGAAATGCAAAATCCAAAGACAAACCTACATGTCATCACTATGGAAAAATTGGTCACATAACCAACACTTGTAGAAGTGACAATGGTATGCAAACTCATAAACCTAAACCAAGTGGTAATTGTTTGAATTGCAAGAAACTAGTACATCAAGAACATGAATGTCGATCAAAGAAAAATGACTCAACTAGAAAGGGATCTAAATTCCAAGGTCATTAATACAATTGTAAAAAGTATTAACATGGATCTAATTAGTGCAGACTCAAGAAAAATTCAAATTGGACACCTATAAAACAAACTCATACATCAAGGAAAGGTAATTCCTACAATTGGCATTACAACACATGGTACAATTGTCACTATTATTGAGAATATGGACACATTCAAGAGAATTGCATCAAAACACATTTCAAAGGAAATTACAAGAAATGGCTAAATGGAGAGATAGTATGTTTTAGTTGTCTCAAAGCTAGACATATTAGTAGAAACTATAAAACTAGAACACTAGTACCATCACCTAGTAATGGAAATGACAAAATTAAGGGAAAGAAAATCTAGATAGAGATAGTAAGAATTGGAAGTAGCAAAGTGGAAAAAACTGTGATCACCCAATCTGATGGACTAGGTGATCACACCACCGCTCACTAAAGAAAGAAGGTCTATAGGAACTATACACTCAATTTTATATTTTACATTAGTTCCTAGCATAGAAGTGATAAAATTTCATATGTGCATATATAAGTATGAATGTATTAAGAACTATTAGAAAAATAAAACCATAAAGTACTAATCATATGTGGTATAGTCTATATTTACTGATCTTTGTAGTATAGACTAAGTGATCAAGGAAGATAATACATTGACTGAATCAATTGGTTATACCAAGTAAGTAACCTTGACTAAGCTAAAGTGGAGACCAAGCTAGCTATCATACACCAACCAAGTATAAAGACAATTATTGTAGACCTAAAATGAAAGTTTTAAGGTATTAATCAAATTTGGACATTTATTTTCATTCGCCAAGCAATCAAAGAACTTACAAAAAGATTTCAAGGTGATGAAAGAGATTTTTGTGATCAGAGAAAAAGAATAACAATATTTTATAGGAAAATTTATGAAACAAATTAAGTAGTACTCTCAATGCCATGTTAAATATTCAATGAAGATATTTGTGAAATTTTTTATTTTAAACCCCAATTCAGAATGATATTTCCAAGTGAAATGATGAAGTACATCAGTGCACTAATCATAAGAAATGACCAAAGTCCTCCACCAAACTTCATAAATTCAGTGGTCATTGAAAACACTATTGGTGATATTGGAGCCTTATCATCAATTTTGCCTAAAGTCTAGAATTTTCAAGATTTAAAATCATGTTATCAATTCAAAGTTGGAGAAATCAAAGATCATGAGATTAGAGAATCTTATGATAAACAATGTGTTAATGGAATTTTGAAGGATGAATACAAGATCATTATTGAGAAAGGGCTTAACGATTCTCTAGGATTTCTAAAGGTTTTCAAAGTTGAATGAATAAAAATTATGCTCAATTGTATTCCTGATATGAAGATATGGTTAGAAGGCAAGCTGACCAAGATTAAAAAGGCTATCATTCATAGGGTAATTTGGTAGCCTACCTTGGATCGACCAAAGAGTATCAAAAGTGGATCAAAGAATGAGATTGAAAATATGACCAATGAAAAATTGAATGGTTGTGGTATGTCAATTGATGGAATTGAGGACCCATTAATTTAATTTATTATTAGTGTGATAGCACACAATTTTTATCAATCTAGCAAGTTGAATAGCTATTGGAAATATAAGACGAGTAACTGAGAGGGGAGGGGTGAATTAGTTACTACTGAAATAAATCCCAAATCCCTTAAATGTCAGTAAAAAATAAACTTTGAGAAATGAATACTGTTGATGCTTAGTAAACACACAAAAAATACTATAACTTGATAAGTACTAATTATGAAAACCTTTAAATGTTATCTATGATTATCATTACTTTAACTTAGTTGCAAACACATTAAAGAAAATAGAATGAACATATTTTGACACCAAGATTTAATGTGGAAACCCAATTTGGGAAAGACCACCAATTGCAACTAGTTGTTATTTTCACTCTTCTAAAGTGAGCCTTATTAGGAGCCAACCCTGTTAAAGGTTACAAAACACATTGTTAGGTGTGACCTTGTTAAAGGATTTAGTAACCCTATTAGGAGTGGCCTTGTTAGAGGTATTAAGAAAATTCAAAAGAACTACCACCTTCTTAGAGGATTTAAAAATAGCTGTTAAGAAACTCTATTAAGATATTTAGATCATTGCGACAATGGTTAGAGAGTAACATTGAGATGACCTTATTTGAATGCAACTGAATTGGTGATTATAGATCTGTGTTCTAGCTTGTACTTGATCCTTCCAGATTGAATATAGATTTTTTTCTCCACAAGGATATTCTATTTATCCTTCAAATTCCCTTCCTCTCTTGATCATAAAATCTTTAATTTATTCATCACATCTTCACACATTTTAAATTCACAACTTGAGCTTATACTTATATCTTTCATATTGTCAAGTCAAATCATATGCAACTTAGAATAACTAAAGTTCATCACCTCAGTCGACTAGAAGCAATATATAAATCAATTAAGCTTAATATTCCAAAACAAGAAAATCCATTGTTAGTCGACCCAGCTCGGTAGACACTAACTCAAAAATGATTTCCTATGTTAACCAACAAAAGCTTAGTTAACATTGCAAACTTGCAAAGATCCTTTAGCAATTAAGTGAGCTTGGTTAACACTCATCTTTTGCAGACTTTCCTTTGACACCTGAGTGAACTCAATAGACATTGCCTTTTGAACTAGACAAACACAGGAATGCTCGGTACACATACAAAACTATTTTCATTGCTCAAGTGAGCTTAGAATATGCTAACTAATAATGATATGACATTTTTTTAACATCAATGACAATACATAATTAATCAATTATATCCAACAATCTCCCTCTTTGGCATTGATTACAACACAACATTTCATAACACAATGAAATTTTGGAACAAGAATAAAGGAAAATATCCTTAGTTTTATTCATGAGAACTCCCTCTATCAGTATGAGTTCTTCCATTCATTGGATTCTCCCTCTATCTACAACAACTTCTACCAAGTTCATTCACAAAAACTTTCTTCCTCTTACATCAAACTTCTCCTTCTTTGGAATGACATAAATTTCAATGAGATATTATAGTAAAATTCTCCCTCTTTGAAAATACATGTCAAAGAAAATAACTCTATTAATATCAATATACCTTAGGTACTGATTCATTTGCAATATGCCTTTGTTAATTTTGCACTAATTGATTGATCTTCAATTTTCTCTGGTTGATGCATTACTAAACTTTATTTAGTGAACTTCAGATAGGGGAATAACCCCTAGCTTACCTCTTATATAATGGCTTGGTGAATATGTCTATAATATATTCTTTTGTATTCACATATTCTAATCTAACTACTTTATCCTACACCTACTCTATTAAGAAATGATATTTTATAGCAATGTGCTTTGATTTTGTATGCATCACTAAATTTTTTGATATATTGATTACATTGGTGTTATCATAGTACATGACTACTAGATCCTTGATTTCTATCTTCATTCCTTCCAACAATTATTTGAACCAAACAATTTTAGAACAATTAATTGTTGCTGCCACATATGTTTCCTCTCCTATGGATTGAGAGATCCAATTTTGTTTCTTGCTTGTCCAAAACACTAGTCTTTTACCAAGAAAGAATGCTCCACCACTAGTGCTTTTTTTGTCATCAAGACTTCTTATGCAATCAGTATCAGTAAATACCTTCAAGTCCAAATTACCTTCAATTTTATACCATAATGCATAGTCTTTAGTTCCTTTCAAATATTTCATGATTCTCTTGATTGCCATCATGTGGTTTTCTCTAGGATTTTCTAAGAATGTTGCCACCATTCTAACTGCTAGTGTAATATCAGGCCATGTATGCACTACATACTATAATTTTCAAATCATTGATCTATATGTGGTTTGATCAACATCTTTGGAATCATCATTCTTGGAAAGCTTATGTCCAGTAGACATAGGGGTTCCAACTGGTCTTAAATTTTCCATTCTTCTTTAGTATCTCCTTGATATACTTGGATTGAGTGATGTAGATACCATTTTTGTTTTGATGTATCTACAACTCAAAAAAGTATTTTATCTCACCAAACATGGACATCTCAAATTTTTTACTCATTTCTTCTATAAATGCTTTGCATAAGTCATCATTTCCTGTGAATAAAGTATCATCAACAAATATTTCTACCAACACAACTGTATTGTCTAGTCCTTCCTTGATATATAGACTACTTTTATCATTTGTTCTTTGAAAGCCAATTTGTACCAAGTAATTATGAAGTCTTTCATACCAAGCTCTAGGAGCTTGCTTGAGACCATATAATACTTTATGTAACTTGCAAAACATGTCTCTTTTGCTAGGTTCTACAAAACCTTCTAGTTGTTCAATGTATACTTCCTCATCAACAATTGCATTCAAGAATGTAGATTTAACATCCATTTGATATATTTTAAATCCTCTATGTGCTACATATGCTAGTAAAGTTATAACACCTTCTAATCATGCAATAGGAGCAAAAGTCTCAACATAATCAATACCTTCTTCTTGAGAATAACCTTTATATTCTAGTCTTCCCTTATTTTTGGAAACTTTTCCATCTTAATTCAGCTTATTTCTGAACACCCACTTTGTGCTAATTACACTTTTATCCTTAGGTCAAGGAAAAAGAATCTAGGTTTTGTTCTTTTCTATTTTTTCTATCTCTTCATTCATTTCTTCAACCCAAATTTTATTTCCTAGAGCATCTTTAACATTTCTAGATTCAAATTCAGCAAGTAAACATGTACCTTTTAATTTTCTTCTTGTCATTGTTCTATCAGATTTGTCTCCAATAATTTGATCAGGTGCATGATGCTTTCTGACATATCTTGCTAACACAAGTTCTTTGGGTTTTGAATGAGTTCCACTATTTTCATCATGAAGTTTAGTATCAAGCTCAGGTCCCACTGTCTATGACTCAAGTTTGTCAGACTTAGTTTAAACTAGCTTAGTAGCTTTTGATTATGACTTGATTCTTTTAGACTAAGACTCACATTGTACTATTTGCAACTCAATAATTGTTGTAGATTTTTGGGACCTGGAAGATAAATCCTCCTTTCTTTCAGATAGGTTTGGCAGTGTATCAAGTTCATAGTAAACAAATCTTCTATAATCCTTTGCCTCCTTGTTGCTTTCTTTTTCACTCATTTCTGCAAACTCATCAATTCTAACATATGCATTTTCAATTATCTTATGAGTAGACAAATTCAAACATTTGTATGCTTTACTTATGTAGGAGTATCCTAGAAATATGCCTCCATCACCTTTTACATCAAATTTTCCTTTTCTAGATTCTTTCAAGATATAACATTTTCTACCAAATACTTTCAAGTAACTTACATTAGGTTTGTAGCCATACCATAGTTGACAAGGAGTTTTGTTTGAGTCTTTCTTTAGCTGTACTCTATTCAAGGTATGAACTACAGTGCTAATAGATTCCTTCTAGTATTTAATAGCAATTTCTTTTCAATCATTAGGGTTCTTGCACAATCCATGATGGATATGTTTCTTCTTTCAGCTATTCCATTCTGTTGTGGTGTAGCAAGGGCTGGTACTTGTCTTTTGAGATGGACCCATTGGAGATGAATTCACCACCACTATTTAATCTTAAACATTTCAACCTTTTTCCAGTCTCTTTTTCTACTCTTGTCAGATACCATTTGAATTTTTGAAAAGCTTATGATTTTTCTTTTAGATACATTACAGTCATCATTCTAGAATAGTCATCAGCAAAAATATTGAAAAAATTTTCTCCACTGTAACTCTCTATTCCAATAGGTCCACATTAATTTGTATGAACAATTTTTCAGACTTTTTTTAACTGATATTTTTTTCTTTTGAAACTAGTTTTTCCCATCTTACCAATTTGGAAATTCTTGAATGAACCCATATCAGGCTTTATTCAAACTAGGAATACCTCTTACTCTTTTATGTTTTCTTGTCTTAACCAGATTATCAAAGTTTACATGACATAGCCTTTTGTGCCATAACGAACTTTATTCTACTTGAGCAATAAAACATGAACATTCACTAAGACCAAGATAAAATAGATTAGCTTTTGTTTGCTTGCCAAATCCAACAAGATTTCCTTTTCCATCTAGTAGTTTGGCTTGTCCATTCATGAATTCTACCTTGAATCTAATGTTGTTCAACTATACCACACTTAGTAGATTATGCTTTAGTCCTTCAACCCAATAAGAATTGTCACATACAAGTTCCTTAGTCAATGAGATACATCATTTTCCTTTCATGTTACAAGTTTCATTGTTTCCAAATCTCACACTACCTCCATCATAATATTTCATGTGCTCAAATTTTGTTTTATCTCCATCCATATGATGTGAGAAACCATTTCCAATAATCCATATATCATTTTTTCTAACATGAGAGATAAGTGCCATCTTATCTCCTTCATCATCAAATTCATCTTTTATAGCAATATATACCATTTCATCTTTACTATTATCTAAATCTTTAGGTATAAAACAAGATTTCTTACGTTTGTCCTTATAGTTCTTGCAGTTCTTCTTTCCTTTGTGCTTATTGCTTTTCTTTTCATCTTTGATTTCTTTGTTTGGACATCTTGCAACAATGTGACCAACTTGTTCATAGGAAAAATAGATCAGAGGAACTTTACCTTTGTACTTTCCTCTGCCTTTGGAATGTTGTCTTGCAAATAGGGCTTCAACAACTTCAAGATCATTGTTTGAATTTTTTTATGTTTCTTCTTCTTCACTTCCTTATTGACTAGAATTTGATTTATTACCCTTTTATTTGAGTGATATTTTAGGTTTGAAAGTAGGCTCAATAACCTTTGAACTAGGAACATAGTTGTCAAAGTTATCTAACTCAAAAGCTCTCAATCTTCCAACTAAAGCATCCAAAGATATTTTATTATTTGGATCACATATCATTTCTTGAATAGAAAACACTCTAATTGCATGAATAGGAAGAAGAGCTCTAAGTACCTTTCTTACGACTATTTTCTCTTGAATGTCTCCTCCAGATTCTTTGATTGCACTTACACTTGCTTTGATTCTTTCCACACATTTTGCAATGTTCTCATCTTCTCTCATTTTCATCTTATCAAACTGACCTCTAAGACTTTAAGCCTTAGCCCTTCATACATTGTCATCTCATCCATATATGTCTTTTAGTTTGGTCCACATCACATGTGCTTTTTTGCATTCTTTGACTTCGTCAAATTCAACATAACTAAGAGCAGATGCAATATCAATCATCATGATGTTATGATTCTTCTTTTCCACAATATCTTCAATAGATAATGTTCCAATCAGAGTCTTTTATTTAGTATCAAGATATTTGCACCCTAAATCACCAATAGTAGCCAAATGTAACCCCATAACTACTTTCCATGCCACAAAATTGTCTCTATTAGCTTGGGAATCTCTCTTTTATAAGACATCTTGATCTTTAGCTTAGGTCCTTTAAACCTTCTCTGTAACCACCAAAAGCTCTGATACCAATTGTTGGAAATATAAGAGGATTATCTAAGAGTGGAGGGGTGAATTAGTTACTACTAAAATAAATCCCAAATACCCTAGATGTCAATACAAAATAAACTCTGAGAACTAAATACTATTGATGCTCGGTAAACACACAAAAAATGTTGTAACTCAGTAAGTGCTAATTATACAAACCTTTAAATGTCATTTGTGATTATCATTACTTTTACATAGTTGCAAAAACATTAAAAAAACTAGCATGAACATATTTGAAACCAGAATTTAACATGAAAACTCAATTTTGGAAAAAACCACCAATTGCAACTAGTTACTATTTTCACTCTTCTGAAGTGAGCCTTGTTAGGAACCAACCTTGTTAAAGGTTACAAAACACACTATTAGGTGTGACCATGTTAAAGGATTTAATCACCCTATTAGGAGTGGCCTTGTTAGAGGCCTTAAGACAATTCAATAGAATGACCATGTTGTTAGAGGATTTACAAATATCTATTAAACCAACTCTATTAAGAGATTTAGATCACTACTACAATGGTTAGAGAGTAACAATGAGATGACTTGATTTGAATGCAACTGAATTTTAGATTACAAATCTCTATTTTGGCTTGTAATTGATCCTTCCTAATTGAATATAGCTTTTCTACTCTATAAGGATATTATAATTGTCCTTCAAATTTTCTTCCTCTCTTCATCATAAAATCTTTAATTCATTCTTGACATCTTCACACATTTTGATTTCAAAACTTGACCTTATACCTATATCTTTCATATTGTCAAGTCAGCTCATATGCAACTTAGAATAACTAAAATGCATCACTTCAATTGGCTAAAACTAAAAGATAAATTAATTAAGCTTAATATGCCAAAATAAGAAAATCCTTCATCAGCCAACCCAACTCGATAGACACTAACTCAAAAATCGCTTCATGTGTTAACCAATAGAAGCTTGGTTAACACTACAAAGTTGTAAATATCCTTTGGCAACCGAGTGATCCTGATTAACACTAGTTCCATCCAAATTTTCTTCATTAACCAAGTAAGCTCAGTTAACACTCATCTTCTACAAACTTTCTTTCAACGTGTGAGTGAACTCGATAGACACTACCTTCTAAACTAGACAAACATAGGAATGCTCAGTAGACATAGAAAATTGTCTTCACTACATGATATGACATTTGTGTAACATCAAGGACAATACATAATTAATCAGTTGTATCCAACAATAGTGTCCTTGTGTAGTAGTGGATTTAGGCTACAAAATTGTGAAGAAGGATCATTCATATGATCTTGTCAAGCTACAACTTCACCAACTTATAGAGAACTTAGAGGTAGTAAGGAAAGCAAAGAACACCTCTTGTACATTTGGATAGTTAGGAGTTTGTATATTTTTCTATGTGAAAAACTATTTTCCTAATCTTGGAATTGTTCCTTGGGATAGAAATTGACTAGATATGGGGAAGTTCAGTGACCTAATCAGAAAATTGGATAAAATTTTTGAAGTAATAATGGATAACTACTTTGAAGAATTCAAGATAAATATGTTGATATCAGATTAGTATAATAGAGCATGGTGAGTCCATAATGAGTACCCAGCCACTCATATCCCAAGCCACTCAAGTGTTGAGTAGATAGTGTATGTTGAGTAATTTAGGAGCTAAGTAAGCAGTGCATGCCGAGTAATATAGATGTTGAGCATTAGAGACTTCAGATGCTGAGTGAAACAATTTTGTCATAGTTGTTTGTAATGGCACAAACAACTATGTAAACCATTTTTGAGCTGACTTAAAGATTTAATTATGATATTTTTGAGATAAGAATAAATATTAAGTTGGATTCCCAATGCATTACGTGCAGCCAATTAGAAAAATGGAAGGTTTACTTGGCAAAGTGGATGAATCACAACCATTGATTCATACCTAACCCTAAGTCTTCTTAAGGAGGACAAACTCTAAACTCTCTAGAGATAAGTTTTCATGCACAAAGAAAGCATTCATGGTGGCTAAGGAGTTATGATCTGATATTGCATTGTAGAATCAGATAAAGGAGAACAAATGAAGAGAAGAGCATACAACAAAGAGACATTTGATCAAGAAGGATTGAGAATACATTAGTTTAGAGGTGATCTATCATCAAGAAATCAAGTGCTAATTGGAGGATCATTACTGAATCATTCTATTAGGTGGATTACTCAAATCTCTTAATAGAGGAGTCCTAACAAGTTGTATTGAAATCCTCTAACAAGGTGCTCACTTAATTGTGAGTTAAAGTACTTTAGCAAGGCACACTTGTAATAGGGTGTTGAAATTCTTTAACAGAGAGAAACCTAATACTCCTTGTAAGCCTCTAATATGGTAGACCTCATAAGATAGATCATGTCTCATGATCAAAACATTGTAGCCTTCATTGGATACACTTTATTACTATAGTAGTGAAGATTTTTGGGTGTCATCCCAACTAAAGTTTTACCTTCTCATTGGACAGTTTTTGGGTAATCATATTTGGTGTCATGCATGTGTGAATGTTTACTTGTTTACATGAGTTGTATGTATATGCTTTACATGTTATTTTAGTTTACTTATTGAATACATGATATGGATGTGTGGTGAATTTTTTATGGGTGAAAGTTTAAACTATTGATTCCCCCCCCCCCCCCTCCCCAAAGTTTTTCTTTTCAGTTGTAATTCCAAAGATTGGTATCATATCCTTTTTCAGTGAAAAAGAAGCTTTGTGGCTTTGAGGAAAGATCTTGAAATGGAAGCCTAAAAGTTGGGAAAGATAATTGAGAATCAGGGAATTGAAATACAACTCATCCTACATCAACTAAATGAAGCAAGAGAAGAACTAAAGAAATCCTTGAAGAGAAGGAAGGAAATTTCTATTGCAAAGAATGACACACAATACAGAGAGACAAACACTAATAAGCTACTTGCTAATGAAGAATCCAATGAATTTGATGCAGTAGTTACAGATCTAATAGAAAAGAATAGAACCCAAGCTAAGGAAATCAGAATTCTCAAGTTAGAACAAAAATCTCAAACCACACTACCATGTGAAGTGACTAAACAGAAGAAGAAAGCTATGGAAGACAAAGCCATGATTGAAGAAGATAAAGAATGTTGAACAATAGACTAGATGAGAAATCATTAGAGCTAATGAAGATTTCCAACATGCAATTGGATACTTTGAATCAAATGATAAATGCCAACTATGAGTTGAATGTCAAGGACATTGAGATAACAAAATTGAAGTTGCAAAATGACCTAAAAAGGGAAAAGGAATTTGCTGAAAGTTTAAATAAACCAAATGAAGCCATCGAATAGTTTGAGAAATTATTGAGATCCCCTAGATCCAATAATGATACATCTAGACTGGGATACACAAGTATTGGAGAAGAAGAGTCATATGAAAGTGCTGAAGAAAGGAGCAACAAAGGTAAGAATTCCAAATCTACTCATCATAATTATGGTAAGAAAAGAAATAATGCTAATGTGTGCAGGAGAAGAACTACAAATCAGAATTCCAAGCATAAGATGATGGTTCACTATCATAAGTGCAACAAAAAAGGTCATCAGAGACATGAATGTAGAACCAAGACCATGCACACTCAAAGATTTGAAGGATATTGTTGTAATTGTCAGAAGTATGGACATAGAGCTTTTGAGTACAAATCAAAAACCATGTGGTCATCAAATAGGAAAATAAAGGTAAGGAACAATGTAAACTCTTATAACTAGGATTATAATATAGAATATAGCTATCATTATTGTCAAGAGTATGGACATGTTCCAAAGAATTATATTAGGACACACTTCAGAGGTGACTACAAGAGGTGGTTGAGTCAAACCACATGTTTTATTGCTATTTGGAGACTAGTCACATCAGCAGATATTGCCCAACAAGGTCAAAGGCACCAAGTTGTGAGTTTAAAAAAGGCAAAAGAAAGGAAAATGTTGAAAATTTCAAAAATGAAATGAACAAGACATGGAAGAAAAAGGAGGATTAAAACACATCAAATGGAGAAGGGATCACTTCACCCAATGGGTCAAATGATCACACCTCATCAAACTAAGTTATCAAGAGGTATGTGGGACTAATATTTAAAGATTATATCATACATCAATTCCAAAGGATTTAGTATTGAAAATATTACATTAGCATAAATAAAGATGCAAGATGTTATTAGGAATCCAAGAAAGATCTTTAAATTTTTCAAGTTACTACCAAGCATGAAAAATTTCTTGTATGTACCGAGTGAAATGCTAGAGGATTTTGAGCTAGCATATAGGCTAGTTGATGCCAAGTTCATAATGGTTGTTGAATGAGTGAAATTCTAATAGATGCTGAGTGACCCTGAAATTGGTTGATATTGAGCTTATAGCAGTGTAAGCACTCAACATTAATTACACATTTTCAAAAGGGTATTTGATTGATTTTAACTCATTTTACATCATTTCAAAATTGAGAAAGAGTAAGAAGAGCAAGAGGCAATTTGAAAATCCATGTAAAGTGATTGCAAAATATTTGAGTAGCGATTCAACACCATTTCATTAGATCTTGCAAGGTATTTATTAAGTGCCAAGTTACACTATTTATATTTCCATAAACCTTAGTTTTGCATTATGACATCTAGTTCAAAGAATGTAAAGGGTAAAGAGGTTTTGAATGTTCAACTAGTTAGTAATGAGGTTAAAAAACCAATATTGAAAGCCATTCCTGATATTTCCTATAAATAAGACCCCTATGTTGCGTTATCCATGATACCACATAATGTTAGGAAATGTTATAACTATAAAATTGGAAGTATTGGAGATATGGGGATTAGGAAAGCATATGATAGGCTTTGTGAGAATGGTGTTCTAAGGGAAGAATTTAAAATTGTAGAGAAGAAAGAGTTAAATCATGTCCTAGATTTCTTGAATGTGTTCAAAATAGAATGGATAAGAATAGTATTAAGTAGGATACATGATAGTTCACTATGGCTAGATAATGGACCCATCAAGATAACCAAAAGGACAATCCATAGGGTAATAAGGTATCCAACCCTAGATTAGCCTAAGACTCTAAGGAGTGATTCAAAAGAGGTTATTGAGAAGAATATAGGAGTCATGTGGAACAAGAGAGGAATGACAATTGATACCATTATAGATCCATTGATAGACTTTGCAGTAAGGGTTATTTCATACAAGTTTTACCAATCCAACAGATAAAACAATGTGCCCTGTATTGTAATAGATGTTGGTTATAAGATTGTTAAGAAATATTATATATATGATCTTGTAGAACTACAATTACAACAACTGATTGAGAACCTAGGAGCTATAAGAAGGACTAAGAGTGCTCAATACAAATGTGGTTCTATTTTGATATAAATTTTCTTTTATGTTCAAAACACTTTTCCCACTTCTAGAATAGTTTCATGGAAAACAAACTAGTCAGTGGATTGGTGAGTTCATTGAACAATTAGGTGAGAACTTTGAGTTAGTTATGACCAAATACTAAGCACTAAATGAAGAAAAGATTAAGAATTCTAGTATCACTAGTGAAAAAACATTATGATGATATTTGTTTCCTAGTGGATTCTAACTATACATTTGTTCAACCAAAAAACACAAGGGTAGGATTAGGATATGAAATCAATGTAGATAAGGCCTCTACAATTATCATTGCATTATTGGAAGAAGAAATTGATAAAAATACCAAGGCATAGGAAACTATGAGATGGCTAAACTTTATAAGATCACTATGGAACTCAAGACTACCTCTATTATAAAGAAGGATAAGTTGGTGAGGAAATTGAAAGCTAAATTTGGTGAAGGTGCCAAGTAGGAAGAGGAAGAGGATGAAGAGGATGAAGTGAAAGAAGACATCTAGGCACAAGCACCACTTGCACTTACACAAGGAATGGGAGAAGAATAGCCAGAGGAGGAGACTAAAGTTTCTAAAGGTGCCAAGGAAGAAGAAATCAAGGAAGCACCTATTCCCACTGAACAAAAGAAGAGAAATTCCAAGTCACAACCTATGACAAGGGCTAAGAAAACTGCTAAACCAAGGTAGCCAAAGCCAACTACATCTACTACAAGGGCAAGTGCATGTGTCACTTCACAAAAGGCCAAGGAGAAAGCTAAGCTAATAGAGTAAGAAAAAGGAGGTTAGAAAAAGAAAAGGAGGAAATACATTGCACAAGATGAATATGATGAGGAGAAAATAGAATTAGATGATTCCAATTCAAATTGGTGAATTACAATCCAACTTCGCATCTTGAAAGCCTATGTGAAAATATTAAGAATACTGCAAATTTGTCAAGATTTACTAATGTTGATTTTGATAGTCTTGGAAAAGTAGAAAAGAATCAAGTAGAGGAATCTATATATGCCATGATGGAAAAATTTAGGAAAGCCCCACTAGAGATTGCTAACTCTATGCCTAAAAGCTTATATGAGAGACTTGAACAAAAATGGCACTATTTTTTGAACTTGGAAAGATAGATAAGGGAGACTTCACTTGCCTAAGTCATGCCTGAACTTAGTAAGGCACAAATTGCTAAGGCTATGAAGAAGTATGCTATAATATTTGTTCCAAAATATAGATCCTTTAGCATACTAGAAAATAACATTGAAGATTTTTTGAGGAAGTCCACATAGATGTGGAAGATCACATATGGACTTGCAACAATAAAGGAAAGTGAACCAAAACCCATTGAGGTTAAAGATGAAGACATTACTGAGGGAGGGATAGAAATGAAATTAGATGACAAGGTAACAACTGAGGTCGAGCAGCAAGAAGAATCGAGTATACTAGATACACAATTGCCTATTGTCATCCCTCACCATGTAACAAGTGAAAATACTGAAACAATAATAGTAAATGATGTTTTTGATCTCACAGCTCAAAACATCAATCCGCTTACTAAGGAAGATCTAAAAAAGATACTTGATCAGTCTACACTGTAGGTAAATTACGTGATAACCCTATATTGGTGAGTATAGATGAGATTCAAAAATTAGTGATTGACACAACAAGGGAAGAGGTGAAAACATAAGAACCACCTACTATCACCCCTCAAGTCAATCATGTACAACCTTTGGATAAGTACCTAAAGCTACATTAGAAAAGGTTGATACAATTTAAAAGGTTGATATAGTTGAGAAGAGTATAGTGGAAATCCAAGCCACTACTAAAGAACATAGTCAAGTAGGTCAGATAATCTTATCAGCACCTCTAGCACAAGTAAATGGTGCAAGTCAAAGCATTATGGAACACAAGAACAAGCCTGAAGAGACTGAGTTGACACCAAAGGTGAAGGAGCAAGTTGCAATTAAAGCCCTGGTAACTTTACTAGAATCTGGCACTCCTTCAAGTCATACTCTTTAAAAGCCAAGCATAGATGCAACACCATTGAAGATCTCAATGCTAAGTCCAAGCATATAAAAGGCTAAAGAAGTGATACAATATGGAGATGTCAGCCTTAATGAAGAGATTATGTTACCTAAGTATGATTATGACACAATGGCAATTCAATAGATGGGAGTACTATAAGAAGCACTAGCTAGAAAGAAGCATTAGAAACTACTTAGAAGGGAGCATAGGTAGAAGTAGACATTATTGGACATCAAAGACATCTTTTTAGATGCATTTATTCTACCTTCTCCAAATGAGACTAAGCCACTCATTAAATAACTAACAACTATAGTGCAAAAGGTTAGTGATCCAAACCTTGACACAAATGCTAAACTTTTAGAATGGTCAAAAATATATTTTAGAAAAAAATGAATGAGAAAATATCAAGTGACATGGGACTTACACAAGTTGTATTGGAAACAAATGTAGAAAGTGTAAAGAAGGTACTTGAAATTTTTTTCTTAATGTACACTAAATTGTGCAATCCAAAACTCTTCACACAAGAGACATGAAGTCACATTTTGAGTTTGGAAAGTCAAATAAATGCATTAGGTGCAGAACTGCCTATGACACTAGCTCAAAGTGAAAAGCACTTCAAAAAAATTCTACAAAACCAGAGTCAGTTAGCTATATTTTCTATAGATGAAACTAATATAAGGGGAAAATTGATTAGCATCCAAACAAAATTGACCCCACATATGGAGACTTTTCAGAAGGAATTAGGTTATGCTGAAACTCTTATGAAGAAAGATCCCAATATTTCAACATTAGATGGCCTAGTTCACCTTCCTACTGAGCTGGTCATCCAAATCAAATCTTTGGATGTAGCATGTGAAAATTGGGATGCACCTCTTAGGATTATACTAGAGGTCCATCAATATTTTCTAGACAAACACACTATAAGTGTATAGCCCATTTGACATCAATTTTGAAAAGGGGGAGATAAGAAAATAAAAGGGGGAGAGTAAGAAAAGGAACATAGAAAAAAGATAAAATAAGCTAAGGGGGAGAAAGAAACTTAGAACAACTCAAAGCAAAAGAGTATCAGTTAAGACACATCTACTCAGTAAGCAAGAGTAAAAAAATCTTGAATATATAATAGAAGGTCTATCAACTCAAGGGGAATTATCAAATTTTGATGTATAAGTTATTACAAAATTTTGAAGGTTTGTACATAATCTGAATAAGAGCTATGTTATGCCCATAAAGATAAGTATATTAATACATGACCAAGTGTTTTTGACACTCATATCAACGAGGGAGATTGTTGATCTCAGATTGGTTTTGACAAGTGAGTGTCTAAACACTTAAGTCATTTACTTAGTTCATGCCAAACAAGTAGTACACACTAAGCACAACATGAATTTAATAGAGCATGTGAAGTCTATGGTGAGTGTTGAGCCACTCATGTGCCGAGTGACTCAAGTGTCGAGTAGACAATGTATGCCGAGTGATTTAGAAGTTGATAAGTAGTGCATACCAAGTAATATAGATGTCAAGCATCAAAAACTTTAGATTTCAAGTGAGACAATTTTGTCATAGTTATTTGTAATGGCACAAACAACTATGTAAACCATTTTTGAGCCAACTTAAAGATTAAATTACAATATTTTGGAGATAAGAATTAATCTTAAGTTGGATTCCCAATGCATTACATATAACCAATCACAAAAAGGGAAGGTTTAAATGGAAAAATGGATGAATCACAACCGTTGATTCATACCTAACACTAAGTCACCTAAGTCTTCTTAAGGAGGAAAAAACCTAAACTCTCTAGAGAGTGAAAAGGTCTATGAAGGAGAACAAAGAGAAGTTTGCATGCCCAAATAGACCATTCAAGGTGGCTAAGGAGTTATGATTTGAGATTGCATTGTAGAATCAGTTAAAGGAGAACAAAGGAAGAGAAGAACATACAACAAAGAGACAAATGATCAAGAAGGATCGAGAATACATTAGTTTAGAGGTGATCTATCATCAAACAATCAAGTCCTAACCATAGGATCATTGCCAAATCATTCTAGTAGGAGAATAGTCAAATCTCTTAATAGAGTAGTCCTAACATGCTATATTGAAATCATCTAACAAGGTGCTTACTTAATTGTGAGTTAAAGTCCTTTAGCAAGGCACACTTCTAATAGGGTGTTGAAATCCTTTAACTTGGTGATACCTAATAGCCTTTGTAAGCCTTTAAAAAGGTAGACCTTTCATAGGGTAGATCATGTCTCATGGTAAAAATATTGTAACCTTCATTGGATACACTTTATTACTGTAGTAGTGAAGATTTGTGGGTATCATCTCCACTCCATTTTTACCTTCTCATTTTAGGGTTTTTGGGTAATCATATATGGTGTCATACATGTGTGAATATTTACTTGTTTACATTATTTATATGTATATGCTATATATGTTATTTCAATGTACTTATTGAATGCATGAGATGGATGTGTTATGAAAGTTTTATGGATCAAAGTTTAAACTGTTGATTCACCCCACCTCTCTCAGAAGTTTACCTTTTCTATTGTAATTTTGGCAAAAGATGAGAAATCATGTGAGATTTTCTAAGTGAATTATGGAAAAATACTATGATGAACTATGATGCATTGCAGATACAAATTTGGTATATGCATTGGTAGTTTTATCGAGGGTAGCATGGCTAAGGCCAATGCCCTATGAAGTAAATGTAAATGAGCTAACTATAGTAGTTAATACACTTTTTGTAGAATATATAGATGTTAGTGTCAAGCAATTTGGCACATATTAAATTGTAATTGTAGAGCTAACTATTGAATCTGCTACAACCAAATTAGGGAAGGAAAGAAAGAAAAAGAGTGTCGAGGCTTGAGTTTGAGAACAAGGAGAAGTGTCTAGACAAGCTATAAAAGTGAAGGAAGGAAAAGAAAAATAACTTTTTGTTGTGAAGCTAAAAGTCACCAAGAAGAAAATGGTTGTTGTGATAGAACCTAAGTTAAAGGCCGAGCTAAGTAAAGATATGCAAGAAATGGTGATACCTTAGAGACCAAAGGGCAAGGTGATTATCATCAGGAAGAGAACAACAGAACCCCCTACTAAGAAATTAACATAAAGTCCATCCAAGAAGAGGAAACTAGTTGGAACTCAAGGAAAGCCAAAGAGAAAATTGATTGTAGTGCAAGAGAAGGAAGATGATGAAAAGACTGAGCTTGATAGCCCAACAAACTTCAAATAGTGAAGAGAATCTCTCCAATGAGTGTGGATTAGGTATGTATAAAAGTGATAGAGTCTAAAAGAATTATTGGATTCAAAGAAATTCAATATGAATCATTGAATAATGTTGATCAAGATAAGCTTGAAAGTGCCATGATTGATATGATGATCAGGGTCAAACGCACAACCCTAGAATTAGGAACTAGATTTCTTGTGGGATTGTATAATAGAATAGATGTAAAGTGGAAATGGGAATTATCCACTAAGAAAAAAAGACAGACAACACTAGCAGAAGATATGCTAGATTTGGGGAGAACTCATATGTCTATCTATATCCTTTAAAGATTTTGTCAATAAATTTATGTTGAGAGATAGGGCATATAAGGTTTAGAAAAATATAACTCATGATGTTGAGCAACATAGTATTCAAATATGGAAAGAATCATATGGATTTTTTACTCCATCTATGTACATGAGGGGAGGTTGAGAAGCAATCTAATTCAAAGATGAATACAAATAAGAAGTGGCCAAGCTGACCAAGGAGATTCAACAACTAGTCAGTTAGTGTGAATAGAATGACACTATCACAATAGAGCATGACACTAACACCTCTCCACCTAATCCAAATATTCTAACAAAAGAGGAAATTCAAGGCTTAATGAAAGATTCAAGAAAAATCTACACTAACCCAATTTTGTTATAGATAGTTGAATGTCCAAAGCTTGAAACTAAGAAGATCGATGATGTAAATGTGACATTAGTTACAAAGGATACATGGGTTGAGTAACTTGGTAAGGCTTTAATTATATATGCACCATTAACTTGTATGCCTATTTTGTAAAAGAAGGAAAATTTTGAAGAAGACTCATGCACAAAATTAGTTGAAGAAGAAGTAAAATAGAAAGAGAAAGAAGCTACTTTAAATCTTATTCAATTACCGACTACAAAGGCTGCAAAAAAAACAATTTTGACACCTATGGCGATTTCTATAGAAGTGCAGTAGCCACAAACAAGATCAAGTGACAAGTGAAAATAGTTGCAATTGTCACTACCAAGTGATACACCTTCATGTTCTCAAGATGTGACTCATTTAGATGAGGAAGATGATGAGTCAATGAGCCTTGATTAGATTATTGTATTACCTATGTGTTATTTGAATAATCTTTCACTAGAGCATATGCAAGAGCTAGAAACCTTGTTGAGCCATAAGGCAAAGAAAGAATAACTAAGAAGAGAGAAGAAGAGAAGGGAGTGATGTAGGGACTCCTCTTAATACCATAAAATCATAACAAAAAAAAAGAAACAACAAAAAATGCAAGAAACAAAATATGGACTTCTTATTATCACCACAAATGCAAAATTATAGAATTCTCAAGTACAATATGCTAACTCAAATGGATGTCTTCATTACAATAATTTGTAAGATAGTGCTACAAACTATCACCTAGAGTTTCCTTCAACAATGTTTAGGTCTTTCTTACATAGGCAGTTTTATGCCACCCGAGAAGGTTCTAGATGCTCAAACTTAATACCTAGGGCTAACAGACCCTAACAATACAATAGAGTCAGCCAAATAGATCTTTGAAAAATTATTTTAGAAATTTTAGTAGCCCAACTTCTGAAGGCCATAACTCATGGACCATTGCTCAGATTGGCTATTATAACCACTTTTCAGAAATGCTAGCTCTTGATCTATAGGCTCAAAACTGCACTAGTGCCCTTTTGTCAAGTTTTCGTACCCCATCTAGGCACTCTAAGGCCTCCTATAATGACCTTAAATATTTTTTTGCAAATTTTTCCACCAAAAATCCACAATAACTTCTCTGATACTTAAGCTGGAGAAATGAGATTTTTATGGTACGATTATATCTCTAAAATGAACCTTCCTATATAAAATGAGAACATTCCCAACTCATATGATAAACTTACTAAAAATAGGAAGTTCCCATAAATAGGAACCACCATGTCTACTAGTCCTTATTAAAATAGAAAAGGCTGAAAATAAAATATTTTTTAGTGATGCAAGATTTCCCTTACACCTAGGATGCTCTTGCATCAAACACCCAAGGTAATTTGAGAAGTGACCCCATCACATGTCAAGTGTTCAGAGGAAAACCAAGATGCTTGACCTCCTCCTTTGCTAGCTATGATGAATCCTTAACTGGTCTACCTTTCCATTTGACTAGATATTCCTCATAAGTTCTATTTTTGGTACTTTTTCCAATATGACTATCTAGTATCTCATCAATCTCGATAGTCGAACTAGCTGTTGGAATGCTCCACTATGCTTCTGCAACTTCATTTCCATCACCTCCTTCATAATACTTTGTCAAATCTAAAATATTAAATATTGGTGAAATATTCAATCTAATAGGCAACTCCACTTCATATGCATTTCCAGAATCATGTCTCTTCATTATCTTGCACAGTCCAATCTTCTTCATCTTCAGCTTATTATATGTACATACTGGAAAATACTTCTTTCTCAAATGAACCGTGACTTCATCTCCAATTCAAAATTCCTTATATCTCCTTTTCACATCTACCTATGCCTTATACTATGTATTCATCTTTATGATGTGCTCCCTCACCTCCTCATGGATGTTCTTCAAATGTTTAGCAAAATCTTTTTCTTCAACACTACTTATCTCTCCCTTATCCAACTTCCTCAATTCAGAAACATTTTTGGGACTACTCCCATATACAATCTGGAATGGTGATTTACTACTAATCCTATTGATAGAATTAATATATGCAAATTTTGCCTGTGGTAAAATCATATCCCATCCTTTTGGTTTATCTCCAACCAAGAATCTTAGTAATTTTCCCAAATTATGATTCATAGCTTTTGTATGTCCATTAGTCTATGGATGATGTGATGAACTAAACTTCAACTCTGTCTTCAACTTCTTCTAGAATTTATGCTAAAAATACCCAACAAATTTGGTATCTTGATCTGAAACTATACTCTTTGGCAAACCATGTAATCTCACCACTTCTCTGAAAAACAACTCTACTACATAAACATCATCACTAGTCTTCTTGCAAGGTATGAAATGTGCCATCTTTGAAAACCTATCAACCACCACAAAAATAGAATCATGCCCATGCTATCCTTAGTAATCCAAGAAGAAAATCCATGCTAACGTCCTCCCATGGATTCTCTGGTACAGGAAATGGCTGATACAACCCTGTAATCTACTTCACTCCTTTCACCATATGACATACTCAAAAAATTTGTATGAACTTTGTCACATCTTTCTATAATTTTAGCCACTAATAATTATTAGCAACTAAAGCTATTGTTTTATCTCTACCAAAATGTCCAGCCAATCCGCCACTATGCTTCTCCTTGATGAGGTTCTCTCTCATTGAACTTCTTGGAATGCACAACTGGATTCCTTTGAACAACATATTGTCTTGGATCATAAAATCCAACCACTTTGTCTTGTCAAGTGTAACATTTTTTGTACAAGCCTTCCATGCTTCACCAAAATCAGGATCATCTAGATATGTAATGTACTAAGTTCCTTGAACCCAATCACCTCTATCTGCATTTCTTTTAGCAAAAGTTGTCTTCTACTAAGAGCAGATGTTTGCAACTTTGTTAAACTTCCAACTTCTATGTTTCAAAACAAATGTATAACTCTACAAAAAATCAACCCAGTATAAATGACTTTGGTTCAATTTTCCTTCACTATTCAAATATTGCAAAGCTTGATGATCAGTATATAAAACAAATTCCTTGGGAAGAAGATAGTGTCTCCACTTCTTCAATGCTTGAACTATAGCATACAATTTATGATCATAAACATAATATTTTCTTTTTGCATCATTCAACTTCTCACTGAAATAAGCAACTAGTCTACCTTCTCGGCTCAAAACAACTCATACTGTTGTATCACTAGCATCATAGTCTACTTGAAACACCTTGTTAAAATTAGAAAGTGCTAAAACAGGTTGCTCAATAACTTTATGTTTGAATAGATTGAAACTCTTATCTACTCCTATAGTCCACTTAAACTCTTTCCTATCTCCTATCATTGTTTCAATCAAAAGTCCACAAATACTTCTAAAACTTCTTATGAAATTTCTATAAAATGTAGCTAGTCCATGAAAGATCTTACCTCTGTCATGCACATTTGAGTAGGCCATTCAAGGATACCCTTTACTTTCTCTAGGTTCATTTTCAGACCTTCTCCTAAGAATACAAATCTCAAGTACACCAACTCCTTCTTTACAAAACTGCACTTCGTCAGGTTTATCAACAACTTTTCTTCCCTCAACTTTTCAAACACCTTGCAAATATGAATCAGATGCTCCTCCAATGTCTTACTAAAGATCAATATATCATCTAGGTAAACAATGACAAACTTACCTAGAAACTCCTTCAATACCTCATTCATGAGCCTCATGAAAGTGATCGGTGCATTGGTTAGCCCAAAAGGCATGACTAACCACTAATATAGTTCTTTCCTTGTCTTGAAATTAGTCTTCCACTCATCACCTTCTTTGATACAAATCTAATGGTACCCACTCTTCATATCTATCTTTGTGAAATACTAAACTCCACTCAAACAGTCCATAATATCATCCATCCTCAACAAAGGAAATCTATACTTGATGGTGATCTTGTAGATAGCATGAGAATTTTTACACATCCTCCATTCGCCATTCTTCTTTGGTGCTAACACTACTAGGATAGCACATGGATTCAGACTCTCTCAAATCAACCCCTTTTGCAACAGCTCATGAACTTACTTATTCAGCTCTTCACTTTCTA
Source organism: Cupressus sempervirens (assembly GCA_028749045.1). Classification (NCBI taxonomy): domain Eukaryota; kingdom Viridiplantae; phylum Streptophyta; class Pinopsida; order Cupressales; family Cupressaceae; genus Cupressus; species Cupressus sempervirens. The sequence continues at coordinate 756,753,330 of CM053793.1, read as the reverse complement.
CTGGTGTCATTTTGTGCACTACCTTGTTTGGCAAACTAGCTCCTAGAACCAAATATTTCTAGTGACTAATCTCCCTCATTGGGGATAATCCATTAGGTACATTATCTAATACAATATCAAAAAACTCTTCGAACATATCTGTAACTTTTGCAGGTACCTCCTCTACTTCTTCTTTACTATCTTTAGGAATTACAAAAAAACACATATGTTCATATTTCATACCCTTAAGAAACTCTTTTCCATCAACAAAACATATTCTGGTAGCACTACATACCTTTTCCTTCTTTATCCTTCAACAAATTCAACTTATGTTTTACTCCATCCTTAGTTAGAGTGTAGGTATTTGCTTGCCCATCATATATGGCATGCCTGTCAAACTACCATGGCCTACCCAAAAATATATGGCATATGTCCATAGGTATGATATCATATAGTACCTCATCTTGGTAGGTCCCAATCTTGAACTTCACTGAGCATTGCTCATTGACCATAACCTTGTGGTCATCTTGCACCCAAGCAATACGGTATGGATGTGGGTGTTTGTATCTCTTCAGCTTCAACTTGGTGACCATTTTTTCTGACACCAAGATTGTTAGTACTTCCACCATCAATGAGCACATCACAACACTTATCTTCACATTTGCACCTTGTTCAAAACAAACTCCTTCTTTGATCAAGATCATTCTCACCACTCAGCAAGAATCTTCTATTAACTAGGACTTCCCCTCTTTTAGCATCTTCATCAACATGTGCAACTCTCGCCTAACCTTCTATTCTTTGATCTATCCTTCCTTGGTGTTGGGTACATTCAAATGCTCTATGTCCTTCTTCTTTGCAATGAAAATATTTTCACAGAAGCCTCCTCTTCCAGCTCCTTGTCCTTTTTCTTGTCCTCTCTAATATCTATTGTTTTGATCATGGAAATAATTAGAATCATTTCCCCTTTGGTTTTGGTTTCTACTTCCGACCTCATCCTTTTTCTTCTGATCATCATTCTAGCCTCCATAAGATCATCCACTAGATCTTCCACCATGACCTCTTTCACTATTTTTATTTTCAAACTTCTTGCTCATTTTCTCCTCAACTCTTAGGGAAAATTAGTCTGCCTCCTCAATACTACTCATTCAAACCAAACTTAGCTCTCCTAAATGTTTGGCCTTAACCCATTAAGATAACAAGTGACTTTCTTCTTATTAGCTTTTGCATGGACAGTTCTAAAAAGAGCTTAGTAGAACTCTTTGGTATACTCTTGAACAAATTTTCTCGCTTGTTTCATTCCTTGCATCTTCTTTAACAAATCAAGCTCATAATTCATAGGAATGAATTGTTGCTTCATTTTAGTTATCACCTGATCCCATTTGGTGATTTTTTCCTTTTCCTTTTTGTTTTGCTCCAACTGAACCTCTTGCCACCAGATCTTTGCATGTCCCTTCAATTTTTCGTTCACAAACATGATCCTATCTAGATCCTCAATATCTTCACACTCAAAGTACTCCTCTATTTCATTGATCCAATCAATCAGCTCTTCTAGGTTAAGATTTCTTGAAAATGTAGGAACCTCGAACTTAGGTCTTTTTCCAATATTGGAGATGGCCCTAAAAAGCCTCTCTTCCTTAGATTTAGAGTTGTCTTTGCTTTGGCATTTTCTTCTACTTCATCCTCATCCTTGCTTTCATCTATTATAGGAAGATTTATTCATCTTCACATTTGTTCTTCAAATGATTGCATTTGCCTTTGGAGGGCTTGGAAACCCTTAGGTGTAACACCTACAACTCTTCTGCCATGCTCTCTTTGTGGAGGCATTTTTGTGCTTCCGCTGAAACCCTAGTGCAAACTGCCTCACTATTGGTGATCTATCTACATGCTCATCCAAAACCATAGTTACGCTATAAACTACGTCACAACTGGTGATCTATTGACACACTTAAGAACTCTAGCTCTAATACCTCTTGATCTAGGGGACTCCCCTTAATACCATATACTCATAACAATAACAAAGAAACAACAAAATATGTGAGAAACAAAATGTGGACTTCTTTTTATAGCCGCAAATGTGAAATTATATAATTCTCAATTACAGTATTGTAACCCAAATGGGTGCCTTCATTACAGTAATCTACAAGACAGTGCTACAAATTATCACTCAGACCTATCCTAGACAATGTTTGGGCCTTTCTTAAATAGGTAGTTTTATGCCACCCGAGAAGGTTCTAGATGCTCAAACTTAATACCTAGGGCCAATAGACCCTAACAATACACATAAATTTGGCCAAATACATCTTTGACAAATTATTGTAGAAATTTCAATAGCCCAAATTTTGAAGACCATAACTCATGAACCATTGCTTCAATTGGCTATTATAACCACTTTTTAGAAATGCCAGCTCCTGATCTATAGGCTCGAAACCATGCTAGCTTCTGTCAAGTTTTTAGGCCTCATCTGAGCACTCTAAGGCCTCCAACGGTGAGCTTGAAATTTTTTTTGCAAATTTTTCCAACAAAAATCCACAATAACTTCTATGATACTTAAGCTAGAGAAATGAGATTTTTATGGTAGACTTATATCTCTACTATTAACCTTCCTATAGAAAATGAGAATATTCTGAGCTTGTATGAAAAACTTAATAAAAATAGAAAGTTCCCATAAATAGTAACCACCCTGTCTACTAGTCCTTATTAAAATAGAAAATGTTGAAAATAAAATATTTTTGGGTGATGCAAGATTGCCCTTACACCCAGGATGCTCCTACATTAGGGAGGTACTGCATATTGTGAAAGATATTTTTGTAGATGCATTTGGAATCAAAGATTTAAATAACCAACATACAATTTTGGATTAGCTAGTACACTTAGTCTATAAGATTTATACATAATGCATAGAGACTAATAACAGATGGCTATAATGGTCTGAAAGAAGAATGAAGCATAAAGTGTTACAAAAAGTCTTATAAGAAGTTGTACATAGACAAGCTCAACTTTCTACAATAGTCAGACAACTGGATGTAATTTTGCAAACCATCAATTCTTTATATTTTAAATTGTGTGATATTGATTTCTTAACAGAAAATACAACACACTCATTAGAGCTATTACATGCAAACATTAGAGAAAATGTTATTACATTGGGAAAGAACACAAGTTCAAGCTCATCCTCTTATAGTGAACTAAGATTCATTCAAAAGAGGTTAGTCGAGCTCGTGGCTAAAGATATAGAGATCAAGAATAAGTTGATGTTGATTCAACTATAATTATTGCCACATATAGAGATTATTCAAAAGACGATCTCTATATCCAAAGACAATTTGAAGAAAGAGACACATCTTTCGCATATAGCAGGATTCATTGATCTAGCTACCAAGCTAGAGATTTAATTTCAAATTTTGGAACAAGTTTAGGAAAGATGGAATGAAGCTTGTGCTAGAATTGTGGCAAGTCATCAATAGTTCTTTGAGAAGTATCAATTAGCCCCAATAGCCCCAAGTTCCATCAGTGACAAAAACAAGGGGGTTATGGAATAAAAGGGATATGTAAGAATAAGACAAGGTGAAGCAATGTGCACATCAAGGATCATATATCAAATTTTACAAGAGAAAATTATGGTCTCAGGGGTCTAGTACTCATTTTTTAAAGAAATGATTATTTTATTCATGACAAAGTGCTTTTGCCACTAATGTCAAATGGGTAGATTTTTGACCTCTATGCCTATGTTTTTTATTAGTGTCCAAACACTTAGTCAATTACTAGGCAAGATTACAAGGTCATCACTACAACTGAGTTATCTAGTAAAGGTCGAGCATACAATACTTATATTGAATAGGATAATGATTACCAATTATTCAGTAGCTATCCCGACCAAATGTATGCACCAAGCAATATATTTGGAACTGAGTGATATAGTTGAGACCTAGCATGTTGAAAAGTTATAAAAAGTTAAGCAAACATTAATATAGAAGTCGTCATAACATGAAGAAGTATACATGATCGAGCATCAAAGCATTCAAGTGCTGAGTAGTTCAAGTTTCACATATAAGTCTATAATGATACAAAAACATATGTAAACCATTTTGGTTGACTTTTACATAATATTTAATATTTTTAGAGCCAACTAAGATGTTGATCATGCAAAATTTTAGAAGGTAATGATCCCAAGGCACTCACTTCAACCAATCATAAGATGAGATAGAAATGACAAATGGTGATGAAGTTAAAGTCATCAATCAAGATATAGAACCATCAAAAAATATCTATTTAAGGAGGATTCTAACCCTAGAATCATATGTGTGTAGAGAGAACAAGAACTATCCTTGTATGAAAGTGTAGAAATGCATATGATTTAATGTGCATGTAAAGGAGTGAAGACTAAGTTTGAAAGAAGATTAGAGTAGAGAAATCATAGCACTAAATCATTGAACATAGTTATCATATTAGAGATAGAGGAAAGAGGAGACCCCAGATAGCCTTGCAAAGAAAATTGAGGGTTGGGTACTGAATCAATTATTGTTAATTAAGACAAGGTAAATCTCTTAACAAAGTCATTTTGACAGACCTATGTGAACCTCTTAACATAGTCCTTACTTCATTGTGAGTGTAACAAGGTTAGACCTAATAGTCTCTTAAGCTTTTAATAGGGAAAACCAATCATAGGGTAGATCATATCTTATGATCAAACATTATAACCCTAACAGGTTAACTTTATTATTGCAATAGTGAAGATTTGTGGGTTTCATCCCCACCCCATTCTTAGCTTCATCTTGAAGTGTTTTTGGCTAACCAAATCATTATGTTATGCATTGAAATATTTATGGATGTGATGTATTTCATTTATGTTTCAACATTATAGTTTTAATGGTAGATCTATTAGATGATATGAATTAGGTATTAATATATGAAATTGAAATTGAAGTCAAAAGTTTAAGATCATGATTGAACCCACCCTCTCAGTATCATTTTCCCCATGTACTATTTCCAACAACTTCTAGCATCCCCTTCATTTTGTATACTTTTGATAAACTTTGTTTTTGTCTATATGGTGGCCTACTAATTTAATACAATTTGATTAAATGCTTATTGTGTGTTTACAATTTTTTTTTATGGTACATTTCAGTCATACAAAATGAATTCCTCAAAATTAATTCTCTTGTCTACTCTTCTCAATGCTCCTCACAAAAGACGGGGATTGAAGCTCAAATAGAGCTCTTGTTAAAATATTTATTCATATTTCTAAGCTCAACCTCAATATCTTTTTAATATATAGATTTGAATTAAGAAGAAACAAGTTATAATGATATACAACTAAGTTTTTCCAAGACTTGTTTGAACAAAATATGAAAAGCTTATATAATAAATTTATGTATCAGTCTCATTTAGGTGGTTGGATACCTCTTCTCTACATTGTAGTGGATCAACTTTCTTTGCTACTAATTGTTGTCAATCATTCTATGACTTTTCTTGGTCTCTCTACACTCTAGTTTTTGAAATCACTATATTTGTATTGTCTTTGAGGGGGGTAGATTGGTCACTACATTTGGTGCCATCATGGTTCAAAGGCTAATCTCTTTATTCATATTTTGTTTCCATCATAGTTTCAAGTTACAAAGGAGGTTTGTGTCGATTGGGAGAATTCAGAAGATGTAATTGAGTTAGGGTAGAGAATTTTCTTTATGTCTCTTTTCCCTTGAGTTATTGAACTAGATTCATTTATTTAATAAGGCATGGTAATTTTCCACTTCTATTATAAAAAAAATATTACATATTAAATAAAAATAGATTAAAATATTTCTTTTACTAAATATAAAATTAATTTTCATACAAAAATCTAAAAGAAAGTAATGTATTCTATAATATACTCTTTGAGTTGTATTATTTAATAGAATACTTTCATAACTTTTTATAACCATAACAAAACATATAATTAATAAATTGAAATATTGTATCCACCAAAGAAATGAAATTTATGTACTTTGTAATAATAATTAGAATTATTTCTAGATTTGACTATGTATACTTTTTATTGCAAAAGTTTTGAATCAGACTCTTATTCATCACAGAACACATAAATAGAAGAAATGAAATAAAAAATTACACAAATAGATAAATCATAAACTTTGATCCCAATCGTTGATAATAAAAAACATATAGAATCAAATTTAAAACCAATTGTTTTTCTTTCTATTACACTAGTCAAATTATATTATTTAAAATAGATAAGTTATATATTTTCTATTAACTTATTACACTGAGAGGCGTTCTATACAATGGCAGCACAAATGCCCAGCACGGGAATATGCCAAGATTCCTTGTCAATTAAAAAGATTTGGGAGCAGTTACAAACTTCCAAATTAAATATTAAAAAAGAATTCTCGAAAATATTAGCTGGCTGAAATAATAGGAAGCCAAATGGAGGCCGAAATAATAGGCCCGAAAAAGTAGGGCCGAAAAAGTAGGACCCGAAAAAATAGGGCCCGAAAACATAGGGGCGAAATAATTTCAATATGATTTTTTTTTTTTGTTAAATATAATTTTGCATGCACATTCATGCTTTTTTTTTTTGCAGGGAGTGGGGGAATTTGAAACAAATTCGTGGAATGTGAAGAGACGTCTGTTGGGGGATATGAGGAGCCTCTCAGAAGTTATAAAACCAAGGCTCCTCATTTCATTTTCATTTCACGTGTTTGCAGGAAGGAAGAGGTGGAGGTTATTGGAGGATTAGGTTGGAGTTTTTGAATAGGAGTAAATTGAAGTTTTGGAGTAACATTTTTGCAGGTGAGATTTCTATTTTTCATTTACATTTTCATTTAGATTTAGATGTAGATGTAAATTGAAATTCAAAATTAGTTATAATATTCTACTTTGATTTAGATTTTAATTTTAATTAATTTCATTTAGATTTAGAATTCTGTTCATAACTATTTAGGCTTGCATTTAATAGTTTAGTCTTGCATGTTTGATTTAGATTTAGATTTGTATTCAAAATCTATTTGATATATATATTTTATAATACTTTTCATTGTTAATGGTGCTTGATGGGAGTGTTTTAGGGGTGTCTTCTTTTCTATTTTTGAAATATTTTGGTCCAATATGTACTTTCCTAACTAGATCTATCCATTTTCTTCTGATTCATGCATGAAGCTTCCTGACGCTATTAGCACGTTGCTAGGACTGAATGAGAATGGATTAAAGATAAATGATTGACTCTAATCTAGATATGCATTTGGAATTGGCTCTGTTGCAACTCCAATTTATAGGTTCCTTCCAGTCTATGAGTGCACTAAAATCTTTGCAGAATTCAGAAGATCCATGACAAATTGAAACATTGAATTTTTGGAGCCTTTTGATTTCAATTTCTATTTGACTTTGATTTGGGTCATTGTATTCAGACAAAATTCTAGAGTTGCTCGATCTTCTCAGATTTTATTTATTTTATTTCTCTGTAAATGTTGTTAATAAGAATGAGTCTTGTTCATTTGAGTGTTGATAGCATCAATCTCTTTGTTTTGAAAATACAGTATTTGTAATGTTTTTATAAAAAAAACCTAAATGAATATTCGATTGTTCTGTGATAGATTGTTCTGTGAGGTTCCAGCTTGGAGCTAATAAGATGCTCACTTCTAAAAACTCTTCGTAGTATACTCGTGTGTCTTCTTTAAGTTCTTTACTAATCTTTATTGCTTCCCTGCAATGGATTGTTTTTTAGTGTATTTTAGCCAGTGTGATTCATGAGTAGGGAATCAGTTTAAACTATTGACGCAAGAATGCAAATCCATGGCAAACCCATTTTGGATTTCATCATACTCTTCTATCAATGTGAAAAAAATTTATTTCCCACTTAAATTAATATTAATTGGTATGGATTTACTTTCATTATATAATGTATGATATGAACAAAATAATTTATATTAGAGAAGATACAAATAGTTGGAAGTCAAGAATAAATTGTTGTTACATAGTTTTAAAATCTGTATTATGTAGAACAACAAATCTTTTACATAGTTTTAAAACATGCATTATGTAGAACAGATCTATGTTGTGTAGATTTTCTATTTTTAATTTAATCACGTTTGAAACAGAGCAATTAAGTTTTACAATGGGGTGGGTAGATTTGGTAATTTAGTAATTCAATATAAAAGTTATCATTTAATCAATAAAATACACTTCAACACAGTTTATTTCTGCCTTGCATCCTGAGCATTTGATATTTTAGTCATTCATTTTAATATTTTCAACTTTGATATTTTATATCTTGATATTGCTTACTCATCTTTGGAAGATGCAATGCCAAGATGAGACAAAGTTCCTTCAAAACCATTAGATAAATGAAAAAAATTAATGCATTTAGTGCACAAAATAAAGAATGCATATGCAATCAATTTTTTTATCAATCTTTATGATAGCTTTTTGTTTTAAAATAGAAAATAAAAAATAGAAAATAGAAATTATTCTTTTATGTATGTAGAAAAAAATTAGAAAGATTTTATGTATGTAAAAAATTAAAAGAATTCTATATACATCTAGATTTTTTGAAAAGAATTCTATTTACATCTAGATATTTTGATTGAAATAACCATAATGAAAAACCAAAATATAAAATAGAAATGTTAATATATGTATGTAGAAAAAATTAGAAAGATTGCATGCATCTAAAAAAATTCTATTTACATCTAGATTTTTTTAGAATGGAAAAAAATGGATAATAGAAATATGTTGCATGTTTGTAGAAATAAATTAGAAAAACATGTATCTAGAAATTAAAAAGATTCTATATGTGTCTAATTTTTAGATTTTACTTTATTCTAAACTAATTATTGATGGATATATATTTTAAAAATATTTATGTAGTTTAAAGTTTAGATTTTAATTAATTTCTATGCAAATAGGAAAAAGAATAAATATTTTATATATATGTAGATTAATTTCTATTTTTAAAATTTACAAGTAAACGAGTACTTTATTCATTTAAAGTAAACAAGTTTTTAAGTAATATATTTTTATTTTAGAAATATATTAATCATAATGTTCATTTATTATTACTTATTTAATATACTTACTCTCAAATCTAAGACAATAGAAATGATATTTTATTAACTTTGAAATAGGGAAGCTTTAAGCAAGTTTGTTTACAAAAATACCAAAAATATATTTGGTCTTTGATCAAATTGGAGTTAATATTAGAAATATAAATATGATCATTAAAAATTAAGCTAAATTCAGTTCAAAACAATAATATTATTTAAATTTAAATAAAATAAGCCATGTTTACTTTGAAACATCAAACAACTAATTAACTAATACAATAATTAAAATAAATGAATCTATTATGACATAGAAAAATATTTTCGAAGTATAATTTCTTTGTTTTTCAATCAATATGAGTTTTTTTTCCTACTTGAAAAGATAAACCATCCTAATTGTCATCCTTAGTTAACCCTAATAGCAACCCCTACCTTAGCCCTAGCCCTAACAATGATGTACAATCTAACTATAATCCAACATTAAACTATAATTATAGCACTAAAACATATCCCTATTGATATTCTAAACTCTAATCATAACGAAAATTTCAGCCCAAACCATAATCTAAACCAAAAACTTACACACTAATATTGGTTATAGTCCTAACCCTAAAATCTAACCCTTAACCATAATGTAAAAACAAACTCCAGAATATTGATCAAAATCCTAAACCTAACTATAGGGATAACCATGATATTAAACTCTAAATCCAGTCCCAAGGTCCTAACCATGGTGTAAACCTATAACCGAACTCTTAAAAAATTTACTAATCCCTGATCCTAATCACATTCCCAACTTTAAACTTGAACCATAAACCATAGTTGTAACCATAATCATAAACTTAAACAAAACCCTAACCCTAAAGGTACAATCATAAAATTAATCATAGCTTAGACCCTAATCCTAGCACAAACCACAATCAAGACCAAATATAAATCTTCACCTTACCCCTAATCATAATTTCAATGTTAACCCTAACATTAGTTTCAATCCTACCATGATATGAACCCTAATATAGACTTCACCTTGATCCTCACCCTAATATTAAGTCTAATTAAACCCTAATTAAAACCTAATCTAAATGATATATCTAACTATAATCCAAACTGTAACTATCATACAACCCAATGCTAACCCTCATGTATATTTAATCCCTAATCTTAACTCTAAATATTCTATAAACTCTAGAATTGACCTTGATTCTAACCATAACCCTAAAATCTAAATTGTAACCATAGCACAAAAGGTGGGGAGACCCCGCTACGTGGCACAATTCTGGGTCTTGGAGCCTCGCGAAAGCACTACAGAGTGAGGAAATGTCAGAAAGGTGACATATGGTAGCATGATGCAATTCTGGGCTTTAGAGCATTGAAGAAACAATGCAGCATAAGGAGGCGCTAGAATGGAGACTCATGGAAAGAAGAGGAAAGACTTTCATGTCGCTAGCAGAAAACTACAAAAAGAGATAACATGATGTGTTAACCTCCCACAAAAAATGCAAGGTTGACCACAAGGGGGAATTTGGTTTCCCCAAAAATGAATGATGGTCATCGATGAAGGTCTTCCTCCTGAAATAGACGGCATAGATGCATCATGAATCCTCACCAATGAAGGATTAAGTCGCAACCGTCGATGTAGATTCTCCCCTCAAAAAGCATGACTGAGATGCAACGAGGAAACTCCTCCCAATGAAGGATTAAGTCACATTTGTCGATCAAGATTGGCTTTATTTCCAATGGATGACTAAGATGTAGTGACGAGATTCCTCCCAACGAACGAAGCAGATAGCACAAAAGGTGTGAATCCCCTCCATGTGGCACAATTTTGGGTCTCAAAGACTCATGAAAGCATTGTGGAGTGAGGAAATGTTGGAAAGGCAATGTGTGGTAGAATGATGCAATTCTGGGCTTCAGAGAATTGGAGAAACAATGAAGCATGACAATGCATCAGAATGGAGATGCATGGTAGCATCTTGTGCAATTCTAGGCTTTAGAGTGTTTCGAAGACACTAGCGTATAAAGAAACATTAGAATGGGAATGCATGGCAACATCTTGCACTTTTGGGAAGATGGGAAGATAGCTCGTAAAGAAATAAGAGTTATCGAATCTCACAGCATGAATCAACCTGACCAAGAAAAAATGATCCAACGTGGTCAATGAAGAAACCGAGCCAACACAAAATGTTAGCCGCCAACTTTAGCGATGTTAACCCTCTGCAAAGAACCTATCCCATTTAAGGTCTCTCAGATCAGACATTAGTGATGGGTTGAATAGGGGGAAAAAATAGCACAAAATGCCCTCCTAAATGAAATTCTAAATGTAACACTAATAACCATGGTCCTACTTCTTTCCCTAACCTTATCCATGAGCGTGGGAATATACATATTATTATATAGGGCACCTTATATAATAATAAATATAATCTAAAATCCCAACCCTTACTCCCCTCCTAACTATAACTGTGACCATAAGAAAACTTCTAAATATAACCCTTCCTCTAACTCTAACCCTAACCCTAACCCTAACTATAACTGTAACCTTATCCCTACCACTAACTGTAACCCCAAATCTAACTCTACCATAATTGGACTTTAACCCTAACTATAACTGTAACCCTAAACCTAACTCTAACCTTAACCGTAACTATAACTGTAACCCAAAATCTAACCCTAATCGTAGCTAGAATTCTAATACTCTCTCTGCCCCTAACTCAAACTATAGCCCTAACTATAACTCTAACTCTAACCCTAACTCATATTCTAACCCTAAACCTAACCCTAACCTTGACCCTAACCCTAAGCCTAAGCCTAAGCCTAACCCTTTGTCTACCCCTATCTCTAACCCTAACCCTAACCCTAACCCTACCCCTACCCCTAACTCTAACCCTAAATCTAACTCTTGTTGTAAATCTAACTCTACCATAATTAGACTCTAACCCTAACCCTAACTTTAATCCTGATTGAAACCCTAACCCTAACACTAACTCTAACCTTAACCCTCACTCAATCCCCTTACCCTAACCTTAACATTGATATAACTCTCTCTATATATAACCCTAACTCTAAATATAAACCTAACCCTAACCCTAACCCTAACCCTAAATCTAACTCTAACCCTAACTGTAAGCGTAACCCTACCCCTACCCATAACTCTAACTGTAAATCTAACTCTACCATAATTGGGTTTTAATTTTAACCCTAACCCTAACTCTAACCTTAACCCTGACTCAAAACTCTAACCCTAACTCTAACTCTAACATTAACCCAACTGTAAAATTAACTCTATTGGTAACTCAAACCCTAAACCTAACCATAATTCTAACCCTAACTCTCACTCTAGCTCTAGCTCTAACCCTAACTCTAACCATAACTCAAACTCAAACCCTAAACCTAACCCTAATCCAAATGCTCTATCTACCCCTAACTCAAACTATAACCCTAACCCTAACTCTAACTCTAACCCTAACTCATAGTCTAACCCTAAACCTGACCCTAGCCCTAACCCTAACCCAAAACCTTAACCTAACCATAACCCTAACCCTATCTATAACCCTAACCCTAACCCTAACTCTAATCCTAATCTTAACCCTAATTCTAATCCTAACACTAACCTTAACCCTACCCCTAACTCTAACCATAAATCTAACTCTACCATAATTAGAATCTAACCCTAACCCTAACCTTAACCCTAGCTCAAACCCTTACCCTAACTTTGTCCCTAACCATATATCTACGTATGACTATAACATTTTACATTACAATATCCCAAAAATAAAATATATATTTTTATCTAAATTAAACTCCTTATATTAAATTTAAAATAATATTTGACTCAAACCTTAACCGTAACCCTAACCTTAACCATGAGCATTACTCTAACCGTAACCTTAACCATAAACATAACTCTACGCCTAACTCTAACCCTAATTCTAACTCTACCATAATTGGACTCTAATCCTATCCCTAACCCTAACTATAAGCATAACTCTAACCCTAGCCTTAACCATGAGCATAACTCTAACTGTAGATCTGACTCTACCATAGTTGGACACTAACCCTAACCCTAACTCTAACCTTAACCTTGATTCAAACCTTAGCCCTAACCCTAACCCTAGCCTTACTATAACCCTAACCCTAATCATAACCATAACCATAACTCTAACCCTAACCTTAACCATGACCATAACTCTAACCCTAACCTTAACCATAAACATAACTCTAATCTGAACCTTAACCATAACTCTAATGATAACCATAACCATAATTCTATCCTTGACCTTAACCATAGCTCAAACCCTAACCCTAACTCCAACCCTAACCCTAATGCTAACCCTAACCCTAATTCTATCCCTAAGGTTAACATTAACTGTAATGTTAACTTTGTCCCTAACCATATATCTACGTATGACTATAACATTTTACATTACAATATCCCAATTTTTTTTTTTTTTAAATCTAAATTAAATTCCTTATATTAAATTAAAAGATATATTTGACTCAAACTCTAACCCTAACCCTATCTCCACTATAACCCTAACCATAACCATAATGATGACTCTAACCCTAACCTTAACCATGAGCATTACTCTAAACCTAACATTAACCATAAGCATAACTCTACCCCTAACTCTAACCCTAATTCTAACTCTACCATAATTGGATTCTAACCCTATCCCTAACCCTAACTATAAGCATAAGTCTAACCCTAGCCTTAACCATGAGCATAACTGTAACTTTGGATTTGACTCTACCATAATTGGACTCTAACCTTAACCCTAACCTTAATTTTGATCCTAACTCAAACCCTAACCCTTTAAACTCTAACCTTAACCTTGACTCAAACCTTAACCCTAACCCTAATGTTAGCCTTACTATAACCCTAACACTAACCCTAATCATAACCATAACCATAACTCTAACCCTAACCTTAACCATGACCATAACATTAACCCTAACCTTAACCATAAACATAACTCTAATCTAAACCTTAACCATAACTCTAACAATAACCGTAACCATAACTCTATCCCTAACCTTAACCATAGCTCAAACCCTAACCCTAACTCCAACCCTAACTCTAATGCTAACCCTAACCCTAATTCTATCCCTAAGGTTAACATTAACTATAATGGTAACTTTGTCCCTAATCATATATCTATGCATGACTATAACATTTTACATTACAATATCCCAAAAATAAAAAATATGTTTTTAATCTATATTGAACTCCTTATATTAAATTTTTAAAAATATTTCGAAGCATAATTTTATAGTAACTTCATACAACTCTAATTAAAAATTAATTAACAATTTTATAGTAACTTTATCAAAATAAAAAATAAAAAGTAAATATTTTTTCTATTTCGCCGCGACTGCCACTAGCTTATATATACCTCTATATATATTACGCCGAGAGTAATCGTTCTTGAGGCGCCTTTTTTTATTTTCATTAATCTCAACTTCGATTAAAATAACTTTGGAATTAAATAAAAATAAGCACCTCGAGAACGATTACTCTCGACGTAATATATATAGAGATATATATAAACTAGTCTAATACCAAGTGGATCACTTGGATAAGTCTGCAATCTGATCAACTTCCTCGTTAATCATTGGTTTGCTTTTCAAGTGACATCTCATTAATTCTTAAATGGAATGCTTTACGTCTAATCATGAATTGAACGATTATCCTTCTCTACCTGCCCAAAAGGCGTCTAATAGAGTCCATTGAAGTAGGTAACTGAAAGCATTATATGAGTCGTAATGCTTCCGTAAACAACTTATCTGTTGTACTCAGCAAGTGCACTTGCTTACAAGGACTTATCGGGATTGATGAGATGATCTAAGAAAAGGAAAGAGCGGACATTAAAGCAGGGAGAAACAACATTTTGATAACTCACATTGGATGATAATGGACGAACCCATCGTATTTCTTTATTAGGGTTCTGTATCTTTGACCTCTAAAGGACAAATGAGGCCCTAATTACGTGCCACATAGATTAGGGATGGGTTGATTTAGAGCCCACTTCTAAATCATAGTAATTATATAAGGGGGATAGAGCTAACAATAACAAGAATAATCTTAGATGGAGGGAAAGGCAGAGAAACTAGAGCAATTTGGCGCCGTTGGGATTGTGGCAGAATCGATCAGAATTCTTCGTTGTTGTCCACAAATAATTGGGAGCATTAGCCTCATATTAGTTCTGCCTCTTTCTCTGGCGGCTCTGCTCCACACATTGATCTCACTGCCTCTTTTCGCTAAACTCATCTCTGATGAATTGAACACCCTAACAAGTGAAGATGTGAATGAAGTTGGTGAATCCCATCGGCAATTGCCACTCTTTGTTGTGTGCGAGATATTCTATGGAGTTTTAATATATACACTATCAGGCCTTTTGACAGCTGCCATGGCCTCTATTGTGGCATCTTTTTACAATGGGAAACATGAACCTTCTGTAGCAATGCTTATGAAAATTCTTCAAATGACATTTAAAAGAACGCTCATAACGTCCCTCTGGATTTACTTTTTATTGGTTTTGAATGCATTTGCCCTTGCTTTGGCTGTGAGTTTATTGATATGGAGTTTCAATCATTTCAGCCTATCTTCAACTGGCCCATTTAACGCTGCGTTGATATTAATTATTGTGGTTTGTGTACGCGTGTGGGTGAGTATCATTGTACTGTGGAATTTAGCTTGCGTGGTGTGTGTTGTGGAGGAGAAGTGTCACGGTTTGGAAGGGCTGAAGAAAAGCTTGCAACTCATCGATGGGAAGGATTGTAGTGCCTTGCTGCTTACGTTCATGGGCCTCGTCGTTGACTACGGTTTTAGCTATGCAGTTGTTAGAGGGAATTGGGATGCACTTCATTATTGTGGAGCAATCTTAGTGATGTTGCAGTGTGGAGTTGTTTTGATGGGTTCTTTGACACAGAGTGTTTTGTATTTTGTATGTAAATCTTATCATGGGGAAACCATTCATAAATTGTGGGTAGTTGATCATTTGGAGGACTATCACAGTCCTGTCTAGTAAGGTCATTAACATGACGTTCAAGTAGTTAGGTCTAGACAAGAAGAAACGATAATATGCTAATGTATTATATGTATCTTCATGTAAATATCTTACAATGCTATAGTAGATCTGTAGTTACTATAGATGTAAAGGTTCTTCCATTGGGCAGAATATTGAATGAAGCAGTTTTATAATAAAAACTTGGGGAGATAATGCAATTTGACAAAGCCGACATCTTATCCTTGATTAGGAGAGAAAATGTAACTATTGTAGATGAATAATGCAGACTTGTAATCGAATGAGGCATTTTGTGTGATCTGTAAATAGTGAGTGCCTGATTATAACAGATTTGTATCTTTCTCGCTAGTGAATCTTTGGAATGGCGGCATAACTCGATGCCTTTTGCACAAACCTACCATCCCTGAACTCCAAAAAAACGGAAAAAAAAAGGTAGGAAACGAGAGTAGTATAATCAACGACTTTTTCAAGCATTAGTGTGATTCTGAAGTGATTTCTCGTAATGTCTTCGGATGATTGTTCCGAAATTAAAGTAATATATGGAATTAGGAAGAGTTTGGAGCATATTGATTTCGACATGCGTAGCAATAAGAGGTTGCAACTCTATTTAGAAGGTATTCCTTTTAAGGAGATTATCTATTAATTTTTATATGTTGTTTAAAATTATTTGTAAATATTACACATTAAAAATATTAAATTTGGAAAAAAGTAAGTAATTGAGATCATTGAAGGTTTCTAGTTTAGGAATCAAGTCTTAGTGTGTGATGTTTAAGTCATATGGTTGTGTACATCTTGTTGTATGGTGATTATTTCTTTAACTTATTAACCATATAGTATGTCCTTGGTTATTAATGATTCAATTTAAATTGAGAATAAGACTTGACTAACTTTTATTTTAATTTAATAGTTTTTGATTAAAACATAATACTTTAAGATCTTTAGTTAGATATATTGATGTCCATTTGCAAGTGGGGTGTGTGAGGAGTGTGCTAGCATCACACACCCCTGACCATTCATCATATTCATTTACAGGTTTTTATATTGTTGCATCTTTGTGCATAATGTCTTTATGGAGGTTGTCGTGTGTCTTTTTCCTTTTGGCGTGGATTGTTTATGTCATTGTGCCTTTCTTGGCTACCATTTTCTTTAGTGCTTTTTGTGTTGTCATTTTTTTCCTGTCCTTCTCGATAGTTGGGTTTAGGAGTTTGGTTTCTTTTCTTGGGTTCGCATGTTTGTGCCTTTATCTTTCTTTGATACTTTTTATATTGAGCAAGGCTTGCTTATGTCTAGAATCTAGTTGATTGATGGTCATAGAAGACACTAATAATTGAAAGGATAGGTCAAAAGCTGGCATTAATGAAGGAAATGGACAACATGTTATTAGTAACAATCTGGCTACTAAACCTTTTTATCAAGTTGTTGTTGTAGATTTTTTTTCTCTAGTCTTGCCTAAGACTCCCTCCTTTAATGAAATCTTCCAAAGGCAAGAACTGAAATTTAATAAAGGAAGGCATAATGCCCACCCATGGTTTTGTTTTCTATTTAGATTGTCAAACTCTTTTACGCATATTCATGCATTTGTCAGTTTTAGAGATATTTGATTTATAGTTATATAACATTATTTCTTGACTTGAAAATTATAGATTTATCAGTGATGATTACTTAGTTGATTTTACTTCAATTATTCCTACTTAGCAAAGGTAATTCGTCTCATGACCATGTCATATGATAGGTCTTGAAACGATTATTTTATATTCATGATCATGAGTTGTTATCTTTGAATATGTGATGATCTGTACTCAAGATTTATTATGGTACTTACCTGATACTTGCATATGTATGGTGCACATGTATGTATTACTTTTCTATATGATGCATTTGATGTGGTTATGGGAGAGAGTCGTAGTGGCCTACTAGTCGGGATCTACATGATGTACCACTCCCTTTTATTTCCTATTTAGCATGTGTGTGTGTGTGTGTGTGTGTGTGTGCACGCATGCTCATCTTTTATGCAGGTACTAGGCATAAACTTCCCTAAATTGCAAGGATAAGCATGCCCTATCGCAATAACTCAATATAGAATGTGAAGTTAATGATCAGATCCAATCCCAGCCATAGCTTAGATACTTATCCTAGAAGGAGGACTCGTATCTAACTATCTACCCTTTTTAAACTCGTGAGTCTTTCTGTGTATATGTTGTTTGACTTTCACTTTGGTCGGTTTTTCATACATGTTCTATGTGGCTTTGACTTTATAGTTTTCTTGGTAGACTTTTTATTTATTATTCTTGGATTAATCATTAAAATTTAAATTATTAAAATATTTATCTATTTAAATAGGGAAAAATATAAAAATAAGATGATCATTAATTCCTTGGAGTTATTTGAATATACAACTAATTTAAAATATTTAGTTTAAATTTCTTATTTAGGAAATTTAATTAAAAGAGTTTAAATATCAAATATTAAATATTATTTTAGTGTGTATATTTAATTAATATTGTTTAAAATGGCAATCTTTGCCCTCTTGCCAAAATTAGTGAAGTTGGCAAATTCTAAGTTTTAAAGTACCAAAGATGCTTTTAAGGAACCTTTGAAAAAAAATAACTAGTTTGATGTTCTTTCAACACATGCAAACCAAGATAAATCAAACCCTAAATACATGAAACAAGAGGTGAAAAATATAGGTTAAAACAACAAACAATGATTTTCTCAAAAAATTGGTATTGAAAAATAGAGAGGGAAGTGTAACAAAAAAAATGGATGGATCCCTATGATTCAATAGAAAAAGTATCTTGTGCATACACCTAGAATGTCTAACTATAAACCTAGAAAAATGTCTGAAGCAAATCAAATTCCCCTTGGACTTCCAAATTTGCTTCACCCAATAAACCCTTACCGTAGTCTTGCAAAAATCAAAAGTAGTACTTATATTCCCCATCACTATAGATACCATACCCCGTATTCTATCCTTACTATAATATACAATCAACCTAACCCCCATATTTGTAAACAACATTCTAGGCTAGCCTATACTAAAAGTGCTAAAATAGAAATTAAGGGAGAAATCAACAATGATCAAGACCCTAAGAATATTATCATTATAAGCAATAAATCCAGTGATGAAAGATGGGTGAAATGTCAAGAACTAGGACTCTTCACATACTAGAATGGTCTAATTTTGCAAAGTTCAAAAATGATTAAATGGCTTGAAGAATTCTACAATAATTAGGTAAATATTTCTTTTTTTCCTTATAGATTATTTTATATTCATTGCAAGAATAAATATATTAGAGAATTTTTTCTATCAATCCCCTTTTATCTCTTAAAGGGATACTCTGTTAAGTTTATCAAATGGGAAACTAATTTTGATGAATCCATAGAAAAAAAATTCAACTCTAAGTTGGATATCGATAGACACAATACCTCGAGAAACTTATCATTTATATATATCATCAAATGGACTCGATTTCTTTAGGAAATCTCATATGATTGGAAGCAAATTTCAAAAAGAATAACAACATAAAAAATATAATCAATCTATAAATAGATCATAATGAGTTCCAACCTATTAAAATAATATTTAATAGATCTTTATATAATCTAAACAGTGCTAGATATGAAAGACATATTATTAAAAATATCATTAAAATAGATAATTGTAAATTATATAATTTTAAAACCCTAACTTTGACATCTCATTTAGAAGAAGTATTTCAAATGATATATATCAGAAACAACAATCTACAATTTAAATAGAGGCATGAACATCTAGATCATGAAAAAGAGGAGAGTTTGGTAAGGGAAGCTACAAATTATGAAGGAAATACACACAAGAAAGATCACAATGAAGAGGAAATTAAAGAAAATAGAGCTTATTAAAAACAAAGAGAAAACTTTAATAAATAAAAACTTTCTAAGATTATAGATAGTGCAAGAAAACACAGATCAAAATATGACCAAATTCAACAGGATAGAAGGAAATATGGTCTCAATGCGATAATGTGAGAAATGTATCAAATAAAACTTGTTTATAGAAGACATCAAAAGTAATTTGGAATAATATAGAAGGATCACTCATGACATTGTACTCATTCAAAATGATAACGAGAATAGAGGAAGAACATGATGCAATCATTTATAGAGAGGCTAAGCTAAACATATATGAGGTAAAAGTAGAAGACAACCATTAAAATTTGGACTTCAATAATAAATATAAGAACACTAATTCAAAGATAAAAAAAGGAAATGACAAATCTAGAAGAAGAAACTATAGAAATTGCAAATGGTAGAACTCAATCAAATCAAAACTCTAATCACATGATTACTCTAATACCACGGAACATGGTAAATTATATAATCACCAACCTTTCTAAATTAGAGGAAAATTCTCACTTTCAAGATAACTCCCTAGTGGTTTTAGAATCTATAATATATAGGGAACTAACTACATAGAGAAAAAGATCAAAAGAGTCTAGAATGAAATTCAACAAGTTATAGAAAACTCCCCAAGATGGGAAAGAACCATTTGCAAAGATATCTAGAAAGGAAATAATTAGAGTTGGAATGAGACTCCTTTTGAAGTAGAAAACTATATCAATGATAATGGGATCAAAACTTCATATTTTATGGGTAATTCATGTTGGAAATATGGTTAGTAAGATGTTTTTAGCATTGTCATTTATGACAACATATATTCAACATTTCATTTATGCATATAGAGTTAAAAAATTCTAAGTGTTAGACAATTTACTACAACACAAAGACAAATATGATATGTACAGACAAGACACCTTGAAATAGATTATGCATAGTTGAGGATGGCTTTATGAAAATTTCATAATAATGTGGTAAAGTTTATAGATGTGTATGGATAGTATGACACAAGTTAGATTTGAAATACTATTGTGGGTATTTGAAAGAGCATAATAGAGCACAACAAAGAATTGAGTTGTATGGCTAAAGGAATTATAATGGTGAAAAAATAATGACTAGCCATTATGAGATGACTTTGTAGATATTATTCCATAAGTTATATCAAGCATGTGAACACATGAAGGCTGATTGAGCAGAGAGTTATTAATTTGTGAAGTATAAGTATAGATCTTATCTTGCAAAAAGAATGTTAAGTTGATGAGATAATATATGATATGCAAACTATTATATGAATAACCTAAAAGATATATGACCCTTATGTGATGTGAGATCTAATGTATGATCAATGCAAGTGTAAATTACAACAAGTGAGAAAGTATTGTATGTATATCTATTCTTGTGAAGAAATTTATTGTATAAATTTGTGTTAGGGTCGTGGGCTCTTCTTGCATACATTGTATTTGATCTACCAACTCCTAATAGGGTTGAGGCTTCTAACAAGGCCTAGTCCTCTAATAAGGACTCAAGGCACTATGTGTACTTCATAGATTCCTAATAGGGTCAATATCCTTAACAAGATACTTTTTATTTAGTGAATCATCTCGTGGGTATCATCCCCACTGGGGTTTTCCCTTGGCCAAGGATTCCCTAGTTAATAAGTAATGGTGTTATGAGTTCTCTATGTGTATTGTTATATTTTTTGTTCAAGATTGTTCGTTTACTTTCATATGCAAGTTATAAAGTAATTAAGAATATTCAATTGTGGGCAAAAATTTGGAGAATACTAAATCACTCACACCCCACCACCCCCCTTCCCCGCCCCACCACCCTAAGTATTACCTATTTCTAACTATTGATAATAGAGCCTTGTTACTCTAAAGAAGCTTAATTGTTTGAGTAAGATCCCTATGGATATGGAGTTATTGAAGAGAAACCTTGAAGAAGCTCTTGAATAGATTGAACTTCTTATAGAAGAAAGAGATAACCTAAAAGATAGGTATTAAGATGCAAAAGTTTACATTTGGAAACTAAAATACAAGATTGATGATCTAAAATATGGAAAAAAGTCAATTGTCTAGACTAATGAGAATGATGAGGTAGGAAATCTTAAGAAAGAAAATGATATCTTCAAAAATGAGCTGAAAATTATTGAACTTAAGTTGAGTCTTAAGAAAGATGGTAGTAAGAGCAAACCTGATTTGAAATCTGAGAATGTGGATCTTAGATCTGAGTTGAGTCAAGTAACATTTTAATTATATTCTATTAAGATTAAGCATGCATAATTAGAAAAGTACAATATCATTGTGAAAGGAGAATTGATACAGGCTAGGAAACAGTTAGGCAAACTTTATTCAAGTAGTGAGAATATTGATGAACATATATTTCACCAGAGAGATTCTTATGATAAGACAAGACTTGGAAAGCTAATTGGTGAGAAATCAACTAAGAAAGTTAAAATTA
The DNA here is from genome assembly GCA_028749045.1 of Cupressus sempervirens. Lineage (NCBI taxonomy): Eukaryota > Viridiplantae > Streptophyta > Pinopsida > Cupressales > Cupressaceae > Cupressus > Cupressus sempervirens. The sequence goes on along the minus strand of CM053793.1, from coordinate 756,730,961 downwards.
GAAGAGAACCAAATCCAGTTGTTGAATCCCCTAAAAAATCTGATCTAAGTAAATTAGAATCAAGCACAACTACTAAAGTATCTAAAGAGATTGAATTAGTTGATTTATTAGTGAAACTTGATGAACCTAAGAAAACAGAGAAAGTTGATAAACCTAAGCAAGACGAACCACCCAAGGAAATGAGACATGAGTTCAAAGGTAGATATTTCATATGAAAAAAAGTTGGTCATATGAAAAGAGATTACACAGATAATTATTTTAAACCTATTTTTTAATTTCTATTGATATAATTGTCATGGTTATGGACATAAAGTAGTGGATAAACCTAAGTTTGATGGTAATAGCACAAATAGTAGAATGTTTAGGAACACTAACCTTGCAAGTGGTGAAGGAGGGAGATTAGAGAGATCTAATGATGAAGGAAGATTTGATGGAGAAAATAAACAGTTTGTGTGTTACAAGTGTAACAAACTTGGACACATTAAAAGGAATTTCTGAGCACCTCATAGTCAGAATGTAACCAATCAAAGAAGGAATACACATGTATGTCAGTTATGTAATAACTTTAGGCACATAGTAAGATACTACATAATTGACATAAGAAACTTCTATAGGAATCCTAATAATAGAAGGAACAATAACAAAAATGATAGAAGGAATGGAAATGGCAGTGGTAACAATTAGAAGGAAGCAATCAAGGAACATATTGATGAATTCAAGGAAGTATTTGTGAAAGTTAGAGATCCATAAAGATCTTATATAACTTTGGAGGAACAATATGTTGATGCAACTGATGAGACTTTGAAGTCAACAGTTGTTTGTGACTCATCCTATCTGAATTGAGGCACAATTGTAGCTGAGACATAGTGTCAGTTAGTAAGAACTGATGATAGAGAAAGGATTAGAAGTTGTATAGTTAACAGAAGATAGAAGACATAGAAAGGAAGTTATGGTCGAGTGCACAAGAAAAGATATGATATTAGGAAGATTCGAGAAATAGAAAAATATTACTTGTAAAAGAGACAGTTTGTGAATTTGTGGAAGATATGGATTTAATGTGTAGTGTGATTTAAAATGATTTAAGGATTGCAAACAATATTGTGATTATAATTTGATCATGTGAAGTGTCTAGAGTGAATTGAAGAGCGATCTGACAATAATTTGGAGTGTGAAATGAAATTGTTTTAGCACAAAATTACAAAATCCCTAAATGCAATTTTAAGGTATTTTACAGAGATTGAATTAAGCTTCCAATGCTAACAATTAAGATACAATGTCTAGACATTCAGTTTATGATGTTAGTGATAGACTAAGATATGTATTCAAGAAATATTCATTTGTTTCTTTTGTGGATGATCCATTAGGCACATTTTTTTCAAATCCCATAGAATGTGCTTCACATTGAAGACATTAGAAGTTATATTCATTACAAGATTGAGAGTATAGCAAACAACAACATACACCAGGACTTAGGAGTCATTTGTAACAATGAGCTAGCTTTGAAGTTTGAGTATGCACACTTGGATGAATTAAAATTAGTCAAGTATATGTTTTATACATAGTTTGATAATCATGAATGGACCCAAATCATTATAAGTAGGGTACATCATGAAATTTTTTGATTAGGAGATGCACATGTCACAATTGATAATGACCTTATTCACAAGGTCACTAGACTAAGTAATGAAGGGTACAATCATGTAAATGAAAAGACTATAAGGAAGATGGTTGAAACAAACCTAAATACAAGATTTGATGGAAGAAACATATTATTTAGGATAAAGAAGTAAAGTTATTAAGTAAGATTTTGGGACACAAGTTTAACCATGGTTCAAGGGTTAACTCAGTACTGCCTAGATTCTTGCACGCAACATATTTAATGGTAGTTTAAGGAAGGAAATTGAATTTGTGTGAGATAATCATATTATATTTGCTAGATAACATTGCTAAATTAAAGAAGACCAAGAACATAGTATTTAGATTTCAGTCTTTATTGACTCATTTGTTTTTCTATGCAACTAAGAAATTATAAGGGGTGACTAATTAGGAGAGCAATGAGTACACAATGATGAAATCTAGAGAATGTCAAAGATAATGACATTGACAGAATGATGAAGATTTTCTAGACTGAAATGAAAGAAAGGTACATAATACCTCCCTCCATGGTGGAAACTGATAACACCTGCATGGAAGTTGTGGAACCAAAGGTAAAGTTCATAAAGCCCATGGGATATGAGATGAGTGCAAAACTTATTGAAGGATATGTGTAGATCATACTTCAATTTGAGAAGGACACTAAGTGCCCTAAATGAGAAACCTATGAAGAGAAGATGAGAGAAATTCATTCTAAAATTCATAGTAAAGAGATAAAGAAGGGTGTGGAAAAGAACAATAAATAAATCCCAAAGGAATCAGGTATGAGTGGTGAGGAGTTTAATGAAATTAATGGCATTGCACTAGTGATGAAGAAAAGTGGGAAATACGAGGTGATGGAATGAATGCCTATTTTTTTTGTAGCACCTTCAATAGGTGTAACTATAGATGAACCTAGTGGAAATACACCTAATGCAATAGTTGCACAAGTGCAACTAGTAAGATCAAGAAGTGATCAACCAAGGAGGTAGTCAGAGGTGGAAATATTAGTTGCGTAGAGAAAATCAAAGAGACTGATGAAGGGCAAGCAAGAATTAGCACCATCTACCAAGAAAAGGGTCAAGTATACCACAAGTAGATCAGGAAAGAGAAGGAAGACATTGCAAGTTAGTGATTTTGATGATTCTAAGGATGAAGTAGATGATAGATGAGTAGAGCAAGATGTGCATGAAGGCCAAACACCAGAAAGAAAGAAAGCATAGATGCCCAAGGTAGAAAACGTTAACATGGAAATAATTAATGATGAGAATATTGTACAGTTGAATAAACACTATAGTTTGTACAATAATATGGATAGAAGGCAATTAAAGAATGCAATAGTTAAAAATGTGATTTTGTGGAACAAGAGGTTTGATAACATTCTAAATAAGATACTAGAAGACCTATAATATGTTCTTTAATAGAAAGAAAAGAGTTGCAAAAGAAGATACTAAGGTAAGAGAGACTAGTCAATAATATCTATGAAGTTAACTCTAAGGAGGACTTAGACAGAATTTTGAAGGGTATTGAGCCCTTGTGAAGGAAAAAAAGAAGAGAAATTCTTTTGATGGGAGGCAACTAAGAGGATGTGAAAAAGGAGACAAATGAGGCAATTGTGAAAATACATGACCTCAGTACCTACAATAGTAGAGGTGAGTGCGTAGTCCAAGCCCAAGAGCCCTGTTTATGTACATGCAAGCACACCTTTCAGTGATGAGGAAGAAGAAGGAGAGACACAATAGGTACATTCACCACCGCATATTGTTATGGGTATTGAATCCATGCAAGTAGACAATACACACATAAATGTGATGCAAAGGAGAATCGTTTTGTAGTATTTGGCCAATCCATTTTTGTCAATATCACAACTTATTCAAGCTCTAATGATTATGAGGAAGAGGAAAAGAAGAAACAGGCTAAGGAGAAGAAAATAGAAGAGGTAAAGAGGAGAGAATAAAGGAGAAAGATAGAGAAGAAACAAGAAGAGAAAAAGAAAGAAATAGAAAGGTTAGCAAAGAAAAAGAGGATGGAAGAGACAAAGAAAAAGAAAGAAGAAGAAAAGAAAAGAAAAAGAAAGAAGAAGCAGAAAGGAAGATAGCTGAATAGAAGTCAAAGAGAGAAGCTAAGAGAATGGAAGAAGAGAGGAAAAAGGCTAAGGAAGAGAAGAAAAGTCCAAAACTGAAGGCAGTTACACTTATCCTAGAAGTAACTCTAGTGGAAACAATAGCAAGAACAATAGTAGTTCCATCTAATGATGATGATGATTAGAAAGGACTAATGAGTTCATTGAGCAAGTTTTTCCAAAAGAATAAATTTATAAAGTCCTTGGAGAAGATTGGAAATGATTGGAAACTAATCTAAAATCAAAACTTCTTTTTTTCAAAGTGCGTAGAATGGAGTCTAGTTTCTAAAAAACTAAGTTGTTGTGAAATTCGATGAATGAGCTAAAATCTACAACCCAATTAGTACATGTTGGTTTTAGAAAAAAAAAATGACATACATTCAAAAGAAATTATAGTTGAAAGGCTTGAAATAGTTCAAATAAAAAATAAATTATATGGTTATATAGCTAACACAGAGACCTACAATATCATGTAACCTGATCTTATTAGTGCTCAACCATGAGAAAACTTGAAGGAGAGCACATAAGAAAAATCAATCATTTTTTGTATGTTTATAGCAAAACATGTCTTAGACTAGTTTAGAGACTCCAAACCTTTGGGTTGGATCCCCAAGGAAAAACCAAGCCTTAGGCTTGATAGAATGCAAGGCTTTGAATAGCGTGTGCATACTATAGTGCATGCGCGCTATAGTGCGCACACACTATTTAAAGCCTTTTTAAATTTGGATCTTAATAGCGCATGCATGCTTTAGTGCACACATACTTTATTGTGCACGTGCTTTGGTGTGCATGCACTTTTAAGAACTAAATTTCAATAGAGAGGGAAGGAGAGAGGCAAAAAGGGTAGATAATGAGAGAGATTAGAAGATGGGAAGAGATTGGAGGTGGGATAAGGGGGAGGGGGAGGGAGAGAGAGAGAGAGAGAGAGAGAGAGAGTAGGGGATCGAAGAAGGAGGGATAGGGAGAGAGGGATGGAGAGAGGAAAAGAGAGAGTAGGGGATGGGAGAGAAAGAGAGAGAGAGTAGGGGATGGGAGAGAGAGAGAGAGTAGGGGATCAAAGAAGGTGGGATAGGGGATAGGGAGAGAGGGATGGAGGGAGAGAAAGAGAGAGTAGGGGATGGGAGAGAAAGATAGATAGAGAGAGAGAGAGAGATTAGGGGATGGGAGAGAGAGAGTAGGGGATGGGAGAGTAAGAGAGAGAGTAGGGAGATAGACAGAGAGAGATATATGGGAGTGTGTGTGAGAGAGAGAGAGAGAGAGAGTGCGAGATAGATAGTAGGGGTAGGCAAAGAGAGTATGGGGTGGCAAAAAGAGAGTAGGGGGTGGCAGAGAGAGAGTAGGGGATGGGAGAGAGAGCAAGGGGTGGCAGAGTGAGAGTAGGGAATGGGGGAGAGAGAGTGAGAGTAGTGGATGGGAGAGAGAGAGTAGAGAGGGAGAGAGAGAGAGAGTAGGAGGTGGGAGAGAAAGAGAGTAGAGGATGGGAGAGAGAGAGAGTGAGAGAGAGAGTAGGCAGTGGGAGAGGGAGTGGAAAAGGGAGATTGAGAGATAGATGATAGGGGGAGAGAGAGAGAGAGAGAGAGAGAGAGAGAGAGAGAGAGAGAGAGAGAGTAGGGGATGGGAGAGAGAGTGAGAGAGGTAGAAAGTAGGGGATTTGAGAGAGAGAGAGAGAGAGAGAGAGAGAGAGAGAGAGAAGGCAGTGGGAGAGGGAGAGTGAGAGAAACAGGGGATATGAGAGAGAGTATGAGAGAGTAGTAGGTGGAAGAGATAGTGTAGGGGGTGGGAGAGAGAGAAGGGGATGGGAGAGAGAGTAGGGGGTGGGAGAATGAGAGAGAGTAGGGGATGGGAGAGGGAGTAGGAGGTGGGAGAATGAGAGAGAGTAGGGGATGGGAGAGGGAGTAGTAGATGGGAGAATGAGAGAGAGAGAGTAGGGCATGGGGGAGAGGGAGTGAGAGAGAGTAGGTGGTGGGAGAGCGAGTGGGAGAGCGAGAGTGAGAGAGAGAGAGGAGAGGGGGAATAGGAGTGTGTGTGAGAGAGAGAAAGTAGGGAGAGAGAGAGAGAGAGAGAGAGAGAGAGAGAGAGAGAGAGAGAGAGAGTAGGGGATGGGAGAGAGAGAGGAAGTGTGAGAGATAGAGTAGGGGGTGGCACACAGAGAGTAAGAGGGGATGGGAGAGAGAGTGAGAGTAAGGGATGAGAGAGAGAGAGAGTAGAGAGGGAGAGAGAGAGTGTGAGAGAGAGTAGATGGTGGAAGAGGGAGTGGGAGTGGGAGAGCAAGAGAATGAGACAGGCGATAGGAGTGTGAGAGAGAGAAGAGTAGGGGATGGGAGAGGAGAGAGAGTAGGGGATGGTGGAGAGAGAATGAGAGAGAGAGAGTAGGCGGTGGGAGAGGGAGGCAATAGGAGAGGGAGAGAGAGGGGGATGGGAGTGTGTGTAAGAGAGAGAGAGTAGGAGATAGGAGAGAGTGTGAGAGTGTGAGAGAGAGATCAGGGGATGACAGAGAGAGATTATGGAATGGGGGAGAGAGAGAGAGAGAGAGAGAGAGAGAGAGAGAGAGAGGAGAGAGAGAGAGAGAGAGAGAGAAGGCAGTGGGAGAGGGAGTGGGAGAGGGAGGGAGGGAGGGAGAGAGAGAGAGAGAGAGAGAGAGAGAGAGAGAGAGGAGTATGGGAGTGTGTGTGTGTGTGAGAGAGAGAGAGAGAGTAGGGGATGGGAGAGAGTGTGAGAGTGAGAGAGAGAGAGAAAGTAGGGGGTGGAAGAGAGAGAGAGTACAGGATGGGAGAGAGAGAGAGAGAGAGAGAGAGTAGGGGATTGGAGAAAGAGAGTAGCGAGGGAGAGGAGGAGAGAGAGAGAGAGAGAGAGAGAGAAGAGGATGGGAGAGAGAGAGAGAGTGAGAGAGAGTAGGTGGTGGGAGAGGGAGTGGGAAAGGGAGAGGGAGTGAGAGAGAGATTAGGCAGTGAGAAAGGGAGTGGGCGGGGGAGAGCAAGAGAGAGTAGGGGATAGGGGAGAGAGAGTTAGAAAGAAAGTAGGTAGTGGGAGAGGGAGTGGGAGTGGTAGATAGATATAGAGAGAGAGTATATAGCAATAGGAGAGGGAGTGGTTGAGAGAGAGAGAGAGAGAGACGAGGCGATGGGAGAGAGAGAGTGAGAGAGAGAGAGTAGGCAGTGGGATAGGGAGTAGGAGAGGGAGATAGATAGAGAGTAGGGGATGGGAGAGGAGAGAGAGCAAGAGAGAGTAGCTTGAGAGAGAGATATTAGGGGATGGGAGAGGTCTAGGAAATGAGAGAAAGAGAGAGCAGATAGTGGGGAGGGAGTGGGAGAGGGAGAGAGAGAGAGAGAGAGAGAGTGGGAGCAAGAGAGAGAGAGAGAGAGAGAAGAGGGGATGGGAGAGAGGAAGTGTGAGAGAGATAGTGAGAGTAGGGGATGGGAGAGAGTGAGAGAGAGAGAGTAGGTGGTGGGAGAGTGAGTGGAAGAGGGAGAGTGAGACAGAGAGAGTGGGAGGGGATGGGAGTGTGTGTGCCTGCATGTGAAAGAGAGAGAGTAAGGGATGGGAGAGGGGAGAAAGAGAGTATCCTGAGAGAGAATAGGGGATGAGAGAGAGAGAGAGTAGGCAGTGGGAGAGGGAGTGGGAGAGGGAAAGAGAGAAATGGGGGATGGGAGAGAGAGAGAGAGAGAGAGTAAGGGATGGAAGAGAGTGTGAGAGTGAGAGAGAGAGAGTAGGGGGTGGTAGAGAGAGAGTATAGGATTGGGGGAGAGATTAGGGATGGGAGAGAGGGAGAGTAGGTGGTGGGAGATGGAGAGGGAGAGAGAGAGAGAGAGAGAGAGAGAGTGAGAGAATGGGAGTGTGTGTGTGTGTGTGTGTGAGCGAGAGAGTAGGGGATGGGAGAGATAAGAGAGTAAGGGGGGATGGGAGTGTGTGTGTGTGTGTGTGTGTGTGTGTGAAAGAGAGAGTAGGGGATGTGAGAGGAGAGAGAGAGAGTAGCCCGAGAGCGACAGAGAGTAGGGGATGGGAGAGAGAGAGTAGGCAGTGGGAGATGGAGTGGGAGAGAGAGAGGGGGGGGATGGACGTGTGTAAGAGAGAGAGATAGTAGGGGATGTGAGAGAGTGTGAGAGTGTGAGAGAGAGGGTATGATGCAGATGGTAGGGTGGTGGTAACAAATGCACAAGTAGACTTAGAAATTTTAGAGTTTTAGGCACTCTAGCCTAGCCAATCCCTTAAGAGACTTGAAGTTTTTACTTCTTAAACTTATCTCCTAAACTTCCATATGATGTTTTGGTCTCAATATATTCCAATCCACTTGGATTTCAAGACTTTTTGAATTCTAGGTTAGTACAAAACTCCCACACTTCACAATCTTCTTTAATCTGTCCTAGAGACCAGACTGGCAATCTAGTAAACTTGTAGCAACATTGACATTTAAATAACTTCTCTTTTTTTGAAAATATTTGATAATCTAAGACCAAGTAGAGACACCCTTTACAGAGTTCTATAACCTACTAACTACTTTTGTATGACTATTTTGGACCAACACCAACATATATAGCAGATGCCCTATTTTAATTGCATAAAATTCACCAGATTAACAAAGGAAGTCCTATCCAGACTTCACCTAAGGACTCCAACTCCTGCACAATGCTAAGTTATGTCTTTAATCGACCGAATCCAAAGGCAATTAGCCTCAAGGGCTCTGCAACACCATAATCCCAAATTGGGCTCCCAACCCTTACACTTTAGGGCTTTCTTAGTATCCTGTTTCACCATAGTCCTGCATCAGATTAGAGGTTGAATCATCTTCAAATCAACATAACAACCTGTTTCAAAACATAAAATATATAACCCAAGTGGACAAATCGACCACTGTTGCACTTGACACCCGTTTCCACAGTTTTCATCCCACGATTTAGACTCTGATCACATTGTTCCCCCACAAATCTGCATATGCAAAATTAATCATATAATACAAGTTAACAAATGGTCATTCCATGAATTAGGCCCGAGTATTCATGGAACGACTCCAAACATTCTTTCTAAACTCTACTGCAACCAAGGATTAAGATACAGCACGTTGTTTTCAACTCAACTGGTGCGACAGTTAACTTAATGCAATGGACAAAAACATTAACTAGAAATGGAAAAGGTTTAATAAAACCCTATCAATGCATTCATTACCCAACTAATTCAAGTTTAGTTTCCAGAAACAAATATAATTGCAGAAAATAGAGAGTCTTATTATTCAAACATTCGCCAGTTTATACACGAGTTCTCTGCCGTATCACACCAGTCTTCCCCTTTGTGTCGTAACAGAGGCCCAAACATAAATAAAAAGACTCTAAGACAACTTCCTAAAACTAATTTCAACCAACTCTCCTCGTTGAGTTGAAGGCTTGATTTCTTTAAAACAATAACAAACTCCCTAACTAGCCATTTGTTCAAATTTTGAATATTTGAATCATTTAACTTTAAAAACTGACTTGAGTATTAAAACTCATAGACCTTGGTTATTATTGTAAACACTCCTATTGCCTAAATAAATTCTTGACCCCTTTGGATACTATAGGTCTACCTAGACTCCTAAAAACATTATTAAAAGCATTATTAAGATTTGGACATCACTAGTCCATTACAACCCAATTCTTATTCCTTTTGGGGACTTTACAAAATGATTGAGGATTTGCATTATCTTAGTTTTAGTATAGGTTCTAAAATCTTTCAATTGATCTGAAAAGCCTATTTATACATTCCATCCTTCTTCTTTTTTTGAGGGTCTTTGCAGTCTTCATAATCTTCAACTTTGGCTTGAATATTTGAGGTGCTTCTGCACCATACTCCCCACCATAAAAAGAACTCTTGCCCCAAGAGTTGACCTGTAATACATTGTTCCTTGCTTCCATCTGCTGCTATTGAGGGATGAAATTGTTCCCCAAAGTGATATGCTCCTTCATCTGGGTTCCTGCAGTCACACACCAAGGTTTAGATACAAAAATATTTGGTTTAGACTATCCTCTTGCTTGACAATACCACTGCTGCATATTAGACTACTGGAAAGTCTTCACTTGTTTCTACTTTGTCCCCATATCACCTTCATCTATCTTCCCTTTAGACGACATTTCATTTCTCCAACCAAAACAAAAGATTGTGTAGGCAACTCTATTTTCCTTGGACTATCCTTCTTCATCCGGTATTGTTTCAAACCCCAACCAGTATCATACTGTAGATTATTCTAAACCTGCACTAGAACATCCCTACCAAAACACATAAGTATATACTCCTTGTGACTCCTTACCAGTGGATGCAGTTCATACCTAATCTTTTCTTGTTGGATTACATATGTATTCTCATAACCATTATGCATAACTCTTCTTGAACATTGGCAAGACTGTCCTAAAATTAGATGCCTACAAGTCATGTGCATGACATCACACAATACCTTGTCCCTATAACTCCCAATAGAAAACTCAACCATCACTTCATCCTTAACTAACAAATTTTGATTCTCATTAACCCAAGTAGCATAATAAGGAGCAACATGTGTAAAAGTTTTCAAATTCAATTTCTTAACAACCTCATAAGATAACACATTATTACTTGCCCCTGAATCAATTATAAACTTGCATACTTTTCCTTGAATGAGACAATTTGATTTGAATATGCCTAGATCTTTTGGTATTTGATTTCTTCTTTCCATTAGTAAGCATTCTCCTTCTTTTGGAAGAAGTTCAATGGGTTCTTTTTGCCCATCCTTTCTTGGCTCTTCATCAACCAAGTTCACTCTTCTACCTCTCCCTTTGTCTTCTTGCCATTTAGGACACCTAAAGGACCGATGGCTTACTTCATTATAGTTGAAGCATCTTCTCATGAATACTCCACTTCCTCTTCCTCCACTTCTTCCACCTCTATAACCTCCTCTTGATTCCAAAAATGTTTTTTCTTTGTCTTTTTCATTCTGATTCTAAGAATCAATAGTACCTATTTCCCCTCTTCCCCTCATGGAAGATCCACCTCTATTGCTACCTTGCTTCTCTTGCCTTCTCCTTATCTTCTCTTTAGCCTTCAAGGCTAACTGATAACATTCATCAATTGGCCTTGGGGTAGCAAGACTAATCGATATTGAAACTTAGTCCCCCATATATCTTGCAATCTTTTCTTCCATCTCTTCCTCATGATTCACTCTAATGTCAAGTTTGTGGAATTGCTCAGTGTACTTCTATACATCCATCTCTTTTTTTCTTGAAATCCCTCATCTTCTTGTACAACTGTACTTTGTAATCTTTGGGCAAAAATTTTTCCTTTATTTTATCCACCATAGTATACAAAGATGTGATCCATCTATTTGCCTAGATACAATCCCACCACAACAAAGCATGTCCCTTCAACCTGTACTTTTCTATCTTCACTTTGTCCTTCTCTTCTATCCCTTCACACTCAAAGCAATTTTCAACTACATTGAACCAATCTATTAGTTCTTCATCATCCATCTTCCCTCCATAAGTAGGAAAGTCTTTCCTTACCCTTCTATCTCCATTCCTTATGGCTTTTGCCAACTTAACCATCCTTACTTCCTTAGAGTCCTCTTCTTCTTCTTCTTCTTCTTTAGGTTCTTCTTCCTCTTCTTCATCTTTGATTTTTCATCCAATTTGATGCTTTTGTCCTTCTCCTCTAATGCTGAGAGCCTCTCCATCATAAACTTTATCAATCTATCCTTTTCAGCATTCTCTTTGTCCCTTTTTTCTAATGATGCCCTTGACTTTTTTTTATCTGCCACTTGTTCCTTCACTATCTTTTCCAACTCCATATTTGTCAACCTTGTAAGAATCTCTTCTTCTCCTTCAAATATGGTTGCTTGCTCACTTGGCACAAGAATCTACTCTAGGGCTACTCCTCCTAGGATAATTCAACTGTAAGGGCTTGCTAAAGGATTCAAGGACCACCTTCACAAGACCAATGCAATTTCCCCAAGACCTTTACACCTCTAATACCACTTGATGTAGAGGGTAGGGTGGTGGCAACAAATGCACAAGTAGACTTAGAAATTTCAAATTTTTAGGCACTCTAGCCTACCCAATCCCTTAAGATACTTGAAGGTTTCACTTCTTAAACTTATCTCCTAGACTTCCCTATGATGTTTTGGTCTCAAAATATTCCAATCCACTTCAATTTCAAGACTTTTCAAGTTCTAGGTCAATACCAAACTCCCACACTTCACAATCTTCTTTAATCTGTCCTAGAGACCAAACTGGCAATTTAGTAACCCTACAACAAGTTTGAAATTTGAATAACTTCTTTTTTTTTCAAAATACTTGACAATCTAAGATCAAGTACAGACACCCTTTATAGAGTTCTATAACTTGCTAAAAACTTTTGTATGATTATTTTGGACCAACACCAACATAGATAACAGACGCCCTATTTTAATTGCATAAAATTCACCTGATTAACAAAGGAAGTCCTATCCAGACTTCACCTAACGACTCCAACTCATAGAGAGTGCTAAGTTATGTCTTAAATCGACCAAATCCAAAGGCAATTAGCCTCAAGGGCTCTACAACACCATAATCCCAAATTGGGCTCCCAACCCTTACTCTTTAGGGCTTTCTCAATATCCTATTTCACCACACTCTTGCATCAAATTAGAGGTTGAATCATCTTCAAATCAACATAACAACCCATTTCAACTATTTTCTTCCCATGGTTTAGACTGTGATCACATTATTCCCCCACAAATCTACATATGAAAAATTAATCATATAATACAAGTTAAAAAATGGTCATTCCATGAATTAGGCCTGAGTATTCATGGAATGACTCCAAACATTCTTTCTAAACTCTACTGCAACCAAGGATTAAGATACAACACATTGTTTTCAACTCAGTTGGTGTGACAATGAACTCAATACAATGGAAAAAAACATTAACTAGAAATGAAAAAGGTTTAATAAAACCCTTTCAATGTATTCATAACCCAACCAATTCAAGTTTAGGTTCTAGAAAAAAATATAATTGCAAAAAATAGAGAGTCTTATTATTCATTCGCCATTTTATACATTAGTTCTCTATTGTATCATTCCAATCTTCCCCTCTATGTTGTAATAGAGGCCCAAACATGAATAAAAAGACTCTAAGACAACTTCCTAAAACTAACTTCAACCAACTCTCCTCGTTGAGTTAAAGGCTTGATTTCTTTAAAACAATAACAAACTCCCTAACTAGTCGTTTGTTCAAATTTTGAATATTTGAATCATTTAACTTTAAAAACTAACTTGAGTATTAAAAGTCATAGACCTTGGTTGTTATTGTAAACGCTCCTATTGCCTAAATAACTTCTTGACCCCTTTGAATACTATAGGTCTACGTAGACTCCTAAAAACATTATTAAAAGCATTATTAAGATTTGGACATCACTAGTCCATTACAACCCAATTCTTAGTCCTTTTGGGGACTTTACAAAATGATTGAGGATTTGCATTATCTTAGTATCACTATAGGTTCTAAAATCTTCCAATTGATCTAAAGACCATGTTTATACATTCCATCCTTCTGATTTGTTTTGAGGTTCTTTGTGGTCTTCATAATCTTTTTACTTTGGCTTGAATATTTGAGGTGCTTCTACACCAGAGTAGGGGGTGGCAAAGAGAGTACGGGATGGGAGAGAGAGTGAGAGTAGGGGATGGTATAGAGATAGAGTATAGAGTACAGAGGGAGAGGGAGAGAGAGAGAGAGAGAGAGAGAGAGAGAGAGAGAGAGAGAGAGAGAGAGAGAGAGAGAGAGAGAGAGGAGGTAGTGGGAGAGAGAGTGGGAGAGGGAGAGCAAGTGAGAGAGAGAGTGGGCAGTGAGAGAGGGAATGGGAGAGGGAGAGGGAGAGTGGAGAGAGAGAGAGAGAGAGAGAGAGAGAGAGAGAGAGAGAGAGAGAGAGAAGGGGATGTGAGAGAGGGAGTGGGAGAGGTAGACCGAGAGAGGGAGAGAGAAAGGATGGGGGAGAGAGTGAGACAGAGCATAAATGGTGGGAGAGGGAGTGGGAGAGCGAGAGCAAGAGAGAGAGTAGGGGAGAGGGGAGAGAGAGTGAGAGAGAGAAAGTAGGTAGTGGGAGAGGGAGTCGGAGAGGGAGATAGATAGAGAGAGAGTAGATTGAGAGAAAGAGAGATTAGGGAATGGGAGAGGAGATAGAGTAGGGGATTGGAGAGGAGGGAGAGAGTGAGAGAGAGTAGGGGATTGGAGAGGAGAGAGAGAGTGAGAGAGAGAGAGAGAGAGAGAGAGAGATTAGGGGATAGGAGAGGTCCAGACAATGAGAGAGAGTAGGTGGTGGGAGAGGGGCTGGGAGAGGGAGAGTTGGAGAGAGTAAGGGATGGTAGAGGAGAGAGAGAGTTGCCTGAGGGAGAGAGTATGGGATAGAGTGTGAGAGAGAGTAGGTGGTGGGAGAGGGAGAGGGAGAGAGAGAGGGGATGTGAGTGTGTGTAAGAGAGAGAGTACGGGATGGGGGAGAGCGAGTGTGAGAGAGAGTATGTGGTGGGAGAGGGATAGTGAGAGAGAGAGAGGGGGGGATGGTAGTGTGTGTGTAAGATAGAGAGAGTAGGGGATGGGAGAGAGAGAGAGAGAGAGAGAGAGAGAGAGAGAGAGAGAGAAGGTGGTGAGAGAGGGAGTGGGAGAGGGAAAGCAAGAGAGAGAGGGGGGATGGGAGTGTGTTTCTGTGAGAGAGAGTAGGGGATGGGAGAGGAGAGAAAGAAAGAGAGAGTAGGGGATGGGAGAGGAGAGAGAGTGAGAGAGAGTAGGGAGAGAGAGAGAGAGAGAGAGAGTAGGGGATGAGGGATGGTGGGATAGGGAGAGATTATTTTTCACATAGTGTATATGCACTATAGTGTGTACACACGTTATAGGGCATACATGTTATAGGGCATACGGACTATAGTGCATAAGCACTACACAAAAACTCCAATAAATGGTCATAATGAAATTTTGGGTCACTACTTATCCATATTTTGCTTTTTGTTTGTTGTGTATTATGTTGTTCTGATAGAAAACATAGGTTTCATGATGTTGGAAGTTAGCAAACACTATTTGAAGGCATTTTGAAAATTCTTTAATTCTATTTAAAGCTAGAAAACACCAAAATCAATCATTGGATACACTATTTGAAGGCTTTTTGAATATTCTTTCTATAGAAAAGGTTAGTGCAATCCTTTTTAAATATTCTTTGTTATTAAATAGAGACAAATTTGATTATAATTTGACATGTTGTTTAATATATAGTGAATTCATTGAAATTTGTATGTTTGAATGAATTGTTATTTGGAAATGTTTAGAAATTTGACAAGTTGTTTAATATATATTGTGTATTCATTGAAATAATTGTAATTTGTATATGTATTTGAGTGATTTATAATTTATAAATTTTTAAGTAATTTAGATGTTTGAATAATTTGATATATAGAAATCATCATCATGCCAAGGAAGAAACCAAAAACCCAAATAGTGGAAGATAGGGAGAGAGATTTGGCAATTAAAAGAGATAAAATGAAAGTACTATGTGAACAAAGAAAATTGAGAAGCAATAATGAAGAATTTTCTTTCAAAGAGGAACATGAACCATCAATACAAAGAAACAAAGAGGAATAATTGGAAAGACAATGAGAATGAATGAGACTACTATGCTCAAGAAGACAATTGAATTATGAAGCTACACCATCTTCCAATGTTTGAGTCATATCATCATCTCATGTTGAAGAGACACTAATTTGTAGATATGATGATGTACACACTCCATTATGTCATGTTGAAGGCACAACCTCAACATATCAAGTAGGTGATATTTCATCTTTTGCATCTTATTGCCAAGGCATATCATCTTCGGTTCAAGATATGTAAAGCACTCAACCTTATGTTGATGGTCAAAATGTAGAAGGAATAGAAGAGATTATAAAACCTTCTAGAATTCATTTTAGAAGACCAAGACATTTGATTGATATTGATACTAACATTTTAAAATCAATCTCTAACAAGATTAGCAAGTTAACTTGTCAAAGAAAAGTTAATTGTATGTGGAGATTATTCTTTGAAAAATTAAATATTATAGGTGAATGCCAATTATTTGTTAAAATGATGATGAATTTGAAATTTAGGCCTATCATGAAGATTCTTGGGCTAAGAATGATGGACAATTTAAATTAAAAAATTATTGTAAAGAATCTAATGAGTACTTATGAAAAAGTGAGTTCTAAATCACGCACCAACAATAGTAATATCACAAGATGAGTACTTACATCGACAATAGTAAGTACTCAAATGAAAAAAACTTAACTCATGAGAAAGACAAGCAAAACATTAAAAATTGGTAGAGGTACTCTAAGGAGAGCCATGTTAAGGTGTGAGAGATTAGAAGATCCAATAAAAAATGAGTTATGAACATTTAACAGTAGATGACCATGAAAGGATAAAGAAATTAGTGAAGCTTTGAAATCATTGATCAATAATTTTTGAACAAATAACGCATGTGTTTCCCCTAATCAAAGAGACATTGTAAGGAGGATTGCTAGCCAAAATTGTGACCCACATGAGTATGTGCAGGATCATGGTGTACCAAACTATGGCCTTAAGTGGTAATGAAAAATCAGCAAATCAGGTTTATGTCAACTTGACACATAATTGTGAAGTGGTTATAGACTTATATCAAAAAGTTGTAAGAAAATAATCTGTAAGAAATTGAATGTAGTTTCTAAACTATAAGGCCTTATCAGGAGAAAAAAATAATTAATTTGTCAAAAGTTTGAATTTTAATGCAGTACTAAGAAAATTTTAGGACGAAAATAAAAAGTAGGTGTATGTCTGACCACCTTAATCAAAATCAAATCATAATATTTTTTTAATATAATTATAGATATGAAAAGTAGACTCATGCTCGAATGTGATGCATATTTTTCGGTATTTTTATTCCAAATAAATAATTAACTATGAATTTTTTACCAAAATTTTTTTGAAAAAATAAAAGTCCCGTGTCTGACCACCCTAACTTATAGAAAATTTTACCAAATTTTAATTTTAATTTTTTCTTCTTATACTAGTCAAAGTATAGAATGTGACGCAACTTTTAGATTTAAAAATGTTATACCATTTGAAAGTTATAGCTATTTTTTAATCAATATGTCAATCAACACTTTACAATTATCTTCATTGATAATTAATTAATAAATACTTATCGAACTCAGAATTTGACAGAAATTATATTTATGGAATCTAGAGATCGATATTAAAAAAAAAAAATTGTTTTATTCAATTTTGACCAAAATAACATTGTTAGACAACTATTCGAAGTTTGAGTATCACTAAAACCCTCTTCAAACACGTCTTTTGGGTTGACCAAGTAGGCTTGGTATTTACCAAGCCTAATCGGATGTTCGATTTTAAATCAGATATCCGATCAAAAATCGGATATCCGATATGTTCAAGTGGGAAAATTTAAAATCTGAACCCATTTTGGAGGAAAAATTGGGTTTAAACATCACAACTTATTATTTCTAAATTATTTCACTTATATTACTATGTAAAGATGTATTTTAATATATTATATATATATCTAGTAACGTAATGTAAAGATATAAGATATAATCTAACAATATATACTAATATATTATGTTAATCTTATTACAATCTATAAATATAGTTTATATTATTATTTTTACTAAATATAATAACGTAATTTATATATATATATATAAAATACGTATTATATATTATTATATTAATATGTATAATAATATATTATATATATATATATATAATACGGTAATATATTAAATATAAATATATAATATGTATTATATATTATTATATTAATATGTATGTTATTAATATATAAATATATATATAATAACATAATATTTTCATTAAATATAATAAAGTAATACATATATATATGTTATTAATCTATATATAATAAAGTAATATTTTTATTAAACATAATAATGTAATATATATATATATATATGTTATTAATAGATATGTATATTATTAATATACATGAGTCAAAGGGGATCATAGGTCAACCATCGACCCCCTTTAACGCATTAAACGATGACATATGTGGGTCCTAAGAGCCCTAGGGACATATTACAATGGTTAATATGGGTCAAAGGGGGTCATAAGGTGATCTAGACCCCTTTTGATCGCTTAAATGATAATATATGTCCCTACGGGTCCTAAGACCCCGAAGGACATATTTGAATCGTTCATATGGGTCAAAGGGGCTCATAGGGTGACCTATGACCCCCTTTGAACCATTAAACGATGACATATGTCTCTAGGGGTCCTAGGACCCCTAGGGACATATTCGAATGGGTAATATGGGTCAAACGAGGTCATAGGTCCCTTTGACCCATTAAATGATGACATATGTCCCTATGAGTTCTAGGACCCCCAAAGACATATTTGAATGGGTAATATGGGTCAAAGGGGGTCATAGGGTGACCTATGACTCGCTTTGACTAATTAAACGACAACATATGTCTCTAGGGGTCCTAGAACCCCTAGGGACATATTCAAATGGGTAATATGGGTCAAAGGGGGTCATAGGGTGACCTATGACCCTCTTTGACCCATTAAATGACAACATATGTCAGTAGGGGTCTTCGGACTCCTAAAAACATATTCAAATGGGTCATATGGGTCAAAGGGGGTTTTGACCAATATGAACGATTCAAATATGTTGCTAGGGGTCCTAGGACCCCTAGCGACATATCTGAATCGTTCATATGGGTCAGGGGGGTCATAGGTGACCTATCACCCCCTTTGATCCATTAAATGACGACATATGTCTCTAGGGGTCCTAGCACCCCTAGGGACATATTCAAATTATTCATATGGGTCAAAAGGGGTCATAGGGTGACCTATGACCCCTGTTGACCCATTAAACGATGACATATGTCTCTAGGGGTCCTATAACCCCTAGGGACATATTTGAATCATTCATATGGGTCAAAGGGGATCATAGGGTAACCTATGAAACCCTTTGACTCATTAAACGACGACATATGTCCCTAGGGGTCCTTGTACCCCTAGGGACATATTCAAATCATTCATATGGGTCAAAAGGGGTCATAGGGTGACCTATGACCCCCTTTGACCCATTAAACAATGACATAACCCTTTGACCCATCTGAACAATTCGAATATGTCCCTAGGGGTCCTAAGACCCTTAGAGAATTATTCGAATCGTTCATATGGGTCAAAGGGGGTCATAGAGTTACCTATGACACTTTTTGACCCATTAAACGATGATATATGTCCTTAGGGGTCCTCGAACCCCTAAGGACATATTTGAATCGTTCATATGGGTCAAAGGGGGTCATAGGGTGCCCTATGACCCCCTTTGACCCATTAAATGATGGCATATGTTCCTAAGGGTCCTAGGGACATTTGAATGGGCCATATGGGTCAAAGGGGGTCATAGGTCACCCTATGACCCCCTTTGACCCATTAAATGAAGACATATGTCACTAGGGGTCCTAAGACCCCTAGCGACATATTTGAATCATTCATATGGGTCAAAGGGGATCATAGGGTGCCTTATGACACCCTTTGACCCATTAAATGATGACATATGTCCCTAGGGGTCCTAGGACTCATAAGAACATATTTGAATCGTTCATATGGGTCAAAGGGGGTCATAGGGTGACCTATGACCCCTTTTGACCCATTAAACGACGACATACATCCTTAGGGGTTCTAAGACCCCTAGAGACATATTCGAATGGGTAATATGGGTCAAAGGGGGTCATAGGGTGACCTATGACTCTCTTTGACCCATTAAATGACAACATATGTCTCTAGGGGTCTTAGAACCTCTAGGGACATATTTGAATGGGTAATATGGGTCAAAGGGGGTCATAGGGTGACCTATGACTCTCTTTGACTCATTAAATGACAACATATGCCGCTAGGGGTCCTCGGACCCCTAGAAACATATTCGAATGGGTCATATGAGTCAAAGGGAGTCATAGGGTGACCTATGACCCCCTTTGACCCATTAAACGATGACATATGTCTCTAGGGGTCCTAGAACCCCTAGGGACATATTCGAATTGTTCATATGGGTCAAAGGGGGTCATAGGATGACCTATGACCGCCTTTGTCCCATTAAACAACTACATATGTCTCTAGGGGTCCTATAACTCCTAGAGACATATTTGAATAGTTCATATGAGTGAAAGGGAGTCATAAGGTGCCTTATGACACCCTTCTACTCATTAAACAATGACATACGTCGCTAGGGGTCCTTGGACCCCTAGGAACATACTTGAATGGGTCATATGGGTCAAAGGGGGTCACAGGGTGACCTATGACCCCCATTGACCCTTTAAACAATGACATATGTCACTAGAGGTCCTCAAATACCTAAGAACATATTTGAATGGGTCATATGGGTCAAAGGGGGTCATAGGGTGACCTATGACCTCCTTTGACACAATAAATGATGACATATGTTGCTAGAGGTCCTCGGACCCCTAGGAACATATTCGAATGGATCATATGGGTCACAGGGGGTCATAGGATGACCTATGACCCCCTTTGACCCATTAAACAATGACATATGTTGCTAGGGGTCCTAAAACCCCTACGGATATATTTGAGTTGTTTATATGGATCAAAGGGGGTCATAGGTCACCCTATGACCCCCTTTAACCCATTAAACAATGACATATGTCTCTAGGGGTCATATAACCCCTAGGGACATATTAAAATCATTCATATGGGTCAAAGGGAGTCATAAGGTGCCTTATAACACCCTTTGACCTATTAAACGATGACATATGTCGCTATGGGTCCTCAAACCCCTAAGAACCTATTCGAATGGGTCATATGGGTCTAAGGGGGTCATAGGGTGACCTATGATCCCCTTTGACCCATTAAACGATGACATATGTCGCTAAAGGTCCTCGGACCCCTAGGAACATATTTGAATGGGTCATATGGGTGAAATGGGGTCATAGGGTGACCTATGACCCCCTTTGACCTTTTAAACGACGACCTATGTCGCTAGAGGTCCTCGGACCCCTAGAAACATATTTGAATGGGTCATATGGGTCAAAGGGGGTCATAGGGTGACCTATGACCCTCTTTGACCCATTAAACGACAACATATGTTGTTAGGGATCCTCAGACCCCTAGGAACATATTCAAATAGGTCATATTGGTCAAAGGGGGTCATAGTTTGACGTATGACCTCCTTTGACCCATTAAATGACAACATATGTTGCTAGGGGTCCTAGAACCCCTAAGGAGATATTTTAATTGTTAATATGGGTCAAAGGGGGTAATAGGGTGACCTGTGACCCTCTTTGACCAATTAAATGATGACATATGTCGCTAGGGGTCCTCCGACCCCTAGGAACATATTCGAATGTGTCATATGGGTCAAAGGGGGTCATAGGGTGACTTATGACCCCCTTTGATTTTTTAAATGACGACATATGTCGCTAAGGGTCCTAAAAACCATATGAACATATTCGAATTGTTCATATGGGTCAAAGGGGGTTATAGGGTGACCTATGACCCCCTCTGAAACATTAAACGATGACATATGTCTCTAGGGGTCCTATAACCCCTAGGGACATATTCGAATTGTTCATATGAGTCAAAAGGAGTCATAAGGTGCCTTATGACACCTTTTGATGCATTAAACGATGACATATGTTGCTAGGGGTCCTCACACCCCTAGGAACATATTTGAATGGGTCATATGATCCAAAGGAGGTCATAGGGTGACCTATGACCCCCTTTAACCCATTAAACGATGACATATGTCGCTAAAAGTCCTCGGACCCCTAGGAACATATTCAAATGGGTCATATGGGTCAAAGGGGGTCATAGGGTGACCTATGACCCCCTTTATCCCATTAAACGATGACATATGTCGCTAGGGGTCCTAAGACCGCTAGGAACATATTTGAATGGGGCATATGGTTCAAAGTGGGTCATAGGGTGATCTATGACCACCTTTGACCCATTAAATGATGACATGTCTTTAGAGGTCCTATAACTCTTTGGGACACATTCAAATCGTTCATATGGATCAAAGAGGGTCATAGGGTGACCTATGACACCCTTTGACCCATTAAACGATGACATATGTCCCTATGGGTCCTAGGACCCCTAGAGACATATTTGACTTGTTCATATGGGTCAAAGGAGGTTATAAGGTGACCTATGACCCCCTTTGACCCATTAAACGATGACATATTTCTCTAAGAGTCCTAGAACTCTTAGGGACATATTCGAATTATTCATATGGGTCAAAGAGGGTCATAGGGTGACCTGTGACCCTCTTTGACCAATTAAACAACAACATATGTTGTTAGGGGTCCTCGGACCCCTAAGACCATATTCGAATGAGTCATATGGGTCAAAGGGGGTCATAGGGTGACCTATGACCCCCTTTGACCCATTAAATGACAACATATGTGTCCAGGGGTTTTCAAACCCTTAGAGACATATTTGAATGGGTAATATGGGTCAAAGGGGGTCATAGGGTGACCTATGACTCTGTTTGACCCATTAAATGACAACATATGTCTCTAGGGGTCGTAGAACCCCTAAGGACATATTCGAATGGATAATATGGGTCAAAGGGGGTCATAGGGTGACTTATGACTCTCTTTGATGCATTAAACAACAACATATGTGGCTAGGGGTCCTCAGACCCCTAAGAATATATTCGAATGGGTCATATGTGTCAAAGGGGGTCACAGGGTGATGTATGACTTGCTTTGACCAATTAAACGATGACACATGTCACTAAAAGTCCTCGGACCCCTAAGAACATATTCAAATGGGTCATATGGGTCAAAGGGGGTCATAGGGTGACCTGTGACCCTCTTTGACCCATTATAAGACCTATGTCACTAGGGGTCCGAAGACCCCTAGGAACATATTCGAATGGGTCATATGGGTCAAAACCCTATGACCCCCTTTGACCCATTAAACAACGACATATGTCATTAGGGGTCCTAAAACCCCTAGAGACATATTCGAATTGTTAATATGAGTCAAAGGGCGTCATAGGGTGACCTATCACCCCCTTTGACCCATTAAACGATGACATATGTCTCTAGGGTTCCTATAACCCTAGGGACATATTGGAATCGTTCATATGGGTCAAAGCAAGTCTTAAAGTACCTTATGACACCCTTTAACTCATTAAATGACGACATATGTGACTAGGGGTCCTCGGACCCATAGGAACATCTTCGAATGGGTCATATGGGTCAAAGGGGGTCATAGGGTGACCTATGACCCCCTTTGACCCATTAAATGATGACATATGTCGCTAGAGGTCCTTGGACCCTAAGAAACATATTCGAATGGGTCATATGGGTCAAAGGGGGTCATAGGGTGACCTATGACCCCCTTTGACTTATTAAACAATAACATATGTCGCTAGAGGTCCTTGGACCCCTAAGAACATATTCAAATGGGTGATATGGGTCAAAGCGGGTCACAGGTCCCTTTGACCCATTAAACGACGACATATGTCTCTAGGGTTCCTATAACCCCTAGGGACATATTCAAATCATTCATAAGGGTCAAAGGAGGTCACAGGGTGACCTATGACACTTTTTGACACATTAAACGACGACATATGTCCCGAGGGGTCCTAGGACTCCTAAAGACATATTCGAATCGTTCATATGGCTTAAAGGGGGTCATAGGGTGACCTATGACCCCCTTTGACCCACTAAACGACGACATATGTCTCTAGGGGTCCTAGAACCCCTAGGGACATATTCGAATTATTCATATGGGTCAAAGGGGGTCATAGGGTGACGTGTGACCCTCTTTGGCCCATTAAATGGCAACATATATCGCTAGGGGTCCTTGGACCCCTAGGAACATATTTGAATGGGTCATATGGGTCAAAAGGGGTCATAGGGTGACCTATGACCCCTTTTGACCCATTAAACGACGACATATGTCCATAGGGGATCTAAGACCCTTAGAGACATATTCGAATTGGTAATATGGGTCAAAGGGGGTAATAGGGTGACCTATGACTCTCTTTGACCCATTAAATGAGAACATATATCTCTAGGGGTCCTAGAACCCCTAGGGACATATTCGAATAGGTAATATGGGTCAAAGGGGGTCATAGGTCACCCTATGACCTTCTTTAACCCATTAAATGACAACATATGTCGCTAGGGGTCATCAAAACCCTAAGAACATATTCAAATGGGTCATATGGGTCAAACGGGGTCATAGGGTGATGTATGACCCCTTTTGACCCATTAAACGACGACATATGTCACTAGGGGTCCTAGAACCCCTAGGAACGTATTCGAATTGTTCATATGGGTCAAAGGGTGTCACATGTCACCCATTAAACGATGACATATGTCGCTAGCGGTCCTCAGACCCCTAGGAACATATTCGAATGGATCATATGGGTCAAAGGGGGTCATAGGGTGACCTATGAACTCCTTTGACCCATTAAACAATGACATATGTCGCTAGGGGTCCTAAAACCCCTAGGGACATATTCAAATTGTTAATATGGGTCAAAGGGGGTCATAGGGTGACCTATGGCCCCCTTTGACCCATTAAACGATGGCATATGTCTCTACGGGTCCTATAACCCTCAGGGACATATTTGAATCATTCATATGGGTCAAAGAGATTCATAGGGTGCTTTATGACACCCTTTGACCCATTAAATGACGACATATGTCACTAGGGGTCCTCGGACTCCTAACAACATATTCAAATGGATCATATGGGTCAAAGGGATTAAACGACGACATATGTCGCTAAAGGTCCGCGGACTCTTAGAAACATATTCGAATGGGTCATATGGGTCAAAGGGGGTCATAGGGTGACCTATGACCCCCTTTGACCCATTAAACGACAACATTATTCGCTAGGGGTTCTCGGACCCCTAGGAACATATTCGAATGGGTCAAAGGGGGTCATAGTGTGACCTATGACCTCCTTTGACCCATTAAATGACGACATATGTCTTTAGGGATCCTATAACCGCTAGGGGCATATTCAAATTGTTCATATGGGTCAAAGGGGGTTATAGGGTGACTTATGACACCCTTTGACCTATTAAACGATGACATATGTCTCTAGGGGTCCAAGGACCCCGAGGGACATATTCAAATCGTTCATATGGGTGAAAGGTGGTCATAGAGTGACCTATGACCCCCTTTCACCCATTAAATGACGACATGTCTCTAGGGGTCCTAAAACCCCTAGGGACATATTCGAATTGTTCATATGGGTCAAAAGATATCATAGGATGACCTGTGACCCTCTTTGACCCATTAAACGACAACATATGTCGCTAGGGGTCTTCAGACCTCTAAGAACATATTCGAATGGGTCATATGGGTCAAAGGGGGTCATAGCGTGACTTATGACCCCCTTTGACCCATTAAACGATGACATATGTCTCTAAGAGTTCTAAGACCCTTAGAGACATATTTGAATGGGTAATATGGGTCAAAGGGGGTCATAGAGTGACCTATGACTCTCTTTGACCCATTAAACGACAACATATGTCTCTAGGGGTCCTAGAACCTCTAGGGACATATTCGAATGGGTAATATAGGTCAAAGGGGGTCATAGGGTGACCTATGACCCTCGTTTACCCATTAAACGATAACATATGTTGTTAGGGGTCCTCGGACCCCTAAGAACATATTCGAATAGGTCATATGGGTCAAAGGGGGTTTTAACCCATATGAACGATTCAAATATGTCGCTAGGGGTCCTAGGACCCCTAGGGACATATTCAAATCATTCATATGGGTCAGGGGGGTCATAGGTGACCTATGACCCCCTTTGACCCATTAAATGATGACATATATCTCTTGGGGTCCTGGCACCCCTAGGGACATATTCAAATTGTTCATATGGGTCAAACGGGATCATAGGGTGACCTATGATCCCCTTTGACCCATTAAATGATGATATATGTCTCTATGGGTCCTATAACCCCTAGGGACATATTCGAATTGTTCATATGGGTCAAAGGGCGTCATAGGGTGACCTATGACACCTTTTGACCCATTAAACGATGACATATGTCCCTAGGGGTCCTAAGACCGCTAGGGACATATTCGAATCGTTTATATGGGTCACAGGGGGTCATAGGTCACCCTATGACCCCCTTTGACCCATTAAATGATGACATATGTCTCTAGGGGTCCTAGAACCCCTAGGGACATATTCGAATTGTTCATATTTGTTAAAGGGGGTAAAAGGGTGACTTGTGACCCTCTTTGACCCATTAAATGACAGCATATGTCTCTAGGGGTCCTGGGACCCCTAGGAACATATTCAAATGGGTCATATGGGTCAAAGGGGGTCATAGGGTGACCTATGACCCCCTTTGACCCATTAAACGACGACTTATGTCTCTAGGGATCCTATATCCTCTAGGGACATATTCGAATCGTTCATATGGGTCAAAAGGAGTCATAGGGTGACCTATGACACCCTTTGACCCATTAAATGATGACATATGTCGCTAGGGGTCCTCAGACCCCTAAGAACATATTCGAATGGGTCATATGGGTCAAATGGGGTCATAGGTTGACCTATGACCCCTTTTGACCCATTAAATGATCACATATGTCTTTAGGGGTCCTATAACCCATAGGGACATATTTGAATTGTTCATATGGGTCAAAGGGGGTGATAGGGTGACCTATGACCTCCTTTGACCCATTAAACGATGACATATGTCTCTAGGGGTCCCATAATACCTAGGGACATATTCGAATCATTCATATGGGTCAAAGGGGGTCATAGGGTGACCTATTACACCTTTTGACTCATTAAACGACGACATATGTCCTTAGGGGTCCTAGGACCCCTAAGAACATATTTGAATCGTGCATATGGGTCAAAGGGGGTCATAGGGTGCCCTATGACCCCCTTTCACCCATTAAAAGATGACATATGTCCCTAAGGGTCCTAGGGACATATTCGAATGGGCCATATGGGTAAAAGGGGGTCATAGGGTGACCTATGACCCTCTTTGACCCATTAAATGATGACATATGTCTGTAGGGGTCCTAGGACCCCTACGAACATATTCAAATCATTTGTATGTATATGGGTTAAAAAATGAAAAGATATATATATAGTATTTATACTATTTTGTGATAATATAATTAAACATTAAATATTAATATTATCATATCTATAGTAATAATAATAATACTATTATAGCTATAATAATAATATATATATTAATACTATATTGTAGCATAATAATAATAATATAAATAAACACTAAATATTTACACTATTATATCTATAGTAATAATATTAATACTATTATGGGTATAATAATATTTATACTTTAGCTATATTAATACTATATATTAATATTACTATACATTAATACTATTATATATTAATACTATTGATATTTTATATTAATACTATTATACTATTAATACTATTATATACTAATGCTATTATACTATTAGCTTAGTAATAAACCAAAGTTGGAAAGTTATAGCAAGTTTTGATTTTGATAATATTAATATAATTATGGCAAAAGAGAGAAATTATAGCAAGTTTTCCCTTCAAAAATTCACTTTGCAATATCGGATATCCAATTTTAAATCGGATATCCAATTTTATTGGCACCAATTTCTAATAATTCCCTGTCATTGCAGACCCGACAACATCACTTTTTCACTTTTTTTGTCACGAGTTTTGAAAAATGTCGCATTTTGGGGCCCAACTAATCAAAAAAATTCAAAAATATAACCTTAGGTGTTCGAATTGGTCATCTGAATGGGGAGCATCCGTCTTTAAAAGGATAAATGCAAAAGAAAAATATCCAATGAAGACATTGCGACATATAGAGAAAGGGACAAAATGGAACACCGAAGAAAAAGACAAGGTATGCTAAATATCAGTCAAGTTGACAATGAATTAATCGAAGGTGAAATCATAGAATCAGATAATGAATATGTACAGTTGGGGAATGAAAATGTACCTATTGAAAAGGATAATGCCGATATTGAAAATTTGGAGAATGAAAATTTTGAAGAAGAAATGCCACCAAGTCGTAATCCAAATTGCATAATTGACCATGTCGAAGATGACAATGCACAGGAACCTTATGCACAAGAACCTTACATATCTCCTAATTATAATTGACATGAAGGTTCTAAAACACCAAAATGGATAATTGAAATTGATGAAATGATTATTGCTAGTTTGGAAGGAAAAAATCAGAAAGAACCATTCAATCATGGGCTTCAAGACTATATCAATTTTTTTTCGGCAACAAGATAGTGGTAGAGCAATATCAACTTTTCATGCACTTATTAAAGATGCAAAATATGAGACCTATGCTTTCCAAATCAAAGATTCGTGTCAATAAAAAGTTGAAAAGAAATGTCATTATCGTGAAGAATCTTTTCAGTGCTCTCAATAGCATTGGGAAAAATAGCAGAGAGAAGGATAATAGAGCTGCTCGAAGGGTCATTACAACCTCTTTGGTAAGTCATTATTTGAGAAAGGGTAGATATTTGAGACAAACTTGTATTGATTTGAATCTAAATCATACTACTTTGAGAAGAGCACTTAGTCGACGAGAGAAAATTAATGATCCTCTTCAAAATGAAACATGGGCATTTGGTGGGAGACTTCCACATTTTGATAAGAAGCTATCTGATGATGTGAAGGAAGAAATTACACAATTTGGCACTCTAACTCACGAGTATCACCCAATGCTAAAGACGTCTTAAAGTTGAGAATTGGCATCAGAGATCGCACGCCACATCCTAAACACCATTTAGAAGTAAGTCAAATTATGTTGTTCAAACAATTTAGAAAGAGTCATCCAAGTCTTCATATATCACAAAGGGCTTTTGAATCTTTGAAGCTATTTTATTGTGTGCCACTCAAAATTCGAAATACATGTTGTTGCAAATATCATGTTGAGTTTTCTATGCACCATGAACTATTACGCTCCATTCGTTCTACTTTGCATAGTAAAGAAATGTTGGAGGATTGTGGGGCTAGTGGGCTTCCAAAATCATCAAGAGACTTGCTAGATCAACTCTTATGTCATAGAGCTGATGGTTGTTCCTTTTATAGAAATGCTTGCTTAAATGAGAAGTGTTCAGAATGTGGTGGCTTATCCAAGTTTGACACATGTTTCCATGAGGGGTGCGAACAAGATCTTGGAAAGACAATACTAAAAAAGAAGGTATATGAAACGGTGAAATACACATTGAAGAGTGGGAGTGAGAGCTCTAGATGTGAATTGGTTGGAAAAGATATCAGTGTGGCTAATTTTATTTCAGATTTCAAGGCAAATCTTTTTTACAAGTATGCAAGACATAGTCACAGGTCTCAGTGGTTGGATCAACAATTTAGAACGTATAAGGAGACTTTTCCCATTGGTGCTATTATATCAATTGTTGATTTTGCTAAGAACTACACATTGCAACCTCAAAATGAGACACAATCTCAGTATTACAACTCCATTCAGATTACAATTTTTGTTCACATAACATATAGACATTCCCCTGATAGTGTGGAAGATAATTGAAATATTATTAGAGAGCATCATTTTTATATGAGTGATGATAGATGTCACTCTCATGAGTTTGTGCAACATTATTTTGATAATTTTTTTGATTTCTTACATGAGCATGCAATTGCTATGGATAGACATATCATTTGGTCAGATAACTGTATAGGTCAATTCAAGAATGCTCGCATGTTTTATTGGTTGTGTAGGATACACATAGAGAGAGGGGTGCCTCATATTTGGAATTTTTTTAAGTCCGTCCATGGAAAATGGGAACATGATGGAGCAGGGGCATGTGTGAAGAGAGCTCTAGTTAAGGAGCAATTGAAGATTTCAACAACAGAGCTTCTTGATGCTCGTAGCATTGTTGATTGGTGTAGTTTAGCATTATCACAGGGGGGACTCTTGATTCAGTGGTATGCAGGTTCTTTTGGTTGGTTGAGGAAGGGTCCATAGGTGATAGATCAGATTGTGCTACAGTGAGAGACTCATAAAAAATGCATTCATTTCGAAGCTCTAATTCTAGTACATGGACCATTTGGACACGACAACTAGCTTATTTTTGTCGTACTTGTTTTCAATGTGATTGGGATCACTGTGAGTCAAGTGAGTGGGTGGACACATGGGCTCCACATTATCTTACTCCATTTTCTATCATACCCTCTATAAAAAATGATGACATGGAAAGTTCACTTGAGCATAACCATCTATCAGATCTACTTCAGCCAGGACATGTCTTTGCATTGGTTGCACCAGAGGGGAATGATGAGAAATCCGAATATTGGTTAGCATGTTGTGTAAGAGGTAAACAAAAACTTGCACAACCGATCAAAGATGATGATGGATTCATGTATCCTACTGGTTTAGTGGTTGTTGTTGAAACATGGCTACAAACGTACATGCTTAGAAGGAACAAAATTCCTGCATTTGAAGACTATCAGAAGCACAAAGTAATTCTCATATATTCGCATCTTATTATAGCAACAAATGTAAAGTTATTGAAGCATCAAGGAAGACCAAAAGTAAAAGAACTTTTTACTATTGCTAATGCTAATCATGAAGCCTTGTTGGAGACCCTAAAACAGAGAGAGGACCCTATTGGAATACTCGACTATGTATATATACTTCTTATATTATTTTCTTCATAATGATTTAATGAATTGATGATTATCTTGTTTAATACAATAAGTTACTAATTTTTGTATGATACTGGAATGTAGGTACATCATGAAGAGTTGGAGGGGGGTGGTATTGGGGAGAATTTCTAGAATTTATGATGTATTATGATGTAAAATGTGTAGTTTTTTGTATATGGTTTTTGTATTTTGGTAGGTTCTTTGTAAGGAATTATAAGAGGAAGATATTGAAAAAGTTCTTCCAAATCATATTTGCATGCGATACAAGGCTATAATGACAATTTTAAGAGCATTTATAACTATATGAAAGATAATTGCATGTGGATATCTTATTACAAATTTGGTTTTTTTCTTATTTGACATAAAGCTGACATTATGATTATTAAAACTATTTTTATCAAACTAATCAAATAAGAAAAATCTAGAAAGTACGGATGAACAATTAGAATACTTGATTTCTTCCATTTTGCAACCAATCATAGCATTTGAAAGCATAAATAGACATAATATTGTATAATGTTTTGAAAGATTTTCATATTGAAAAGTTGTATGAAGCACATTTGGGATAAGCCATGAAATCCATGAAAGAAGATAGCATCTAGGATAAGCAGTTAAAGCCAATAAGCAAGATAGCACATGCATAATGACATGATATGAAGTTGGATATGAAGGCTATGAGTAGATGAGAAAGTAAAATAGGGTACACATGGTTAGCTTGATTTTCTTTTAGTTGTAGCCCTTGAGGGTACACATGGTCTATATGGAAAGAATTAGGTTCTTTGTTTAGTGGAGGCATTTTCGAAAGCTTTGACACTTTAGGAGGTTCATTAGTGTTACAAGAAGTGAAGGTGTCAAGGAAATCATCACTTGACATAGGTTCATCAGCATGATCTTGTGACACATGAGTCATTAGAGGTATCAACAATCCCATCATAAATGAGATCTTGGATTTTATGTTTCAACACTATGGAATCTTTAGTTTTGTGAAATTTTCTTCCATGGAGATTAATTTAAGAATGCCCTGTGTGTATGTAAAGGTCTTAAGGGAGATTAATTTAAGAATGCAATATTCTCCTCTATCCTTTTCTCAAGTTTAGAATTGATTTCTATCATGTGCTTAGAGAGATGAAGGTAAGAAAGATTATTTGTCTTTTCTATCTCTTTGTATTGAACATAAAGAAAGAGAGATGACAAGTGAACAAATTTAAGTGTAGTCAATAGATCAAGGAAACCATTTAGTGAAAGAAATTCTTAGTATGCATATCATAGACCATGAAGTTAAAAAATACCAATAGCTCTAAGACCAAAGAGCCATTTTAAGCATGTTCAAGCACTAGAGACATAGAAAATCAAAGTCAATTTATGAAACTCCCCTTAGCAAAAAATGCAAACAAATATTTGCATTTGATGTTTTGACTTGGTTGAAAAAGTTTGACAATAATTGATAATATTGCAAGCTTGATGTTCAAAAGAAATTTTTTTTCCAAGAAAGATAGTGACACATGGAGTAGTCTTCAAACAATCAAGCAAGGCACAAAGCAACCTTTCATGATACAAGTCAAAGGGGTCAACCTTTGTTGACAACTTTTCAAAATCTAACTCCTAATGGCTACAAGTCAGTGCCATTAGCTCCGAGTGGGTGGGTGAACCATAGTGACACCCTTATTCCAACCACGTAGACCCTCTATCATCCATGGCCACCCCATACCGAAGAGTATCCAAGGTGCTCTAAGTGCATTTTGAGGTCAATCTATCGAGGGTCATAACTTAGAGCTCGTGAGGGCTATTGATGAACTATTGAATGCTACAGGATGGTGATACTAAGGCCTAAAATAACCTATCTCATTTTCAAGAGATCACATTCCATTTGGATTCAGCACAACGATCTCACTCGATGCCAAAACTCGTAGTGTGCCTCAGTTCATAGGTGCACGACAACATAACTTTGAAACCGCTGATCTTGGCATCGAATTGTCATTGCCATTACCTCCGGATGGGTAGGTGAACCCTAGCCACACCCTTGTTCTGGCCATGAAGACCATCCTTCATTTGTGGCCACCCCATACTGAGGAGTCTCCAAGGTGCTCTAAGTGCATTTGGAGGTCGATCTTTCGAAGGTCATAACTCAGAGCTCGTGAGGGCTATTGATGAACTGTCAAATGCTATAGGACGGTGATACTAAGGCCTAAAATAAACTATCTCATTTTTGAGATATCACATTCCCTTTGGATTCAACACAGTGATCTCGCTCGATGCCAAAACTCGCACTGTGCCTCAGTTCATAGGTGCACCACAGCGTAACTTTGAAATTGCTGATCTTGGCATCGAATCGTCAATGCCATTAGCTCCAAATGGGTGGGTGAACCCTAGTCACACCCTTGTTTTGGACATGAAGACCATCCATCATTTGCGGCCACCCCGTACTGAGGACTCTCCAAGGTGCTCTAAGTGCATTTTGAGGTCGATATTTCGAGGGTCATAACTCAGAGCTCGTGAGGGCTATTGATGAACTATCAAATGCTATAGGATGGTGATACTGAGGCCTAAAATAACCTATCTCATTTTCAAGAGATCACATTCTATTTGGATTCAACATAGCGATCTCGCTCAATGCCAAAACTCGTAGTGTGCCTCAGTTCATAGGTGCACCACAGTGTAACTTTGAAACCGCTGATCTTGGCATCGAATCGTCAGTGCCATTAGCTCTAGATGGGTAGGTGAACCCTATTCAAAACTTTATGTGGCCATGAAGACTATCCATCATTAGCGGCCACCCTGTACTGAGGAGTCTCCAAGGTGCTAAAAGTGCATTTGGAGGTCGATCTTTCGAGGGTCATAACTCAGAGCTCGTGAGGGCTATCAATGAAATGTCAAATGCTACAAGATGGTGATACATAGGTCTAAAATAACCTATCTCATTTTTGAGAGATCACGTTCCGTTTGGATTCAACACAACAATCTTGCTCGATGCCAAAACTTGCAGTGTGCCTCACTTCATAGGTGCACCACATCGTAACTTTGAAACCACTGATCTTGGCATCGAATCATCAGTGCCATTAGCTCTGGATGGGTGGGTGAACCCTAGTCACACCCTTGTTTTGGTCATGAAGACCATCCATCATTTGCGGCCACCCCGTACTGCGGAGTCTCCAAGGTGCTCTAAGTGCATTTTGAGGTCAATCTTTTGAGGGTCATAACTCAGAGCTCATGAGGGCTATCGATGAACTATCAAATGCTAAAGGATGGTGATACTGAGGCCTAAAATAACCTATCTCATTTTTGAGAGATCACATTCCATTTGGATTCAGCACAATGATCTCGCTCAATGCCAAAACTCGTAGTGTACCTCAGTTCATAGGTGCACCACAACGTAACTTTGAAACTGTTGATCTTGGCATCGAATCGTCAGTGCCATTAGCTCTGGATGGGCAGGTGAACCCTAGTCACACCCTTTTTTTGGCCACAAAGACCATGCATCATTTGCTGCCTCTCCATACCGAGGAGTCTTTAAGGTGCTCTAAGTGCATTTTGAGGTTGATCTTTTGAGGGTCATAACTTAGAGCTCGTGAGGGCTATCGATGAACTATCAAATACCACAAGACGGTGATATTGAGGCCTACAATAACCTATCTCATTTTTGAGAGATCACATTCCATTTGGATTCAGCACAATGATCTCGCTCGATGCCAAAACTCGTAGTGTGCCTCAGTTCATAGGTGCACCACAACATAACTTTGAAACCACTGATCTTGGCATCGAATTGTCAGTACCATTAGCTCCGGATGGGCGGGTGAACCCTAGTCACACCCTTTTTTTGTCCACGAAGACCGTCCATCATTTGCGGCCACCCCATACTGAGGAGTCTCCAAGGTGCTCTAAGTGCATTTTGAGGTCGATCTTTCAAGGGTCATAACTCAGAGCTCGTGAGGGCTATAGATGAACTATCAAATGCTACAGGACGGTGATACTGAGGCCTAAAATAACCTATCTCATTTTTGAGAGATCGCATTCTGTTTGGATTCAGCACAACGATCTCGCTCGATGCCAAAACTCGCAGTGTGCCTCAGTTCATAGGTGCACCACGGTGTAACTTTGAAACCGCAAATCTTGGCATCGAATCGTCAGTGCCATTAGCTCAAAATGGGCGGGTGAACCCTCATCACTCCCTTGTTCTTTCCATGAAGACCATCCATCGTTTGCGGCCACCCCGTACCGAGGAGTCTCCAAGGTGCTCTAAGTGCATTTTGAGGTCGATCTTTCAAGGGTCATAACTTAGAGCTCGTGGGGGCTATTGATGAATTGCCGAATGCTAGAGGACAGTGATACTGAGGCCTAAAATAACCTATCTCATTTTTGAGAGATCACATTCCATTTGGATTTAGTACAGCAATCTCGCTCAATGCCAAAACTCGTAGTGTGCCTCAATTCATAGGTGCACCACAACGTAACTTTGAAACCGCTGATCTTGGCATCTAATCATCAGTGCCATTAGCTCCAAATGGGTAGGTGAACCCTAGTTACACCCTTGTTCTGGCCACGAAGACCATCCATCATTTGCAGCCACCCCGTATCGAGGAGTCTTCAAGGTGCTCTAAGTGCATTTTGAGGTCGATCCTTCAAGGGTCATAACTCAGAGCTTGTGAGGGCTATCAATGAATTGTTAGAGGATACAAGTTTGTAAGGATGGAGTGGCTTAGTGTTTTTGCTAAAATAAGTTAGTGGGAAGGCTTTATTAGAGGGTCTTGGCCAAACTAGCGGGGTGTTTGCCCACTCTCTAATTTTAGAGACAGGTAGGTTTTGGAGGGAGATTAGGGGAGCTCTACTATAGCTATCCTTACCCTAGCTTGGACCAAGGTTGGTATCTCAAACTTGCTTCTTTTCCATTTCTTTCTTTTAGCATGGTTAAGAAAATATGCAAGTGTGGAGTTTATCAATGGAGTATGCATTGCATTGCATTGTGGAGTAGCATTCATGTGAGTGTTTGAATGGTGTTCATTCCATGTAGATTAGTGTGACAACATTGTGCATTTTGTTGTATTGTGTGGAGTATTGTGAGTATGAGGTTTGGATTTCATCTATTTCGTTGTTGTATTATGGGTGTTGATATTGTGTTGTGAAAATGTGATGTGCTCTTGAAAATTTCTTGTTTTATTTCTACTTGGTTTTGTTTTCTTGTTTTGTACTTGAGTATTTTTATGGGTGTGGGACTTACACTCACCCTTGTGGGAAGGGAAGAGAAGTCCAGGGTGAAGGGCTTAAGTTGGGTTCAAAAAATGTATTGAGAACCTTGGAGTATGGGCTCCATTGTATGCCATAACATTTCATATCTTGCTGGGGGTGATAAGGAAAGTATGGTGTAGAAAGGAAGTTTGAGGAGTTATAGTTGATGGTAGTGGGTTTGGAGGAGGAAATGTGGAGGCCCCGAGAGGGCATTAAATGGTTCATTTATGATAGCCTTGAGAGGGCATGAAATTTGCTGAGTTATGATAGCCCCGAGAGGGCATGAAAATTGTTTATTGCAAATATGGTTTGGTATGGAAAGTCTCCATTTTAGAACACACCTTCACCCTATGTTTATGGTTCCATCTGTGAAGCCATTGTGAAATAGTCTTGGGGAAAAATTGTTCAAATTTGAAATGTAATGTTTATGCATTGAAAGATTGTATGTGTATCCCAGTTTGAGCCTTGTTCCCTAGCGCGAGGGTGGTCTCTTTGAGGCCTATGATTGGGTGGAAAGCACCCATGGTCCTTGTTATTTTGTTGTGTTGCATATGAAGATTTGTGTCCAAGGGAGCAATGGAAATGGCTTGGAATGATCATCTTACAGATTGATGTTGGATAAGAAAACTTGACATTGTGCCCTCATTTGTGAAGGAGGATTCACCAGCTTGTTTATGTTCTCAATGATCATGTTGGACAATGTTCATGCTACTCATTGTCCATATCTTTCAATGTCCATGTTCCTTATGATTTTGAAAAGTCCCTTATGTTGCCCCATTGTGATGGAAGGAGATTGTATCATTGTTACCTAATGTATGTGTAGAAGAAATAATTGATAAGATTGTATATGCATGTTTCATTTGGAGTTTATATTGTTATGAAAGCATTGGTATGAGTCACAGATTTGCTTTGACATCATTGTTATCATTTGAAAATGTGAAAGAAAGTTTTCTCCTTGTGGTATTGTAAATGACTAGTTGATAATAACAATCCATAGATGTTATGTGATACCATTGATTGTATAAATTTAAAACTTAGTAGATTGCTTACAATCTTGTTGTGCACTCAATAATTTGGAAGGAAAATTTTATGTTCATATCACATGCATGGATAACATTGATTTTAATTACCAAGCTTAATGCAATTCTAATCAAGGAAGTCATCAAATTAATTTTATGATATAACAAAATGAAGTTTGTTGTAAGAGAATACATAATAAAATCTATGAGATACATTGTTGTAGGCATGCATTTTCCTCTCTAGAAAATGTATGGTAAAGGCAAATAAATCCCTTCCTTAATACAGAGCAATAAAATATTAAAGAATATTCCCAGATTCTAGACTGCTATCCAATAAAAATAAAAATAATAATAATAGCATATAGAGACTAATGAGTGTCCTAGACTAATATATTTTTTAAGTGACGCACATTACAATCTTGTGACCTCTAAGTCACATCCAACACTCAAATAATAAATTAGTAATTAAATAAATAAAGGCATATTAGTGTGCATGTTAGAGAATATGACAAATTTAAATATTTAACTCAAAAATAAAATAAAAGCCAAAATTGATTGGATGTACATATAATAGGGCTAATATGAAGTAAGTTGTCGGGATGATGGAATTGGAGAATCAAGGATAAGGATGGATAGTGGATTAAAATAATAACTCAAATCTAGTTTTATCTAGTCAATAAAGCACATTGATACATTAATACATATATGTTAGAACGACAAGGTATGTTATATACAAACCTTATTTATACGCTTGCACCTAATCCTTGCATAAACAATTCATCTAACAAATTTAAATTGACACACTCAATACGATGGTGTAGTAGGATGTGTTTAAATATAGATCGTGAATTATTATTGAGTTAAGTACTTTGAATTGGCCCTTAGACTTACTAAGAGTTCCTCATTTTATGTGCTTACTAATTCGTACTATGAAACTACTTTGAATCTTAACATGCTTTGATAATAATAATATTGATAGTGAGAAAGTGAGCTTATGGTGAATAGTTAGATGTAATTTAATGTAAAAAGTAAATGTAATAGTATAGTAATTATAGTAATTAAAATATTAATGTAAAAGCATGGCAATGTAGCTAGATTAGTTAGTAGTTGATGAGCTAGATAGTTAGTAATTGTCTTTTGTTAGAGTGAGTTTAATTTATGTATTGAAATAGTAATTTTTGTGTTTAGAAAACTATAGTGAGTGCTAGTTTGGTGAGGAAGCAATGTTGATAGATAATGAGGATATAGTAATATAGTAATTGTCACATTAATATATATTGTAATGATTAATGAATGTGTGTACATTGGTAATGAGGATAATAAGTAATTCTGATCCCCTTCCCTTACATGCTAGAATCACAACCTAGTCCATATGATACAACCGACAGACCCTAATAGAATATTAGTATTAGAGGCTTGTTAGGATATGAATTACCTCACTAATTTATGAGTGTTGTATCTTGAACTTTCTCGTTTGACTAGTGATGCTAACTTGAACTAGACTGTCATCAAATCTATTTGAAAACCACCTGTGACTAAAATGTTAACACCTTCACACTGTACACGAGTCTTGAACTCCTATTCAATGATAACCTTGTTTTACAATATGTAATTTCTTATGCAACTTCATAAGCTACAAAAAAAATAAAAATTTGTTGTGTTTTACTAGTAAAATTTAGGGCATGACACATGATCCATGATAAATTGAACAATACTAGATACTAAATTAATATGTATATCATTGTGCACGTAAATGACAAAAATATATATCAAAATACATGTATCCATAGACAAAATTTTACACAAATATATATCAAAGATCATGTATCCATAGACAAAGTACTCAAATATATATATATATATATATATATATATATCAAAATAAATAGATCCATATACAAAATGTGGCTGATCCTACCATCAGAATGTGTATAATATCAATGTTTCTCTATACAATGTGGCATATGCCATCTCAAAATGTCTCATGATGCATCCTACAAAAACTATACTATCCTAGGGTGCTGGTGGATGATAAAAATGCAGCCTCTTTGCTGCACTAGGTGGATCGGATGCCTCCTACATAAACAAAAAAGGAAAACCCAAAGTTAGACTACTAAATTTATATGATTCTACGTATCTAACATTGAATTACTCAAATGCATAATGATATTTTCCGTAATGGAAATTAATACTATCAAAATTTCATAATAAATACCTCTCTCTTCGACCTCCTACGCCAGTCAGGAGTCCTCTCGTATGCCCTCGACAATGTTGGTACCTCTCTGATTGTGGGTTGTATATGTTCAAATACCTTTGTCATATGAATCTACAATTTAAACTATAAAATTATAATTCATAGCATGCTAAATTTATAACATATTTAATCATGAATTCAAACTACTCCTCCTCAGGAGTGAGTGGCCACATCATCAAATCTACATAACTGTCCTGTCGAACCTCATGTGCACTAGGAGTCTCCTATGAGATACAAAATAGTAGTTGTTAATATCATGGAACTTAGTTTTGAATTTATTTATGAAGATAAGTGATGCAGGGGCATCCCATGCTCATTAGGGGAACATTGAAGATCCAAGGCATTACAGAGGTCATGGAACATCTCTTGAAGTCAATTGGGCAATCCTTGCACCAATTATGGCTCATGGAAGCATACAAAGTTATAATGTTGGACTCATATGTGGAAGAAAGTTGTAATTGGGCATGAGATAGGATTTTAGGATTTCATATGGTAGATGAGTCATTTGATAGGTTCATGTAGGTTGTCATGATCATATCTTGTCATTAGACAAGTCAAAACATTCTAGAATTGAGTTTTGGGGTTTGAACAAGCAGGCCTTGGTTTTTAAGCCATTTTAAGGAGGGTTTTGAAGTTTGGGTGTTTAGGAGTGTGACCAAGACCTATAATCTTGAAAATCCTTAGTGTGTTGGTCCCTTTGTTGAAGCCTTGGCATGTCTAATTCCTCCTTGTGTGTCCCATAGTTGAAAGGTACATAAGTGGTGTCCAGAGATTTCTTGGTGAGGAAAGAAAGAGAATCAGTGAGTTGGCCCTTGGGAAGGAATAAAACTTGTTGTGAAAATGCCTCCTAAAAATCAAATGGCTAGAGAACTTGAAGAATTGAGAGAACAGTTGGCAAAAGAGAAAAGAGAGAGGAGAGAACTTGAAGCATCTAGAGTGAGGGAAGAAAGATAGATGAGAAGAGAGAGGCTGAAGCTTATTGCAAGGATAGAATCCTTAGAAAAGGAAAGGCAAGAACCTAGAGGAGAAGAGGTTAGAGGAAGAAATCATGGAGAGAACCATGAAGAAGAAGAGGTTGGTAATGCAAGGCAAGAGCATGAGACAACAGATGATCCTAAAGAAAGGAGATTTATGAGAATCATTAAGGTAGTACAAGGTAATGGTGGGCAGAACCATATTGATTTTCCAATATACTAGGGTAAAATGGATAGTGAAGAAGTGCTAGGGTGGATAGAGGCCCTTGAGAACTACTTTGATCTTGAAGACATAGAGGCAGATAAGAAGGTAAAAGTAGCAACAACAAGACTGAGAGGAACATCACTCACTTGGTGGACTAGTGTTCAGAATGAGAGAGAGGAAAGGTGGTGTAGGGCACCTAGCCTATGTGGTAGGGGGGAACAAGTATCTATGTTGTCAGACACCTTGCCACTCCATGAAAGTGAGGATTCAAGTAGATTAGGATGTTCGAATAAAGGTTTGGTCCATATTTTACAAGTTGGTCTATGTTTTGTAATAAAGGCACATGTAAGGCCCACAAGAATTTTAGTGTGGTTATAAACCAAGTGACTCCATGGGACCAAAAGGCCTTAGAATAGGGTATTTAGAGTCTAAATAGTATTAGCAAAAAGTGGTTGTTTGTTTGTTTTATGGTTGGGAATGCCTATATAGTTGTTGTAACAGTCATGTAGACCTTTATATATGTCATATGTGATCTCAATTGAAAGGAGGAGATCAGAGTGTACGGTGGTTTGGAGAAAAAAAATAAAAACTTCAATTTTCTAGAAATTTACTGGTAATCGCTTGGCTGTTATGCTGGTTCAGATCTGTACAAAACTTTTATGATTGCTAAGTGTATGAAATAGTTGAAAGGGTGAGTTAGGAAACTTTTGGTTTTTGTTTGACTCAAAAAGGAGTTGGGGTTTAAAAGTTATCTGCATTTCAGTAGAAGGTGGTCTGAAAAGCCTTGTTTCCTAGACCCTTCCACAAATGCATCCCTAACTTGCATTCCCACTAGTGGAACCCTCTAAAAATGAGGGATATGCAAGTTAGGAGACTAGGCAACATAATGCTAGAGGTTGGAGGCCTAGAGAGAAGGGAAACTATTTTTCCAAGTCGGCCCTAGGTCAAGCAAGCCCATGTGCTTGACTGATTTTTGCAAGGTAATTGGTGATAGTCATGGTTGCAAGAACTTCTGATCAATTTGAGTGCTGGAGTTGAATGCATTGACTATGTTGGAGATTTCCTTAAGTTTTTTGGGTCTTGGGAACCCACCTTTCCCATTCTTCCTTGAAGCCCAAGCCTAACTTGATCAACTAGGCCTAGGTATCAACAAGCAGTTTGGAGGGTGCTGGAGCAAGATCAGCCCAAAAGCTTTTGGATTATTAGTAGGTGCCAAGAAGGGTGTTTGGACCTATGGAGAAGTCCCTATGCTATTAAAGGATACTGGGAGAAAAGTGCAAAGAAGGTAATTGGAAGGCTACAAGGTTTGTAGGCCTAGAAGTGCAAAGGTGTGTTGGGAGTTTGGTGGAACCAAACAAATTAATGAGTTTGGTTTGGAATAGTATCTCCATGATTGTCTCCATTGCTAGTGACAGTTGGTGAGGCTTTTGAAGTGGGATTTCCTTGTTTGGCTTGGAGGTTGAACATACCCAGAGTGGGTAAGAGGACTTGTGAGAAGTCCTAGAATCCTAAGTTGGATTGTGATAGCCATTTATTGGCTTGTGGAAGGTAGTTACTATAGACTCTACATCAAAAGGAGATTGAATAAGATTTAAAATTAGGATAGAATGAAGACCATGGTGAGAAATCAATTCTTGCCATCAAATTTAGCAATCCAAATTTAAAGATAAGAACGAACAATTTGAAACAGAGGGATATGGATGTCATGTCCTATACTAAGAAATTCCATACCCTAAGTATTAGGGGAGGACTAGAAGATGAAGATGAGAAGGTGGCTAGATAAATTAATGGCCTCAAGTACAATATTCAAGATGAAATAGGATTGAATGTACCAAGGACACTTGGAGAATGTTTTCAGTTGGCAATCCGGGCAGAGGAGAAGTTGAAAAGAAAGAATGAGAGGCAAGAAAATCAGAGAGGAGGTGGAACAATGAGAGGAAGAGGTGTAAGAAGTTAGTTTGACACTTCAAACAATCAAGACAAAGATAAAGGAAAAGAGATTACATCTGAGACAAGAGGAAGTTTCAGGGGAGGAAGATTTGGAAGTGGAAGAGGTAATAGTGTTTTCACAGGTAAATGCTTCACATGTGGAGTAGTAGGCAATCAATCCTACAAGTGCCCTGAGAAAGGTGTGGATTTCAGGAAGGAGGAGAGGAGAGTCACCTTGACCCAAGGAGAAGAGGAAGAAAATAAGTACGATAATGCAGACCCTGAACTTGAAGGAGAATCTTTGATGGTGAGAAGAGGACCACAAATGCAGCAACAAAAGGAGACTAGACCATCCATTTTTAGGACAAATTGCATGAGCCATGGTAGGATTTGTAAGATGATAATAGACCCTAGTTCCTTTGATGATTTAGTGTCTTATGAAATGGTAAATAAACTAGGATTGAAGAAGTATCCTATTGATAGACCATATAGGGCATTTTGGGTCAGTGATGCACAAAATATTGTTGTAAGGGAGCAAGCAATAGTGGATTTCTCTATAGGAGAATATAAAAGATCAAGCTATATGTGATCACATTCTAATGACATGCTACCATGTAATCCTTGGAAGGCCTTGGCAAGCCTCAAGGAACACTATTCATTTTGGCTCGTCAAATATTTATATAGTACACAAAGATGGTGTGAAGTTTAAGCTAAATCCTTTGACTGGTCATGATGAGGAAAGAGTTATTTGTTTTGGCAAGAAAGTGTTTGTGGACTTGTAGGAGCAGAGGGAGAGTAAACATGATATGACAGATCTACCATTGAAGCCATCTCTTTTGGTTATGAAGGATGAGATTGTTCAAGACAAAACTCATAATTCTACTTACAAGCAGATAGTGACAACAAAAGGAGTGATGATAGGAATAGTATGGTGTCCTTTGGTGATGAGAGTGAACAAAGAAGTGAACATATCCATGGAGGATAAGAGACAGGGTCAGCATGACCTCAGACAACAAGTTATTCAGCCTTTTTCAAGGATAAAACGTGACTATTCACAATCAGCAGGCAGTAACGTTACCATGA
Source organism: Cupressus sempervirens (assembly GCA_028749045.1). Lineage (NCBI taxonomy): Eukaryota > Viridiplantae > Streptophyta > Pinopsida > Cupressales > Cupressaceae > Cupressus > Cupressus sempervirens. The sequence goes on along the minus strand of CM053793.1, from coordinate 756,687,847 downwards.
CTGGTAACAAGGATCCAATGCTTTTTGTTTCTAATGATTTGTATGCAGGTGTGCAGGGTAATACATTGCAGGTGCAAAGTTGCAAACATCCCTCTAGAAGGATGGGAGGAAAGAAGATAGTACCCCTTAACTCTTGGGACAAGATTTTCTTTGAAGGTGGGGTGTTTGGTGTAGGGGCACCTATTAAATCATCTAAGAGAGCCTTGGTACCAGATGAAGATAGAGGATCAAAGACATCATTGATTGTTAATTGGGATATATTAAAACCAATAATAGAATTATGTAATAAACAATGTACTTTGAAAGACAAAAGTCATAAAAGTCCTAGTAAGGACCTGAGGGCAACATCATGTAAAATGGCCAAAAGATCCATATGGGGTAGTCTTAGGATAGTTTCATACTTAGTTGCATTTAATAAATCCATATGACCAATTTTGAGTCAATGGAATAGTTTAGAAAGTTAGGGAATGCATAAAAACTATAGTTTGAAATTTGAATTTTAAATTCAAGCGGTCATATTAGTTTTGGAGGGAAAGTAGTAATTTGGTATTTGTTTGATTAAATAAACCTTTGTAACCAACTTGGTCGATTGGATAGGTGCATATAAGCCTATTTAAGTTGTAATGAACATATGTAAGACATGAATCATTATTGGTACGGAAAACATCACAGAAATTGTATAGAACAACAATCATACTTTCCTCTGCATCTATTAAAAAAATAAAAATAAATGATACTTACAATGGGGCTCTCTGTGCAAATGAAAATCCCTGATGATCTCAGATGCCGAATCTATACAAGCTCATCGCCAGTAGCCACACCCTATATACAATAAATAATATAATTAAATGAGATTATCACAAACATTTTACAAGAATGCATCAATATTTAATCAATTAGAAAACATCTAATTACCTTTCCTTTGTCAATGCATGTTGGCTCACCCCCCGCACTTTGTCCCCCTGGGGTAGGTGGTATCTGCAAGATAAAAGAAAGATTAGCAACCATATATGCTACAATATCAAATAGGAAAAAGAAATATGAACACAACATAATGTATCGTAGATGTCTCAAGGCCAAATGAAATGGCCGAGAGTGTAGCATCATCTATCTATCTGAGCTCCTCCTCGGTCATCAACTAAACATGAATGTGTAGTGCCTGCCCCTAGTCTACATTTTCGAGTTACATTTCTGATATCATTGCCAAACTCTTTTAGGCCAATTTATGTTTGATGATTAGTATTATTATTTTAGATATTATCAGATGATGTTTACACTCAGTTTATTATATGATGAGATTACTTGGTACTCTATATTTCATGCATGTATGATGATTATTCAATGGTTTTAGTTATCGATGATGATTAGTTAGATGGTTTATTATTCCATGTGCTTCTTATACATACTTACCCCATACTGCATGTGTATGGTGTGCGTGTTATTTTATTTATGTATGGTTTTTTTGATATGGTTAAGGAAGGGAGTCGTAGTCACCTGCTAGTCGGGATCTACACAATGCACCACTTCCTGCCATTGTCTGTTTAGGTTAGAATATTATGTTTGTAAATGCATGAATTTTATGCAGGTTGCAGGTACCGGGTATCGACTTCCCTGAATTGTCAGGATGAGTGTACCCTATCGCACTGTCTCAATGGTAAGAGAGGGGAGATAAATTCTTAAGTCCAATTCCTAAACCCTTTAGCCAATTGTCCTAATTGATAATTAGGACAAGTATCTGAGTTAAGTACCCTCTGAATGCATCAAATGATGTAATTTCGGGATTATAACCTTTTTTGTTTTGATTTAGTATATGCTTTTCTATGTAGGGTTTTCGTATGTTGTTCTATGAGTCCTTGATGTGTTTTCTATTAATTAATTCTAATTAAAAAGATTAATTAATGATTCAATTTAATAGAGAATTATTATGATATCTTTATATTTAATTAATTGAGAAATTAATTAAATAAAAGAATTAAATTTGGAGATTACAGTTCAAAGATAAATTTAGAACAGGATAATATTTATTTAAATTAATAATAATATATTTGGAGTTCATTTTTAAATAAATGCTAAATATTATTGTTATTTAAATTAATTAAATATGTTATCAATTAAGTTCTAAAATAAATTAAAAGTTGAAAGATATTAAATTATTAAGAATTCTAGATCGCATGATCTAAGCATGAGTTTAAATATGAGAATTAAATTAAAAGATTAAATTATAGAAACTAATAATGTTACTTTAATTTCTTAAGAGTGCACATAAGATTAAAGTAATAAATTAATTTAAAATAGAAGTCAAGTGGAATATTAAATAAGTTATTTAATAATTCAACTTAATGTGCATGAAAGTTGAATGCAAAATAAAAGAAAAGATAATAAAGGTAAATTTGGAGTTAACTGAGTTGTGCAAAGAGTCTTCTTAGGTAAACGCACAATTAGTGCCCCGATTTGAGGAGAAATTGCTTATCACAACTTTGGGGGTTCATTTTTGGGGAGACAATTTTTGGAAGCAAATTTCAAAAGGTTGATACCAAGAAAGTTTCCAAAGGAAGGTTATTGAGAAGAGCGAATTCTCATACAGTTCCTGGAGATTGCATAATAGCATTAAGATCAGGTAGGGTCTTGTGTTTTTTATTATCCATTAAATACACAATTATCTTTTCCTGTCTTCTTCGTGTCTGGGGTTTGTAGATCCGAATTCTCTGTGATGAAAGTTTTAACTTTTCAATATTGTGAATTTATTAATTGCTCTTCAATAATTTCTATCTCTATGGAGACTGGAAGAGTTATTAGAACCCTTGTTTTTTTTAATTAAGAAATTAAGATTTAAATTTGGTAAGGGTTTTGATTTTGAAATTGAAAGTTCTAGATAAATATATATAGATAAATATATATATATATATATATATATATATATATATATATATATATATATATATATATATATATATATATATATATATATATATATATATATATATATATATATATATATATATATATATATATATATATATATATATATCCTTTGGAAGAAATTGTTTAAATGAAATTAAACAAAACTAATTTTAAAATAAAACTTTATTTATTTTATATATATTAAAATAGAGTTAAAAAAAAATTAAAAAAAAATATTTATAATGTTTTTGGAGTGGGGTGGGGCCACCACTTCCCACGCCCCACACACCCATGCTGCCAACAGGTGGTACTGCTGCCTGCGGCAGCAGTAACACCTGCGGCCGCAGGAGATGGCAGGGTGGCGGGCCTTTAAACACGCTGTTTTAAAACAAAAAAAAAAAAAAATTGACTTACTTTTTATAAATCGATTTTTTTTTTTTTTAAATTTAAGTAAAAATTGTTTTAATTAATATTATTATATTTTAATTTAAAATTTATTAAATTTTAAATTATATTGAAATTTTTATTATTATTTATTAATAATTTTATAAATAAATAAATTATTAATAAATATAATATGATTTTTTTTATGTATCACTAATTAATTTTATTTAAAGTTTGATTTAAATAAAAATTAATTAAATCCAAAATTTGTTTAAGAAAGTTTAATATTATTATACTATTTTTAATGAAAGTATAGATTATTATAATCAAAGATCAACAAGTATTCTTATTAATTTAAATATTACCCTTAGATTGTTTTAGGACTTTGACTTAAGATCAATTAGGGGTAATTAGGTGTTTCATTTGGATATAGAATCCGGATAATTGGTAAAGGTGAACTATGGGTTCTATCTGTTTAAAACATACGTTCAACTGGAAATGCAAACCTCACATTAACTCAATAGTATATTATCAATCAAATTGAACTATAAGACTTTTTACTTGAAAATAAACACTGAAAAACTGAAACCTTATTGTTTAACTCAACTGTATGTTTTCAAATCAAAACCAATTGTGTGACTATGATGTTTTCTATATATTGTCTATGCTTTGAGTGTTATGGGGTTGGTTTAGCGTTGACCAGTTTAGGTTGTTACCAGAGGCTCGGGGTTGTGAATGCGATGTCATGATGATTTGGTTTCGATCTTTCTTAACCTGACCATGGTAATGTGATGAAGTGCTCTATGACATGATTGTATTTACTGTTTGTTATTATTTTCCAATTTCCTTGTGTGAAGCTGAGATGTACGTATTTGAGATACTTGACTTAACCATTTTCAAGTCTCGATCAGTTATATTTGATGACCATTTTGGAGTCTTCGATCAGTATTGTAATTTACTATTGGGATACTTTCTTCTTGCTTATTGGAGAACCATTGGATTTTGTGATCTATCATTGATACCTTCAGTTGCTGATAGAGAATTCTCGTGATCATATGATTGTTATTTGATGCTTATCTGTTGCTCATGAAGAACTGATGTAATTTTGCGGCTTATCTTTTATGATGTTTTTCAGTTGCTTGTATAGGATTGAGGTGGTTTTATTATGATTCTTTGATTTATGTTTTCATGAGCCTAGGGTAGGTTATCTATGTGTAGATTTGTGAAGTGGCTTGCAATGGGGGTCGGAGCCCTAAGAGGCTACCTTGAGAAACCCATTGTAAGTCATTTTTAATAAGTGAAAATATTTACACTAAATGAGAGAAAATGAACCTAACAAGATAATTGTATGTTCTCTCCCATGCCTTGAGTGCTAGTACAGGCTAGGATGGGGTAGAGAGGATGCTTGGTTATGACCTTGCATTCCATAGTAGGCCTCATCAGTACGAGAGGATACTAGTGGCCACAGGATCAGTAAGGACCCAGGATTCCTAAGGGATTGCTCGGGTAATTTCTACATGACTTTTGCGATGACAATTTCTCGCTTGCATATTAGGTTTCCTACGTGTCTTGTGGTACCTCTGGGATTTAGATGTCAATCTTTTTAGGAACTCTTGAGTTAGCATACTTATAAGATTTACTAGACTTAGAGAGTATTTATGATTATAGGTTTTGTTATCCTATTTGGGACTTGAGACTATCTCCTCAGCGCGGTGGGAGTGGACCATTTAGGTTCCACGCAGTCGGGTGGTAGTGCTTTTACTCTTACCATTGAGATCCGTTCCGTGGTCACCGTGGCTAGAGTTTTCGTAATTGGCATTTACCTTCACTATGTTCTTGGATTATTATGATGGATGGTTAGATTTTATTATAGATGTTTTATCATTATGGATGTATGGATGTATCATGTATGGTAAATAGTTTCATATATTTTTACTGTACTTTGTATCATGGATTTGAGGATGTTGTATCTTTATCTTTACATATGTATATTCTTTTAAGCCTTTCATACCCTGTGACTTGTACAGTGGATGATTGAGCATTCTGAATTAATTTGCCGAGAGGCATTCAGAATAAATGTATATTATGGACATGGGACTTTCTGATTATTCTTTCATATGTATGTGATAGTTGTTAGACTTAGATTTAATTAAATTTAAACGTGACTCAACGTCTTGGGATCTTTAAGAAATGTAACTTGCAATGTATGTTTTTCGATGATTACATGTTATTGCTTCCGCTACTATGTGTTTGATGTGTATGTTATACATTCTTACTTTTAAAAAAAAAAAATGTTTAGTAAACTTAGTGAAACTTTAGGTTAATTCTTTTGGATCCCTTGGTGGGGAGTTACATCTGGTATCAGAGCCCGAGTTTCTACATTGGGAGCTCTGGGTATATTGGAATGCCACGAGTGTTAACTAATTGAACAAAAATGCAAACCTTAAACTGAAACTTGAAACTAGTTGAACTGAAACAATATGTAAACTATTAGTTACCTATTTTTCATACTTCAACACTCAAAACTTCAAAAGTGAAATTATACTTAAACTGAAATTATAGGTAAACTGAAAAATTGAAAATATCTTGTTTGCAAAACATGTGTCTTTTATCTATGTGTTTCAGTAGTATGTCTCATGGTTATTTTAGCATCTTGTGTCTTGGATATTATTGTAGGATGGTATCTGGGATGAGATCTTTTGTTAGAGGCCTTAGTCTTGGCTGTGGCAGAGGTCGTGGACGAGGCAGAGATATTAGTGTTCATGAGTCTATCCACGAGAGCCCCATTTAGGAAGAGAATAGGGAAGAGCATGTCAGTGAACATCAAGAAGAGAACCATGGAGAGGGACATGCCGACTCTGAGGAGGTTGATCTGAGGCAAATGATGCGAACCCTTATTGATCACTTACCTCCTGTTCTTGAGCACAATAGAGCACACCAGGTTGGACATGAGCATAGACACAGATCTAGGAGTCCTCAGAGGGATCGACATAGATCCATAGTATCTTCTTAGATGAAGGAACTTCAGAGGTCCAAGATCAAGCCCTTTAATGGGCAAGGTTCTGGGTATGTAGCTGAGCAGTGGCTTATTGCCATTGATAGGATTTTTGCTATGCAGGACTTTGACAGTAATGTCAAAGCGAGATTTGCCATTACCAATCTAGAGTTATTTTGGGCCACCTGGTGGACTATTGAGGAGAAGAAGTTGGGCATTAACATGGGTAGTGTCACTTGGGAGATTTTCTTGGAGAGTTTTCATGAGTGATTCCTACCAGAGGAATGGAAGCAGAATAGAGCAGATGAGTTCCATAACCTGAGACAGTTCACTATGACCGTTGTAGAGTATGAGCGCAAATTCTATGAGCTCATGCCTTTTTCGAGATTCAGTGACAACCCAGCGCAGTTGGCACAACATTTCATTCGAGGCTTGAACAACCATTTTATTGGGGGTGTTAAGGTATTTGAGCCTAAGACCCTCAAGGATGCGGTACATTAAGCTATCCTGGTAGAGCAGAGTGTCAACTTTGGGCAAGGGGGATTTGTGGGAGCGCCTACTATAGCAGGATCTAAGGGCAACCACAACTCTGGTGGAATCAGGAAGCCTCCCTTCCCTAGGAGGAATCAGCATTCTCAGCAGTAGCCTCAGAAGCATAAGGGATTTTACCCTCAGGCACAGAGTGGTGTCGTTGGATCCAACTCTAGGATCAATCGCAATGCTCAATGTAATAAACAGAATTAGCAATCTCGGCCTACACAGAGCAGCCAGTCTTTTGCTAGTAGGGGTAGCCACCAGCGGTCGAATGCACCACCTATAGGGAGAGGATCTGGTAGAAGCACGAGATGTTATTTGTGTGGACAGATTGGACATATTGTAGCATACTGCCCACATCGAGCATCTCAGTATTCAGGACCTAGGCTAGCAGCATCTGAGCCTATAGTTGGAAATGCAGAGGGATCTCATAGAGTATTTGCAGTGGTGGATCACCGTCAGGCAGACCATCAGGGGATAGTAGTTGAGACTACAGGAGCTATCCAAGGTACACCTCTCTCTGTATTATTTGATTCAGGTGCTACAAATTCTTTCATTTCTCCATATCTAGTTGATAAGTGTAAGCTGGAGTCGGTTAAGCAAGATCATGGTTGGCAAGTGGAACTAGCCTCAGGCGCTAAAGTTTCTATAGATTTTGTAGTTCATAAGTGTGGAATTAGCATAGGAGGGTTTGAGACTTCAGTCAATTTTCAAGTTATTCCTCTTGGCTCCTACGATGTGGTATTAGGTATGGATTAGCTTGGCTCTCATAGGGCTAGTATAGACTGCAGAAAGAAGACCATTATGTGTCAGGATGACCAAGGGAAGGATGTTGAGATTGTGGGGATACCGAGGCCTATATCCCTACGGATGATCTCTGCTATGCAATTAAAGCGAAGCTTTCATAAGGGATGTCAGGTATTTGCCGTTACGATAAATGAGCTAGATGAGGAAGACCCTAGATCACCCTATTTTACAGGAGTATGTTGATGTCTTTTCGAGTGAGATTCCAGGCATGCGTCCGAAGAGAGACATTGATTTTAGCATTGAGCTCACTCTAGGAGCGGAACCTATCTCTAGAGCTCCTTACCATATGACCACTCAAGAGTTAAGTGAGTTGCGTTTGCAGTTAGAGGAACTTTTGGCCAAGGGTAGTATTCGACCTAGTGTATCACCATGGGGAGCTCCAGTGCTCTTTTTGAAGAAGAAGGATGGTTCTTTGCACCTTTGCATTGATTATAGACAACTGAATAAGGTGACAATAAAGAACAGGTATCCTTTACCAAGGATTGATGATTTATTTGATCAGATCAAGGGGGCTACAGTGTTCTCTAAGATTGATCTTAAGTCAGGATACCATCAACTTCGCATCAAGGAGGCTGATATTCATAAGACTGCCTTTCGAACTCGCTACGGGCATTATGAGTTCACAGTGGTACCCTTTGGACTGATGAACACTCCATCAGTTTTCATGTGCTTAATGAATGGGGTGTTCCGTTCCTATCTTGATAGATTTGTTCTTGTGTTCCTCGATGATATTCTGATATATTCTAGGTCCCAAAAGGAACATGAGGAACATTTGAGTTTAGTTTTGCAGTGCTTGAGAGACAATCAACTTTATACCAATGCAGAAAAGTGTGATTTCTTTCAATCAGAGATACAGTATTTGGGACACGTTATTTCAGGCGAAGGTATCTCTGTAGACCCTGCAAAGATCCAGGCAATAGTAGATTGGCCTGCACCCACTACTGTGTCAGAGATTCGTAGTTTCATGGGTCTAGCTGGGTATTATCGCAGATTTTTTCAAAACTTCTCCAGAATAGCACACCCTATTACCTCCCTTCAGAGGAAAGGAAAGAAGTTTCTGTGGATAGAAAAATGTGTAGAAGCATTTCAGAAACTCAAAGAGCTTCTAACCAGTGCATCGATCTTAGCAGTACCTGATCCAGAAGGTGATTTCATGGTGTGTACGGATGCTTCCCTTGAGGGTATTGGAGCAGTTCTATTGCAGAATGGTCAAGTGATTGCATATGAATCATGCAAATTCAAGGATCATGAGTTGAATTATCCTACACATGACCTTGAGTTAGCCGCAGTAGTTCATGCCTTAGTGAGATGGAGACATTTCTTGTTGAGACACAGATTTGAACTACATAGCGATCATCGTAGTCTTCAGTACATATTCACGCAGCCTAATCTGAATGCTAGGCAAAGGCGTTGGATGGAATTTTTGTGTGAGTATGACTTTGAGGTAAAGTATATCCAGGGGAAGGAGAATGTGGTAGCTGATACTTTGAGTCACAGGAAACATGTGATATCATCTATGACTCTTAGTGTCGATTTGAGGTGTCAGATACTTCAGGCACTCCCCACTGATTCATGGTATCTAGAGGTGTGCAGTGAGATCAATTCAGGGAGACCCTTGGAGGGTAAGTTTTTAGGCTATGTCCTAGAGTTGGATGGCCTTTTAAGACATTCAGGAAGGATCTATGTGCCACTACTGGATGAGCTTCGCATATTGATCCTATCAGAGGCCAATCATGCACATTACTCGGCACATCTAGGTGTCAAGAAGATGCATGCAGATTTGTGACGTTTATTCTATTGGTCTGGGATGAAGCGCGACATTGCTGATTTTGTGGCTAGATGTCTTGAGTGTCAGAGAGTCAAGGCAGAACACCAGCATCTGGCAGGACTTTTGCAACCGAATCTCGTTCCTTCATGGAAGTGGGACATCATCTCTATGGATTTCATAGTAAGATTACCTATGACTCTTCGACGTTATGATGCTATCATGGTCACCGTTGACCGGTTGACCAAGGTGGCACACTTTGCACCAATTAGGTCTTCCTACACTACAGCTTCAGTAGCTAATGTCTTCATGCGTGACATTGTGAGACTACATGGTATTCCCCAAAAGATCATTTCGGATAGGGATCATGTTTTCACTTCCGCATTTTGGACATCACTACAGCATGATCTTGGAGTGTAGCTAAATTTCAGTTTAGCATATCACCCAGAGACAGATGGGCAAACGGAGAGAGTGAATCAGGTTCTCAAAGATATGTTGAGGATGTATGTGATCGATAGGCAGACTCATTGGGAGGACTATCTCTACCTAGTGGAGTTTGCTTACAACAACGGGTATCACAGTTCTATTAGCATGGCACCTTTCCAAGCCTTATATGGACACCCTTTTCGTACACCTTTGAGTTGGGATAGCCTTGAGGATCGCATCCTGTTGGGTCCAGAGATGCTTCGTGACATGGAGCAATATGTGGTGCATATCCGAGAGCACTTGACAACGGCACAGGATAGGCAGAAAAAGTATGTTGATGCACATAGGTCACATAAGCAGTTTTCTGTGGGAGAGAAGGTTTTCTTGAGAGTGCATCCGCGGAAGAGTCCGATCCATTATGGAAAGGGCTCAAAGCTAGCACCTCGCTTTGTGGGACCATTTGATATTCTTGAGAGGATTGGTCCAGTTGCCTATCGTCTTGCTTTACCACCCACCCTTGCTCGCATTCATGATGTTTTCCATGTTTCAGTACTTAGACAGTATATCCCTAATGTTGTACATATTCTTGATTGGAATGCATTGTAGGTAGAGGACATGCAGCTGGCTTTGGAGCCAATTCGTATTCTAAAGCAACGGGAGTTGACCCTCAGGGGTCGAACCATAGAGCAGGTAAGGGTCCAATGGGACCCTACTGATGACTCTTCAGCTACATGGGAGGATGCATCTAGATTACATGATTTATATCCCTATTTGTTTATAGGCTTCCAGGAGTAAGCCTAAGTCTAGGGGGGGTGGATGTAGTGCCTGCCCCTAATCTACATTTTCGAGTTACATTTCTGATATCATTGCCAAACTCTCTTAGGCCAATTTATGTTTGATGATTAGTATTATTATTTTAGAGATTATCAGATGATGTTTACACTCAGTTTATTATATGATGAGATTACTTGGTACTCTATATTTCATGCATGTATGATGATTATTCAATGGTTTCAGTTATCGATGATGATTAGTTAGATGGTTTATTATTTCATGTGCTTCTTATAGATACTTACCCCATACTGCATGTGTATGGTGTGCGTGTTGTTTTATTTATGTATGGTGTTTCTGATATGGTTAAGGAAGGGAGTCGTAGTCACCTGCTAGTCGGGATCTACACGATGCACCACTTCCTACCATTGTCTGTTTAGCTTAGAATATTGTATTTGTACATGCATGAATTTTATGCAGGTTGCAAGTACTGGGTATCGACTTCCCTGAATTGTCAGGATGAGCGTACCCTATCGCACTATCTCAATGGTAAGTGAGGGGAGATAAACTCTTAAGTCCAATTCCTAAACCCTTTAGCCAATTGTCCTAATTGATAATTAGGACAAGTATCTGAGTTAAGTACCCTCTGAATGCATCAAATGATGTAATTTCGGGATTATAACCATTTTTGTTTTGATTTAGTATATGCTTTTCTATGTAGGGTTTTCGTATGTTGTTATATGAGTCCTTGATGTGTTTTCTATTAATTAATTCTAATTAAAAAGATTAATTAATGATTTAATTTAATAGAGAATTATTATGATATCTTTATATTTAATTAATTGAGAAATTAATTAAATAAAAGAATTAAATTTGGAGATTAAAGTTCAAAGATAAATTTAGAACAGGATAATATTTATTTAAATTAATAATAATATATTTGGAGTTCATTTTTAAATAAATGCTAAATATTATTGTTATTTAAATTAATTAAATATGTTATCAATTAAGTTCTAAAATAAATTAAAAGTTGAAAGATATTAAATTATTAAGAATTCTAGATCGCATGATCTAAGCATGAGTTTAAATATGAGAATTAAATTAAAAGATTAAATTATAGAAACTAATAATATTATTTTAATTTCTTAAAAGTGCACATAAGATTAAAGTAATAAATTAATTTAAAATAGAAGTCAAGTGGAATATTAAATAAGTTATTTAATAATTCAACTTAATGTGCATGAAAGTTGAATACAAAATAAAAGAAAAGATAATAAAGGTTAATTTGGAGTTAACTGAGTTGTGCAAAGAGTCTTCTCGGGTAAACGCACAATTAGAGCCCCGATTTGAGGAGAAATTGCTTATCACAACTTTGGGGGTTCATTTTTGGGATAGACGAATTTGGACGGGAATTTTTGGGGAGACAATTTTTGGAAGCGAATTTCAGAAGGTTGATACCAAGAAAGTTTCTAGAAGAAGGTTATTGAGAAGAGCGAATTCTCATACAGTTCTTGGAGATTGCATAATAGCATTAGGATCAGGTAGGGTCTTGTGTTTTTGATTATCCATTAAATACGCAATTATCCTTTCCTGTCTTCTTCGTGTCTAGGGTTTGTAGATCCAAATTCTCTATGATGAAAGTTTTAACTTTTCAATATTGTGAATTTATTAATTGCTCTTCAATAATTTCTATATCTATGGAGACTGGAAGAGTTATTAGAACCCTTGTTTTTTTTAGATTAAGAAATTAAGATTTAAATTTGGTAAGGGTTTTGATTTTGAAATTGAAAGTTCTAGATAATATATATATATATATATATATATATTTCCTTTGGAAGAAATTGTTTAAATGAAATTAAACAGAACTAATTTTAAAATAAAACTTAATTTATTTTATATATATTAAAATAGAGTTAAAAAATAATAATTAAAAAAAAATATTTATAATGTTTTTGGAGTGGGGCGGGGCCACCACTTCCCACGCCCCACACACCCACGCTACCAGCAGGTGAAACTGCTGTCTACGGCAGCAGTAACACCTGCGGCGACAAGAGATGGCAGGCTGGCGGGCCTTTAAGCACGCTGTTTTTAAAATAAAAAAATAAATTTCGACCTACTTTTTATAAATCGATTTTTTTTTTTAAATGTTTTAAATAAAAATTGTTTTACTTAATATTATTATATTTTAATTTAAAATTTATTAAATTTTAAATTATATTGGAATTATTATTATTATTTATTAATAATTTTATAAATAAATAAATTATTAAAAAATATAATATGATTTTTTTTATGTATTACTAATTAATTTTATTTAAAGTTTGACTTAAATAAAGATTAATTAAATCAAAAATTTGTTTAAGCAAGTTTAATATTATAATATTGTTTTTAATGAAAGTATAGATTATTATAATCAAAGATCAACAAGTATTCTTATTAATTTAAATATTACCCTTAGATTGTTTTAGGACTTTGACTTAAGATTAATTAGGGGTAATTAGGTGTTTCATTTGGATATAGAATCGGGATAATTGGTAAAGGTGAACTATGGGTTCTATCTGTTTAAAACATACGTTCAACTGGAAATGCAAACCTCACATTAACTCAATAGTATATTATCAATCAAATTGAACTATAAGACTTTTTACTTGAAAATAAACACTGAAAAACTGAAACCTTATTGTTTAACTCAACTGTATGTTTTCAAATCAAAACCAATTGTGTGACTATGATGTTTTCTATATATTGTCTATGCTTTGAGTGTTATGGGGTTGGTTTAGCGTTGACCAGTTTAGGTTGTTACTAGAGGCTCGGGGTTGTGAATGTGATGTCATGATGATTTGGTTTCGATCTTTCTTAACCTGACCATGGTAATGTGATGAAGTGCTCTATGACATGATTGTATTTACTGTTTGTTATTGCTTTCCAGTTTCCTTGTGTGAAGCTGAGATGTACGTATTTGAGATACTTGACTTAACCATTTTCAAGTCTCGATCAGTTATATTTGATGACCATTTTGGAGTCTTCGATCAGTATTTTAATTTACTATTGGGATACTTTCCGGTTGCTTATTGGAGAACCATTGGATTTTGCGATCTATCATTGATACCTTCAGTTGCTGATAGAGAATTGTCATGATCATATGATTGTTATTTGATGCTTATCTGTTGCTCATGAAGAACTGATGTAATTTTGTGGCTTATCTTTTATGATGTTTTTCAGTAGCTTGTATAGGACTGAGGTGGTTTTATTATGATTCTTTGATTTATGTTTTCATGAGCCTAGGGTAGGTTATCTATGTGTAGAGTCGGGAAGTGGCTTGCAATGGGGGTCGGAGCCCTAAGAGGCTGCCTTGAGAAACCCATTGTAAGTCATTTTTAATAAGTGAAAACATTTACACTAAATGAAAGATAATGAACCTAACAAGATAATTGTATGTTCTCTCCCATGCCTTGAGTGCTAGTACAGGCTAGGATGGGGTAGAAAGGATTCTTGGTTACGACCTTGCATTCCATAGTAGGCCTCGTCAGTATGAGAGGATACTAGTGGCCACAGGATCAGTAAGGACCCGAGATTCCTAAGGGATTGCTCGGGTAACTTCTACATGACTTTTGCAATGACACTTTCCCACTTGCATATTAGGTTTCCTACGTGTCTTGTGGTACCTCTGGGATTTAGATGTCGATCTTTTTACAAACCCTTGAGTTAGCATACTTATAGGATTTCCTAGACTTAGAGAGTATTTATGATTATAGGTTTTGTTATCCTATTTGGGACTTGAGACTATCTCCTCAGCACGGTGGGAGTGGACCATTTAGGTTCCACGCGGTCGGGTGGTAGTGCTTTTAATCTTACCATTTTGATCCGTTTCGTGGTCATCGTGGCTGGAGTTTTCGTGATTGGCATTTACCTTCACTATGTTCTTGGATTATTATGATGGATGGTTAGATTTTATGATAGATGTTTTATCATTAAGGATGTATGAATGTATCATGTATGGTAAATAGTTTCATATATTTTTACTGTACTTTGTATCATGGATTTGAGGATGTTGTATCTTTATCTTTACATATGTATATTCTTTTAAGCCTTTCATACCCTGTGACTTGTACAGTGGATGATTGAGCATTCCGAATTAATTTGCCAAGAGGCATTCAGAATAAATGTATATTATGGACATGGGACCTTCTAATTATTCTTTCATATGTATGTGATAGTTGTTAGACTTAGATTTAATTAAATTTAAACATGACTCAACGTCTTGGGATCTTTAAGAAATGTAACTTGCAATGTATGTTTGTCGATGATTACATGTTATTGCTTCCGCTACTATGTGTTTGATGTGTATGTTATACATTCTTACTTTTTTTTTTTTTTAAATGTTTAGCAAACTTAGTGAAACTTTAGGTTAATTCTTTTGGATCCCTTGGCGGGGCGTTACAGAATGAAGATCACATACATGTAAAAGTCAGTATGGCTTAAAAATTAAAATTACTCTATTATAAAAATTAACTTTAAATCACATATGTCATAACAAAAAAATGTATACACGTACCAACACCGAAGGAGTCCATGCCTCTGCATTCCCCTCCTCTCTCGCATCAGGTTCTATAGCCTCTGCATGTGCGTCTGGTGTATCCTCATCTAATACAAAATGATACTCAGGAAGATCACCTATGGGACCCAGGAAAATATTCTTGCATGTAATGCAAGTGTGAGGCACACAAATGTGTGATGAGCTACCCGATGATGAACTGGCACCAACATCATCAACACGAGGAGGCAGGACTGACCTAGCCTTAGATATCATTAGGCTACTCAGCCTATGAATGGCTCTGATGGTTTGAGAGCTAGCCTCTGCCATAATATCTAGATGATGCACTCGAGGAGGGGGGGAGATATCAAGGGGGGGGGACAAAAGTGCTAAGTTACTTTTGCTGGGAAGAGGGTCTATCCTGAGGAGCTCCTAGTCCTAAGCCCATGTTGGGCTTCATGCTCCAATAGTTCACTTTAAGTTTCAACACAAATTCTATATATAATTTTCTAATGAAATAAAATGGTATGTCTAAATTGCCATGTGGAGGGATATTAAAGACCATCCACCAATGGTCCCAAAAATTTGCACGTATGGCATCATTTGTGCACCATTTAATTGATAGTTTGGTTTTTTTTGGGTCAACTGGTATACCCATTTTTGGGTTAGCAAAAAGGCTTGCCAAATCATCTTTGGTTATGTTGAGGGCCGTGACCTCATCATAATCCAAACCATCATCAAACATCTGGTGCATTTCATCACGCCAACGAAGAGGGACATTTTGTTGGTTTGTAAGGGTTTCAGTGTTATCCACTATGGTGTTTAACATGGATAACATAGGAGCCAGTGCAGGTACATTATTGTATGTTCTATGCAAACCTCTCAACTCAGTGAGATTTTCATTTATCAAATCCTCGATTCGAGGAGGGTTTCGAGGAGGTAGAGGATCATTTGGTGGATGGTTTTGTGGGGATACTGGATCGTTTGGTGGTGGGTTACGAGAAATATTATTCCCTACCTCAGTGTCATCATTTTGATTAGCCATTCCTATTGAATTGCAAAACGTAATATATATTTTTAAAAAAAAAATTAATTTTAACCATTTTTGTCAAAAAAAACCCTAGATTCAACTAAAACAAACAAAATCATGTTAAAGTTTATTAAATTTAGGTTAAAAATGAGTCGAGGGGGGGAAACATACCTGATATCTGATATCTGATTTCGTATCTGATATTCGATCCGTGATGGCAATACTAGCCCCAAATTTGCATAAAATGAGGGCCCACGGGTCTGTGATTATCCGATATGACACAAATGAGTACAATATATATAATATAACATATAACATATAATATATATTACATTTTATATATTTTTATATTATATTTTACATTTATTATATTAATTTACTATATATTATAATATAAAATATTATATTATATAATAATAATATTATTATATTATATTATTATAATTTATAATATATTATACTTTTTTATTATATACTATATTATAAGATATTACTTTTTACTATTATATTATATCTTATATATATTATATTACATTACTATATATTATAATATATGAAATATTATATTATATTATTATAATATAATATGTTATTATAATATAATACATTATAATATTATTATTATAGTATAATATTATACAATTATAATATAATAATAATAATATTATTATATTATAGTATAATAATATTATTATTATTATTATTATTATTATTATATAATAGTATGATATATTATTTAATATTATTATTATTATTTAATATGATATATTATTTAATATACTAATAATAATATTATTATTTAATATAATAATAATATTATTAAATAATATATCATACTATTATGATTTTAATTATTAGTCGGATATTTGATTTAAAATCGGATATCCGATAAGGCTCAGCTTAACCTTCCAAGTTTGGTTCCTGGATAGGTAAAAAAAAGTCAGAGCAAATTTTGGAGCGCTTTTAGGTGTCTTCAAACTCTTTTTTTTTCACATTGCCACTTTTTGGCACACCATGATCCTGCACATACCCACATGTGAAAAATTTTTTGGACTCAACTCAGACACAATTTTTTGCAAAATTTATTGGTATGTATCCTTAAATTCAAATAAGTAAATTTTTTTTTGAAACGGGTAAACATTTTTATATGAAGATAAATCACACATGCACAACATGTTGTTGTAGGATACATATTGAATTTTCTAACCATTTTGATGTTTTTAGGCATATATATGTGTTTTTACATTCTATATTTGTTTTGTAGGATTGTGACATGAATAAGCCACCTAGATCATCAAGGGAATTCATATCCAACATTTTATGTGAAATAGGGTGTGATCAACAATTTTACAAGACATCATGCTTGGATGGTACATGCTTATTTTGTGGTTCTTTGCAACTTTTATCAACTTGTGAACATATGGATAGTACACATGAAATCGGAAATGAAATAGTAGATTATGGAGAAAAAAGATAGTGACACATGCTCTAAAAGATGGGAAAAAAGGTAAAAGATGTGTTTGAGTCAATGAAAAGATTCGAGTGTATGAGTTCATGAAGGTTTTTTGTAAAAAAATTATTTACAAGTATGCAAGGCATACCCATAGAGCTCGATGGATGGATTTGCAATTCAAGTTTTGCAAGGATAAATTTCCACTAGATACCATTGTTTTGGTTGTAAACTTCGTAGAGAACTACAAACTACAACCACAAAATGAGGTGCAAGCAAAGTATTATACTTCTTAACAAGTTTCCATATTTTTTCACATAACATTTATGCATTCACCTACAAGTACAGAGGATGAAAGGAAGATTTTGAGTGAGTACCATTTTTACATTAGTGATGACCAATCACATTCTATAGAGTTTTTACATGGTTGCTTTCAACTATTTTATGGAGATTTGGGTAACAAGGGCACACCATATTGTCAGCACATTATTTGGTTAGACAATTGAGCATCTCAGTTCAAGAATGCATAGATGTTATATTGGTTGAGTAGGATATATGTGGAATTTCACAAAGGCTAGTCATGGAAAGGGAGAGCACGATGGTGCAAGCACATGCATCAAAAGAGCCTTAGCTCATGAATAACTAAAGTACAAAGATGGAGCAATATTGATAGATGAAAAATCCATCATCCAGTGATGTAATGCTACAATGGGTCTAGGTAAGGAAGGCGAGTCTATGGTTCGTAGAATTTTTTTGTTGATAGATAATACTAACATTGCACCATATGAGGATTGTTGCACACTAACAAGATCAAGTGATTTGCACTTTTTTAGAAGCTCTAATGTAGGTTCATGGAGTATCCACACATGAAAAATGGCATGCTATTGTCCATCATGCAGAAGAAAATTGGGATGAGTGTGAGTTGACTAAATGGGTGGACAAATGGGATATATAAGTTTTGTACCCAATTGACACCTATCGTCCCCCACAAGCACTAGAAATCATAGAGATGGATTTTTCCATTAACTTTGATTGCTTATATGATCTAGTGCAACATATATATATATATATATATATTTTTTATTTTTTTGATTTTTTTTTTTGATTTTGCAACCCCATCTCGGGTGATGTTGAAACTTGTAGTGTTGGCCAGTACAAAGTTGACAACTCTCGAATGTCACTCATCCTTTGTCATGGGAATGAACTATTTGTTATGTTAGCTCCAAGTGGTTGGGTAAACCCTAGCCCCAAGCTCTTCCTATCCCATTGAGCACTTGAATGTTCTCAGGCACGTCGAATTGAAATGTCTGTAAGAGTCACTAAATGCCATAAGACAGAGATCTTTGATGGGGCATATCTTGGAGTGTGTGCAAAGTAGGGATGGAATTCTAGGTGGTACAGGATCATGTTGTGGAGACCTATAATAACCTGTCACTTTTTGGAGAAATTATTCCATTTTGATTTTGCGACCCCATCTCAGGTGATGCTAAAACTTTTAGTGTTGGCGAGTACAAAGTTGCCAACTATTGAATCTCCCTCACTGTTTGTCATGGGATTGAACTATCTATTCTATAAGCTCCAGGTGGCCAAGTAAACCCTCACCCCAAGCTTTTCCTATCCTATTGAGTGCTCAAAAATTCTCGAGCATGCCGAACCAAAACATCCCTAAGAGTCAGTAAATGCCATAGGGTAGTGATCTTTGATGGGGCACATCTTGGAGCTTGTGCGAGGTATGGATGAAATTCTAAGTTCTATAGGACTATGTTGTGATCAAACTATCTATTTTGTTAGCTCTGGGTGGCTGAGTAAACTGTAACTCCAATCTCATTCTATCCTGTTAAGCACTCAAACATTCTCATGCACACCAAACCGAAACATCCCTAAGAGTCACTTAATGCCATAGGGTAGTCATCTTTGATGGGGCATATCTTGGAGTTCATGTAAGGTATGGATGTAATTCTAGGTGCTATAGGACCTATTGCAGAGACCTACAATAACCTCTCTCACTTTTTAGAAATCTTATTCTATTTTTATTTTGCAACCACATCTCTAGTGACACTATAACTTGTAATATTGGCTAGTACAAAGTTGCCAACTTCTAAATTTCCCTCACCAATTTTTGTGGGATTGAACTATGTATTTTGTTAGCTCTAGGTGGCTAGGTAAACCCTAGCCCTAAGCTTTTCCTCTCCCATTGAGCACTCGAATGTTCTCGAGCATGATGAACCAAAATGTCCCTAAGAGTCATTGAATGTCATAGGGAAATGATTTGTGATGGGGCATATCTCAGGCTTATGTGAGTTATGGATGCACATCTAGGTGCTATAGGACCATGTTGTGAAGACCTATAATAACCTCTCTCTCTTTTTGGAGATCTTATTCTATTTTGATTTTGCGATGCCATCTCAAGTGATGTTGAAACTTGTAGTGTTGGCTAATACAAAGTTTCCAACTATTGAATCTCCCTCACCATTTGTTGTGGGATCAAACTATCTATTATGTTAGCCTTGGATGGATGGGTAAACCCTAGCCCCAAGCTTGTCCCATCTTTTTGAGAACTTGAACATTCTTGGGCATGTCGAACCGAAATTTCCCTAAGAGTCACTAAATTCCATAGGGCAGCGATTTTTGATGGGATATATCATGGAGCTTATGTGAGGTATGAATGTGATTCTATGTGCTATAAGACCATGTTGTAGAGACCTAAAATAATCTCTCTCACTTTTTGAAGATCTTATTCTATTTTGATTTTACAACCCCATCTCAGGTGATGCTAAAACTTATAGTGTTAGCTAGTACAAAGTTGCCAACTACTAAATCTCCCTCACCATTTTTCATGGGATCAAACTATCTATTCTATTAGCTCCAAATGGTAGGTAGACCCTAGTCCCAAGCTTGTCCCCTCCTATTTAGCACTCAAATATTCTCAGGCATGCCAAACTGAAATGTCCCTAAGAATCACTAAATGCCATAGGGCTACAATCTTTGGAAAGACATATCTCAAAGCTCATATAAGGTATGGATGTAATTCTAGGTGCTATAGTACCATGTTGTGAAGAGCTATAATAACCTCTCTCACTTTTTGGAGATTTTATTCCATTTTGATTTTGTGATGCCATCTCGACTGATGTTGAAACTTGTAGTGTTGGCCAGTATAAAGTTGCCAACTATCAAATCTCCCTCACCATTTGTTGTGGGATCAGACTATCTATTCTATTAGCTCTATGTTGCTAGGTAAATCTTAGCCCCAAGCTTGTCCCATCCTTTTGAGCACTTGATCATTCTTGGGCATGTCAAACTGAAATGTCCCTAAGAGTCACTAAATTCCATAGGCAGTGATCTTTGACGGGGCATATCTTGGAGCTTATGCAAGGTGTAAATGTGATTCTAGGTGCTATAGGACCATGTTGTGGAAACCTACAATAACCTCTCTCACTTTTTGGAGATTTTATTTCATTTTTATTTTGTGACCCCATCTTGGGTGACACTGAAACTTTTGGTGTTGGCCACTAGATATGTCATCTCATCTAATGATGGATATCATGTTAGAAGGTAAAGGGATGATCATACACCTCATCTTGAATATATTTTTTTTTTTATGGTAATAAGGTAATCCTTGTTTGTAAGGTCAAGCAACTTGAGGTCAACTATAAACCCAAGTTGTCTAAGTCCTAACAATTTTACTTTTTTCTGTTGTTTTTGTTAATAAGTTGACTCAATAGGTGTTTTGAGAATAATTACACCTTATATAGGTCCTATGTGTTACCAAAAACCACTTGGTTAAGTTCTAGGAAGAGTTAGTGCAAAATTTGCATTTTGCAATAAAAGTTGCTAACAACTTTTTGGCAATTTTAGCAATTTTTTGGAAAACCTTCAAATTAACCTTGTAACCAATCAAAACAACTAGTAATAAGTTGGAATGGATGTCAAATAATGAAAATACTCTCTATGAATTTAGAGAAGACATAAGGTGTTGGTGATTATTAAATTTTTTATATGTCAAGAAATCACTGTTGATGTTAAACTTGTATATAGAATCATTGAGTTATTGTCAAATATCATTACTTCCTCTTTGGAACATCAAACTTGTGCTTTTTTAGAATAGAAAACCACTTTAGCTATATGTTATCACTGAATCGATTTAGTGGAAGATGATAAAGATCTTCTTTTTTGTCTTAATAGCCATTTCATGGATTTGAAACATAATCACTTCTCATTGTGAAGAGTTGTTCAAAAATCAGCAAATTACATGTTTTTGCAAAGAAAATACAATCATAGGATGTTGGAAGATTTTTTTCACTTATATTATGTTGAATAATCTCTCAGAAGGATTGAATAGATTATAGAATAAAGTTTGTGAGATAGTTATTAGCTATTCCTTGAGGTTTCTAAGATGTTAGTTTGAAGCAAGAAGTTGATTATGATCTATTTCTCAAATTTGCTTATTTTTGCCTTATTTCTTCCCAAGTCTTGAATAGGAAAAGTGATCAAGTACTTTTGTGGAGTTGAGTAGAAGTTTGTTCAATTTTGCAACCATGTTGGAAAGAGTCTTTGAAGACACTTAGGAAGGTGGAAAAGGTAGTTTTCCTTAAAAATGTTCTTCTTGAGAATCCACTAGCTTTTGGTATGAGCACTCTGTATCATTTTGGATGCAATTTACATTAAAATTAAATACAAGAAATGTACTTAAAACATAAATAAGAAAAAAAAGATATATATTATGATAACCAATAATGTCATACATGAACACAAATATAGTATATTATGATAATCAATAATGTCATACATGAACAAACATATAATATATTATGATAACCAATAATGTCATACATGAACAAACACATAATATATTATGATAACCAATAATTTCATACATTAACAAAAATATAATATATTGTGATAACCAATAATGTCATTCATGAACAAACATATCATATATTAATCAATAATTTCATAAATCTAATAATGTCATGCATCAAATATATGTCATACATCAACTATAAAATGTCATATATACATCAAATATATATCGAATATGTCCACTAACATAAAATCCAATATACATGTCTACTAATACCTATACATGTGTGTCTATCAACTATATCTTCTCCTTCCCACGAAGAGAAGGAAACAAATCCCTAGAGGTCTTCGATCATTGTGTGGAGGGAGATAATGGGGATGATGGGGTCTTCCTCACACACTTGTGTGTCCTCTTGTTTAGGCTCTTCTCTAACTTGGGCTGATACAAACAAAGTAAATCAATAATTATTATACATTGAAATCAAATATATGTACACACAAAATTAATTATTTTCTTACCACCATCAAATAGTCACTCTGTACATCCACCTCAAAGGGCTCATGGATGATCAGGTGTAATAAGGTATAATAAAAATTAAATAATTATAATCACTTATAAATAACATTAGAAATTTCAATACTAACTATTATAAACAACAACTAAAACCAAGAATTTTTTTTTATACCTCAGTCAATGGCTTTGAACTACCCATTGCTACAACAACTCTATGATCGATGGACTGGCGAAGATGAGGAGTCTCAGATATCAATAGTTGCATGTCATATAATACAATTTACATGTAACATGAAACATGAAACAAATATAATCAAATGAATTAAATTAACATGAAGCAAATGTACCTCTACAAAGCTCGTATCATGCCTAAGCTCAAAGTCCCTTGTGAATGTCAATGGTCCAGTAGAGAACTAATGCACATACATAAATTGTTTTTTTCAATCCTTCATATGATTACTTAATAAATATATATATTAATTTAAATGATTAAATCGATATATAACTCTCCACTTGTCAACAATATGAAAAATGTGGCTAGGCAATCTATATTATGGCCAACAACACTTTTACCTTGAATTTTGAATAATGTTAATAGAGGTTAATTAATTAGTCATTCACTATACATATGAAATGTGATCAAATTGGTTTATTATAATTATAATTTACCTATGTGTTAATAACAAATATGTCATTTAGAAACTCATCAGTGACTAGCCCATCATCCATACTATCTCCAACATGACTACCAAATGTGGATAAGGATCCACATGATGTACACATGTGACTGCAATGCACAGAAGGCTCCTCCTCAACTAATGAACATGTGTAATGAATGAGGGTCTACTTCAAAGAATTGATAGTCCCTAGAGTGTTGGACTCTACACATTCTTTCACAACTGAAGGAATAATCACATGCTCACCCTATGGCTTTACAACAAGTGCCCTAACTACATTAGGGTCACAACGTGCCCTCAATCTCTCAAATGATGACCCCCCACGTATACCTTGAGATTTTAGTATATCAAAATAATTGGGGATATACCCAAGGATAAATTCACAATACAATTTCTTTAAGAAATACATTGGAACCTCATGATTATTGGAAGGAGGGGCATCAAAAACCATCCACCATCTATCCCAAAAGTTATTTCTAATACCATCATGTATGCACCAATGGATGGGGAACCTTTTAGTTGTATGTTTAATAGTATCTTGTTCTCCAAGATATTTAAACAATGAACAAATGCTACATTTTTCTATTTCATTTTTTTTACATCTTGATATGATAATTTGTTTGCATAATATCTTCTTTGTTCATCCCTCTTAACACATCAAATATCCAACTGACCACTAATGCAAGCTACATGGCTCATAATGGACTCAAGGGAGGATGCCAATTGTGCTATGATTGGATTGGTTTGTCCACAAGCTTTCAAGCTACCAATGAGTGCTTCTAATTCATTTTTCCCTCTTTCTATTTCATTCATTATGTTGTCTTGGGTGCCAAGAGGAGGTCTTCCAATCAGTGCAGGTTACGAAATTTCCTGCTCTTCTTGTGGAGGGTTTTGATTTTCATCTTGTGAAGGGTTTTCATTTGGATCTTGTGGAGGGTTTTCATTCTAATTTTGTTGATCTAGCTAGGGATTTGGTCATTCATTATTCATATTTTCTAATGAAAAACCAATTGCAGTATAAATAAATAAACAATTTTAAAGAAAACTTGAAAAAATCTAAAAAATAATGCAAAAACTTACAAAACAATGCAAAAGCATATAAAATAATGCAAAAATAAGAGTAGAAAACATACTACGTGATCCCAATCTTGATCTTTGACAATAAAGAGGCATTTTGAGGAGGCGGGTGACAAAATTCTTCAACTTTTACAACCCATGTGCGCATTTTTGAGGAGAAAGAATGTGAAAGCAAAAACCAATGAGATGGGTCAGGGGTTTGCGGCCCATATATAAAAATTTATGATTTCATAAAGTGTGTATGCACTATAGTAAATGTGCACTATAGCATGTATGCCCTATAGCATGTACATACTTTGTGAATTTAAAAGAAAACTTTTGTGTGTCATGTTTTTGGCACCACAACTTGGTGCACTTACCTTGTAGCTAATCTAGACTTATAGTCAAAAGCTAAGGAATTTATGATGACCTTTGATGAGGAATTTACAACTTTAGATGAGGTAGGTTTAATGTAAGCACAGGCCAAGCATGATGCAACACTATTTGATATAATGTGCACAAATGTAAGAAATGAATTTAAGGCACTTGATGTAAGCATCAAGGAACTAAGGAAACACTTTGATTAATGTAAGAAGTTGTATGGACAGTGCACGATTCCATACAAATAGCTAACAGACTTTGAGATTTAGATAAAGGGTAAATTGAGTGATCCTAACACACTCACTACAAAATTACAACTCCCTAAGACTTGTACTCAAGACTATGGAATAGAAGTGAAGAAGATCCACAAATTGATCAAAAGTTTGGAATTTGATAAGGAAAAGACATCTGAAAGATTCTCTACACTTAGAGAAATCCTGTCACCCAAGACTAACATTTTGCAAATGCTACTAGAGAAATGTCTTGTAGCTAATAATTCTCATGATAAGTTTGCTTATACTAAATTGAGCATACTTAAAGTGGCATCTTATGCACTATATGCACTAATCAATAGCTTTGATACAATAAAGGAGAATTGGAAGAAGGAAGTGGAATGAGTGAAACTTGTATATGCAAATTGTTTCTCTAAGATATCAAGTTGATCAATAGAAAAGCACAAGTTTTTATATACAATTTTTTATACCTTTTCCATTAATGTCAAAGGGGGATTAATATGAAAGGAAAACTGTATGTAACAAAAGTAGTAATATGTGAATTGTATGAGTGTCTATGTAAGAGGGAGTAAACTTATGTATCAATGTAAGGAGTTATAAGGAATGTAATGATCAATCAAAACATGAATACAAATTTTATGTTTTGAAGGCAATTTTTGTGTAGTTACTTTTATTTGTTTTGTTTTGTATGACATCATTCTAGGACATGGACAATTTTCCCAAATGTTGCCATCAATACCAAAGGGAGAGATTGTTGGAAATA
This sequence comes from Cupressus sempervirens, assembly GCA_028749045.1. NCBI lineage: Eukaryota > Viridiplantae > Streptophyta > Pinopsida > Cupressales > Cupressaceae > Cupressus > Cupressus sempervirens. The sequence goes on along the minus strand of CM053793.1, from coordinate 756,661,826 downwards.
TGGTTAGTAAGATGTTTTGAGTGTTGTTATTTATGGAAACATATATTCAACATTTCATTTATCCATTTTGAGTTAGAAAATTGTCTTAATGTTAGACAATTTGCAGCAACATAGAGACATATATGATGTATACAGATGACATACCTCAAACTACCTTATACATAGTTGAGGATGGCTTTATGATAATGTCATGATGACATGGTTAAGTTCATAAATGTGTATAGATAGTCTAATGTAAGTTATAGTAGAAATACCAATATGAATATTTGACAAAGCAAAGCAGAGAATTGAGTTGCATGACTTAAGGAATTACTTTAGTGAAAAATAATTACTAATTCATGATGATCTAACTTCATGGATATTATTCCATAAGTTATATCAAGTGCATGAACACATGAGGGCCAACTGAGTAGAGAATTATTGATTGGCAAAGTAAAAGTATAGATCTTATCTTGTGTAAAGAATGTAAAGTTGATGAGATAACATATGACATGTGAACTATTCTACAAATAGTGTGAAAGATATATTCCTCTTATGTGATGCAAGATCTAATATATGATTAGAGAAAGTGTAAATTATAGTAGTGAGAAATTATTGTATGTATATCTATTCTTGTGAAGAACAAGCTATTGTATTTAAATGCATGCTATGACAATGGGCTCTTCTTGCATAAATTGTATTTGATCTACCAACTCCTAACAGGTTTGAAACAACTCATAACAAGGTTGAGGCTTCTCACAAGGCCTCGTCCTCTAACACAAACTTGAGACACTATATGTACTTCATAGACTCTTAATAGGGTCAATATCCTTAACAAGATCCTTTTTTTTAGTGAATCATCTCGTGGGTATCATCCCCTCCAGGGTTTTCTCTTAGCTAGGGTTTTCCTAGTTAAGAAATAATAGTGTTATGAGTTCTCTATGTGTATGGTTATATTTAGTATACAACATTGTTGGTTTACTTTCATATGTAAGTTCCAAAGTAATTAACAATATTCAATTATGGGAAAATGTTTGTAGAATACTAATTCACCCCCTCCTCTCAATATTATCTATTTCTAACAATCTAAAGGCTAAGGAATTATGGGAATAATTCAAGGTGCAAGAACAAGACAACCACCAACAAAAAATAATAATAGAGAATCAAGAAAAATGAAGAGAACTAGATCAAATAGAGAAGTCATACCTAAGTGATAAAATAATGAAACAAATTAGAGTAGAAGAAAGAATTTTAGAAGATGAATCAACTACAAAATTCCTAGATAATGCAAGAAAAAATATAGATTCTCTTGGACTAACATGCAATGTGAAATAGTATCCCACATTGTGGTAAACAAAAATAATATGAGGAAGGAAATCTTTACTAGATTTGAGAGAATCTATTGGAAAAGCATAGAATCAGAAAAAAAAAAGTCATGAAATATTAAAAATTGGCAAAAAAGGCTTTCCATAGGACAATGAAGTTGACAACATGGAATATTAGGAACTAAATGGACCTAACAAAAAAAATCTTAATAATGTATAACTTAACCCAATTTGAATCATAGACAACCTTAATTCAGGAAACAAATTAAGTAAAAATGAAGGAGAAAACTTAAACAAAAAACTTGAGTTATGGAAATATGATATGGTAGAATTTAACATTTTTCGGGTGGTATAGGGATCATAGGGTATCCCAAGAAAATAGAATACCATAGAATAATAGAAGACAATAACTAGATGGGAGGTAAGTTAAAGAGTTTCAAAGATGATCTACATTTCAAGATAATCAATGTATATGGATCAACATCGACAACCAATAAAAAACATTATGGAATAGTATAATCACTTTTAAAAATAGTCATAGTAAGGAGATTTTTTTCATTGGAGGAGAGTTCAATGTGATACTATCCTTAGATGAAAAAATTAGCTTAATGTACAAAAAATGTCTCAAGATATGTTGGATTTTAGAGATTGGTTCTCTATGCACATTATTATAGATTATCCCCCGATAAGTGGACAATTTACTTGGTATAAAAAAAGAAACAAAATTTGTCAAATAGAAAAAAGATAGGATAGATTTATCTTTAAATATAATCTTAGCACATTCAATCGTATAGCTCAAATAGTCATTATTCCTTATGTAGGTTTGTACTTCTATCCAGTTTGATTGGAAATAACAGAGCAATAAAAGCCATCCAAAAATTTGTTTAAATGTCAAAGAATGTGCTTCCAAGATGACATATTTATGAATCATATTAGTCAATGATGTCAAGAATGAAACTTTCAAGGATCTAAGGTGTTCTTCTTTGTATCTAAATTAAAATTATTTAAGTATGACATCTTAAAATGAAACAAAAATTACTTCTATGATATATTTAAGTAAAAACTAGAAATGGAAGAGGAACAAAATAATCTTAATGAAACTATCAAGAAGGATTAGAAAATAGAAAATATACCAAAGAAAAAGAATTATTAGCAAAAGAAGATATTCTTTCCAATGAAGGAATATTCTAGATACAAAATCTTGAAGAAACATGGCTATCAAACGGTGATCAAAATATAATAAAAATCATAATAGAACTGTAAACATTAGGAATGATAACAAAATATTTAAAATTATGTATGAACAAGGAAATATAATAGAGAACCCTAGAAAAATTGAAATTAGCTTTTTAGGGTATTTCAAAAATTCATTAAATAACCATGAAAGCTCCATCCTAAGAGCACAAAATTTTGTGTTGAATGTTATACCAAAAATAATAACCATAGAAGAAAATAAATTTCTAAACAAGGCTTTCTCTAAGAGAGAAATAAGAACAACACCCTTTAACCTAAATCTAGATAAGTCTCCAAGACTTAATGGGTTCTGGCCATTCTTTTTCTTTTTAAAGTTGGGACATCATATGAGAAGACCTATAGAAAGCAATAGAAGGAACTAGTAACTCAAGATCTTTGTTAGAAAATATTAATAATACATTTAGATCTTTGATTCCAAAGAAATATAATGTTAAAAATCTAGGAGACTATCGGCCAATAGCTTTATGCAACACTATATAAAAAAAATTTAACCAAAGCACTAGCAAATAGAATCAAAATATTACTCCCAAAATTAATATCAAAAGAAAAAATTGGATTCATGCCCAATCATATGATCCTAGATGGAATTATCAATATTCAAGTAGTTCTTTGCTCAGGCCAAATTAGCAAAGAAGCATTTATGCTGATGAAACAAGATATTCAAAAAGCATATGAAAAAGTGGATTGGAGATTCCTTTGTAAGATCCTAGAAGCCTTTGGCTTCTCACATCAATGAAAAAATCTAATATATAATTGCATAGCAAGCCCCAAAAATTCTCTATTAATTAATGGTACCCTAGAAGGCTTTTTTAACATTTCAAGAGGCATAAGGAAAGGGAATTTGATTTCTCTATTCTTATTTATAATCATGGAAGAATAATTTGATTGGAGTATTAAAAAGGATATATTGGAGTCTCAAATAAAAGGAGAGTTGGCCACAAAAATATATATCCAAAATAAAAAATCAGCAATTTGTAGATGACACTATCCTCCAAGGGAAATGTTCAATGATGAAAGCTCAAAATTTCAAACATATCATCTCAAGATACATGGAAGCATTTTGGCAAGGATTAAATATACTAAAATAAGAAATTATTTTCTTGAATACTCCTCCACAACTACAAGATAGAATATGCAAATTAATGATCCAAAAAAAGGGATAGTACCATACAAAATATCTAGGAATTCAACTAGAAATGAATATGAAAGAAAGAAAGTCTTGGAATCTAGTTTTAGAAAAGTTGGAAAAAAGATGGAGACATGGAAAGGAAAGTGGCTAACTTAAGGAGGAAAAGTAATCTAACTAAAAGAACTTTTATTAGTAATTATAACCTATCAAATGTCTTATCCTCATCTCTAAAGAGGATTCAAAAGGAAACTAGATAAAACTATTAGAAATTTTTTTTGGAATGGAATAGATGGGAAAATAAAGTAAGATATTATAGAATGTGGTAATATTTGTAGACCTAAAGGAGCCAAAGGCCTAGGTATCAAGAATATAAGTCAACAAAATGAAACACTGGGGGAAAATTAGTATGAATGATGTATTATATAAAAGACAACAAATAGGATAAGTATCATAAATATCTCAACCCAAATTACCTACTTTCCATCTTTCATATTAAAATTCCTACTAATGGATCTCAAACATGGAACTTTATGTTTCAATGTAGACCCCCCATTAGCAACAATTTGACTTGGGATATAGGAGTAGGATGCAATGCTCTATCTTGGGAAGACTTTCGGAATGGTCTTCCTCCTCTAGATAGCTACATTCTTCCCCAAAAAATTAAGAACACCTTGACTATGATTTGCAAAAACTTAGTACATAATTATCAAACCTTCTTAACAAATAAAAAAATATGACCTACAAATGGAAGTTAGTAGAAAATATGAAATTAATAGAGGAAAAAAATATATCTTGAATATTTTATTAATCAAAGAACAATAAAATAAAAAAATAGCCCAGACAAATTAATATGATGAGCATCTAAGGATGGGAAATACAAAGTAATAAATGAATATGATTTAATCACAAAATTCCAAAAATGTGATGAAATAGAAATTCATTTATTTTTGTGTTGGGACCCAACGTGTTTACTAAAAGTAGGTATCTTTTTATGGGGAGCTATTCAAAAAAGAATCCTAAAAATTGATCAACTCACAAAAATGGGATATGAAGGATCATCTAGTTGCCCTCTTTTTAAAAAATACTCTGATAACCTCATCTGAATGAAGTCAAGAAAGAGAGAAATAGTATTCTGGGCTAGAATCATGGATCTAAAAATTAGGAATATAACAAAAAAAAATGGCCTAGTATTTAGAGCCATTAACTGTGTTGTAGGAATGAAATTTTCAGCCCTCATGGATAGGCAAACACATAATGCATACATAGTCACTATGCTCATAGCCACAATGTTGCATGTTGATGAGGAAAAAACTTCCATTATGGATTTCTATAGAGAAATGTTTAAAAAATCCATTATCAAGGAACTAGAACTAGTTTTTGAAAACATAGATTAAAATAATTGTATTGGCAGAAAGAGTGATATGGAGCCCACAATTTCTCACTTCAAGTATTTCCAATGCTAGAGATTGAAAATCATAAGAATTTTGCAGCAAGAAAGAAGGAGATAAGTAGGCATTGGATGTTCTTGTTGGTGGTCACAGACACCTCCATTTGTGTGGATTGAGAGAGCTTTGAATGGTATTATGAAGAAAAAGACTTCATGGTATGAATTTATCCCTTTGTCACTTTTGGGTTTCCATTTATAGTCATTATCTTTTTGTCTATATTCCCTCTTTTATAGTTTTTTGTATAGCATTATTTTGTCCCTGTTTGGTTACATCCTTCTCCTTTAGGGCCCCATTGGTATTTAGTCTATTTTCTTTTCTTTTCTACTATGGTTTCTCAAAGGACTCTATCCCTTTGACTTTATATTTAGGGATAGTATTAAAATGTAATTTTAACACCATCTTTTACTTCTATGGGCATTCTAAGTTTAGGCTTGTCGGGTTTTGGTTTTTGTATTTTGGTATCCTAAGCCTTCCCTTCCTTTGGCATTGGTCTATTCTTGTCACTTTAATATGGTTTGTCTTTATCAAGGCCTAGCCCATCTCTCTATAGGCCTCATCCTTATAGGTAACATACAAGGAGATAACATGTACATATAGAATATTAATGAAACAAGACTTCTATTTTCAAATCAAAGCATGTTATATAGGCTTATTAACTAAGTATTTAAGTTTAGTTATATATAAATAGATCATTTAGTTTATTTTTTCATAAATACAAACTTCTAATTATTTTTAGTCTCCACTCTATGGTTTTTAAATTATAAAATGTAGATTGAAATAGTTTCAATGTAATTCTTCCATCTTTGAATCTACAAAATTAAAAAGCCCACATTTGGGGTAGTAATTCTTTAGTTTTCTTGGATTTAGAGAGCTGGCTTCAAATAAAATAATTTACTAGTCTCCTTTTTCTCTTTCTCTTGTTGGCTCTTGCTCTCCCCCCCCACCCCCCCTTGCTCCCCCTATCTTGTTCTTGTAACATTTTTCTCTCCTCCTCCTCCCTAGCTTTGATCTTCTTTTGTTACTTGGCTGCCTCCTCTCTATCATTTTCTATTTCTTATTCCTTCTATCTCTCCCTTATCCCTCCCTTCTCTCTTAGATTTTTTTCCCTTATGGGATTATTTCTTTCATGTGTTTTTTCTTATTTTCCTTGAATTTTATGGTCTTTTCATTTAGTTCTTCTTTTCACTTTAGTTTTCTTTTCCCTTCCCTCATTTTTCTAGGTTTTGTGCTTTCATTAATGTGCTTTTTGATATTTTTTGTCTGCACTTCATTTTTTGTCTCATTTTTCTACCTTTTCTTTGTCTTCATTTTTAGTCTAGCCTTTCTTGGGTTCTTCTCATTTTGTAGCTTCTGCCTTGTCTTTGTTCCTCTCTTTTATATATTTTTTGCCTAGTTTTGGTCTTCAGGTAAGCTCACTTGCCTCAAGCATTTGTTTCTTCTTGAGCATGAAACTTTTTTATGGCTTGGTTTCTTTTAAGTTTAGTTTTGTGTTTTCTAGCTAGTATTTTCTATAGTGTGCATCCTCATTCATGTTCTTTGGCACTAGTTTTATTTGTCTTTCTTTATTTATTTTTAGGTATTATATATTCAATTAATCACATGTGGCAAAGAGACAACATAATATGATTAAAAAAATGATTTGAAAGATCTTGATTGATCCAAATATGAATTCAATGTATGAAGATGTTAGGATCAATAAGGGATAATAACACAATAGAATCTCACAATCCATTCGATATAAATAAAAAATTCCATGCAAAAGGTAATCAAAGAGAAAAATTAGATCACTATAGACAAATAATAACATATATGACAATTATCAAACCACCTCCAAGATAGAATTGTATAACTAAAACTAGGACAATAAAAGATTGTAAAAGAAAACAAAACATTCAATTTGACATAAATTAGCATAACTATTTTAATTGACCCATGTTTTGAAAGTCTAATTGGATTTACCTTTTATAACACTTAAAATATTATGAATTATTTCTTAAACACAAACTCAAGACTAAAACAAGATAGTATTGGCATCCCTTCCCTTTGGGCCTTGCTAATCTAATTTGTATTAAAAATGAATCATATTTGGATATTCTCCATTTTCCTATATATACATATTAAATGCTTAAGCACATAAATTGGAGGTCTACATCATGTTAAAGTACTTCTATTTCACCACTAAATGCAAATTAAATATAGAAAGATGATAATAATTTGAATGAACTAGTAGTAGAGGAGAAATATCATTAGCCTATATCAAAGACACATAGAGATACCATAAATTGTCTTCTAAAACTATTTTTTTGTAGTGTGGAGACCTTTCTCAGTATTCTCCTTTGTGTTAGCATCTACCTCTCTTCAAGAAAAATAACTTGATTTATGGTCAGTAGAGGAGAAATATTCAGTTATTCAATTATTGTCCAACATTAATTAGTGCAGGAATAGTCTCCACATGATGTGCATCCTTTCTTTTTGCTTTTAATTCTCCATAAGATGAGTAGTTTTCTTACCTTCTTTATATTATTTTTCCTACTTGGTATTTTTTAACATGAGAGAATCAAAGGATAAAATATCCATCTACAATATGAAGTATTTTTGTTTATGTCATCTCAATAAAAAAATCCCTCTAAAAAATCTACTAAAGATAAATGTTTATTGAATTTGTAAAATACCATTCACCATATAGGAGCATTGACAACCAAACATTAAAAAACACCCATATGTAGAGTTTTCTAGAACATAATCAATGATTTGGATGCTTCTCTTTTTTCCTCTTAATCTAATTGGCTAACTTTCCTTCATTAGGATCAATGTTCCATGCCAAAATGTGTAATCACCTTAGTAACAAACTCTTTAATAATTAAATATTGTCTACATGTCATTTAAAAATGTGTTACCTCATATTTTATGTCATTCCAAAACATTCTTGTTCAAATAATGTCACTTAGCACATATGGTTCATGATGCTCAATCATAACTATTTTTGTGTTGATACTCAACTTTAACTAGCTCTGTCTCTTCTCTATGACTTGGCATGTACTCATTGTTCTTTGCTTAGCATTCACTATACATTGGACAAGTTAGCTTCCATAGAGATACTTGATGACCATAGACTTTCTCAGCTCCCATAGACCTTGACATGTACATGATTATTTACAAGTCTAACAAATACATAACTTGTCCTATATAGAGTGACTCAGTCACTTCTATATGATTAAGTGTTTGAAACTAATAGACAAAAAAGCTAAAGAGATCAACAATCTTCTCCTTTGAAATTAGTGGCAAAAATAATTTGTTATTATTACATCGTTGTATTACAATACAAAAATGATAATACTCCCCCAAAGTCTATCAGTCTATCCATATAGGACTACAAAAATTTTACAAAATACTCATATATATATATATATATATATATATATATATATATATATATTACATGACTCAAATTTCCCTATGTAACTTTTTCATTCCTTTGATTTTTCTTCTACTACACATATGTTCTCTGAAATATGTCCTTTATATAATTTTCCCAAAATTTCTTCTTTCTAATCTTCTTCTTTCCCCCTTCTTTTTGGTACAAGAGAACCTTAATACACTTATATCATTTCTTGAAGGTCCTAGGAACCATTAAGTCATGTTAGGAATAAAGGTTATTCATTTGACACACATTGTCAAACCTAGTTCCAAAATTGGCATATTATAAGCCTTTGGTCAACTATTGGTTAAAGATGTTCAATAACCTTAGATTTTAGGATAATTCAAATTTTCATTTTTTCATCCATTTTAGATAATTTGGTTAAGTGTTGACCATGATTTGGTCAATAATTGTAAAAGTTTTTAATTATTGCAAAGGTGCTAAAAACTTCTCAAGCAACTTTTATTAAGAAGTTGCAAACTTTGTAATCTCACTTCGCAATGGCCAAATTTGGTTTGAAAGGTTATTATGACTATTTATGATGCCTAGATATCCCTTTCAAGTGGGTGGTAGGATTATCATGATGTAACTTTTTCTTTGAGTTGATAAAATACAACATTTTTCCTATAATTTTGATGTTGTAACTGGTTGTACGAATGTATATGGATAAGTCTAGTTGATTGGGTGATATATTTGGATTCCTTGATGAACCATATGTTGGAAATATAAGAGAAGTAACTAAGAGGGGAGGGGTGAATCAGTTACCACTAAACTAAATCCTAGATCCCTTAGATGTCAATACAAAATAACTCTATGAAAATTGAACTTTGTTGATGCTTGACAAACACACAAAAAAATGTCGTCACATGGTAAACACTAAAATATCTTGATAAATGATTAAAAATAAAATCTTAATATGTTAATTATGATTAATATTATTTTAACTTAGTTGCAAACACATAAGAGAAATATTATGAGCACATTTGACACCAAGATTTAATGTGGAAGCCTAATTAAGGAAAAACCACCAATTGCAACTAGTTATTGATTTTCACTCTTTTGAAGTGGGACCTGTTAGGAGCCAACCCTATTAAAGGTTACAAAACACACTATTAGGTGTGACCCTATTAAAGGATTTAATCTTCCTATTATGAGTGGCCTTGTTAAAGGTCTTTTAACAATTTAATAGAAGTGCCACCTTGTTAAAGGATTTACAAATAATTGTTAAGACAACTCTATTAAGAGATTTAGATAATTGCTACAATGGTAAGACAATAACAATGAGATTTTTTGATTTTTGATGTAACTAAATTGCTAATTACATATCTTAATTCTAGCTTTTATACTTTATCCTTCTTGATTGAATGTATGTTTTCAACTCCACAAGGATATTTTGCTTATCCTTCTAATTCACTTTCTCTTAGCATCATTAAATCTTCAATTATCTTTCATGCATTCACACTTTCTAATTCTCAATTTGACCTTATATTTATATCTTTCATTTTTTTAAGTTGGCTAAAATATAACTTAGAATAATCAATATTTATCTCCTCAATCAGCTAGAACCAAAAAATAAATCTATTGAACTCAATATGCCAAAACAAGAAAATTCTTCTTTAGCTGATCCTTCTCAATAGACACTAACTCAAAGTGATTTTCCTATGTTAACAAAGTCAACACAATTAACACTACATATTCACAAAGTTCCTTTAGTAACTGAGTGATCTCAATTAACACTAGTTCCATCTAACGTTTTCTTTATTAACCAAGTGAGCTCAGTTAATACACAAATTTCGCAAACTTTCTTTTAGCACCCAAGTGAACTCGATAGACACTGTCTTTTGAACTAGGCAAACTCTGGAATACCTGGTAGAAATAGAAAACTGTCTCCAATGCCTAAGTGAGCTTGACATACACTAACTGGCAATGATATGAGATTTTGTGTTACATCAAAGATAATACACAATTAATCATTTGCTTCAACAATCTCCCTCTTTGGCATTGATGGAAACACAACATTTCATAATGCAATAAAATTTTAGAGCAAGAATAAATTAAGGAATATATCCTTAGTTAATAAAGTAAGGAATATATCCTTAGTTTCATTCTAATTCTCATCGATGAGAACTACCTCTATCAGTGTGAACTCTTTCTACCTTTAGTTTCTCCCGCTATCAAAAAACTTCTATCTGCAAAAACTTCTTCTAATAGAAAACTCCATCTTTGATATTAGACCAAGTCCATTTACCCTTTTGACATCTCTTTCTATTTCTCTTTACAAAATTTATATGAGATATGATAGAAAACTTCTCCCTCTTTGACATCTCATGCCAAAGATGATATTTAGTGAGTATCTATGTACCTCAAGTACTGATTCATTTGCAATATGCCCTTGTCAATACTGCACCAACTGATTGATCTTCAACATGCTCTAGTTGATGCATCACTAAACTTCATTTAGTGAGCTTTAGATAGGGGAATGACCACTAACTTATGACTTAGATACATAAATGCATCCTTAGGTAATGGCTTGGTGAATATGTCTATAATTTTTTCTTTTGTATTTACATATTCTAATCTTACTTCTTTAACTTGTACCAATTCTCCTAAAAAATGATATTTTATAGCAATGTGTTTTGTTTTGATATGTAACGCTAGATTCTTTGATATATTGATTGCACTGGTTTTGTCACGGTATATAACCACTAGATCCTTGATCTCTATCTTCATACCTACCAATAGTTGTTTGAACCAAACAATATTAGAACAATTAACTACTACTGCTACACATCCTTCCTCTATTGTGGACTAAGAAATGCAATTATGTATCTTGCTTGTCCAAGACACTAGTCTTTTATCAACAAAGAATGCTCCAACACTAATGTTTTTTCTATCATCAATACTTCCTTCCCAATCAACATCTATGAATACTTTAAATCCAAATTTCCTTCTATTTTTTACCATAAACCATATCCTTTAGTACCTTTTAGATATCTCATGATTCTTTTGATTGCCATCATGTGATTTTCTTTGGGATTCGTTAAGAATATTGCCACCATACTTACTGCTAATGCAATATCAGGCCTTGTATGCACTACATACTACAATTTTCCAATCATTGATATGTATGTGGCTTGAAATACCTCTTTGAAATCATCATTTTTGGAAAGCTTATGTCTAGTAGACATAGGGGTTCCAACTAGTCTTGAATCTTCCATTCTAAGCTTTTTAGTATCACCTTGATATATTTAGATTGAGTAATGTAGATATCATCTTTCTTCTATTGGATCTACAATCCAACAAAGAATTTTATCTCTCCAAACATAGAAATCTAAAATTATTTACACATTTCTTCTGAAAATTCCTTGCACAAGTCATCATTTCTTGTGAATTAAATGTCATCTATGAATATTTCTGCCAACATAATTTTCTTGTCTGATCCTTCTTTGATATACAAACTATTATTATCATTTGTTTTTTGAAATCCAATATGTATCAAGTAGTTATGAAGTCTTTCATACCAAGCTCTAAGAGCTTTCTTGAGACCATATAAGGCCTTGTGTAATTTGTAGACCATGTCTCTTTTGCTAGGATCTACAAAGCCTTTAGGTTTCTCTATGTAGACTTCCTCATTAAGAATTCCATTCAAGAATGAAAATTTTACATCCATTTGATAAAATTTAAACCTCTGTGAGATGCATATGCTATTGAAGTTATAACACCTTCTAATCTTGCAACAGGAGAAAAAGTTTCACTATAATCAATACCCTCTTCTTGAGAATAACCTTTACATCTTAACCTTTCTTTGTTTCTGAAAAATTCTCCATCTTTATTTAGCTTATTTCTGAATACCCACTTTGTAACAAATATATTTTTATCCTTGGGTCCAGGAACAAGATTTTAGGTTTTTTTCTTCTCTATCTATTCTATTTCTTCATTCATTTCTTTAATCTAGCTTTCATTATCCAAAGCATCTTTAACATTTCTAGGTTCAAATTCAACAAGTAAACATGTACCTTTCAATTTGTTTCTCGTCATTGTTCCACCTAACTTGTCTACAATGATCTGATCAAGTGCATGATGTCCTCTGACATATCTCACTAAAAAAGGTTCTTTGCATTTGGAGTTGTTTCAATGATTTCTTCGTGAACTTTAGTATTAAGCTTAGGCCCTACTATCTATGGCTCAGGTCCAACAAACTTGGTTTTCTCTAGTAACAACTTGGCATAACTGTGACCCAGGTCCTTCAGATTGTGACTTGGGTTGCATTTATTGCAACTCAGTAGCTATTCGAGATTTTGGGGAATCGGGAGGTGAAGCCTTCTATCTTCTGGATAGATTTGGTAGGGTCTCAAATTCATAGTAAACGAATATTTTGTAATCCTCAAGCTCCTTGTTACTTTCTTTTTCACTCTTTTCTATAAACTCATCAATTCTCACATGCGCACTTTTATGATTTTATGAGTAGAGGAATTCAAACATTTTTATGCTTTACTTCTATAGGAGTATCCTATGAATATGCCTTCATCACCTTTGACATCAAATTTACTTTTCCTAGATTTTTAACAGACATAACATTTGTTGCATTTGAGTATTCTTTTAGCTAAAGTCTGTTTAAGGTATGCATTGTAGTGTTGATTGCTTCCTTCTGATATTTGATTGCAAAATTATTTTCTATCATTAATGTTCTTGCATAATCCATGATGGATCTATTCCTTCTTTCAGCTATATCATTATGCTGGGGTGTACTAGGGGCTAATACTTATCTTTTAATTCATTTTTCAATGCAAAATTCATTGAATTCCTTAGAAATAAATTTGTCACATTTTTCTAATCTCAAACACTTCAGCTTCTTTCCAATTTCTTTTTCTACTCTTGCTAGATACCACTTGAATTTTTGAAAAGCTTGAGATTTTTCATTTAGATACATTATAGTCATCATTCTAAAATAGTAACAAATAAAAAGAATGAAAACTTATCTCCATTGTAACTATCTATTCCAATAGGTCCACATAAGTCTGTATAAACAAGTTCTAAGACTTCTTCAAAATGATATTTCTTGCTCTTGAAACTAATCTTTCCCATCTTACCAAATTGATAGTTTTTACATAGACCCATATCAGGTTTCCTCGAGCTAGGAATACCTCTTACTCTTCTATTATTGTTTATCTTAACTAGGTTATGAAAGTTTACATGACACAATCTTTTGTGCCATAACTAGCTTTCTTCTACTTGAGCAATAAAACATGTGTAGACACCTACAATTCTTTTAGAAAATAAAATATTTTTATTTTCTAAAAAGAGTCCTTGATGACATCATCATTTATTAATTAATAATTTATTTAATTAATTTATTTATTTTATGCCATTAAATCCCTTTATCTTAATTAAAAATATTTAATTAAGGAATCCCTCTAAAAAGTGTTTAAATCTTATTTAAACATTATTTCCTTATTTATTAATTATTTAATTAATAAATTGACCAAAAATCCCAAAATAAATAATTTATTTATTTTTTGCCCAAAACTTAGCCAATTTTCTTAAGACCTCTAACCTCTTCCAAAATCTTCTAATCCTTCTTTAATTTTGATTAAAGGCTAATCCCATCATTTCCTACCCCTAATCCCAACTCAAAATATTTAGTTAAGATTAAATATTAATCCTCATATTTATTAAAAATATTTTAATAAATATCTCCTCAACCCAAACCCTTGAAATAAATAAAACTTTATTTATTTCCTAAAAACCTTATTTATCCTCATCCTAAGAAGTTCTAAACTCTTCTAAAAAGTCTTCATCCTCATCCAAAGCCTAGACTCTTCTAGAAGATGTCAATCCTTATCTTTAATCCTAATCCTAATCCCCTCCTAACCTTGTCACATTTCCTAAACATGGGTTAAGACTTGCTAACCCAAGCCAAAGTTAACAAATATCTCCTCCTTCACCCACCCTCATTAAATGCCATCCACTTGCCCATCTCTAACATCCCTAATCTAATCCTAAGCCATCTCTAATCCTACCCTTAATCATTTGCACAATCCTAAACAAGCTTAAGACTTTCCTAAGCCAAGCCAAAGTCTATCCCCTTAAAATATCCCAACAATAAAAATTTATGAAGCCCACATAGCCATAAATGACTCTTACAAGTCCATTCATTGCTCTTACAAGCCATTATGAGGGTCTTTATGAGCTTTGAGCCTCTTTTGTTGACCCCTCAACCCCTCTTGCTCTAACCAATGACCCTGTGATATGTGTCACTCCCTGATTGGCTGTAAGGAAGCACAATCCATGTGCTCTCCTCTCATTCAATCTAAACCTTCTATAAGCTTTCTCCCATCCTTGCATCCTAGCCCTTGGTCCCTCAAGCCCTTTGCCTATTTAAAGAATCCTCTCCCAAGCCATTTTAACACAATCTAGAAAGTAAAGCCATAATGCCATTTTGAGAAGCCATTTTTACATCAAATCCATTCACTAAAATCTATCAAAAGTCCTCCATTGAAACCCATTTGAGCATTTGAGCATACATACATAATCAAGTCATCTTAGCTATTAGACACACCTCTAGATCAAGTGATCATCCTCATTGAGAGAGCCTATCCGTGGCTCATATTCTCATTTGAGGACTTCAGTTTGTCTCTCATGAAGTTATGTTAAATTAGTATGCAAATGCTTTTTGATTGTTTTAATTTAGTGTTTCTAACATACTAAAGTAGCATATACATTTTGGCAAATCCGATAGGAGCCTGCATGGGTCATTTTCATTAGCTTTTTTAGTCAAGTTTTGTATGTCATTTGCTAATTTTGGCTAATTTTTCTTATTTTTGTGATTGGTAGGATTGTATAAATTGGTTTTGTAGGTCCACATGAGCATGAAGAAGACAAAGGAACTCATTGTCTATCTCATAGTGTTTGCAAATTTTTCAAGCTTATAGGTGGACGGAGCACTTGGAATTCTTCTTCCTCTTCTTGTCTATATTCTTATTCTATATCATCTACTTCTTCTTCTTCTTCTTGAGGGATCTTGGCCTTTTTTTTAAGGAAGCAAAATCATACACACTTTTTTTTAAGTGCTTAAAATGAACCCCCAAATCATACTTAAATCCATTAAAAACTAAAAATTTGCAAAAAAAAAAAAAAAAACTTTTAACAAGTGAAACTAAACCAATCCAATCATTTGCATCCTTGCAACATCAAAGTTTTAATGCATTCATGCAAAGTTAGGAACACTTCATTTTTGAAAATTTAAAAAGAACTTCAAATTTTCATTTCAAAAGGTTCAAAATCAACACTAAGTGCACACTAAAATCTAAATCTAACTCAAAGCATCAATCAAGGATAAAATGAACCTCATTTGCAAATATTTTAAAGTTCTTTTAAAAATCTCATGAAAACTAAGAGTCCTAAATGGTTGCCAAAATTTTCCTAAAAGCTTTGTTATTTGTTCCAAACAAATGTTTGGTTGCAAAATCTTGAATGTTCCTAGGTTTTTCATGTATCAAAATAATCTAGGAATATAATTTTTTAAAGCTTAAAACATGCAAACTAGAACAAAAAATCTTGAATGAAAACCAAAGTCCAAAGAGTCATTTTCACTTTTGAGTCCAAAACAATCTTGAATGATCTAAGGTTAAAACAAAGCACTTCAAAGTTCTTAAAACAACACTCAAAATCTCAATCTTGAATGCTCAAAGGAAAAAACTTGAATGTTTAATCACTTGTCTTTGAATGCATGTTGCTAAAATCACTCTTGAGTGCCATAAATTAAAATCAAGTTTGTTTTTTTTTATTAATGCATGATTAAAACAACAAATCAAATCTTGAATGCCATAGATCAAATAATCATCTTTTGGGCTATAAAACAAATCCACATTTTAGAAACATTCTAAGTTATAAAAACAAATAAAGACACTTTGAGTGAATTTGTTTTTAGACTCACCCTCTTTAATCACCCATCATTCTAACCATTGGTTGCAATATCAATGCCATATATGGGGATGGTTCTACCTAAGAAGGTGTTAAGTGCTCCACAAAAATCAAATTCCACTCACTTGAGTTTTTATTGGTTTTTCTAAGATTAGAAAATTTCTTGAATGCACATTAGTCTTGCTAACACTTCATTTGGGCATAAAAATTGAACAAATCTTGATGTGGAGGGCCTCCGAGCATGCACTTGAAATCGATCTTTACACACATCTTTGTTTTGGGCTTAAAACAAACTCACACTCAATCTTGAATGCCTTAAAGAAAATCAATCAATACTTGACATGGAGGGCCTTTGGGTGCACGAGTTTACTTTTTGTTGACCCTAAATCTTCTTGGTGTATTCATTCTTCGTTCACTTCTTTTTTGTTGGTGCATTTCAAAATGGAATTGAACCTTTGCATCTTAAATCATGTGTGTTTTCAAAAGGTCTAGATTAGAAAACTTAAAGCGTCAGTTGGAAAAGAACTATGTCTTTTAGCCCAAGATCATCCAAGTCTTCTCTCCCCTTGTCATCTTTAGAGGCCATCTTGGGTGCATAAGATTAGGATCTAAAATCTTGTCTTATCTTTTAAGAGGCCTGCTTGGGGATTTCATCACCCCATGGGATGACCTCAACTCTAGTGTTTCAGTGGAGTATAAAGATTGGGAGGTGAATCCAAAGACACCTCACTTGGGATCAAAATTATGTCACTCGGGCTAAGCCTCAAGGAAATTTATACCCTTGAGAAGTGAAAGAGGAGAAGTGAGTTATCGCTCCTCTCGGCTATGTGACATTATTTTGGTTTCATCTATGGATTTGGGCCTCACGTACCTTGGGTATATCGAGGAATCCCTAGCTAAACCAATTGTCAGCCTTGTAGACAACCATCTAGGATGTTAATGTGTTTGAAGTGACTGATCAAAACATTTGTAGAAAATACACACTCCTTGGCACATGTATCACATTCTAAGAATCAAAAACTTCTATCTAGTTGTTCCTATCTATTGCTTGATCTTTTACTTGTTGAATGAATGTTTGCCAAACTTGGTCAATCCTTGCTTAGGGCACACTTAGTGTAGTCAATGCCTATTTCAAAAGTTGAACAAGTTGAAGCAAAACAACTACAATCTCTCAAAGCCAAACAAATTTAGGAATTTATGTCAGAACAACCCAAACCCAAATAGAAGTTTCACAAAGCCAAATTCAAGCCCTCTTAGGCATACCAAGAAATTTCAGCCAAGAGAAAGGAAGTAACACCAAGCCCTCGAATTGCCAAACTCCACAAAGAAAAAGACAAAGCAGTCGACGAAACCTGTCAGGATGCCTAGTTAGATCGCACTATCATATTTAGCAAGCATCCAGGAGTTAACCCTGCTTATGTCTTACCAACTAGGCATAATTTATATGATTAGGCCCCCTTGTTTTTCCACATTTTCTTGCATAAGTTTCACTTTATAGTCATCTTTGTAGGAAAGCCTGCCATTCTAGGTTATCCCTTTAAATCATTTTAGCTCATCCATCTCATCTAGGTCTTTTCCTTAGAATCAAACCAATCCCCTCAAACCTAGCTAGCATCTCAAAAAGCCTAATTTTCACATCCAAGCCTTCAAAATTGTTGTCACCTTGTCAAAGGTTTTCAATTCTTACCATCTTGTAGATCCACTAGCCTCACCGAGGTTATCCCTCTGACAGAGCTTTGTCTAAGGTAATCTAGCTTTGTCACTTGTTATCCCTCATCACCTTGAGCCAAAGGTTGGGATCTACAAGTGGTCAATCTCGTGTTTTTCCTAAAGGATCATCAGTCTATCATTAAAGTTGACACAATCACCACCAAGCTTGCACATAGGAAGGCATACCTTTCATGCTTTGGAAACATATCTTTGAAGTTAGAATCCCCAACCCAATCCTCCTTAGGTTTTTTATATAACTTTGCCTCAACCTAGGAAATCATTTGCATAGAAAAGCCTTCCCCCTTTGCATCCATCAACATTGTTGCATCTCATCCCTAGGAACATTTTCATGCCACCTGTCACTTGCTTAGCCAAGAAGAAGAAAGAAAAAATGAAACCCTATCATTTGGATCAAACAGCATCGCTCCCCTTGAGCACTCAACCATCCTTCAGCCTAGAGAACACTATACCATCACCTACTGACATTGAAGCTTTCATGAACCAACCAGGAAATGCAGTATTGGTGAATGCCATTATAGACAAGAACAAAGAAACAATCATGGCTAACTTTCAAAGGGACAATATAGGAGCCTTCAACTTTGGAAGACCTCCTCCCTTATCAGATCCATTTCACCCATTTTTTGGACAACTACCACTCCCAATAGGCTCTTATGATTCAGATTATCCTCAATATGTGCCAAAAGAAGAGCCTCAAGCCAATCCTTATGATCTAATAGACCCAAACATACTAGCCTCCACTCAAGTTGAAATCTCCCTTTCACAAGCCAATCCAGCCACCACCACTTCACCATTGGTCCATACCACTCCATCCCAAACCCCCTTCACCCAAAACACCTCATCATTCACTCCCTTCACTATTGCTTCTACTGCTCTCCAATCTAACCTTCCAAATCTACCCATCTCCCAAATTAGTGCTAGCATCTTTGGCCAACCTCAACAATATACAACTCGGATGCCACCCATGCGGCCAAGTAATCAACCTTTCATCACCCCTAGCTTGTTTACTTTAGCTCATAGCACAATTCCATCATTTCCACTAGGTCCTTGGAGCTCAGTGCCATTAGCCACAAATCCACAAGCTACTGCCCTCACTCTATAAAGCTATCAAACCCCACAAGCTACTACCAATGTTTTGCCAAGCTCTCAAGTGACCCAAGCTCTTGCCACCACTCCACCAAGCTTTCAAATCCAGCCACCAAGCTATCAAACCCCATCAACTCCATTTCTAAGCTTTCAATTCCCACCACCTCCACCACCAACTAATCCATTACCTCCTACTACTAACTATTTTTCTATGCCACTTCTAGGAGGAAATCCACCACCAATAACCACCAATTACTTGGCCTCTTTTACCATGCAGATAGCTTCCCAAATGGGGGCACAACCCACATATATTGGTCAAACTCCTCAAATCCAAAGTCAAGTTCCACAAGCTCCCCGATCCTTTCCCCAAGCTTCACAACCATCTTATACCTTACCTCCACAAAGCAATCCATTTATCCCACAGCCAGCTTATGTTCCTCAATCCCAACCTCAAATCCAATATCAACAGCAAGCCTCACAACACATGCAGCAATATGTGCCACCTCCACCTCAACAAACCATCATCCACCATTCAATTGCCCAAGCCATGTAAAATCCCTACCAGCCCATACCTCAAAGCCATCCATATTTGATTGCCCCATCTAGCACATACCTACCTCAGGGCACTCCTACATTGGGGGCACCCCAGCCATCACCCATTAATTCAGAATGGGAAGCTAGGAAAACAGCTTTGAAGAACATCCAGGAGGGAAATGATCCAAAAACCTTCAAGTTTGAGAATGTGTTTCCTTACCCATTTGACAGAGCTATTACCATGACACCATTTCCCAAACACTTTGAGATACCCAAGTTTGACAAATTTAGAGGAAAAGGAGACCCTGTCACACATATCAAAGAATTTTACATGTACTACCAAGAAGTGGTATATGATGACGTCTTCCTCTTGCATCTATTTCCCAAAAGCTTGGCCGGACCAGCTCTTGAATGGTTTTATAGAATCCCATATGGCACAATTAAAAACTTTGTTGAATTGTTTGAGGTATTTGTAGCCCAATATGACCATCTTGTCGAAACAGAACTATCAGTAATTGATATTGTTCACACTAAGCAAGAAGGTGGAGAAAGACTTCCCAAATATCTGCAAAGATGGCAAACCCTTACCACCCGCATATCTTGCACCTTGCCAGAGCGCTATTTGGTGAAAATGTTTATTGATAATGCCCATCCTAGCTTGGCTCACCACATGACCATGAACTATTTGCAGACCTACAAAGATATCAAAGAGAAAGGAATGATCCTTGAGCAAGGACTCATTAAAGATGGTGTGGTCAAGATTTACAAGGAAGCCAACCAAAATCAAACACATTCAAATGACAAGTCTAGGTATTGGAACAAAAACAAGCACGTTGCAACAAATGGAATTACTAATACGAGACATGTGAATATTGTTGGTCCTTCCCAAAATCAGTCCAACCCACCATATCAATCAAACAATCAACAAGCTATCAACTACGAAAAAAAATTCACCAAAGCTATCAAAGCCAAAATCCAAGACCCAACTTTCAAGGGTCTAACAATCAAGCTAATGCCATCAATGTAGCTATAGGACCAAAGCCTAAGTTCCAACCTACACCTAGAAACTATACACCCCTTGGTGAGCCATTGGATGTCATTTTTGAGAAATTGACTAAGGAAAACCTCATCAAATTTCCTCCTACCTAGCAAATTGACCCAGGCCAATCCAAAGCTCCATAGTACAAAGACAATGAGTACTGCAAATTTCATAGGGTAAAAGGTTACACCACCCTCAGATGCATGAAACTGAAAGATTATGTACAGGACCTCATTGATTGGAAAGAAATCACCATTTGTGCCCAAACCTCTCCTAATGTAGGCTTACAGATCTATCAAAATGCTTTTCCTCCTCACAACAACCCAAATCCTAGAAAAGAACCTACCCAAACCAACAACAATAATGCCAAAAACCGCCAGCCAAACCAACAACATGGGAAGAACAATGACCACACTTCATCCTACATAGACTATGGTAGCCTCATCGGTTGTATATCTGAAAAAGAGCCTTCTATCAATGTTATCAATATCCAAGCCCCAAACAATGAGTGTGTAGTCACCACTAGAAGAGCGCAATTGAACATCGGAGCCCCATCAGTCCCATCAGCACTATCAACCCCAACAGTATCATCAGCTCTATCCAAAAGCCAATACAATATCTTGGAACACCTCGGGAACATGCCAGCCCAAATCTCCATTTTAGACCTTCTTCGCACTAGTCCTGTGTACAAAAACATCCTTGATAGTGCTCTCATAGAATCTCATGTCCCTTCATATATCAATGCTACTAATTTTTGCAATCTCATTGGACACCTATCCTTCTCATGTGCCCTATCATTCAAACCCACCGACATACCCATGGTCGAGCTAGATCACACCCTTTCGCTTCACATAGCCATCATGATATCCAATTTTTCCATAAAAAGAGTAATGATAGATAATGGATCAGCCTTGAACATTTGCAACCTAAAATTCATAAAACAAGCTAAGTATACTGAGGCAGATATCATTAGTGAGGTTATCACCATCAAAGCTTATGACAACTTGGAAAGAACCATAGAAGGAACTATTTTGCTGCCAATCAAGGTTGGGCTAGTCATCCAAGAAACACTTTGCCATGCTATTGATCTAAACCTACCATTTGACATCCTCCTCGATCGCCCATGGATTCATGCCATGAAAGCCGTTCCATCCACTTACCATTAGTGTGTCAAATTTTTGCATCAGGGCACTGAGGTAACCATCCATGCCAATCCAGAACCCTTTGCTTACTGTAATGTGGTTGAAGCTTCATATACAAACCATTGCCTTGGAATTGATATCAGCACAGCCATCACCAGCTCATCCCACACTTTTAATGACCCAAAAATCATCCTCGCCTCCACCCTATCTACCATGAAGATCAATAACAAAGGCTATGGAGAGTATAGTCTGTCAGACGCATTTGTTGTCAGGGCACTCCCACTTGATCCACACGCCCATGGACAATCGACATATCAAAAATCTAAAGAGATTCCACTTCCTCAATACAAATAGTTTTTCCCAACAACCTTTGTATCCTCGAAAATCCCTCTTCATGAGGAGCTTGCTCTAGATATCAACAATTGGTTACATAAGGATGCACCTCCAAGAAATCAAGCACGCCTTGATCACTTTAGCCAGAAGTATCTCCAAAAACATAAGCTCATCAATGACAAATGAAACTATCAAGGTGGTGGTCTAGGACTAGAAGAAAGAGGCATACAGTGCCCCATCGATGCACACAAGTGGGAATCGAAGTCAGGTCTTGGCTTTAGCATGCACACTTTTTCAAACATTCACCGCGACCTTGTCAAAATTGAAGACATTCTTGAGGAACTTGAAATGAGAGCCTATGATGATATCCCAGACCAAATCTTCCTCGAAGACTCTGTTCTCCAAGAACTATCCATCCATTTCATTGACCTACCACTCACTCATCCACAACTCATAGATTGGGACCAACCAAGCATCATACACATTGATGAGTTCACATCAGAGGAAGTGCTTTTGAGATTCATGGGAGCCAAAACTCCTCACAAGAAAATAAAGCCAGATTCTACTTATATCTATAAGCTAGATCCCAAGGGGTATTTTGGAGAAAATCCCAAACCTAGTTTCGATACACCCAAAACTAGAACTAAGGTGAATCTGGGACTAGCTAAGGCAGTGAAGAGAACCCCTCAACAAGAAAATCTAGAGCCACAAGCAAAACATGAGGATTTAGAATTGCCTCCTTAAGATAATTGACCAGAGGTGTCTTTTATTCTAATTGAGGATACTAGAGAAGTCAACATCAGTTTTTAGAGATCCTTAGACTTGTTCACATTGTTGCATCCCTATCACAAGACCAAGCTAACCTCCTCTTTGAGGTCTTAAGAGAGAACATTGGCCAATTTGCATGGTCATATTAGGACATGCCAAGACTTGATCCAAAGCTTGTAGTTCATCATCTTGTAGTCGATCCAAAGATCAAGCCCGTCAAACAAAAGCTTAGAAAAATGCACCCCAAGGTGGCATTACTGGTCAAAGCTGAATTAGAAAGAATGTTAGCTGCTAAGGTTATCTTACCTATTGACTACTCAAAGTGGATCTCCAACATGGTCCCCATCACTAAGCCTTTTGGTGACATCAAAATCTGCACTAATTTTAGAGATCTTAACAAAGCTTGTCCAAAAGATGATTTTCCCTTACCCAACATAGATATGATTGTAGACCTTACAGATGGACATGAAATTCTATCCCTCATGGATGGATTTTTTGGGTATAATCAAATAAAGATTGCAGAAGAGGATCAACATAAGACAACATTCACTATCCCTTGGGGAACCTTTTACTACAACATGATGCCTCTTGGCCTACAGAATGCTGGGGCTACCTATCAAAGAGCTATGAAAGTCATTTTCCATGATCTTATCCATAGCATTTTGGTGGATTATGTGGATGATATCTTGGTTAAATATCACACCTTCATGGATCATCTCGCTGACTTGGAGAAAGTCTTTGATAGGTTAGCCAAATATCATCTCATGCTAAATTCTAAGAAATGTGTCTTTGGGGTCACATCTGGCAAGCTTCTAGGCTTTATAGTTTCTAAATGAGGTATAGAGATCAACCCCAAGAAGGTCAAGGCTATCTTATACATGCCTCCTCCCCAGACACTGCGACAGCTTCGCACTCTTCAGGGAAAGCTTCAATCCATTTGACGCTTCGTCTCCTAGCTTGCAGATAAGTGTATTCCATTTGCACATTTACTGAAGAAGGATGAAAACTTCAAGTGGGATCCTTTATGTCAACGTAGCTTCGATCATCTCAAGCAATATCTTATCAATCCCCCTATCTTGGTTCCACCAATTCTTGGTCGTCCCTTGATCTTGTACATATCAACAACACCTACTACTCTAGGGGCACTTCTAGCACAACTCGATGACTACGGCAGAGAAAGATCCATCTACTACATCAGTAGAACCCTACTTGGTTATGAACTCAATTATACTCCTATGGAAAAAGCTTGTTTGGCAGTTGTTTTCTCAACTCAAAAGCTTTGCCACTACATGCTAAGTCATACCATCCAACTAGTCTCCAAGATCGACCCTCTCAAGTATATGCTCTCTAGAACAACACTTACAAGTCATTTGGCCAAATGGGTTATGCTCCTTAGAAAATTTTACATCCAGTATGTGGACATAAAGGCAATCAAAGGGCAAGCTATAGCAGATCACCTAGCTAATGTGCCTCTAGTAGATACATATCCTTTGATCACATAATTTCTAGATGAGCATATATATCTAATTGAAGAATAGCCCCCATGGAATCTTTATTTTGATGGCTCATATACATCACATGGATCAGGGGCAGGAATATTGTTGGTCACACCTCAAGGAGATTACATTCCAAAAGCCTTCAAGCTACAATTCCCTAGCACCAACAATATAGTTGAATATAAGGCTCTCATAGCAGGATTAAAGATAGCTACAAAATGGAACATCACTAAGTTACAAATCTTTGGCAATTCTCAGCTCATCATCAAGCAAGCCCTAAATGAATATCAAACCAAAGATGAAAAGCTATTACCCTACAAAGAGCTAGTTGATCAGCTAACCCAGCATTTTACAAAGCTTTAGTTTACACAAGTGCCTCAAATGCAGAATAAAGTAGCAGATGCTATGGCTACTATCAGCTTGCTCTTGAAAATTCCCCAAGTGGTTACGCAGTATGAGTTTTTAGTTGAGTAGCTCCTCACACCCGCATATGCGAATGATGACTCAAACCGTGTTTGTATCTTGGTTGGTCCCCAATCCCCTTGGTACCATGAGATTCATGCTTACCTTAAAGATGGTATCATCTCCCCTCACCTCACACGTACCCAACGCCAAAACCTCATCTAAAAATTATCCCACTATGTTATTGTTACCTCTGGTTTTACCACCAAGAATTTAAATTTGAAAGTGTGGCTCATGTAGCGGTTAGTCTCGAATAAGTATTTTAATGTTACAACCTGCAAGTTTCTGACCGTCAGATCTAAGCAATACAGACGGTTGGTGTCATCGTGCTATAGAGGAAATGCACGATATTTATTATAGCATGATGATGCCCTGACAACATGTTGCAGGGGTAGGTCTGGCGTTCTGCAGTTCGAAAAAGGTCCTTGACGCTCTTGGCGCTATGTCGCTATCGCATATCGACCAAAAAATCTCCATAGCGACATAGCGCCCAACGGAAATATTCACGGTGGCGAGTTTCAACGACCGGCAAGATCAGGTGTTGCGGCGAAAAATCAGAAGGAACCACATGTGCTAGGTTAGAGTTCCTATCGACATGGCTAACACAGTCGGGGCTTACGTTCACCACCGTTAGATCAGCTCGGATCAATGGTAAGCACCATCGCGCTATGGAGGAGTTGTGCGAGGGTTATGACAGCAACATCGTGCCCTAGTGATGCATGTTAGGTGGGGCCATGTCTCAAGGCGATGCCAGGTGTATCAACATGGAGATCAGAAGCACAAGGTACGAAGAGTCCGCACGATCATCAGATTGGGTCGCATCAACGAATGGCGCCACCTCGCTATGGCAGAGATGCACAAATTTTATCATGGCGACATAGCAACCATCTGCCACGTGGATTGATAGGACCAAGTCTCACCAAGGATTGCCAGGTGTCATCCAGAGTGCGGTGCGGTTGCCAAGGTGGCACCAAAAAGGATGGGCCCAATCACAGATTGAAAAGTTTGCGGCAGGTCAGAAGTCTCACGACGGGCAGACTGCATCATTGAAAAGGTGTACCGATGGCAGTTAGCTTTACGGTGAATCAGGAATAGCCACATGTGCTGGATCAGAATGCAGACATGAGGTGGCATGAGATCTCAGTTCAACCAACACAGTCAAAGGGTGAGTCTCCACGATTGTCAGATCCGCAGGGATCTGTGGCTGGCGCTATCTCACCATCGAGAACTGCTTGGGAAATAACATTGGCGACATAGTGCCCAGGCGCCACATGTCCTGGTGGAACAATGTTTCATGCAGCTGGTGCAGTAAGGATTAAGTGATCATCAGACCAATAGGGAAGTGCCACATGTGCCACGGGCCCAATGATTTACATGGGAAGGGGGTTGCAGAATGATGAGTCTCCATGATCGTTGGATCGAGGCCGATCGACGGTAGGTGCCATCGCACTATGGCAAAGATGTGCGAGGTTTATGTTGGCGACATAGTGCCTTGTCGACACGTGTCTTGTCAGCGCAGTCAAGGATGGTGGTTGGCGGTTAGTGTAACCATCATAGTCATGATAGTATTCAAGGTGGCGCGGTTAGTCCAATGAAGGGTGGTCAACTGCAGGAGGACCTCCAGGTGGCAAAATAAAGAAATGCAATTGGCCCGTGCAGCCTAGTTGACGCATAAGGAGCCTGGTTGACCTTTTGACTTCGACAGATTCATGAACCAGGAAGCAAAGATAATTGATTTTTTCATGCGATCTAATCTCCATGATCAATCTTGACCTACCAGAGTAAATGTAAAACATAGAAAGACACTCCATCCATCCGTTAATCCATCTACCAAGTCAGAGCGCAGTTATGGCACCATTTTCAATCTTCTCCTTACATTATTGGCGAAAGAGATCAAATTTTCTTGAGATTTTTACCGTGATTGTCTTCCACAGGACTTAATGGCAGGTAGTTGCAGGGTCATTTCAGCAGCAAAAGATCTCAGTTACGCCTGAACTATAAAGGCATATTTTGTACATTTTGTAAGGGTTGACTCTTCCTGATTTTCTCGACTGCTGCTTGTAGACTTGCAGTGTAAAAATCCCTTTGTCTCTAAGCTAGATAAAACATCCTGTATCATCTCTTTCAGCCATCAACGTGTATGTGTAGCATTTTTCCTCTCATTGATGTATTGTTGAGATCAGTGGTCTGCATACTGTATCTATCTTTGGCCTATTGAATAATATACAAGTGAAATCTTCTGTTCCTGGTGTTATTCAATTGGTCTCCTTATTTGTATGGGCTATTGGTTGATATAAGTCTGAATGAATGTATGACCTTGAATGTTACCCTAGTTTTGTAGTGCATATATGGGCAGAAATGAGTCTGAACACTCTGTTTTGGTGCATCACTGCCTTAGATTAGACTAGGTAGATTTGCTTTAATGCTATCTTTCTCCCTTTCCCTTCTGAGAATAGATAGGTGCGCCCTAACAGTAAGAGGAAGCCGGCCTTATCCGGAGACTCAACCCTGCAGTTCAAGTCCCACAACTTGGAGGTTGTTTCCATGTTTCACTAGGTTGTTCTCACGCATAGGCCTTGGACAAGGGTGCTAACCTAAGTGACAACAATTTTTGGCACGCCCGGTGGGACTCATATCAAAAGATTTCAAGTCTACTGGTGTCAAGAAGAAAGAATTCTAGAGATAAATGCTGAAGAAGTAGTGCTGGCTTTAATTTTTGAGCCTTTAAGAGGCTGATTCTTCAAGTACTTGGTGACTTTGAACATCAAAAAAGTCTGGTTCCAGACCAAGTTTGTAGTAATTCATGCCCAGGACTGAAACAAGGGCGTCTTCTAGAGGTAAATTTCAATATCAAGAGCTTTCTCTTTCAAATACTAGGAGAAGAAGGACTAGAACTTCATTATCACCAGTTAGGGGTAGAATAACAGTTGATATACCTATAAGATCTGTCTCTACTCCCCCTACTGTTCGAACTCAGCCTAGATTTCCATCAACACTCATCAATAGAACACTTGTTTATATGGCACAGCCAAGAGTTCATGCTTTTGCCACCTTTAATGGTGGAAGTCCTCTGTTGTTAGCCCAAAGACATGATATACCAGTATCTGCACTAAAAAGTATACCTAATTTTACTAGTGAAACTTCTATTTCCCCTTTAGAGCATATCCAAGAGGTAGCGAATGTCTGCAATATTCATGGTATCACAGAAGACGATGTTACCATCAGACTTCTAGCCTCATCCTTAAAAGGAAAAGCATTACAGTGGTATAGAGGCTTAGCTCATGGTTCCATAACTGATTGGGATGGGCTAGGAGCAGGATTATGCAAACATTTTGAGGATAAGAGTGACCATTTGTCACTACTAGAGCAGCTGACTACAATAAAAAGAGCCCCCATGAATGTATGACTGATTTTAATTATAGATTCCAAAAGACATGGGATAGAATACCTACTATAGTGAAACCCACCCCTGGTAATGCCTTCTTGCATTATCTTAGAGCTTTCAACAGTGACATTGCCACTACAATCCAAACTATCGGAGGAGATACATTATCGAATGCTTATGAGACAGCTATAAAAGCTAAGAACATCCTAATACATGAGGAAAGTTGGCTCCAAGGCCTCCTATGCCTTTCTTTCCTGATGTTCCCAACCACCAACCAGCGATAGCCCCCCTTCCTACAATTTCTACATCACAAGCCCTTACTCCAGTTCCCCAAGCTTCCACATCCTCAAATGGAATAGATGAACTCAAGGAAATGCTCCAAGGTCTAGTGCTGAATACAGATAAAAGAGAGAGGACTCTGGATAAAAAATTACAAGAGCAGGGGAAGGAGTTAAAGGACCAAGGGAAGAGATTAGAGGATATTTTTTCTCTAATACAAAAAATGAGTAACAAGGTGGTGGCCTTAGAAAGGCAGCAAGCCCAAAGTGGCAAGCCTCCCCAATTACAAAATTAGGCTCCAAGTGGTGGTAGGCCTCCTAATCATTGGAATAGCCCTTTTGATTAGAATAGACAAAATAGTAATGCTACTGCTTCAAGCTCAAATCAGAGTAGAGCTTTAGTTCCTCAAAATAACTTAGCCCAAGATCAAGACTTCTGTCCTTCATGTAACTATTCTTATGCCTACTACCTATGTCAGAAGGAAGAATCTTATTTGGCCCTAACTATCCAGGAGTCCGCAGTAAAGCAATCATACAAGGAAGATCATCCCAAGGAGGCCTCATATGTTCAGAGGCAGGGTGATTGCTCTTTTATGAATCACCAGATGGAGTAGCATTGTAATGTAAACCAGGATTCCGTTGCTCATAACACAAGAAGCAAGAAGAGAGCTATGGAACATACTGCCCCTCTTTCTCCTGAGCAGGCCTCAATTTCGAGTGTTATACCTCATACACAAAAAGAAAATGAGTAGACAAACACCTTACAACAGCAAAGGCAAGGTCCAAGAAAGGAGGATGCAAGTGATCCCTATGTTGCTCCATCTCAGCCTCTCATGGGTACAGCTCCCAAAGTTTTCGCCAAAATTTCTAATGCATCCTTGAGTGTGGTAGAGCAAATGAAGAAAAAAAATGTAAGCATTTCCATGTGGGATGTAGTTGCCACCATACCAATGCAGAAAAGGATGCTGTAGCAAGAATTGGAAAAGATTGAACCCAAAGATCAGTCATCTACCATGGAGAGTGACACTAGTTTACTACAACCATCAGGTGATGTGGAGACAAATAAAAAGGTTAGACCTCCTCCATTCTATGTTTCTTTGATTATAGGGGGCAAGTTAGTCCATAATTGCATGATAGATTTGGGGGCTAGTAGCTCAGTAATGCCTAGGTGTGTTGTTGATGCTTTAGGAATGAAATATGAGCCCATTATTAGGGATGTGTTACAACTAGATGGGAGTACTGTCAAAACCGTAGGCATCCTTAGGAATGTGGAAATGGCCCTACATGCATGCCCTGGTTGTACTGTGGTTCAAGACATATCTGTTGCTGAAGTCAAGCCCTATTTTGCCATCTATCTTTCAAGAGACTTCACTACCCAAATAGGTGGATTCATATCTGCTGATTGGTCTTATATGTCATTTAAGACCAGATATGGGGCCAACGCTTCAATTAGAGTAGAACCTCAAGCCCTTCATCACACTGAACCCTACACTCCCAACTTCATTAATATGAATTGCCCTATTTTGGAGATGGATGAAAATGACATAGTAAATGAGCCTACCACCTCCATAGTAGAGATTCCTGATTTCTTCTTAGATGAGTGGGCAAATACATGTCAGTTTGAGCCTATGTCAGAAACTCTTGAGATAGGCCTTAGTACATATTGCATAATAGAGAAGGAGGCTGAAGTTCCTGATCTTGTTGGAGCTAATGATGACATAAGTGGAATATGGAGTATGTACTTTGATGGCTCAAGGAATAGAAATGGAGTAGGGGCTGGTGTTATGTTGATCTCTCCTACACAAATAAGATACTACTTCTCTTTTAGGCTCCAATTTAGTTGTACCAATAATGTGGCCAAGTATGAATCTTTGATCCAAGGTCTCCTAGTTGCCCAAAAGAGGGGAATTCAAGCCTTGAAAGTATATGGAGATAGTGAGTTGGTAGTGAACCAAGTGAGAAATTAGAATATCACCAAAAATGGCTTGCTCAAGTCTTACAAACACAGAGTCTAGGATTTTCTTGAGGGTTTCCAAGCATTTAGTATCCAGAGCATTCCTAGGAAAGAAAACAAATATGCTAATAGACTTGCAGTAGTGGGTGCATCTTATGATGTGCCAGGGAATCTTGAGGAAGAGAAGAAGCAACAAATAAGGGTGGTAGTAAGGCCTGTTGTTCCTGATAATAATACTCATTGGCAGGTGTTTGAGTCTGATGAGCAGATTGTGAGTTTCTTGCAGAATGAAGCAAAATTTTCAGAAAGAAATCAGTCAAGACTACAAGATCAGTATGGTGATTAGATCATTCACCTCAGTTCCAACAAGTTTCCCAAGGGTCTCATTACCTTGGAGAGTGTCTTTAATCCTGATGATCAGACAAGAGGCAAAGGAATAAATCTAGCTGCAGAAAAGGATGATCATGCCCCAGTTACTATTGCGGATGGAAAATATCTTAACATGGGGAAGGTATGTTCTGAAGTGGAGCAAGAAAATTTCATTCATCTATGTCAAGAATTTAATGATGTGTTTTCTTGGACATATGATGACTTAAAGGGGTTTGACCCTAGTTTGTTTCAGCATACCATAGATTTAGTTGATAGGGTCAAACCAGTAAGGCAAAAACAGAGGCCAGTGAATCCCAATATTGAACCCTTAATGAGGAAGGAACTATCCAAGTTGATTGAAGCTAACATAATTTTTCCTATCAAACACTCATCATGGGTGGCTAACCTTGTCCCTGTAAGGAAGAAGAATGGAGAAATTAGATTGTGTGTGGACTTTAGGGATCTTAATCAGGCTTCCCTTAAGGATCACCATCCTCTCCCTTCTATGGAGCAAATTCTATCCAAGGTCAGTGGGTCAAGGAGGTTCTCTCTTCTTGATGGATTTTCTGGTTATAACCAAGTGTTAGTTAAAGAATTTGACAGATATAAGACAACATTTACTACTAAATGGGGCACCTATGCTTATTGCAAGATGCCATTTGGACTAACAAATGTAGGTGCCACGTTCCAAAAGGCAATGGAGGTGGCTTTCAAAAGATTAATTGACAAGTTTGTCTTAGTATACCTTGATGATATAACTGTATATTCCAAGAATGTAAAAGATCATCTTGATCATTTGAGACAGGTATTTCTAAGATGTAGAGAGTTTGGGGTTTCCCTCAACCCAGCCAAGTGTGTCTTTGCTACAAGCCAAGGAAAATTACTAGGACACATTGTATCTAAGGATGGGTTGACCATTGATCCAGAAAGAACAAAAGCAATACTTGCCCTTCCTCTCCCTAAACACAAGAAAGGGCTGCAAAGTTTCCTTGGTAGGATAAATTTTGTAAGAAGGTTTATTCCTAATCTTGCCATCATGATGAAACCCCTCATAGCCATGCTTAAGAAAGATATGGTCTTCTCACAGACCAAGGAGGGGAAGGAGAGTTTTGAAGAAATCAAGGCAGCCATAGCCTCAGCCCCCACTCTCATCAACCCAAATTTTGAGAAAGATTTCATCCTCTACACTTTAGGTGGTGAGTCAAGTGTTTCTGCTGTCTTGACTCAGACAAATGACAAGAATGAGGAGCAGCCCATAGCCTTCTTTAGTGAAGGACTCAAGGAATATGAAGATAAGTATAGCTTTGTTGAGAAGCAAGCCCTTGTAGTCATTAGAGCCTTGAAGAAATTTAGACACCTCTTATCCCACAATAGGATCCATTTGTTGGTGCCCCATGCGATTGTAAAAGACTTCCTGTTAAGCAAGGACATCAGTGAAAAGAGAGCTAGATGGATCACTAGGGTAATGGAATATGATGTTGATATTCAGATTACCAAATTGGTAAGAGGGAGAGGATTATGCAAATAAATGTTATCAGTTCAAGATTCAGATGAAGGGACTGCTATGGTAATTGTAGAGCAGTAGGAGGAAAGAAATGTTAATGCCCCAAGGAGCTGGATGGATGACATGAGGAAATTTTTATCAGGGAATAGATACCCTCAGGGATTGGACAGAGCTAAAAGAAGACAATATAGACTACAGTCCATTCCCTATGTTGTGATTGATGATATCCTATTTAGGAGGGATTTTAATGGGACCCTGTTGAGATGTATTGAAGAGGATCAGGTTGAGAGGATGATTAAAGAACTTCATGATGGCCCTAATGGTGGCCACTTCTCTACAAGAACAACTGCCATGAAGATCATGAGGGCTGGATATTACTGGCCATCTCTAGTCCATGATTGTTATAGGTATGTGAGAAAATGTGAGAAATGTGCCTTTTTCTCAGGCAAATAGAGACTTGCAGCTCTTCCTCTTCATCCTATTCAGGTGGATCAGCCCTTCACCCAGTGGGGGTTGGATTTTATAGGCCCCATTAATCCTCCATCTAGTGTAGGTCATAAATGGATCTTGGCTGCTACCGATTATTTCACTAGGTGGACAGAGGCAGTTGCCTTGAAGGATGCTACAGAGCCATCAGTTGTTGAATTCCTTGATGGAATTTTATCTAGGTTTGGAGCTCCTTCTACTATCATCTCAGATAATGCCAAAGCTTTTGTTGGAACCCAGATTTGTGCATGGGAAATGAGATACAATATCTATCTGAGCACATCATCAAATTACTACCCCTAGGGCAATGGTTTAGCTGAATCTTTCAACAAAAATCTGATCAGAATCATAAGGAGAACGATAGAAGACAATTAGAGGGTTTGGCATAAAAAATTAAGGACTGCTCTGTGGGCTAATAGGATAACACCCAAGAGATCTATTGAGAATTCACCTTTTGTGCTGATATATGGTAGGGAGGCCAAACTTCCAATCTCGTTGGAATTCCCATCCTTGGAGTTGGCTCATCAGCTAGAATTGGTTGAAAATAGTTCCATGTTAGTAAGAATGGCAGAGTTGATTGAACTGGAAGAAAAGAGAAACAAAGCTATGCAAACCTTGGAGATACACCAGTAGAAGATGAAGAAGAGTTTTGATAAGAAGGCAAGGGCCAGAGACTTCAGAGAGGGAGATTTAGTTCTCAAGTGGGACTCAGATAGAGAAAAACTAGGAAGGCACTCCAAATTTGATCCACTATGGAGTGGCCCTTATCTGATCTCCAGTTGCAAATAGGCCAATGCATTCCAGCTAAGCAAGCCAAATGGTGAAATTCTGCCCATTCAAGTCAATGGGATCCATCTAAAACCCTGTTTCTAAAAAGGTTGTGAATCCATGTACATAGTTAGTTTAGTTGCTTCCTGTTGTTCCTATTTTACAATAAGTGCGCGTGCACATGGCTCACTTCTTGAGTCGCTAGTTCTTGAAGTTTTGACAAGTCTCAAGTTGCTGAGGAGGTCTTGTTTTTGTTTCCAAGTCATAGAGACAGAGCCAGAGTTCAAGGGTTTTTAATGTTTTGATTTCCTCATTAAGGGTTAGGGTTTCTTGCAACTCTTGGTTTTGTACCTTCTAGGCCCTCTTTCTGACTCCATGGCCCAATGGATCATTCTCAGGCACTGGTCATGCATTGAGCAGGCTCATGCCCCCTGCGAGTCGCCAAAAGTGTTACCTTTGGTTTTACCGCCAAGAATTTAAATTTGAAAGTGTGGCTTGTGCAGCGGTTAGTCTCGAATAAGTATTTTAATGTTACAACCTGCAAGTTTTTGGCCGTCAGATCTAAGCGGTACTGACGGTTGGTGCCATCGTGCTATAGAGGAAATGCATGATATTTATTATAGCACGATGATGCCTTGATGACACATTGTAGGTGTAGGTCTGACATTCCGCAGCTCGAAAAAGGTCCTTGACACTCTTGGCGCTATGTCACTATCGCATATCGGCCAGAAAATCTCCATAGCAACATAGCGCCCGACGGAAATATTCACGGTGGAGAGTTTCAACGACCAGCAGGATTAGGTGTTGCGACGACAAATCAGAAGGAACCACGTGTGCCAGGTCAGAGTTCCTGTCGGCATGGCTAACACAGTCAGGGCTTACATTCACCATCGTCGGATCAGCTCGGATCAATGGTAAGTGCCATTGCGCTATGGAGGAGTTGCGTGAGGGTTATGACAACAACATCGCGCCCTAGTGATGCGTGTCAGGTGGGGCCGTGTCTCAAGGTGATGCTAGGTGTATCAACATGGAGGGAAAAAGCATGAGGTACGACGAGTCTACACGATCGTCAGATTGGGTCGCATCAATGGATGGTGCCATCTTGCTATGGCAAAGATGCATGGATTTTATCATGGTGACATAGCAACCATCTGCCACGTGGATCGATAGGACCAAGTCTCACCAAGGATTGCCAGGTGTCATCTAGAGTGCGGTGCAGTTTCCAAGATGGCGCCAAAAAGGATGGGCCCAGTTGCAGATTGAAAAGTTCACGGTAGGTCAGAAGTCTCATGACAGGAAGATTGCGTCGTCAAAAAGGTGTACCGATGGCAGTTAGCTTTACGGTGAATCAGGAATAGCCATGTGTGCTGGATCAGAATGCAGACATGAGGTGGCACAAGATCTCAGTTCGACCAACACAGTCAAAGGGCGAGTCCCCACGATCGTCAGATCCGCAAGGATCTACGGCTGGCGCTATCTCGCCATCGAGAACTGCTTGGGAAATAACATTGGCGACATAGTGCCCAGGCACCATGTGTCCTGGTGGAACCATGTTTCATGCAGCTAGCGCAGTAAGGATTAAGTGATCATCGGACCAATAGGGAAGTGCCACATGTGCCGCAGGCCCAGTGATTTACAAGGGAAGGGGGTTGCAGAATGACGAGTCTCCATGATCGTTGGATCGAGGCTGATCGACGGTAGGCGCCATCGCGCTATGGAAAAGGTGTGCGAGGTTTACGTTGGTGACACAACGCCTTGTCGACATGTGTCCTGTCAGCGCAGTCAAGGATGGCGGTTGGCGGTTAGTGTAACCGTCACAGTCATGATAGTATTCAAGGTGGCGCGGTTAGTCCAATGAAGGGTGGTCAACCGCGGGAGGACCTCTAGGTGGCAAAATAAAGAAATGCAATTGGCCCACGTGGCCTAGTTGATGCATAAGGAGCCTAGTTGACCTTTTGACTTCGACAGATTCATGAACCAGGAAGCAAAGATAATCGATTTTGTCGTGCGATCTAATCTCCATGATAATTCTTGACCTACCAGAGTAAATGTAAAACACAAAAAGACACTCCATCCATCCATTGATCCATCTACCAGGTCAGAGCGCAGTTATGGCACCATTTTCAGTCTTCTCAGGACATTATTGGTGAAAGAGATCAAATTTTCTTGAGATTTTTTCCATGATTGTCTTCCACAGGACTTAATGGCAGGTAGTTGCAGGGTCATTTCAGCAGCAAAAGATCTCAGTTACGCCTGAACTATAAAGGTAGATTTTATACATTTTGTAAGGGTCAACTCTTCCTGATTTTCTCGACTGCTGCTTGCAGACTTGTAGTGTAAAAATCCCTTTGTCTCTAAGCTAGATAAAACATCCTGTATCATCTCTTTTAGCCATCAACGTGTATGTGTAGCATTTTGCCTCTCATTGATGTATTGTTGAGATCAGTGGTCTGCATACTGTATCTATCTTTGGCCTATTGAATAATATACAAGTGAAATCTTCTGTTCCTGGTGTTATTCAATTGGTCTCCTGATTTGTATGTGGCTGTTGGTCGATATAAGTCTGAATGAATGTATGACCTTGAATGTTACCCTAGTTCCGTAGTGCATATATGGGCAGAAATGAGTCTGAACACTCTATTTTGGTGCATCACTACCTTAGATTAGACTAGGTAGATTTGCTTTAATGCTCTCTTTCTCCCTTTCCCTTCTGAGAATAGATAGGTGCACCCTGACAGTAAGAGGAAGCTGGCCTTCTCCGGAGACTCAACCTCACAGTTCAAGTCCCACAGCTTGGAGGTTGTTTCCATGTTTCACTAGGTTGTCCTCGTGCATAGGCCTTGGACAAGGGTGCAAACCTAAGTGACAACAGTTATCATAGCCAATACCCTATATCATAAAGGTTATCATGATACTCTCTCTCGATGTTTAGATGAAAATGAGGCCATGATGGCATTAAAAGAAGTACACTCCAGACTTTGCAGTGCCAACATGAGTGGTATTTTCCTCGTGCAACAAATCCTTAGAGCAAGCTACTATTGGCCTACCCTTGAGGAAGACTCCTGTGACTTTGTCAGAAAGTGTCTATCGTGTCAGAAGCATGCAAATCTTGTGCACGCTCTAGCACAAGATCTACAACCTATTGCACCACCTTGGCCTTTTTCTTGTTGGGCCCTTGATCTAGTTGGAACTATCACACCTCTCTCATCTGATGGACATAAATGGATAATAACAGCTATAGACTATTTCACTAAATGGGTGGAAGCAGTCCCCCTAGTCTCAGCTACAGGAGTTTAGGTCTCCAAGTTCATCTCGTACTACATTGTTTGCCGCTTCAACATCCCATCCACCATCTTCACCGACCACAGAGGTAACTTTGAAAATCTCAACTTGGAAGAATTATGCACTTCCCTCTGCATCCATCACTACTTTTCTAGCCCATATTTTCCACAAGGTAACGGCCAGGCAAAGGCAACTAACAAAACCCTCCTCAAAATTCTAAAGAAAGTTGTCAATGATTCCGGCCGGAATTGGCACCTACAAATAAATCTAGCCCTATGGGCCTATCGAACTTCCTTTCATACATCCATAGGCACAATTCCATACTCCTTAGTCTATGGTGCTGAAGCAGTACTACCCATAGAGGTTGAACTTCCCTCCTTGCACATATCTTTGCAAGGGCAAATATCAGATGAAGAATATAGAGTAGCTCAGCTCACCCAGCTAGATCTCTTAGACGAGAAGCAACAACAAGCCTATGATCATCTCATAGTCTATCAAACTCGTCTCAAAAGGAATTTCAACAAGAAGGTGTTGCCATGACACTTTCAGTCGGGTGACATGGTCTTCAAAGAAAATATGAAAGTCCAAGTTGATCAAGAAAAGAAAGGCAAGTTTGAACCTACATGGCTTGGTCCTTATGTTGTCACTGCCTCCTTTGGCTCTGGAGCCTATCAGCTATCTACACTAGAAGGAGAACTCTTGAATGATCCTACTAAAATCATTCATCTCAAAAAAATTTATGCTTGAAGATCCTTGGTATACCTAGCTTTTGAAAATACTAAAAAATAAATAAATAATTTTTTTAAAAAAAATAGTAAAGAGAAATAAGCTTCCAATGGTGAAAACTTGAAATTCAAGTGCCTTGGATAGGTACCTTGGTGAAAACCTAGTAATTCAGGCACCTTGTGTACTAAGACTAATCCATTATCTATCACTATCCTATCCCTCATCCATTCACCCACCATCCCATAAAACACCTGCTTCTTCCCTTGGTGTTCCAACCAAATATCCAAAATCTAATGAAGCTTGTAAATAGCTCCTGTATAGCTTGTAAATCTTGTACCTCAGCTTGTAAATCTTGTACCCCAGCTTGTAAATCTTGTATCACCCCTCGTATCCTAGCTTGTATATCCAAATCTTGTCCAAAGCTTGTACCATATTCTAGCTTGTATTATATACCAAAGCTTGTATCCTAGTTTGTATCCTATCACATGCACACAAAGAACCCCATTTTCACTTAAGATTTTCACAAACCATCTACCTATCCACCTATCAACTATTACAAACATCCAAACCTTCACAAACATTTGCATCTCACAAAAATCACAACATGAACAACCTTGTACATTTGTAACATATCTTGGTCTATTAGCTTGTACATCCTCTTTAGCTTAGTACCATTGTATCTATCCAGCTTTCGTGTCAGTTCATTCTTGATTAGCATCTTGCACACATCGCACAAATCTTGGTTAGCTATTCCACTACATCCTTTAGCTAGATCTCTTGTCATCAAAGTGTTATCCTTCTTAGTTCAGCTTTCCAAGTGCATCACTCATCCAAATCCACCAGCTTAGGTGCTCTCCAATACATCCTTGCAGGATATAGCTTTCCTCATGTCTGATCTTGGTCTGTTAGAACCTCGTCCTACCCATCTCATTGGCAAACAATTCTCTTTTGGATTTTCGTTTTCTTTTGATTTGGAATCTTCCCTTCTAGGTCTTGACGTATCTTTTCCAAGCAATCTTTTTGTTCCCTCCTCAAGGTTACCAGGATCTTCCATATCATGGTATGCTGCAAATGGGGCACTCTAAGCATACGATTTTGATCAAGTCTTTCGTTTGTTTATATTTTTGCTTATGGGTTACCCAGTGTCGATTCCACGTTGTTTCCTCTGAGTTTCATGTGTGATGCTGGGGCAATCCTTGTATGTTTGTTTCAAGTCAGTCCATCAATCCTCTAGACGGTTGGTGACACGGCCTTGATGTTCTTGGTAACCTTGGCAATTAACCAGCAATCCTATAGCAAATCTAGTGCTCAACTACATGGTGGTACTTCTCTTTGAAGTATCCCCCTGCTCAAAAAGCTTCAATGGATTCTCTTCATCTCCATTATCCCCCATCCATATCCAGCATCCATCTCTCCTACCCCAGTTTGTGCAACTGTATCTCTCAAAATCAATCATCACTCTTGGCTTTAGGGATCCACAATCCTAATCTTAGGGATCCACCCATCAAATCAATCCACCAAGCCTCATCTTTTGAGATTCACAATCCTAGTCCTAGGGATCTCTGACACCCATTTTCCATCAATCTGACTCTTTGAAATCCTACTGCCTTAGCTTTATCTCATCCCATCATCCCTTCCCTTATCTTGGATTCCTTTTTATGGTGCTCTGCTCCTTCATCCTCCATCTCCCTTGAAGTCTTAAGCTTATTTACTCTTGTGCCTCTGATTCTCCCTTTCTCATTCTCCTGTAGTGAGACTTTGAGCTAATTCAACCCCTTCTCTTTGCCAATCTAAGTCTCCTTGCTCATCCCAGATTCTTGAATTTTTCAAAAAATCGTCGAGCCTCACTTTCTCTCCCTACCACCTTCTTGAGGGGGTATCTCGCAATCCATTCTCTTCTCTTTTGCTCTAGCCTTGGGCATCTTAGTTTCTTATCTTTGATGTCATGCCACTTGTGGCATCACATCAAAGAGGGGCAAAATGTAGACACCTAAAAATCTTTTAGAAAATAAAATATTTTTATTTTCTAAAAAAAGTTCCTGATGACATCATCATTTATTAATTAATTAATTATTTTATTTATTTATTTATTTTTATGCCATTAAATCCCTTTATCTTAATTAAAAATATTTAATTAAGGAATCCCTCCCAAGAATGTTTAAATCTTATTTAAACATTATTTCCTTATTTATTAATTATTTAATTAATAAATGG
Source organism: Cupressus sempervirens (assembly GCA_028749045.1). Classification (NCBI taxonomy): domain Eukaryota; kingdom Viridiplantae; phylum Streptophyta; class Pinopsida; order Cupressales; family Cupressaceae; genus Cupressus; species Cupressus sempervirens. Next base: position 756,621,796 of record CM053793.1, on the reverse strand, counting down.
ACCAAAATCCCAAAATAAATTATTTATTTATTTTTTACCCAAAACTTGGCCAATTTCCTTAAGACCACTAACCTCTTCCAAAGTCTTCTAATCCTTCTTTAATTTCGATTAAAGACTAATCCCATCATTTTCTACCCCTAATCCCAACTCAAAATATTTAGTTAAGATTAAATATTAATCCTCATGTTTATTAACAATATTTTAATAAATATCTCCTCAACCCAAACCCTTGAAATAAATAAAACTTTATTTATTTCTTAAAAACCTTATTTATCCTCATCCTAGGAAGTTCTAGACTCTTTTAGAAAGTCTTCATCCTCATCCAAAGCCTAGACTCTTCTAGAAGATGTCAATTCTTATCTTTAATCCTAATCCTAATCCCCTCCTAACCTTGTCATATTCCCTAAACATGGGTTAAGACTTGCTAACCAAAGCCAAAGTTAACAAATATCTCCTCCTTCACCCACCTTCATTAAATGCCATCCACTTGCCCATCTCTAACATCCCTAATCTAATCCTAAGCCATCTCTAATCCTACCCTTAATCATTTGCACAATCCTAAACAAGCTTAAGAATTTTCTAAGCCAAGCCAAAGTCTATCCCCTCAAAATATCCCAACTATAAAACTTTATGAAGCCCACAAAGCCATAAATGACTCTTACAAGCCCATTCATTTCTCTTACAAGCCATTATGAGGGTCTTTATGAGCTTTGAGCCTCTTTTGTTGACCCCTCAACCCCTCTTTCTCTAACCAATGACCCTGTGACATGTGTCACTCTCTGATTGGCTATAAGAAAGCTCAATCCATGTGCTCTCCTCTCATTCAATCTAAACCTTCCATAAGCATTCTCCCATCCTTGCATCCTAGCCCTTGGTCCCTCAAGCCCTTTGTCTATTTAAGGAATCCTCTTCCAAGACATTTTAACACAATCTAGAAAGTAAAGCCATAATGCCATTTTGAGAAGCCATTTTTACATCAAATCTATTCAACAAAATCTATCAAAAATCCTCCATTAAAGCCCATTTGAGCATTTGAGCATACATACATAATCAAGTCATCTTAGCTATTAGACACACCTCTAGATCAAGTGATCATCCTCATTGAGAGAGCCTATCCATGGCTCATATTCTCATTTGAGGACTTCACTTTATCTCTCATGAAGTTATGTTAAATTAGTATGCAAATGCTTTTTGATTGTTTTAATTTAGTAATTCTAACATACTAAAGTAGCATATACAACATGAACTTTCACTGAGATCTAGATAAAATAGATTACTTTTTTTTTGTTTGTCAAATCTGACCAGATTTCCTTTTCCATCTAGCAATTTGGCCTTCCCATTCATAAACTCTACCTTCAATCCAATGTTGTTTAACTATGCTACATTTAGTAGATTGTGCTTTAGTCCTTCAATCCAATAAGCATTGTCACAAATAATTTTATTGGTTAATTAGACACATCCTTTTACTTTTATGCAATAAGGTTCATTGTTTCCAAATCTCACACTACCACCATTATAATATTTCATGTCCTCAAACTTTTTTTTATCTCAAGTCATATGATGTGAACAGCCACTATCAATAATCCATGTATCATTTTTTCTAACATGAGAGATAAGTGCCATCTTATCTCCTTCATCATTAGATTCATCTTTTATAGTAATATATACCATTTTATTTTCACTATTATTAGAATCTTAAGCCAGAAAAAAATATTTTTAACCTTTTTCCTTGTAGTTTTTGAATTCCTTCTTGCCTTTGTACTTATTACTTTTCTTTCCATCCTTGTTTTCTCTTTTTGGACACTTAGCAGCAATGTGACCAACTTCTTCACAAGAAAAGTAGATTAGGGGAATCTTACCCTTGTGATTTCCTCTACCTTTGGAGTATTTCCTTGCAAGTAGGACTTCAACAACATTAAGATCACTGTCTCAACTTTATTCTTCTTCTTCACTTCCTAATTGATTAGCCTTTGATTTCTTACCCCTTCTATTCAGTAAAAGATTGACTTCAAATGCAGGCTCAATATTTTTGGAACTAGGAACATAGTTATCATTGTTATCCAACTCAAAAGTTGTCAATCTTCCAATTGGAGCATCCAAAGTTATATTTCTATTTGGATCACATCTCATTTCTTGAATAGCAAACACTCTAATTGCATAGATAGGAAAAAGGGTTCTAAGTACCTTTCTTACAACTACTGTGTCATCAATATCTTTTCTAGATGCTTTGATTGCACTCACACTTGCTTTGATTCTTTCAACATATTTTGCAATGTTTTCATCTTCCCTCATCTTCATCTAATCAAATTATCCTTTGAGACTTTTGACTTTGGCTCTTCTTACATTGTCATCTCCCCCATAGATGGCTTTTGGTTTGATCCACATATCATGAGTTGTAGTATAGCTTTTGACTTCATCAAATTTAGCATAATTAAGAGCAGATGCAATGTCAATCATCATGATGTTATGATTTTTCTTTTCAACAATATCTTTAATTAATAATGTTTTAGTAGGAGTCTTGTATTCAGTGTCAAGATACTAACAACTTGAATCACTAATAGTTGATAGATATAATGTCATAAGTCCTTGTCATGCTGCAAAGTTGTCTCAGTTAAACTTGGGAATCTCTCTTCTATAAGACATCTTCATCTTTAGCTTAGGTCCTTAAAACCTTCTTTGCAAGCACCAAAAACTTTGATACCAATTGTTGGAAATATAAGAGGAGTAACTGAGAGGAGAGGGGTGAATCAGTTACCACTAAAATAAATCTTAGATCCCTTAGATGTCAGTACAAAAAAACTATGTTAAAATTAAACTCTGATGATGCTTGGTGAACACACAAAAAAAATGTGTAACTCAGTAAACAATGAAATAGCTTGAAAAATGCTTAATAAGAAAATCTTAATATGCTAACTATGTTTAATATTATTTTAACTTAGTTGAAAACACATAAGATAAATATTATGAATACATTTGACACCAAGATTTAATGTGGAAACCCAATTTGGGAAAACCCACCAATTACAACTAGTTACTAATTTTCACTTTTTTGAAGTGAGCCCTATTAGGAGCCGACCCTCTTAAAGGTTACAAAATACACTATTAGGTGTGACCCTTATAGAGGATTTAATCACCCTACTAGAAGTGGCCTTGTTAGAGGTCTTTTGAAAATTCAATACAAATGCCACCTTGTTAGAGGATTTACAAATAGCTATTAAGACAACTCTATTAAGAGATTTAGACCACTGCTATGATGGTTAGAGAGTAACAAATTGATGACCTGATTTTTGATGCTACTAAATTGTTGATTATAGATCTTAGTTTTGGCTTGTATACTTGATCCTTCATGATTGAATGTATCTTTTCAGCTCCACAAGGATATTCTTCTTATCCTTCTAATTCTCTTTCTCTTGGCATCACTAAATCTCCAATTATCTTCCATGCATTCACACTTTCTAATTCTCAACTTGACCATATATTTATATCTTTCATATTGTCAAGTTGAATAGAATATAACTTAGAATAATAAATATTCATCTCCTTAGTCAACTAGAACCAACAAAAAATTCAATTGAACTAAATATTCCAAAACAAGAAAATCCTTCATTAGTCGACCTTGCTCAGTAGACACTAATTCAAAGTGATTTTCCTCTTTTAATCAAGTGAACTCAATTAACACTACATATTCAAAAATTTCCTTTGGTAACTGAGTGAGCTTGGTTAACAGTGGTTCCATTCAACATTCTCTTCATTGATTGAGTGAGCTTGGTTAACACTCAACTTCCACAAACTTTCCCTTGGCACCCAAGTGAACTCAGTAGACACTGTCTTCTAAACTATTAAACCTCTGGAATGATTGGTAGACATACAAAACTGTCTCCAATGCCCAAGTGAGCTCAGCATACACTAATTGGAAATGATATGACATTTTTTGTAACATTGAAGACAATACACAACCAATCAATTGTTTTAACACCATATTTCTAATTCATTTGATCTAAGGTTTTGAATTTATCTCTAACTCTAGATATTTGAATTTGTGTGGATACTGCCATACTTTCTTGCCTAGAACTAGGGTTTCATATTCAATTGGTCATAACTTAGGATTTCAACATGGGAATTTGATGGCCTCTAGTGAAATTCAAGTATTGACTTTATAATTTAATATGTACTTGGTTTAGATTTTAACTTGCAGGAGGCAAGAAGAAAATTGATGGCCTATGCATGCAAGATACATGTGCATGTCTACATCTTGACAACAAAATCTCTCATAATTCACTACAGAGAAGTCACGAGGACTTGAAATCTTGTTTCTAGGTTTTATTTGTGTACCACTTCATGTTCCAATTGCTAAGTTGGGCTTTTGTGAAGGAGAAAGTGCACTTCCTTTGTAAGTGGAGGCATAATAAGGCTAGTTGTCCAAAAGAAAAAGGGCAAAATGTCTGACTTTCCTTCACCTTCAAGTCTTGGGGTTTCAAAATATTTTACAAAAGTGAGAAGAATGAATTTCTCTAAAATTTACTTATTATATATGTTAAAATATCCTATTAACATAGCCAGGTCAAAAGTATTTATCATTGTTACTATGTGAGACATTAATGGTTTAGATCTCTTTTCCAATAGCTTTGAGAATGTTGATTCCATCAATCGCAAATCAAATAGGACATTGGGATGAAGGGACAAATACTATTGTAGCAAGATTTCTAAGGGAAATGATCTTTAATTTTTTCACTAAAAATGGTAGGAAAAGGGTCCCAAACCCAAGAAACAAAAAAATAACATCACTCTTCACTATCCTTGGCCATTATAGCCAAGTAACAAAGAAGGAAAACACTGGACCAAATAGCAAAAGTTCTGTCAGTCGGGTCAGTGCAAGAAGTTGGGTCACACTTTTTGCTAGAAAGTGGAAGTGTTTTTCCTATTTTTAGGTTTTCTTGTCAAATGATAATAGAATTTGAGGGACTTATAGTTTGAATATCAAAAAATTTAAGCAATAGAAATTGTAGTGCTTAGAGTCTACTTTTTGAATATGTAATTTATTTGAATACTTATATGCCAGATTTTTGTTTTGTAAGGATCTTTAGAAACCATATTTTTAAAATGCATGTTTTAGGACCATACCATACTTGTGGATGGACATCATAATTTGACAAAGCTAAATGAATTTTTGCGAATCCTTTTAAAATAAGTTACCTAACACTCCAAAGATTGATGATAATTATGTTTCTTAAGTTTTTAATGAATTTTTTATATTAAAATTTAATTGATGATTAAGCTAATTTCTAAAACCTCTCATGTATGGACACCATAATTTAATAAAGATTTAACTTTTAAATTTTTTTAAGCTCTAAATAATTGTGTGCAAATTGATGACATGTAAAATAATTTCAGAAATATGAACAATTAAAAAAATTATTAAAGTTTTTGTGAATCTCACTATTTTATGTCTAGGTGACACTTTTGATTAATAAAAATATAAAAATAGCAAATGAACTCATAATGCTATAAAATTGATATTTCTAAAATTAGAACACTAAGATCTATAATGGATTTTTAATTTTTTCAAAAAGTTTGATGAGGAAGACCCTATAAAATTTATGGCAATGCTTGATTTGTTTGAATAATTGCCTTACTCAAAATTTGATAGGTAAAGGCACATGCTTGGTCCCACCAAGCTAGTTTAATGCCTTTTTCGATGGAAAAATTTGATGCCAATGGGAAATTCATGTGCAAGGCTTTAGAATTGAGCATCTTATTCTTAATTCTAAAATTGAGTGCCTAATTTTAATATAGACATTGTAAGAATGAAGCACACAATAATTTAAAGTATAAGGTAGTCAATTTTAAAATCATATACCTAGTTATTTAAAAATTGGGTGCTTGATTTATAAATAGGGCACCCGATTGATACATAGTCGTTGGGTTCCAAAAAAAGACCCACATAGCACTAAACAGTCATTGTTTGATAGTCTCGAGCTACAACACTAAATTTTTGTCATATTATTCTACTTTCTTGTTATCTTCTACATTATGCAGGCTCTGATTGATTTGAATTCAATGTTGGTACAAACATGGGATCAAAAAAACAAACAAAGAAGAAAATGAAAATTCTAACGAATAAGGAGATTGCAACAAATAAAAAAAAGGAAGTACAATGTCAATGAGAGAAGACAAAGAATTAGAGAGCTGAGAAATGTTGGATCTTCAATTTCAATTATTGTTTCAAAAGTCAAAGGGGTTTAGCTTATTTGATTGAGGTAATCATTTCTCATTGTGGAAACCCTAGTTCAAATCCCAAGAGGGACATCTTTGTGGAATTCTAAGTTGTGACTCTTGGTCTTCTATTAGTTGTATTTGTCTCATTTATAAGAAGTGGATTATAAGTTGTGCATCTTGGTCTTCCAATTGTTGTTTCTTGTGTGATTGGTAGAAAGGAGCCTGAATAATTTGTAATTACTTCTCTTAAGGAGTACCAGATATGTAAATGATCTTAATAATAATAAAAATTATTTCAAAAGAGAAGTAAATTGAGGATACCACTATGGATGAAGAGACTATATAAGAGAAGCCAATATAATGAGATTTAGTTGCACATTCTAATGAAATATTCAATACAAGCGTGTCTCCAAACCATCGAGTTTATTCTCATGATAAAATTGGTGATTTGGTACAAGCAGGTTAAATGACTTAGGTTTTCTTCATGAGAATATATTGTGAAATGATCATGCACAATTAACTCCAATGGAAATGCAAGCCACAAAAGAAATACCAAGAAAAAATTAAAATGAGATTCAAATTCAAAATAACATTGAAAATGAAATGTCAATTGAAAATAACAATTATATGAATGTAGACATGGAAATACCAAGTACTAAAGAAATATGTTTGAATGATACTAAAGTGCATGATTATAATTTTTTATTTTGTAATGGTGTGCTAGATAATCTTCATGGATTGGTTTCATGGAGATAGATTAGGAAACATGCTAATAGATTATATAGACTTTTTTTTTATAATAAGAAATTTAGGTTCTACTATCAGAGTATGTTGCAACTAATTAAAATGTCTAAAATGTGAAAAGTGCTAAAAAGATTAGGAATGTATGAAAAACCCGGGAATAAAAATGAGTCTTTAAAACAAGTTTATCCACTATTTCTAGTGCCTTTAATGTTATCACTAAGAGAAATCACTCTAAAGATAAAAATGCAAGACCATGAGCAATAACAACAACTTTAGTTTTTTTTTTAAAAAAATGACAAAAAAATGATTAGTAACATAAGTGATTATTTGAATGTTATTTGTAAAACTTTATAAATAGCTATAAAGAGAAGGGTTAAGTTGGAATTTGATCTAGCAAATAGTTTTTTGACTTCTAGTCGTAGACTCCCAAGATCTGATATGAAACTTACTACTGAAGCCAAAATTTTGGTTGAAGTTTTTTAGCATGATAATACAAGAGTATCACCAAATTCAAGATGTGTTCTTCAATTGAGAGTTGGATCAAAAATACATGATCCAAATCCTAAACACCTTTTGGACACGAATGAAACTAAATTGTTCAAAACAAATTAGATGATAAGGTGTTAACTATTGCTATTAGTCAAAGATCTTTTGAAAAGTGTAAACCATGGTATGTAAGGATTAACAAGAAAAGAGTCACATGTTGTTGTAAAAATCATATTCCATTTCATTACCATTATGATGTATTTTGATCTCTATATAGTACCATGCATAGTAAATAAATGTTATGGGAATGCGGTATAAAAATGCCACCTCAAACTATAAAGGATTTCATATTAGGTTTATTTTGTAAGCCACCTAATGGGAAATATTTTGTTTTCAATGCATGTCTTTCTGGTACATGTGATATGCATGGCAATAGTTTTTACTTAGATGAATGTTTGCGTGAAAATTATTTGACTAGTTTCTCACAACAATTAGTTTATGTAAAAAGTTTCAAAACTATTGAATATTCATTGAAGGATGAGAAGATTGGAAGAAGGTGAGATCTAGTTGCAGACAAAGTTAGTTTTCATCCATTTATGGATGGTTTTAAGAGAGTGATCATACCAAAATATGTTGAACACTTTCAATATTCTAGATGGCTTAATGTACAATTTTGCATATGTAAGAATAAGTTTCCAATTGGTACTATACACTTAGTTATTGACTTTGCAGAGAACTACACACTTACACCCCAAGATAAGGTACAAGCACAATATTACAATTTTGTGCAAGTGGAGATTTTTCTTCATATAGTTTATAGGCATGCACCTAATAGTACACAAGAGGACCAAGAAATATTAAGAGAGTACCATTTCTATATGAGTGATAATAAAATTTGTTCATTTGAGTTTGTCCAATATTGCTTCAAAGTCTTTTATGATAATTTAAGAGAGAAAAATTCAAATGATACAACATCTAATATGGTCAGATACATTTATAGGACAATTCATGAATGCTAGAATGTTCTATTGGTTGAGTAGGACACATGCACAAACTAATATCCAACATATGTAGAATTTGTTTTAGCTTGGGCATCATAAAGGAGAACATGATGGTATTGGTGCATGCATGAAGAGAGCCCTTTAAAAAGAGAAATTAAGAATTGAGGAAAAAGCCCAAATTCAAAAATGCACATGAGTTTGTGGAATGTTGTAATACATATTTAAAGACATGATCAAGTCATAACTCTATATTCAAAAATTTCTTCTATCTAGTTGAAGAGAAGAATATCCTTTCAAGATATGACTGTGATGTCCAACTGATATAAAATAGATTCTATACAAAATGACGAGGGAAATTTTTCTAAAAATCCTCAAAATCCTCTCATGTTGCACTATCCACCCCAAATTGGTCTCATTGGACCTTGTATTGGATAACATCCCTCTCTTGTACCTTAAAGGTATGTTGCACAATGAGATGGGTGGGATGAATTGCCACCACCCCTTGATCTTATATCTGTAATGCATGTTAGTCAAGCACATGAGACATGTTAGAATGATACAACTTAAGTAGTGAAACATGAAAAACATTATGTATGTAGGCTAGTGTGAGTGAAAGAGAAATCCGATAAGCAATATGGTTGATAAGCTCTAACACCTCAAAGGGAGCAACAAATATTGACAAAAGTTTTGAGTTCCTACTAAATGAGATTGAACTCTTCTATGGTCTAACTATAAAAATACCTTATCTCTATTCTAGAACTATCTTAAAGTATGCTTCTTGTCAACATAACTCTTTTGATAGTTAGTTACTTCCTTTAACCAACTATGAATGAGGAACATAATTCTCTTCCATTTACTTCCTTCAGCCAACTATGAATGAGAAACATAATTCTCTTCCATCTCTTTCAACATTTTAAGACCAAAAATTATCATATCCCTGACCCTCTCCCAGTTGATATGAGTATGACACTTGCATCCATAAAGGGCCTCCAAAGGAGCCATTCCCAATGAAGAATGATAGGAGTTATTATAAGAAAACTCCACTAATGGAAGGTATTCCTTCCCTTTGTACTATTGATTCATGCAATACATACACAACAAATTCTCAAGCAACTAGTTCACTCTCATAGTCTTCCCATTAGTCTTAGGATGATAAGAAGTGCTAAAATTTAGGCATGTACCCAAAGCAATGTTCAAGGTTGCCTAGAACCTTGAAGTCATTCAAGTATCCTTATAAGAGATGATGTTTTCTTGGTATACCATAGAGTTGAAAGATCTCTTTAATGAACTTCCTAGATAAGATAGGTGATCCATCCTTCAAACTGCCAAGAATGAAATGGGCCAACTTTTTTAATTTGTGAACTATGACCAAGATAACATCACTCTTGCATCAAGTCATGGGTAGTCCTTGCACAAATTCCATGCTAATAACCTACCATTTGTACTAGGGAATCTCATGTGGATAAATAACTCCTATCGAATGGACATGTTCAACCTTAACATGCTAAAATTCCAAAAACTGGGCAACATAATATGTCACATCTAGCTTGAGTACTAGCCAAAATTGTAGTGCTCTCACATCAACCAATTTTTATTCACCATTGGGTGCCCTAAAAATGGAGTGCAATTCTATTGGAAATAAAAGAGTAATTGAGAGGGGAGGGGTGAATTAGTTACCACAAAAAAAAATCCAAGATCCCTTAAGATATCAATAAAATTCAAAACCAAAATCTACTAAAACTAAATTACTATTGTAACTCAGTTAACACATGAACACTCAGTTAACACTGTGAATTACTATCACTTGGAAAACACTAAAATAATTTCTTCTTAAGATGTTTACTATGATTAACCTTAATTTGTATAATCATAAAGAAAGTAGCATGAACACAAGAGACATCAACATTTAACATGGAAACACAATTTGAAAAAATTACCAATTGCAACTAGTTACTATTTTTCATTGTTCTAAAGTGAGTCTTATTAGCAGCCAACCTTGTTAAAGGTTACAAAACACACTACTAAGTGTGACCCTATTAAAGGATTTAGTTCACCCTATTAGGAGTGGCATTGTTAGAGGTCTTTAGACATTTCAATCCAAAAATTCCACCTTGTTAGAGGACTTGGCAAATAGTTGTTAAGCTAACTTTGTTAGGAGATTTGATTTACTAGTGCAATCATTAGAGAGTAACAATGATATGACCTGATTGCTTATGAAATTGTATTTATTGATTTTCAATTCTCTATTCTAGATTGAATGTTAAGAAAAGAAAAGATTAATACAAATATGAGGATGTGTTTCAATCATTTTTTTATCACTAATGTCAAACCTACTACTTGGTGTTAAGACAACTACTTACTTGATTTTAGTATTATCATTTGTTTGATTGATGAAGAGGGTTTGATCAAATGAAATAATAAGAGCACCTAGAGGAAAGGTTGAGTTATAGTATGAAAAAGGAGTACAAAGATTAGTTAAGACATTGATGATATAGTATATTGTTTATCTACTTAAGGCTGCAAAGTTTGGATACATTGATAAAGTCTAGAAAAACAAGTAAGAAGAATTGTATATCCGTCAATCTTGACCAAGTGCACAATAGGTGTCAGTCAAAGTTAGTTCAAGCCAAGCAGAAAATATGTTGGAGCCAAGAAAAGTAATGATTTGGTGTATGTCAAGTGAACATAGTATAAGATGAGTAAATTTTAGTTGGTGTTGATTTCATATTGGTTTTCACAAGTGAGTGTCAACATGCTTAAGCTATTTACTTAGTTCATGCTGAACTAGTAATACATGTCGAGCACATCATGTAAATATTAGACCATGCCAAGTTGCAATGAGTGTCGAGTCAATCGTATGCTAAGTCACTCAAGTGATGAACAAATAGACCATGCCAAGTGATTCAAGACCCAAGTAAATGATGGAGGCTAAGAAATAGAGGTGTTGAGTCACAATACATAGAATAATGTATGTCGAGCATCAAAGAATTCATATGCCGAGTAAGATAGTTTTGACATATTTGTTTGTAATGGCACAAAAAATTGTGTAAACCATTTTTGAGCTGACTTAAGATTAAATTGTAATATTTTGGAGATAAGGATGAATCTCTATTTTGATTCCCTATGTAATTACATGCAACCAATCAGAAAATGGGATGGATTAAGGGGCAAAATAGATGAATCTCAACCATAGATTCATACCTAACCCTAAGCCAACAAAGTCTAATTAAGGAGGATGAAGCCCTAAACTCTTTATGAATAGAGGAGTGAATGGTATGGACTATTTAATTAATTGAAGGAGCAAACAAGATAGTTTCCAAGCAGAGCATTCAAGGTGTCTTAGAAGTTATGAAGAAAGAGTGAATTGTAGAATCAGTTAGAGAAGACTAGAGGTTATAGAAAAGGATACAACATTGAGACATATGATCGAAAAGGATCAAGTAGACATTGTATAGAGGAGATCTGATATCAGGCAACCAAGTTCCAAGTGTAGGATCTATGCAAAGACATTTTAACAGGTGATTTCAATCAAATCTCTTAAGCAAAGTAGTCCTAACAGGTTGCATGAAATCCTTTAACAAGGTGTTTACTTAGTTGTAAGTTGAAGTCCTTTAATAAGGAACACTTCTAATAGTGTGTTGAAATCCTCTAACAAGGTGAGACCTAATAGTCTTTGTAAGCTTTTAACAGGGCAAACCTTTCACAGGGTAGATCATGTTTCATGGTCAAAAAATTGTAACCTTCATTGGATACACTTTATTACTATAGTAGTGAAGATTTGTGGGTTTCATCCCCACCCTAGTTTTACTTTCTCACTTGGAGGGTTTCTGGGTAATCATATAGATAGTGTTATGTGTGTGAATGATTACATGGTTATATGATTTGGATGTATATGTTTTACATGTTATTTTAGTTTACTTATTGAATGCATTTGATTGATGTGTGGTGAAAGTTTCATGGGTCCAAGTTTAAACTATTGATTCACCCCACCACCCTTCCCTTTAGATGTTTACCTTTCCTATTATAATTCCAACAATTAGTATAAGAGCCTTCTTCTCTGAAGGAGAAGCTTTGTAGCTTTGAGGAAAGATTTTGAAATGGAAGTTTATAAGTTGGGAAAGACTATTGAGAACCAGAAGATTGAAATACATCTCATACTACATCAATTGAATGAAGCAAGAGAGGAACTAAGGAAATCCTTGAAGAGAAGGAAAGAAATTGCTATTGTGGAGAATGACACACTATATAAAGAGATAGACACTACTAAGCTATTTGAAGATGGAGATTCCAATGAATTTGATGCAACAATTGTAGATCTAATGGAAAAGAATAGAGTTCAAGCTAAGGAAATCAGAAATCTCAAGTTAGAGCAAGAATCACAAGCTATATTGCTATGTGAAGTAACTGAATAAAAGAGGAAATCTATAGAAGAAAAAGCCATGATTGAAGAAGACAAAAGAATTTTTCCCAATAGACTAGAAGAGAAGTCAATAGAGCTAACCAAGATTTCCAACATGAAATTGGATACTCTAAGTTCAATGATGAATGCTAACTATGAATTGAATGTCAAGGACATTGAGATAACTACATTAAAGTTGCAGAATGAAAAATTGTAGAGTGACCTAAAGAGAGAAAAGGAATTTTCCAAAAGCTTCAAAAAGCCAAATGAAGCTATCAAATACTTTGAGAAATTAATGAGATCTCCTAAATCCAAGAATGATACATTAGGACCTAGATATAGAAGCACTGAAGAAGGAGAATCATCCAAAAGTGCAGAAGAAAGAGACGTCAAAGGTTAAGAATTCAAAACTTACTTATTATAATTGTGGTAAGAAAGGACATACTACCAATGTGTGTAGGAGAAACTTTATAAGTTAGAATGTCAAGCCTAAGAACATGACTCATTGTCATAAGTGCAAAAGAAAGATCATCAAGCACATGAATGTAGAACAAGGACCATGCATAAAAAAAGATTTGAAGGATATTGCTAAAAATTTTAGAAGTATGGACATAGAGCTTTTGAAAGTAGATCCAAATCCATGTGATCATCAAACAGGAAAACAAAGGTAAGGAAAAATGACAACTCTTATAATTTAGATTATAATACAATATATAGTTGTCATTATTGTCAAGAATATGGACATGTTCCTAAGAATTGTATTAGAACACACGTTAGTGGTGATTACAAAAGATGGTTAATTCAAACTACATTTTTTAGCTATTTGAAGACTAGTCACATAAATAAATATTGGCTAACTAGGTCAAAGGTACCAAGTTGTGAATTTGATAAATGTAAAGTCAAGGTAGATGTTGAACACATCAGAGATGAGATGAACAAAACATGGAAAAGGAAAGATATTTGCAACACATCAAATGGATAAGGAATTACTTCACCTAATGGGTTAGGTGATCACACCTCATTGAACTAGGCAAACAAGAGGAAAGTGGGACTAATATTTAAAGGCTATATCATGCATCAATTCCAAAATGAAATAATACTAAAAAGACTACATTAGCATGAATAAATATGCAAGATATTGATAGGAACTCAAGATAAATATTTAAGTTTTTCATGTTGTTTTTGAGTATGAAAAGTTTCCTATATGTGCCGAGTGGAATGTTATTTGATGTTGAGCTATCAAACTAGGTAGTTAATGTCGAGATCGTAGTAGCTGTTGAGTGATGTAAATATCAATGGATGTTGAGTGAACCCAAAATTGGTTATTACCGAGCTTACATCTATGTAAGAACTCAACATTAAATGCAAGGTTTCAAAGGGTATATGATCAATTTTAACTTATTTTCATCATTTCAAAATTGAGAAAGAGCGAGAAGAACAAGAGGCTATTTGGAAATCCTTCATAAGTGATTGCAAAAGCTTTGTGCATTGATTCATCACCACTTTGTCTGATCTCACAAGGTATTTATCAAGTGCCGAGCTACATAGTTTAAATTTTCATAAACCCTAGTTTGACATAGTGGCTTCAAGTTTGAAAGATGTTGAAGGGAAAGAAGTTTTAAATGTTTAGCTAGTTAGTAATGAAGTTAAGAAGCTTGTATTTAAAGCCATTCCTGACATCGCATATAAACAAAATCCTTTTAGCATATTGTCTATGTTCTTTCCAAATTTGATAATGGTACATGATGTGAGAAAATGCTACAATTGCAAGATAGGAAGCATTTGTGACATGGAAATAAGAGGTGCATACAATAGGTTATGTGAAAATGGTGTTTTGAAAGAGGAATACAAAATTGTTGAGAAAAAGGGTTTAACACGAGCCCTAGATTTTCCTAATGTATTCAAAACAGAGTGGATAAGAATTGTACTAAGTCAAATTCATGATGATTCCTTATGGATGGAAGGCTGACAAATCAAAATTACTAGGAGAATTACTCATAGGGTTACTGGCTACCCAACCCTAGATTGGCCCAAGACACTTAGGAGTGATTCCAAAGAAATGATTAAAAATAATACTAGAGAAATTTGGAATAAAAGAGGTATGATTATAGATACAATCATAGATCCTCTTATCAACTTTTTTGTAAGGGCAATCTCACACAAATTCTATCAATATAGTAGATTGAATAGTGCACCCTACATAGCTTTTGATTTTGGTTATAAGATTGTTAAGAAAGATCATACATATGATCTAGTAGAACTTCAATTGCAAAAAATTATGGAGAAACTTGGAGCAATAAGGAAAACCAAGAGTGCACAATTAAAGTTTGGTTCAATATTAATTTGTATATTCTTTTATCTAAAAAACACATTTCCCTCATTTGGAATAGTAGGATGGAATACTAACAAACTAGTTGCAATACAAATAGGTGAATACATTGAGCAACTAGGAGAAACTTTTGAATGCTTAATGACTAGCTACTTTGAAGATTTCAAGAAGTCAATGAAGCAGACACTCAGAATACCAGTTTCCTTAGTTGAGAAACATTATAATGATGTATTTTTTCTTCTTGATGTTGATTACACATTTGTGCAAGCTACCACAGCTAGGGTAAGATGGTTGAGAGCCTTAGAGTATGAGGTAAATGTAGATCAGTCGTAAACTTTTTCAATCATAACCCTTTTGGTTGTAACCCTCCAAGATATCCTTAAGGGTGATACAAGTTTGTGCTTTTACCCAAAAAGTAAAGGAATTTTGGTTAAGGGGCTATTTTGGTTTCCCAAAATAGTGAATTTACAAGGTAGGGATGACATCCTAGATGTTAACCCTCACTTAGCCAAAAAATAATTTAACTTTTGACAAATGTGCTAGGTATTGAAGGTCGACTAGTAAGAAAATTGGTATAAAGGAAGATGCTTTTTGTTTTTAATAAGTGTGGCACTATAATGTAATGTTATAATGTTTGAATTTTCACTTTGTATAATCAATATTGATGTGAACTTGATGATAATATGGTATTATATGGATGTATGATCACTTTTGGTAAAGAAATCCATAAAATGTATCAATGATGTCAAAAATGTTTTTGTATCTATACGTCTTGTATACATAGTGTACTACTATATAGGAATTTTTTGGTAGTGGGCTCATCTTTCTACTTTTGTATTGTAATAACAACTCCTAACAGGGTTTATGCTTCTAACAAGGCTTAGTCCTTTAACAAGGGTAGATACATTATACAAATATAATAGAAAAATATTAGAGTCAAAATCTCTCACAACTATTAATTACTATACCATTTTGTGGGTACCATCCCCACTAAGGTTTTCAGTTGACTAGGGTTTCCCTAGTTAAGAAATCATGGTGTTATGGGTTGCCCTATATCATGGTAATGTTTTCTTTTAGTTTGATCATTTATGCATGCTTAAGGATTGTTAAACATATCCATAGTTTGCAAAAATTTTGTGGAACACTGATTCACCACCTCCCCCCTCTCCCCATCAATATTCCCTATTTCAAATAAAGAGTTAGATCTAAGAGTCCTAGGAGGAAAGACTCCACATAAGAGGGTGTTGTCTTACTTCCTGATCACAGGAGGGATCTCCTTTGATCTTGGCATCCTATATTTGTTGGAATGAAGGAAGGGTAAAGGTATAAATACATGAATCATTTATCATGGAAAATCCCTTTATATATATATATATATGTGTGTGTGTGTGTGTGTGTGTGTGTGTGTGTGTGTGTGTGTGTGTGTGTGGTAGAAATACCAAGGATAAGAATGCAATTATGCATACTAAGTATTTTTTGCATGCTTGATGACATGTAGAACTAATGAAATGCCAGATTGGAATTTTAATAGTTGCATGGGAGCAATATATTAAAAGCATTTTTGCTTGATCCTCATCATACCAGTAGAGATATAAGAGAGATAAAGAGCTCCATAATTTTTTAGGTAGATATCTATGAATGTTGAGGAGTATGAGCATCACTTTATGAAGTCAAGTTATTTCCTATTTGTGAAAAGACATTTGAATAACTTTTGTAAAATAATATTTGTTGTCTTGAAGGAGGTGAAGCCCTTTGATAGTGGAGGAATGTTTGGCACCTCTAGATCCTTCCAAGGATAAATTTCTTTTGCTAGATGGCTTTACATGTGGAAATCCTCTCCAATGATAAAAGAAAGGATTCTAGTTGGCCAACTATTGTGTTCTATGTTACAACACAACATGATCCAATCAACACCTCCTCATTAATTGTGCCTTTTCTTTGGAGGTTTGGAGGGAGATTTTCTCTATATGGGAGATTCTATGGTGCTTGAATGAGGACCTCCATAAGTTTATTAATTGTATTAGACCCTATAATCACCTATACCTCAAAACCTTCATGGAAAATTTGGAATAAATGAAACAATTATTAATTGTATTAGACCCTATAATCACCTATACCTCAAAACCTTCATGGAAAATTTGGAATAAATGAAACAATTGTATATTTCAAGAGAAAGCTTCTCCTAGGTCAGTTGTGATTCAACAAGTTCATATGCTCCTAAAGGAATGTAGTGAGATGTACCATTGAGAACCACACGCCCCCTCGAACCCCCTGCAGGAACAAGAAATGAGATGGGCTCCTTCTTGGAACTTAAGTCAAAATGTGGCAAGATTTGACAATTCTAAGTAAAATGGTTTGGCACCCCCCTCCAGAAACATGGATGAGACTCAATTTTGATGACTCAACCATTGTTGGAAGGATTATGGCAGAAGGTATGTTATAGGATAATACTAGAAAGCTGGTGGTTGCCTATTCTATGAACTGTGGAGGGGGGTCAAATAAAAAAGCAAAAGGTTTGGTACTACTATGGGGAATCAGGATAGTGAAAACTAGAAGAATTAACACACTAGCTATTGAAGGAGATTCTATGTTAATTATTAGAGCTATGAAGGGAGAAGGCCAATGTAGCTAGAAGATTAAAGGAATGAAACAAGTTTGAGGAAATTCTTCCAGCCTAAGGAGGATCCTAGTAGTGGATTATCAAGGGAGGACCAACCCAAACCTTGGGATATAGTGTGCTACAACATTATGTGGTACATTACACTCTAACACTAGTTCTAGGTGTTGTATTATTATTTCTTTTCCACTTTAAATGACTTTAGGAACCAGGACTTGATTTCCTTCCCGCACCTAATTTTGCATTCAATGGAGTATATTATTTTTAATTCTTTTAAAAAGATGGAGGAAGGAAGACCCTTTTATATCCTACACCAAGACTTCATGTTTAAATGTTATAAATTACAACTCACTCTCAACCCACCTCTTTTAGTTAATCCCCTTGCCACTATGATGCATCACGTCTCCAAGGACCCTAGCCCTAGATCAGCCTGGAAGAAGGTGGACAAAAATCACCTCATTACTAGGAAAAACATTAGCATTATTGACTCTAATACTAGTACCATGTGGAGCAATAGAGTTTCTAAGAGATCTAGTTAAAGGTTTAAAATGGGAAAAATTATGACACCCCCCAAAGAGGATTGGAGTTCAAAATCCATAGAGATAGAAATGAAGTCCACCAGGAGGAGGAAATTTATGCACCCTGGCTCCAAGAGTAAGCATGTTCTTAGCCCTTCCCACATTTTGGACACCTTCAAAGCCAACCTATCTCTAGATAAGAGCTTGGGGAGAAGATATCATTGCCCCTATCAATGGTGTTGCTATGGGTGGGAGGAAGAAAGGGCATCAAAGCCATGGGTAAGATAAAATAAAAGCCCTATGTTGTAATGTTGCAACCCTTTATGAGTCCTCTACAAAGGTCATACATTCAGTGGCCACCACTCTATACTTTTTGCAAGTGAACAAGGAGGAGTAGAAAGAGAGAAAAGAGAGTGCGACTACCCATTCCCTCAATAGCTTCCTGGAAGACAATTGGCTCAACTTTTTTGGAGAAACTCGTTAACGAGGAGGAGGAGAAACTAGCCATGGAGGATCTTGATGAGGAAGGTGGGGGGGGGGAGGGTGGACCTAGAGGATAAAGAGAGGAACTAACCCTTGTGCCTTTGTTTCTTTTTTCTTTTGTTATGTTATGTTTAATTGTGAACTTCATGCCCATTGTGGCATTTTTTATTATAGTAGATATTAAATGTATTTATAGCAGTGTTTGTAATTTAATATATTATTGGGTTACTTTTCAATATTGTAGGTATGTTATGGGTAGTTTGGTTGATACTGATATGAAGAAGTGCCTTGTTATGTTGTTAACCATTAACATGTTTTTCAATGTCCAAAAAAAGTATTGGTTAGATAGTAGGGGGGTAGCTATTGGTTGTTCTATAGCCTACTGTACTACAGGGTCATGCCCCCTTTTTTGGCTTCTATCTAATACATCAAAAAATTTTGCAACACAATCCAAGTTATCCCAAATGTGTAGCACATGAAGATAATATTTCAAATGACATCTATGGGTTTATGCATATTTCTTAGGAATGAACATTTCCATTCTTGACTCTATGATTTGAAAAAAAGACTTTTTAATGAGATGAACTACCTAGGAGATTCGCATATGATATTATGAGCATAATTTATTTCAGATTTACAAAGTTCGTTCTTTCATGAACAAGACAATACTGGGAGACATGACTTTTCATCAAGTGAATGGAAACTAGATCATAACTGTAGTGTTGTAACAATTTCCTTCATTCCTCTCTTCCTATTATATTGAATCTCTTTTTAAATTCTCAAGCATTTTCTATTATAATAATTCAATACACTCCCCAATAGAGTCGTCATTTTGTTGGCTCTTGGGTTTACAGTGATTTTAACTACCAAAAAGCTAACACAAAATGCATCTAAGGAAAAAGAAATACTATAGTGGATGCACTCTTACTAGAACTTGATCCAAATATAAGGCTATATTAATTCTTATATTTACTCTCTGCAAAACCTAGGTGGGTAGACTTTAGATTCATCCATATCACTACTACAAAAAATAAAATAGCCTTGATATTAAGATACAAAGACATGCAATCACCTAGCTGAGATTAGTACCCTATCCATCAGGAATTAAGGTGTGTGCACAAAGATGGTGTACAATTTAGTGTACACCAAACAAAACAAAAAAAACTCAAAAATGTAAATAACCTGATCAAGTTGTTTAAAATTTCAAAAAGTTGTTAGGCTTTGTTACTAAGATTGGCCAAAACCAATAAAAAACAAAACTTGATCTAGTTTTAAAACTCAAATGGGTTACAAGGATGAAAAACCTCTTCAAAACCTAATTGGGCTTTGAAGAAATAAAAAAAGGCTTTACGTAGGAAGCCATAACATTAGCATCTAGAGTTCAATTGACTCTATTCAAAATGCATTGGAAATCTATCTAAAAGATAAATCAATTCAATGTCATAAAGTTTATATTTTCCATCAATTTGAATTAAGTATAGTCTCAAATAGGTATTCATTGTTTCCCAAATGTGTAATCAATAGCTAAAGATAAATGCTAATATATTTTTAATTTTCTCTCTCTGAAACAAATACACATACTCACTCACTAACTAAATAACCCTAAATATATATCTCTAAATAACTCCTAACCTCTTGCATTCTTTAACTAACTCCTAACCTCTCTCTCTCTCTCTCTCTCTCTCTCTCTCTCTCTCTCTCTCTCTCTCTCTCTCTCTCTCTCTCTCACACACACACACACACACACACACACACACACACACACACACACACACACACACACACACACACACACACACATGCACACATGCACACGTGCGCGCACGCACACTCACACACACCTTTCTAATCCCTTACCCATCTCTCTTTGACCCCTCATCTCTAACCCCTCCTCTCTCTCTTTGGCCTCTAATTCTCGAAGTAGGTATTTCACATAGAGAGATGGGGGGGTTAGGGATTAGGGGTGATAGAGAGATGGGTAAGGGGTTAGAAAGATGTTAGAGAGAGATGGACAAAGTGTGAGAGATGAAGTGATGGAGAGAGAGGGGCATATGAGAGAGAGAGAGAGGTTAGGAGTTAGTAAGAGAAATATATTAGGATTTTTTATTTTTATTTTAAATGTGTGTGTGTGTGTGTGTGTGTGTGTGTGTGTGTGAGAGAGAGAGAGAGAGAGAGAGAGAGAGTTAAAAATATGATAGCATTTGTGTTTACCTATTGATTATGCATTTGGAAAACAATGACTACCATTTTCAATTATTCTTAATTCAAATTGATGGTAAATATAATATTGATGACATAGGATTCATTTATATACATCATATTGTAGATCTCTTCAATATCTTTCCAATGATTTTAAGCAAAGTCAGTCAGACTTTGTATGTGAAAGTTATTGCATTTAGAGTAAAGCCTACATTTAGTTCTTTGAACCCTGATCGACTTTAGAAGAACCCAATTGGATTTTGAATGCACTTGTTCACTTTCATACCTTGATCGGGTTATTTGAATCCTAGAAACCCAACTGGGTTATGGCTTTATGATAGCATAGGGGAATGACCTAAAGGCTTGCAAGACTATTTTCCCTCTAATTTATTTCCTTTAGACATGTTCTCATCTTCTAAGATGAATTCTTATCTTTGCCTTCATTAGGTTTGCTAAATTTGGTGAAGTGGGTATCTCTAAAATTACCTCCATAATCTTACACATCTTCTAAGCTTTCTAAAAATATAACTTTTTATGTTTTCAAACAATATTAACATGGTAAATTGTAATTATTTTTACCAATGCCTTTATATTCCTTATAGACATCTATCTACCATTTTTTTAATAACTTTTGATATACTTAAAAAAAATCAAATGAACTATATATTATTTTTCTACACTTGATTCTATACACATTTGAAAAAAAAAGTTTCAATTTTTGATTGCTTTGGTGTAAATTATGCTCAACACATGAACAGGTACAAAAATTTCATGATGTAGTTAGTTCAATAGTTCATAATAAAATAAAATACTCATCAAAAAATTAAAAAAATATATACAACTTCTAGAAATGACTCTTACCTATCATCCTACCAAGGGGATATGCAAAATAGTGAGTACAACTATGTCTTTTGTGTTGCACACGAAAACAACTATGTTATATTTTCTAAAAAAACTAGGAACTATTTTTTGTGTGTGCAGAGTTTGGCCCACCTAATCTTATCCATTTTTTAAAACTCTAGTAGTTTAAGAAGTCTAGATTAAGAGTACTACAATTTATATTTTTACATATCTTGTAATTTTTAGTGCATGGCCCTCAAACATTTTGTCGAAGTTTAAGTTTTTTTGATTTCAGATAAAGGTGTCCACTTATACCTCCATTTTGTACACCATCTTGGTGTACTTGTAAGGAAACTTGCAAGAAAGAATATAACTATTTTCACATAACCCATAATAGAACTGAAAAATAATATGTAATTAAAATCCACATGCAAGAGAATAGACAACATGCCCACAAAAGTGTGACACAAGATATACCCTAGGAAACCCTCATTGAGGGAAAAAAACTCAACCTCCAAAAGCATCCATCACCATATACTATTCAGCAAAAAACACCATTGCAATACAACCATGAAAGCCTTCAAAACTATAACTACAACCAAACAATCCATGTGAACAAGCATGAATCCAGACATCTCATGTCATGCTTCCAACCTTCAAAAATGCTCCCTTGGCTAACCTATCAAGCCTTGTCTTGCTCAACTCTTTCCCTTTTTGCCTTCTTCTTCTCCTACAACAACAACTCTTGTGTTTTCTTATATAGTAGAAAGTCTCACAAAACCACCAAGTGGTAGTGCATAAACCATGTGCTAAAATCATAAGCTACCTAACCCACTGACCTCACATTTAATATTGAAAATTTAATTCTTTTTTCCAATATTAAATTATTCTATCAAATATTATCACAATGTTACAATACAACTCATCAAGTATATCCCATGAAAATCTTTACATGTTGCACATCTATCTATGTACAACATTACATAATAAAATAAAATAATACAATATAACGATATTATGCAATGTGTGCAACATGCATTATCTCAATAATCTCCCACTTGTATACATTGCATATTGTCAATCTATAGCCACAAAAATGAATAAGGGGAATATCCCTCCTAGTACATCCACCATCATGGATCAAAGTACACCATGTGCTCCATCCTGGTACCCACAGCAAAATCAAAGTATCTGGCATCTCAAATATTAATGATCTCACCTCCTATTATGTCATTGCCACAGAACATACACAGAAGCCATCCAAAGAGAAAGCCACCCAACCTGTCACATTAAAAGATCATAAAATCCTGTACCAACTATAATGCCAAGCACAAAAACCTAATCCAAAGGTAATCATGTGTATCCGTAGTTGTCAAAATATCCATAGCTAAAGTAGCACTCATAGCAAGTGCCAAATCCATCCAACTATCCATATGTCTAAAGGTATACCAAGTGAATCTCACATCATCAACATAGCCAATATGTAACCTACAATTACAAGCCTCAAGAGAAATACTTGCCACATATATACCAAAAAGCTCTCACTGTAAAAGATAATGTCAAATCTATAACCAATCCACTCACAACATCTCAAAAAAGTGAATATGTGTAGTATCAAGGACATCCACAGCACATAAACCAATAACCTGCAAGAACAACTCTCATAACCAATCTTCAACAATCTCCCAAGTACTTCACAATCTCCAACCAATCTCAAATCCAATGTAAGTGAAACCAAACACCCAGGAAGATAACCAAGACCAAAGAGAAACTATGCAAATCATAACCTATATCATACATCCTTCTACATACACCTCTAGATGTAAACTATACACGTATGATCTCCTCCATAAAAACCCAACCAAAAAGCTTCAACAACACTTAAACCATACTATATAACTAATCATGGATGTTAGCCTCTCACAAGAAGATCAAACTCATAAACCATTCCTAATCCAAAGAATATGCACAATATAAAACCATCTCCCAAACTCAATCAACATAATAAAATATGCAAATGGAGATAACCAATGCTAAACCATCTCTCAAATGAACCCTCTAGAACTAACTCATGTATTATACCTCAAGATATGTATCCATGAAAGAAAAGAATAAACATAATCCACCTGAGAGAAACAATGGGCTATACCTCTCAAGAAGAAAACTACCGAGTAAACCAAGAGTGGGGAATGAGAATGCTCATCAAAATATCCAAGTCTCCAACCAAGACTCATTTAAGAAAAATCTCGTCTCAAGTCCATATCAGGTGAATGCCTCTTAGACTCTCCTACTAAAACCATCAACTATCCCAACAAATACTTCTTTAATCCAAGATAAATCAACATCACTACCATCTTTAAGTATCCATGAGCACCTATAACCAATCAATCCAAACCAACTCCATATTTAACATAGCAATATCATGAACTATCTAGCTTATGATCAATGTACTCAATACTAAGAAACTAAACCAAAATCATTGTCAAAGTTTCAATCATGGCCTCAGGAACATAAACATGACAACATGATCTAACCATCTCAAACATAGAGATAACATGCTTCATATGAACATACTATAACATGTCAAAACTCTAAATGTGTATTAAGAGTATACCATGACATAATAATGAAACCATCCTCACACCAAGGATAACATGTCAAATGAAAGCATAAACCGCACATTTACCAAGAACCCCATTAATCCTCAAGATGCAACCACCTCCACACACCATGAAGATAACAAGTGCACCATGCAAATGTCAAAGTCACTTCTACAACAACAAGATCTAAGACAAACCTCCAACATCTACAAACACTCAATCATTATATCAATGCCAAAAAACTCCCACTCAACTATGGCACCAAGTCACCTATTGCATCATAAAATCCATCTCCTACATGAAGATCATCCAGGTCTACACTCACACAACCAAAGTACCAGTACCAAGTGAAACAAGGATCTCCAAATCAAGAAGATACAAACCAAACAAGGAACTAATCATATACTGTCATCCTATCACTATCACAAGCCCCCACTAAACCATGTATCCAAGCTATCCATGACATCATGATGAAAAAAAATCATAATCTAACCATGAGAATCAACCAAGGCATCAAACTATCAAAGAACTCAAAGTGTACATCATGAGCTCCTCAAAAGAAACTAAATAACCATGATCCTCAACCAAGAAGATATACCACCATAACCAAATCAGGAATCCAAGCCAATGAACATCAAGAATTTACCCATATTTCCAATCATGTCATGTCAAAATCCATGAGACCATGATCACATCCATGAACTAAGAATCTCACTCTCAATATGTCCAACTTGTCAGCATAAAATAGTCAACCACAATCCTCCACCATGACTATACCTAGTAACAACATCTCATCCCTCTACATGAAGAAAAAATAAGAAAATTATGTGACTTAGGGCATAAGCAACCCAAATCCAAGCCACCAATCTAAATATGCATAAATTATGAAAGATCAATGGACAAAGACAACCCATAACCAAGCCATAAATGCAACCTGTAAGTATAGAATACTTACAAAACTGCACAACTTGTAGACCCAACAAGTCATCATACATATCCAAACCAAACACTAATAACCATATGATCATGAGACCAATCTGAAATATGAATTGAGTGTACAATGACATCAAATATTAAACCTCCAAAATATACAATGTCATAAATTCACAATGTTACCATAGTCAATATATACCATAAACTATTGAGATTAATATATAACCAAATAAACCATGCCAAACTTGAACCAAATCTAAATCAATGTGTAGATATTTTCAAGAGCTTTCCATTCACTACTTGAAGTCCAAAATATGACTCTATATGCCCAAGTTATGCCTTAATCTATGCTCAAAATAAATAATATCCAACTTTTGCACTTTTAGAACATGACAAAAATTTTAAAATCATAGAACTAAACCTACAACAAGTTGTAGTGCTCTAAATTAGCTTTCTAATGCCTATAAGAAGTCTGAAATCCAATACCCTAAGAAAAAGTTATGGTTGTTTTACTAAGACAATCCTTTTACCATTTTTACTGAGATTTTTTTTGCGATTAAAATTTCAACGAGATTAAATTTGACGGCCATCATAGGCTGAAACTAAAAAACTCTTTCATTTCCTCTAAACATGGTTAAACTAGGGTATATTATATATCAAAATTTATGGAATTGTCGATCCAGATCCAATAGTGAGGTTTATTTTTGCTCAAGAGGTCATTTTTGCAAGCTCCCCCTAAAACCCTCATTTAAATGAAACGTCGAAAGAAACCCTTTTGTCCAACAATTTCACATGCCCAAAAATCTACCAAAATCTCATCATAACAACAAACTCAACACCCTTAGATTTGCAATAAATAACTTGTATATCTTGCCCTTTCTTTTATCCTCTCATGCATTCTCATAGATTCAATCTAGGGTTACAATAATAAAATCATAACTCTAATACCACTTGTAAGAAAACTTGCAAGAAAGAATATAATTGTTTTCACATAACCTATAATAGATCTGAAAAAAATATGTAATTAAAATCCACATGCAAAAGAATAGACAACATACCCACAAAAATGTGACACAAGATATACCTTAGAAAACCCTAATTGAGGGAGAAAACCCAGCCTCCAAAAGCATTTATCACCATATATTATTAAGCAAAAAACACCATTACAATACAACCATGGAAGCCTTCAAAGCTATAGCCACAACTAAGCAATCCATGTGAACAAGCATAAATCTGTGCATCCCATGCCATGCTTCCAACCTTCACAAATGCTCCCTTGGCTAACCTGTCAAGCCTTGTCTTGCTCGACTCTTTCCCTTTTTGCCTTCTTCTTCTCCTACAATAACTACCCTTATGGCTACTTATATAGTAGAAAGTCCCAGAAAACCACCAAGTGGTATTGCATAAACCATGTGCTACCTATTTCATTGACCCCACATTTAATATTGAAAATTTAATTCTTTTTTCCAATATTAAATAATTACATCAAATATTATCACAATGTTACAATAGAACTCATCAAAAATATCCCATGGGAATCTTTGCATATTGCACATCCATCTAGGTGCAACATTACATAATAAAATAAAATAATACAATATAACAATATTATGCAATGTGTGCAACACCCATTATCTCAATAGTACTCACCCATTGCCACGATCAAAACATGCATCAAAATATTAAAGATCTATCCATCTACTTTGTAAATGAGACATCATTTTTCATAGTAACCCTTCGAGTCATCATATCCTTCCATGGGGCATATAACCTTGTCAAGATACATTAAGCATTTAATTGATTCTTTGAATCAACAACAAAATAGAATATGACATACAACCCTAAACAAGTTACAATCAAGATCTAGGTTCTCTATCCTCAAAATATAGTAAGTTATACAAGTCAAAGATAGGAGACAATAGTGACCATGAAACTATAATCTACTTCTGATAAATGCTTCTTATTTATTTCCTTAAACCAAATACATCAAGATGTATAGAATAACTCAAAATATCACTCAACAAGCTATCTCTAAGACTAATCCTTCACTATTTTCTCTATAAATTATAATATGTTGTTCATACTAAAAGAAATACTAGAAATGGTGGAATCACAACTTAGAGATCTTGCTCAAAATGTTGGAACCAACCCTATAGAATGAGAAAGAAATGAAAATGTAGAACAATGAAGTTTGGTTAGACCTGATCCTTCGCTACCACTTATCATCTTCTATTGAAGGAAAACCTCTCCTATTTCTTCAACTAAAAGCCAAATATGATCTTCATCATTGTTGCAACAAACTATAATTTTATCTCATCAAAATGATGGAAACCCCTCTTGGAGAAAATATGAGATGCGCTGCTAAAAACACTGCAAAAGGTTCCACCACATTATAAAAAATGTAAGAGTGTTGGAACAATCTTCTCCACATTTGGCCCATACCCAGATGGTGGATTTACAAGAAAGGATCTCTAACTACCATGATTGAGTAACAAACAACTAGAAGAAAAAATATTTAGAGAAGACCCGCTTGGACAAATCCCTGAATAACTCCTTGCCATCAACACCTACACAAATCCGGACCTCAAAAAAGGACAGTTTGCTCCAAGAGCTTTCCAATGCTATATAATACTCCAACCTTTGGTGAAGGTTATAAAGGCCAAATACCCTTCATTGAAAACCAAACAAATTATAAAGCAAATGCACACCTCCCCATGAAAAGTTTTTTCAATATTAGAAAGTTCTAACTTTATAATAGGAACAACTTAATTTAAAGTTTGTGTGGGGCCCACTTCTTTATTTTAAATCCTTGTAAAAGATCAAGTTGGGTGTTCAATCCAAGGAAATATACCTTTAATATTTAATTTAAAATACTCAATTTCGCTCCATTTTTAGGCTTGGTCAAATCTAGTTGACCATGTACATGCCACGTGTTACCATATGATTCACTGCTCCTATCCAGTCTCCGCTCTATCATCTTCCCTATCAACACCCTCTAGGTAGTCCCCTACATCATCACTACATGGCATCTCTTTATTGGACCTTAGCTCTGTCTCACCTCACCATCTCATCTAGCTCCACCTAGACATCTTTGCCATGTGTTACAATCGTGATGATGTCATCATCACTTTGCGAGATTACAAGATCTCACCATGTGTCATCTACTGATGTCACTATCTCTATCCTCGGCCACCACATGTCAACCTCTGAATTTGCCAACACTGCAACCTAGGCCCCATGTCATCAAATCTGCTTGTTGGACACTTGGGCCCACCATGCCATGTGTTGGCATCTCGTTTCATCGCCATTCTTTGAAACTAATCTCATTATGAAGAAAGATTTCACCACGTGGCGCCTCTATCTCCATCACCGTCGCTAGGTCCCACAGTTATGTAGCGTCATATCGGTTTCTCGCAGTTTTGGCACCAACTTCTTGTGAGAAAGTGTTGATGCACCACTTGTCCTGCTTGCTAACATCATCACTGCAATTCTCCTGGAAATGAAAGCCACGTGGCATTCAGTTATTTGTTCATCTGATTTGGCGAGGAATCCATGTCACCTGCATCTTTATTCAAAATTTTATTTTGGTCAATGTTCCATCTGTCCAAAAGGGCCCCATAGAACACTTGTGTCTCAAAAGGCGTGAGCCTTTTATACACCATCTAGTCGTGTGCTTCGTTACATAAAAAATTAAAAACTTCTCCACACAATGCGTCTGAGATAATGATATATGAGGACTCCTCTATACTAAACACCCATGCAGTCTTCCTCTATCGAACACCCTCCCTGTATGCAGTTTAAGTGGTCTCAACCTAGTCTCTGTGTGCATATAACAACCCTGACTGGTCCTCAGTGCAGATTCCATAAATGCATATACTCCTTTCATTTATTTGCTGATTCAAAGAAAAATAATGAACATCCATTTAGGTATTGGATTTTCCAAAATGGGCTTGGTGGAAAGCAGTCAGTGCAATTCATTTGTTCTTTTTGTATTGGCAGAGTACACTCCTAGACTCAAGATTTAATTCGTTGCTTCCAATGCACATACTGGTGCCTGCATAAGGAACTTGGAACACACTAAAGATGATTTGGCTCCCCATTTCAGTCTTGTGGCCGCCCATATATGTACGTTAAAACAAACAATTCATCCATATTTTTACCATTTGATCTGTAGTTTCTAGGCATCGTGTTTAGGAGCCAACACAACACTTGTTTCCTTATGCATCTTACGCACAAACTGGGAAGAGAATCCGATGACAACAGGTCTTGTCTGCTAGTTTCAGTAATGACAAGGGAGATTCATAACAACTCTGCAAATCTGGCTCCTCAATACAATAACGCCCCTTTCTTTTTAAATATTTCGGCTACAATTTGGGCATATGAAACTCCAGGCAAGGCGCTGCAATCCATATTTCAGAATCATGAGTTGAAAAGGCTTGACTTAATGAGAAAATCATTTCCAACTAGAAAATGTCATCATTTCTATGGATTGGTCTTCTTCAAGGTAAACGGTGACACTGGTCCAGCTGAGTTTTCGCTTTGATTGGTGCCTTTACTTATTTATCGCAACCCAATCTCTTGCCTTGAGCATCGATGCTTTTCTTACATATGGGTACACAAGGTTGGGGGAATGATTTCGGACTAGTAACTGCCAAGTGATTTAACATTGTTCAGTGGCATTCACGCTCTATTCCGATCTCTCATCACCTCATAACACAATCAACCATTTATCTCCCCAACCCACAAACCAAATCCTGCAAAGGCTACACGAGTCACTGTCAAATTTGGCATCATTCTTGTCTAAAACATAGTTTATACGGCTGAAAACCTTAGCAAATTAGAACTGGGGCTTCAACCGAAATACAAATCAAATACTATAAAAAAAAATGATCCCTATGTTTGCCTCAAAATAAGGCTCTAGGCAATCACCCATTTTCTGTCCAATATGGCACTCACAAAGATCAATCAAGAATTTTAACCTTATACCCACGTTGGCAATTAAGCAATGTGCCCATGTGCTCGCAAAAAATCACTCACTTCCTTATTGGCATATGATTATGTTCATGGAATCTTAGTATGCAGAGGTATGCTCTGACTCAGGTTCTACCTTACTGATGAAGATTCTACAATACATTATCTCATGAGAAAGGTTTTAGACAACATGTTCCATAGGATAAGCCCCTTATCAAAATAAATGTTAATAAATGTAAATCTCAAGACATCTTTCACATATTCAACTAATTTCTTTATTGTTTCAAATGTGCACAATCTAACACTATCATTCAACCTAGAATGGCCATATGCACACTAAGATATTTCAATAATTAAGATCATTACAGCTTATTTTTAAGAATCTTTTATTCTCATATGTTACCTCAGTTTGACACCATCAGTTGGGCTCCAAAGTGGGTTTGGCGAAAAAAAAATCATTTTCAAACAACTAACATTTCAAACTGATCTATTCAACTTGTCATACTAATTGGATTCAGAAACATAAAAGTGTGTATGGATTTGGCTTCAAAATCCTATCAAATGGTCACTTGGAAGGATGAAATCAAGAGAATTTGTTCTACCCTCTATGGAGAGTGTAAATTTATGATGTGGGCTCATGGAAAATTACTAGACACATTTGGCAAGTATGCGAAGTTGATTGCTAGGAATAACAAAACCAGGCAATTTGTCAAACCAAAGATTCTTGAAAATGGAATGGGCCTAGGGAAGTGAGCAAACAAATTTGTAAAAACTTGCAAACTAGCATGCTTAAAGTGTTTTCAAACTAGAATACAGTGGTAGAACTAGTTTAGACTCATCAATGATAGTTTGAATATTATAACACCCCAAATAGGCCTCTTGATCAATTTAGACATTTGGTTACCAAAAAACTTTCGAAATTACATTTGGAATCATGTTTGAAAACTAGTCAAAAGGATTTTTCACAAGGTCAAATATGGAACATAGCACGTCTTTGACCCTTAGAATACACTAGAGAAAGAAATTTTTTGATAGGATCAACTAGGTCAAAGTTAAGACTGGTCAAACAAGGGTTCCCAAAATTCTAAACAATGTGCATCAACATGACAATAATAAACAATAGCCTTTGGGAATATCAAAACTCTATCAAAACAAGTTGAAGCAACTTGAAATCTAAAACATAGGTTCTCTAATATGCATGCTAAGTAATCCCAAAGTGGAAAGTCATAACACTTTACCAAGTACAAGATATTGAAATGCAAACTAGCCCTTTAACAAACTATTTGACAAATAAATATGTAGATTTTTCAAGTTGTCAAAATGACACTTCACGAAATGACTCAAAATGGCAACTTATCATCATGAGAAGCATGCATATACTGAATGAAAGCTGATAAACACCTGAAACAGATCATAGGCCTCAAAATGATAGCTGAACATATATGCATGGAATGCATTTATATGGCCTTATCTATTGGAAAAAAATCAAATCAATACTCAAAATCCTTGTTGCAATTTTGAGTCCCAATAGTTCCCACCTCAATCAAATGACATCTTCCCATTTATTAAAAGTCCTTGATACATATATCTTTTTTACCTCATGTATGAGTGCTGATGAATGACTTCCACAATTGATAGAGACTATTGATCCCATTGAAGTTATTGATCTTGTCGATCCACCCACATAAGTGATTGTTGAATTAGCAAGTTAAGGCCTAACCAACCTAGGTCTAGCAAGTAAAATTCGTTACAAATTGAGATGCCTAGCTTTATCAAACTACCTAAGGGGAGAAATCAAAAAAAAAGTGAAAGAAGAGATTGTACTCTACAACAATAATTTTTTAAGAAAAGAAGGGCTTGCATGTGGTATGCCCCAATCACTTATTTGATTATTTTGATATTTCATTGAATTAAATGTTGGGACCCCTAACTTTTTGGTGCTTAGGATTGTCATGAGTCCCCACTGTAATAGATGCATCAAATGCATGGCCTCAACTTGCCCCTACGAACCCATATAAATGAAGGACGGGATAGTAAGGGAACCTGAAAAGAAACAAGAATGTACATTCATTAATCAATTCATGTGTGATCAGGTGCTAGCCATGTATCATATATATAAGCATGGGTATTAATTTAAGATTGAGTTCTAGATGTGGAGTCCTTGGTTTCAAGAGTAGAAACTATAGTTGCTTTATCAACTTGTAGAATATTTTTAGGGTTACCATAGAATAGTAAGGGAATATAATAATAGGGAGCCCAACCCACTTCAAGTTCTTCCTTCAGCCTCGCCACAATCAACCCTGTAGGGAAATGAAATCAACAATGAATATTTGAAATAAGAAATGAATTCAAAGTATGATGTACCCTCTCAACTACTATTAGCCTAGACTATTTGGCATGCCTACTCTCCATGTAAAGGGTAGCTCCAGAAAATCTTGTTGCTATATAGAAGTGGTAAAGGTAGTTGGAGCTACCAAAAAAAATGATTAGTAAAAGCTATAAGAAGAGACAAAGGCAATTGAACCTACCAAAAAATTGATCCTCAATATAGTAGTGGACTTGGAACTCAATAGACTTTCTTTTCTCCATAGTCTGACAAGTCCTTATCTTACTCTGTTCCCTAGTAATCTAAGGGGTTCCCTTTTTGAGATATCATGTGCCAACCTAATGAATGACTTTAGCTACAGAAGTTGACACATGCCACAACTATCATTGAGGCTCAAAAGTGTCCTTTTAGAGGTTTATGGGAGCCTATTACTACCCTTTCATATATGTTGAGCCCTACAAGAACCAATTTAGGATCCCTACTATAGAAATGTAAGGGTTGGTCAATGGGAGGCACTAGATCCACTCGATGGCTCTTATAGGTCATTTTCAATAAGAACTAATCATTGGCGATTGAAAAACCACATGAGTGCATCAACAATGATTGGTTTGACATCATCATTATCATGCACTACCCTTAGAATTGTAGGGGCACCACTGTGCATCAAAGTTGATCGATAGCTAGCTTTGGATCAGCCTCCTTTCCCCATAGAATAGTAGGGCCTTTCATCTAGCCATGATAGGGGGTGTGTTCAAGCAAGAGAAAGATGACTCTTCTTGAGGGGATGGATATATCCAAATCAATAACATGAACTGGCTCAAATGCTTTTGGTGTATAGTTTGCACTGTGGCCCTAGTCACTTTCCACTTTCAATACCCCTAAGTGTGGTTGATTAAATGGTCAACTATTTAGTTCATTATGCAAATGCACTAGTCAATGATGGACTTTACCAAGGGTGTAAAGGTTGGTGGTTGAGATATATATGCATGCATATGCATCGTGGGCATGCAAGGCAACATAGAAATTCTAAATATCGTACCAAAGTCTTTAGAAATATTGAATGCTACCCTAATATTCTATTATACTTAGCTTCATTAAATGTTATGGGTAGTCCACATTTTTTTAGTCAAAGCTTTTTGCAATATCTAGAACTTCCATGTTTCCCTACATGCTCGTGATGCCTCTACATGCATTGGTATACTACACTTCAAAACATTAGGGGGATCACTCAAGCCCTAGGGTTCCCTATAAAGGGGTGGGGGGACCGTGGAGAATTGTCAATTGCACTTGTCATTTTATGGGCAGGGAGAAAGATTGATTGTCCTTTAGATTAGTAGGGGTAATGGCCACCTCCCTTTTGCCAAAGAATATTATGGTTCCATAAGTAAGATCCAATTTACATGCCTCTTCCAACTATATATAAGAGGGGGTCGCTTGGTTTTCTGGATCAATATATAGATTTTCTACCAATTGGTTCACTCATGCCCCAATATATAACAAATTTCGCTCCTCTACATCTCCACCCCTAGCATTCATTGGTTTATCACCCAACCTTCATTTGGATTAGTTGGTTGCATTCTAGTGCTTTCCATGTAAGAAGGCAATCTTTTTTTTTCTTAAATTAAAAAAATGAGGACCCTTTAAATAATCTAAAAATTAAAAGGTATTTGTGTATATTAATTCATCGGTCTTTGGTCTAGATATAGACATAGGGGGCCCTGCATATCCATATGAATGAGGCATTAAAACCCACCCTCAAAGAGCTAGTTAGTGGCAGATTTGAATGTAGAGTGACTAATATTGGGTGGAGTGATGGATCAACTTCCTTATTTTGTTGTGATCCTGCCCGACCCCTCCATTGTGGAACCTTTACAACCCATTCACACAACTCCAAGACCTGGTGATGCTCCAACCCATGATGTGTAGATATATGTATTCCACTACTACTGGATCAAATGCCTTGCTCTTGAGCCATCACGATGATCCCTAGGGACTTCCCTTGCATACATTTACTATGTCCAGCTCTTGGCCTATGGACCTAACTGGACCCTATGATTCACTAGGGTTCTAGCGATAACTCTATAAGGGGTCTAGCTACTATCCTCATAAAGTAGATATTTAAATACAAAGTTCAAATAAACACTCATCTCATATATAGTTTCTATAGAGTAAAATCATTTGATGATTGGTTCACATCATGTACAACATAATCAATATGTTATTGAACCAAAGTTGAATGTTGAAGCTAAACATATTGATTCATGTCATGTATAAAATAATCACATAATCAATTTCTTGTTGAAACAAAGAGACGTGTTGAAGCTGAACACATTAGTTCATGCGGTGTATAACATAATCAATTTCTTATTGAAACAAAGTTACATGCTGAAGCTAAAAAAACAGAGTAACTATTTACAATCTAAACTAGCAAAGGGACAATGACTAACCCATATACCCCATTTCTGCTAGCTTTAGTTATTGATTATATTAGCAAAGGCACGAAAATCTCCATGTCATTGTTGCTAACACCTTGATATTTACTGAGGTTTTCCTCTATGTTGTCCCTGTGGTATG
Source organism: Cupressus sempervirens (assembly GCA_028749045.1). Taxonomy (NCBI): domain Eukaryota; kingdom Viridiplantae; phylum Streptophyta; class Pinopsida; order Cupressales; family Cupressaceae; genus Cupressus; species Cupressus sempervirens. The sequence goes on along the minus strand of CM053793.1, from coordinate 756,586,560 downwards.
CCTTGCATACAAAGTAGAGCACACTCTTCGTCAACACCCCCATCAATGAAACCACACCCCATATCACCACAAGCCCTATTCCAAACCCTACTCTTCCCCATAATCCCACAACATTTACATTCCCCTTAAAGGCCATGTAAGCAAGTAATCCATTAATTAGCAAGTCACAAATGATTAGAATCCACCCTATAGAAATATTTCCTTCCAAGAGACGGTGACTCCTCTCTTCATGGCCTCCAATCCATACCATTCCTTCTCCATTACAATCACCACAATACTCAAAACCCACACCATTTCCACATGCAAAGACATGCCCAATAACACCACCCAAATAATAACCAATGCAATGAGAGAGACTCTTTCATACAACTTGCCAAGAACTACTAAATTCAATGCTAGTAAAAACCAAACAAAAATGGAGGCCATTGAAAGTAGTAAATTAATGATAAAATACCATAGGCAAGTTATCATCATCCTTTTCCACACTAGAGGCATAACTTTCATGACCTCTTCCATAGAGGGTTTGTGGTTGGGCATGGTGAAGACCACTACAGCCATGGATGGCATTAAGATGGAATAAGAGAGTAATGGATACACAATTTCAATCAATAAAAGTTTCGTCCAATGCATAATTGATCTAAGCTTCTGCTCTTCAAAAGTACCATAGGAAATAATTTTTGTGAGAAGAATCTTTGTTATCATATAGTATACCAAATCTATCAAGGCTAAAGAAAGAATGAGCACTTGAGTAATGCAAAACAATAATTTAGATTGAGAGCCAACTATTTTGAAGGACTCTCCAACAATTCCAAACGCGCCTAATTGCCCAAAACTCTTTGCTTTCCTATCCATGGCATATTGCCCTCCTCTTCCTCCAACTTCTGCTAAACTACTTCTTTGGGTCGATGTATCTCTCACCGACTCAATTCTAAGTACAGATAAATCTACAGTATCAAAAATGCATTCTGTCGTGTGGGTACGTCCACGGAGATGTTCAGAAATGAACGATAAACAATTTAAAAGAAAAAATAACCCGAACTTGTTATTTTTCTCAATTAAATCGGCAGGTCCTGCAATTAAGATGCTATCGTGACCTTATCGGCACTGACAATAAAGAGAAGCCGGCAACAATTTGATCTTCACGACACATAATATTTCTTGGTATCGTAGTGAACAAAGATATTATTTAATTTATTGTTAATATTGTGATATTATTAATATTAATATTATTGTTAATATTATGTATAGAAAGAAGAAACATTGACCTCGTCGAGAAAGTTCTCCTTTAATTCTTAGCTTCCCCTTTTCCCAAGTTTCTTTGTATTCTTTTGGGCGTAGTAGTCGAAATAGATGCAAAAGTTCCTTAACAGGGTGGTCATAATAACGTTTGAAAAATATAATTTAAAAGTGACTACTTAACTCAATAATTTAGAGAAATTTTGAGATTCTCTGAAATCTCTTTAACATTACCATTGCTTTTACTATCTTGGAGGTAAGGTACTAATTTGTTTTTTATTTTTATTTTTAGTTTCTATCATAGGTAGATTAGATTAACCAATCATATCATATAATAAATTATTTTTATTTTTGTTTTTTATGATGATATAAATTTTATTTTTCTTATATTGATTGGTCAATTTTAATTTTGTGAAGTATAAAAACTATTTTTTTCACAAAAAAAATACATTTATTTACATCTAATAAAAATCTTGTTTTTAAAGGAAAGACAATTTTATGTTTTCTTTAGTTTTGTATTATTTTATGTAATGATTATAATTAATTTTATTCTATATTTATAAAGAATTTAATATAGCTATTGAATTCATGATATCAAACAAAATGTTTAAAGATTCATAGATTTTTCTCTAAACATTAATATAGTCACGAACAATCGTATTGAGATGTAGCACAATCAACATGATTATTCAGCCTCAAGCATGAGTTTGACCTAATAAGAGTATGTGTTAACCTTTTATACCAAAGAAGGTTCTATTCTCTTCTCTTCCAATAATTTCATTGTCATAACAAGGATCTATGGATTCACTTAGTTCTTGGATATCTATAATCTAATACAAATTACATACCATTTTACACAATAGGGCAGATACAAAATTAAACAATAGCATATCCACATGACATACACTTAATCAATTGTAAACAAAACACTCATCATTAATAAATGATCATTGAGTCACAAATTTAGAAGCTTTCTTAGCCAAACCAAAAAAAAAATTCTTTTGAAGCCTCTTTTTTTCTCAACTTGACAAATTTAAAGCCTAAGATACAAACATCAAAAAAAAAATGTTAAGCTTAAATAAACTTTCTACTACTTTTTAAACCATAAATATCCTATTTTGTGGGGAAAAAAAGGTCTAGCTTATATTATTGTGTAAATATCAATTAATGTTATTAGTCTTGGATATAATTTTATATAGTGAATGTATAATAATTTGCAAGAAATCAAATTTCTTAATGATATGTACACCATCATGTTTGGTGTAATATCGGTCATGACTTGTGATTACTACTAGTATTAGTCATTTCATTATATGTTAGACTATACATCAATGCAGACCTATGTTGTAATGGTGGTTGTTGGAATCTACAAATTTAGGACATCTATAAGATATAAACTTGGTGTTGTTTATTTGTTCATAGGATAGTTTTGATAGATTTTACTAGCTTTCTTCTAGTGTACTTTCAAAACTGGCATTTGCACTCATTCTATGATATTTAAAACTATTAGTAATATACTATAGACAACATTACCTTTTCAAAATAATAATAATAATTCCTTAGACTTTATATTAATTCTCTCATAGGAAAATCATCTACTAGGTAATTGTTCAACTAATTATCATAGATCAAGTTCTAGAGTGGGGACATGATGTTCCCATTAAGTTTTTTTTTCATAGAGGACACTTGTGTTTTCTTATTTTATTCTTAATAATTTGAGTCTTGTACTTCTATTGAGATAATATGCCTTTCAAAGTTAGTTTTGGAGGAAAGGATCACATTACAAGGTGAGGTAGAGGCTAGAGCCAAGGTCATTCTGAGAGTGTGTAGTGGAACATCAAAAGGATAATCAAAGGGAGGGAGGAAGAGGATAAGATAATTCTATAAGATGACTTTGAAGGTGCTTAAACATGTCATCTCCATTAGGATATTATAAACTAGCTACAGAAAGGACAATAAAGATGCTAGTCAAATGATATTTTTTCACTCTTATCATAAGGAAATGCAAAGAGATCTAGGAATCCTAGGAGGAAAGCCTCCACACCAAACAAATATGTCTTGATTTTCAACATAACGTGAGGGACCTTCTTAAATATTGCTATCCTATATTTGATTAACTCAAGAAATGCTAAAACTATAGAGACATGGGTCAATGACCTTGAATAATTATTTTTTATTCTTAGCTTCCTCCCTTCCCAAAACTCTTTCTATTAATTTGGGTGTAGCAATCAAAATAGATGCAAAATCCATAATAGGGTTAATCATGATAACTTTTGAAAACTATTTTCAAACATAAGTATTGTAAGTATGATGAAAATGGGTTAAATCAATAATTTAGAGGAATTGTTCTCTAAAATCTCTCTACAAGTCTATTTTTTTCAACTATCCTAGAGTTAAGGTAATACGTTTTTTTAAGGGAAGTGAATATATCATGGATTTATGCTTTGAAATTACACTAGTACATTTGGGGGTCATCTTTAACTTAAATATTTGATGGCAAGCCAATTTTTCTTGTCAAATTCATTGCTTTTTTAAAAATGATCCCAATAACATCAAAATTATGAGGCAAGTTGAGTTAGGAGTCAAAATTTTGACGAATTTGGGGATACGAACAAAAAAAGAAAGAAAGTGAAACTTCATTTATTTATGTGGAAAAGTGTGATCACGCGAGAGGGAGGCTTGAGGAAGAGTTTTGCAGTGACATTTAAATGTAAGGGTTTTTTGAGCAATCTGATAGTTTGCTAGCCGAGACAAGTAGTTACAATTTGTTTTAAAAATACCTTCATTTTTCCACTATTGGATTTTCTATACTATTAGATCAGGAATATATTACATCTATTTTGTTGTGTATTCTATCATGGTGGCCATATTTGAGTTTTGGTCAAGCATTTATCGTACGATAGAGAGTTTTATGTTATGAGCATTTTATCGGTGTCATTTTGTCAAAATATTGGAGGGAAAGGCAAGTTAAGTTAGGAGTCAAAATTTTGACGAATTTGGGGATATGAACAAAAAAAGAAAGAAAGTGAAACTTCATTTATTTATGTGGAAAAGTGTGATCGCGCGAGAGGGAGGCTTGAGGAAGAGTTTTGTAGTGACATTTAAATGTAAGGGTTTTTTGAGCAATCTGATAGTTTGCTAGCCGAGACAAGTAGTTACAATTTGTTTTAACCTTCATTTTTCCACTATTGGATTTTATATACTATTAGATTAGGAATATATTACATCTATTTTGTTCCGTATTCTATCATGGTGGCCATATTTGAGTTTTGGTCAAGCATTTATCGTACGATAGAGAGTGTATGGTTATGAGCATTTTATCGGTGTCATTTTGTCAAAACATTGGAGGGAAAGAATTAGAAAACACCTTGATGCATAATAGCCTACAAATATCCACTAACATATTTGATAAGAAGCTAAATTGGGTTCCATTAATTCATTTTCAAGAGAACAATGTACTAGAACTTCAAAAACTTGACATATTCATTGTCCAAAAATATATGGATATCTAGTAGCCAACAAATATTGACCAACCATTTTCTCATATTTATAATTTTAATTTACCCTTAGGAGATTGAAAACAATTTTAAGATACAATTATCTATTATCTTTGGAAAAATAACATTTGAGTTCCAATAGATTTAGGAATGCAAGTGATATACCCCTCATAGAGACCCCAATGATAAAGCAGGTGAGTTGTATTGGCATGAAGTACTTTCGGCACCTCCTCTCTGTTTAGATAAGTCACTATCATATCTCCAATGCAGAGATCAATTTCATTCATTTTTTGCAAAGTCTAATGAGAAATAGTAGCCAACCCAACCAAATTGAGGTGAAAACATAAATGTCAAGAAAAATATATGTTAAAATGCCTAATTATGTTTAAAAAGTTAGATTATTTATATCATCATATGTATCTCTTTTTAGCTACTCTAAGAAAAAATATATTTGGGATTTGATAGATTTTTATTCCTATTGATTAAATAAGATGGAGTACAAGGTTCCTTTTTAGTTTAAAGGATGAAAAAAAAGATGGCGCTAAGAGATTACCATGGTATGAATCTTCCCCTTATCTCTTGATGGCATTACTTGAGTTGAAATGTTAGCTAGGCATTCACCTATTGTGACATCATGTATAACAACTACATCTCCTATATTAGTTTTTATATTGTTGTTCATGTCATTACAACCTTGTGACTAATTATCTTGGTAGTATTCATTCAAATATCTTGAGTTCTTACACACAGTTTGATCGATTAAGTATGAGCTATATGATATTAAACCATGTGACCACAAGTATTCTCTATTGTTTGCACTTATCTCCAAATCCAAAAGGAGATTCCCTATTTGCAAACATCAATTTTAGAGTCCACGATATCAATTTTATACAAAGTGGCATGAATATAAGGATGATTCAAACAAAATAGATGAATGATTCTATAGCTTCATATATTCTCAAGAACACTATAAGTGTAACCTTCCTTTTAAGTGCCAAATGGATTATGTAAGCTCATGATTAATGGGTTCTTGTGATACAACAATAATGGCAGATGGTTCATTTATGCAATTCAAGTTCATGAGTGATGTATTCTTGTGAATGACTAGTTATATGAATCATATAATCTCAAAGAAAGATACGTAATTATAATGTATTACAAAAATTAAACCTAATTAGTAAGGTCATGCAATTAAGAATTCTTGGATATATATATATATAATGAAAGAAGATAGATGGATACCTGTAAAGCTCTCTCCTGCTAAGTAAATGCCTTCATCTTTTAGCTCAAGAAATTTCTCCAACCAACCAACAATGAAATTCAAATTGTCTCGAGCTATAACATGATACATGCCAATGATTTTTTTAAAGTAAATTTTTACAATCAATACTATTATGTTGCTACTAGGTGTGTACTCAAAAAATGAAGTATAATGGAAAGGGGCACATCACCCATACTAGATTGTTTCTCATTGGAATTATTGCCTACATTAGTATTGGAATATGAGAATCCCAATCTAGCAAGACTCTCTATATATAACATGTTTCATTCTGCCCACAAAAATTAATTTTATATCATCTACAAGATTGTTGCAAGGAGAATAGAAGTTAAAGGAAAAGAATTTTCAATGTCACTTCCAAAAGGCCAGAAATATATTTAGCTATGCATTGAACCACAAGAATTTTTTTTGCATCTTCATTATATCCAAAATTTTTAATTGATTGAACCTATTAGACTGCATATATTGGTTCTAAATTGGATGCTTCCTTACTTATATTTCTAACACTGGGCATAAATCCCTACAACTAACCATTTATTTGAATAAAAACCTTACAATATGCTATACATAACCTTGATTATTATAGGCTATGGAACTTGTCTACACATTCGAACTATGAACTTTCAATTTGCAATTCAAGTGTAAACATCAGAATCATGATTTCCACAATGAAAATTCTATAGAAATTCTTGAAAGACAACTTTGAAAAACAAAAATTCAATAAAAAAAAGTCAATGAAATTTATTCAAGCCTATTAAGGAGCAAGTAACCTACAGATACTATTGTTGTACTTCTTTGATACCTATAAAAGTTTTACTCTTACACATGATATGGTGCAAAGAAGATTTTGAATAATGTCTATACCAAACTTGTTTTCATCATGTAGTACATGGTAATGTGTACGTTTTCATGTACCCTACAATCAAATCATCAAATGAGAAATTTTGGCATCTTAAGAAACAAAACATTTTTTTTGTATAGGCATCATCAAGAGTAAGGATTTTATATATGTATATGTTATGGTGGGATGAAGACCAAATCAGCAAGAGTAAGGATTTTTCCACCAAAATGATTTCTATTTCATTTGAAATCTATACAATACAATTCCAAATCCCAAACTAGGTTGAAGATAATTGATTTATAGGTTAGAAATCTTGACATTACAACTTCATTCTTCCATGTCCACTCAAAATAGTGATCTAACTATTACACTTTTAGATTGCAACAAAAATTGCAAAAAGTTACATGGCAACTTTTATTGCATTTTTTGCAATTTTTACAACTTTTACAAAAACTTTAAATAAAATACTCCACATGCCTTCAAAACTATACCACAATATGCAAAATATTATAAAACATAAAAGTGGAGATTTTTGGTCAACTCACAATGTTTGAGCAATCCTTGACTAACCTTTGACTTGGCTATAACCTTATTACAACATGTAAACAACCTACCTAAATGTATGTTTGAGATTGTCTAAACTATCATATATCGACTTGGATGCTTATTGATCACCTTATATACTATCCTACATGGTGTTTGACCACCTTATTTAGGACCTAGGGCCCCTACACCAAGATCTAGGATTTCATTGTTGTGCCCTTTTGATGGATGTATATGTATGTATGTATATAATAAAAGTCACTAAATAGGTAGCATGGCCACAAGCTTTTAAACATAGCTATATAAGGAATGAGTTAGGACATATATAAGTCAATTGGTCTAGTTGCTAATTAGTTGGGTTGATTACAAATTCCTGTAGATCTGTCATCAAATTAGGTACAATAAAATGAACAATTAGCTATTCCCAACTAGCATTAACTTGAATGGTCTATTTAGACCCATTGATGATTGTCACAAGCTTTAAAATATAACTATATAAGGAGTGAGTTAGGATGTATATAGGTTAACCTTACATTAACTATAATTACAACAAAAATATTACACTATTACATAATTGTATTTATAGAAAACCACCTGATTCGTCCTAGTGGGTGTATGATGGCAAAGAGTTTTATTAGGTGAGTAAAGCTCACTTGTTGTTATAGGAATAGAACTACATCAAAACAATTAGAAACCAAAACTACATATTTTTTAGAGTGAGTAGTTCAAGGGTTTTGATCTCGTGTATATGGGTATGTAGGCAACCTAGTAGAGAAAGTATATCTCTAGTGTGTAGACAACTTGGACATAGTTAGGTAGCCTTGGACATAATTAGGTAGCATGGATCATCAAAATGTGGTATGCACTTTCTCTAGCCTTACCTCATGGATGTAATAGTTCAAAAGCCTTCTACCAAGTTGAATGAAGCCTAGAATCAATGCTAATGCTATATTGTTCAAAATTAATGCCAATATTTATATTGTATAATTCATTTTATTTTTTTAGATTCCATCTATACTCAAGAGATAGTAATATATAATTATTTAACTATTATCAATTATATACAACATACTACTACTTCATGTATGTTTATATTTGTTATAATTTTATAGCATGAATATTTTCTTATGAAGGAAGTCCATGTCTAACAATATGGACCTAGAACAAAATAAGGTGACAATATCTAGATTGTGGTCTCGGTTCAAAAAAAATAGTGATGGAAAATGTTATTGTCCTTGCATAAAATGCAAGGGCTTAAATAATCAAAGAATTCTAATCACAATAGCTAATACACATTGTGGGCAACACAATCACATTGAAGGGGGGAAGAAATATCGTCCTTTGGTGAATGTGAAGTTCGAACTAGTGGAACATGGAGGTGTGAATATCAAAGTAGAAGGTAATGCTCCCATGGAAAAAGATGATCGTGAGGTAGAGAACAGAACTAAAGATGTTGGTATCGGTGTAGCTGATAATGTGCCAAATAATAGGATTGAACAAGATGTTACTAGCATAACTAATGAAGATGATGATAGGCATGCATCTAATGATGATGATGAAGAGAACTTTGATATACTTGTAATTAAAAGGCATATGAGTCCTTGTGCTTTTATTTCAAATGTTAACATGGTAAATAGTTTAATAGAGAAGATCATCCATGTTGATTGTGGATTTATATAATCTAACATTTTTCAAAGTTTACCTAAATAGGTTGTAGGAGACATTGAAGGTGACACAAGCTAGAAAAGAGAAGGTTGGTCAACACCTCTAGTTGATATATGAAAATTTATTCATGCCTTGTAAGTTGCAGCAATTGAAATTTCATATCAATTATTTTTATATAAAATTAAAAATAAGAAATACATTGACTATTGATGATATTATGCAAAAAATATAGGGCTTTGAACTTAATCTAGAAGACATAGAAGAGGATAAACAAATAGCCTTCAAGCAAGGCTATAAAGTAGTGAATGCCTACCACTACACAGATTCTGGTGGCCAAACAAGTGTAGGAGATTTTAGGACAACGATTGAAACACAGATAAATAGGCCAAATGAATAATAACAATAATTGAGAAGTTCATGATAAATAATCTATTGGATGTTCATTTTGATTAATGATAATAATGTGTGCATGGCATATCACTACAACCTACTACTCCTAGCATAGATCTTACTTATGATGACGAAGGCACAAATCCTACACATGATGAAGACCTCAATGTGCATCATAATGACATAGGTAAATATTCTATTTCTATTTCAAATTAATCATGTAATTATTGATAAAATTTAACCTTTATGTGGTATTATTTGAGTATGTAGAGTGTGATGTTAGTGTTGAGCATGTTGAGATTGGGGCTAAAAAAAATGTGATAGTAGATGATGTAGCAATATCAGGTAAAGAAAAATCCATTTTATATTCTTTAGATTAATGAAATACTTATAACATAAAAAAAAAGTTTAGAATTAAACCTATTTATTTCTTATTACAGGGGTGCATCAGCCTATCCTCGACAAAAGAAGAGGAAGCCTCATATTGTAATATTAGAACCACAAGAGCCACAAGATGCCAAAGATAGTTAGGATGTGCCTAAAAGCCTTTATCTTCAAAAAAGGAAAAAATAAAAGATGAAATTAATGTTGCAAACCTCGTTTGATGATGAATGTGTTGATGGATATATATGAATGTTGCTTATTAATGGATTTTTACGATGATGAAAGTTGCTTATTAATGAATTTTTATGTTGATGAATGTTTCTTATTGATGATGAATATTGATGGATTTTTATGAATGCTAATGAATTTTATGTCACATTATTGAATATTTTTATGTGATTATAATGATTGATGTGTCCACGAATTATTGATGAATGTTTATAGGTATTAACGAATTATATATCATGTTAATGAATGTTATGTGAATATAATGATTAATGCATTCACAAATTATTGATGAATGTTTATACATGTATTAATTAAGCGTATGTCGTGTTAATGTATGCTATGTGATTATAATGATTCGATGGACATACTTCTAAAATGAATGAATGAAATATATATTTATTTAGTTTTTAATGGGGAGTTTAGAGTGATTATAGAGGGGGTGGAAGAGGCCAAATGAGATTCTATCTTTAAATGTGGTTGGCCTTGTTAAGTAGAGAATATGAAAGGATTCTTGAAACCAAGTGAAGCTCAAACTAAACCAACTGAAGCCCAAACTAAACCCATTAAAAGCATTTGAGTTACAACTTATTATTGTATCATGTCATTATTGTCTCTCACATGCATTATTGTCATTATTGTAGATCATGGGGATACTCGAACATTGAAGTCTCCAATGTGGTACTTGCTTTTAGTGGGTGAACATAGTAGGTTCTAGGTAAACACCTTCAAATAGACTTAACATAAGTACTATGAATTGCAACATGCTACTTTCTCTATATGTTGTATGCAGATTATGATTTATTTCTAACTACCCCAATTACTTCTCTAGTAAAAATGGACACCATGTTTCTTTCTCTATAAGTTGTATGTAGACATGGAGCTATGCTTGCAAGAGATTATGTATCACACTTGTGCACCAATGAGGAGAAAGTATTTTACTGTCAATATTGAGGTATATTAATCTTCTAAGATTATTGAAAATTTAGTCACGCCTTGTATGTATAATGTTTACTTCATAGATATCAAGTGGTGAGTTTTTAATAATACTTGAATATATTTATATGTTTTATGTGCCAAACTTAAAGTTATCAACATTAGTATGGTCTTGGGTGATTAGTATCTTAATGTGGAGTACATGTTTATGAAGTTTTGATGCCTATTTTGTTTGCTATATGGCATTTAACAAATATGTTACATTTGTAACACTTGATATTATTATGTCATAGGTGGATCTTAATAATATTATCCAAGATTGAGGTTGTAGGATCTTTCCAACTAGATCAGCCCATTATGAATGCATCATATTAGATTTTTGAGCATTTCCAACATGAAAGTTGATATTTGGTTGTTTTTTCCATATGTCAATGCACATCATCTATTAAGAGCAGCAAGAGAGTTTCCAACATTTCTAGTTGGTGCAACAACTAGTTCAATTTGATATTGTTGTGATTAGTAATCATATTGTAGGAAAGTAATCTATAGCAATGCTTCCTTTGTGGCTTGTGACAATTGACATATTCTAGAAAATTATCTATACCATATATCCATATTATGTTTGAAATATATTAAGATCCAATTGATCTATATAATCATATCACAAAGATAATATTGCTTTTCTTTAGTCTAATATTTATCAAAGGACTTAGTGTTAAGTAGAGGGATGCTATCTTTGATGAATTTACAATTCATGCTGATCTAGTTCTCTTTGATTTAAGATATATTTAGTTTAGTGCATTTAGAGAAATGTTGGCCCACACTATTATATTGATAATTTGGTTTTTGATTTGAAGTTGTATTTCCATTATCTTTTTAGTATTTAATATATATTTAAAATTGATATCAAGTGAAAATATTCCTTTTGGTCTTAAGTGTACAATGAAAAAATCTCAAAATTTAATTTAATTTACATATTGTATTTGTAACATAATATTGATCTTTGAAATCAACACTTTCATTATTCGATTGAATTATCTAAATCATAATAAACTTCAAAAAGTCAAGCTTGCAACTTAATTCAATTTCAATGTTTTCTTTTCTTTTGACCATAATATATTCTTTATGTATTGCTTCTATGGTAGAAATAGACAACATGTTTCTTTCTCTATAAGTTATATGCAAACATAGAGCTACTCTCGCAAGATATTGTACCCTTTATATTATTGAGAAAAGTATTACATAAAAAGGAGCATACTCTCCAACATAGAACCACTTCAACCAAAAAAGCCATCATACTACCTTAATAAAATAGATAACCTATCCCATTGCCAATAGAGATAAGCCTTTATGATACTTCTAATGGGAACAGGTTCACATTTGAAGAACAAAAATCCTCAAACTTGCTCATGTCGAACTCCTCCACCACACATTTTTGAAACACCTTCTAAGATTTTTTCATCAACTTTTTCTAACCTACCTCTTCCATACAAAATAAACTCATAATCCATCCACCCACTAATTTTGTATCAATCAGATCCATTGCAATAGATACCTCCATATAAATATCTTCTACCAACATTTCACGAATCATACCATTAACAAGGACTAGGTAACCAAACAAATGGACAATAGAATGAAAGAGAAAAAAAAATAGTTTCCCATCATGCACTTTCCTAGCTAACCACTAATCCACCCCCAACAGATTAATACTGGTAACCTTCTCTTTATCATTAGCCTACTTAAAAAGTCTTGCAATTTGCTCCTCTAGAGCCTTCCCCAAGTTTACAACTTGCATACATTTGCACCTTATCCCTAAAAACACCAATAGATTAGTGCAAAATAAAGAGCACAATTTATTTAAAAGGAAAACAAACTGTCTATCACTAACTCTTAAGCCGAGATTCAACAAGGTATTCAGTCAAACTTGTTGTTGAGATGTTGAAAACTTCAAGAAAAGTAGTGGACCAAAACTATAAAAGGACTAAGATCATGAGAAACACTCCTTTCAACATAACCTATACCCTTTCTTGTCAAGTCCTATATATCTTTTAGAATAATCTCATGCAAGGACGTCAGAAAGAGATCTACACAATCAAACATTTTCAACTCCTTGATTTTAATCCCTAGATTTTCCAGTCTATCAATCACTTTATAACCTTCTCGATATACATATTGGATTTGGATTTTTCTAATAGATCTCAAATGCTCCTCAATTTGCAAAATCTACTCAACTAATCACCATGCTAGAATTAGAGAATCATCTCATGTCTACAACCACATTGCATAGGAAAAGTAGAATGTAGAAAAAAAAATTATAACCTTAGTCTCAAATCTTCCATTGATGTATTGAACAACTTGTTGTAAAGAATAATTAATGAAAAAATTGGTGTGAAGAACAATTAGTCAACAAATGATTTCAATATCAATTATTTTATAGAATTCTTCTTGCTACTGGATTAGTTTGTTTTAAAGAAACTTTGACTACTATCACTATTCTGACGTTTACTACCATTGACAGTATAGGAAACCTATCAAAACACATGTACACGATGTCGATAGTTCAATGGATACTATTTTTGAGAGTATGATAAATTCATCACAACATATATCCAGTTCATCAATAGCTCAATGCCTCATTCCCTCAATGATGTGGACTACCCATCCAATCATCTCTCATAGGCGTCAATAGTTTGACTTTCTAAACTAGTTGTCTGGTGCAACCATGAGAGAATAATGGAAATAATTTTCAATGGTTTTTGATGTCTATATATTGACACTTGACCGTCAAAATTTCAACTTCAATTTAATGATGGTAGTTTTCAATGTTTTGTAGTTACAATTTTGATTGGAAAGTGTCAAAAAATAGGTCCAAATTTACTAGTGTTAGTGTTTAAATATCTTATCTAATAATTATTTTTTTATCCTATATTTAGAAAATCTAATCTAACTATTGAATTTATGACATCAAACAAAATGTCTAAGGACTCATAGATTTTTCTCTAAACATTAATACTCTTGTGAACAATCCCTATGAGATGTAGCATTATGAGCAAAATTTATTCATCCTCAAGCATGGGTTTGACTTAAGAGTCTATGTGAACCTTCTATATTGAAGCACATTCTATTGTATTCTCTTCTAATAGTTTGAGCATTAGAACTAAGACCTATGCACTAACTTAATTCTTGGACATTTGCAATCTGATGTTGAGCACATAAAATTTTAGGAAAGAAGGCATATGTAAAAGAACACACTACAATATTTACATGACATACACTTAATCAATTGTCAAAAAAATTATCATCACTGATCAATGATTGTTGAGTCACAAATTTAGAAGCTTTGCTTAACCAAAGAAAAAACAAACTTGAGAAGATTGTTGTAGCAAGCCACCTCAACTTTCTTATTTGTAAATCTAAATTTAAATGTAAATTTGAAGCTTTCAATAATAAAAAACTAAAAATTATTTATATTTAATAGACCATGTACTATTTTATAAACATAAATATCCAAATTTTTGGAGGATAATAGTTTGACAAAAATCATTTTGTAAATATGAATTAATGTTATTGATCTAGATGTAATTTATATAGTAGATATATACTAATTTACAAGGAACCAAATTTGTTAAATGACATAAAAATGTTAATAATTATATGCACACCATTATGTCTTGTATAATATCAATGATTATTTACATTCACATGGATTGCGAGCTAGATTATCCACATAGAGATGTAAGTCCAACAAGATTATGTTATGAACTTGCCTAAAATATATAGTTGATACCTACATGAAACTACATATTGTGCTATAATATATGTCATTATGTCCTTCTCAATAATCCATTAGACATTATATTTATGTTTCCATAGGACAATGATCATATCACAATTTCTAGAGTGGCTACACGATGTGTCGATTAGGTGTTTTTGTGAAGCGCTCTCTTTGTTTATTTTTTATGACTAATTTTTTAAGTCTTTCTCTTCTTGGTGAGATAAGATGTCTTCTAGAGTTATATTTTTTCATGTAGGGATTAGAGTAGAGGTTATGGTAGATGTCATGGCCAAGGTCATGGTTAGATTGAAAGAAGTAATCATAATTCCTCCTTAAATTTTCATTGTGAGAGTGTGCAAGAGGAACATCAACTAGATAATCATAGGGAAGATGGAATATGAGAATAGACAAGGATTTAGTAGGATAAATTTTAAGGTTCTTAAATAAATCATCTCCTTTACAAAATTCTTAACTAGCTAGAGAAAATAGAATAAAGATTCTAGTTGAATAACTTTTGTCACTCTCATCATGATGAAAGAAAGATAGATCTAAGAGTCCTAGAAAGAAAGCCCCCACATAAGATGATGATGTCTTCATTTACAATCTCATGCAAGACCTAATTTATTTGGCCATCCTATATTTGATAAAATCAAGTAAAGGTAAAGCTATAGAGACATGGCTCATTGATCTTGACAAATTATTTTCTATACATATATGTGGTAGAAAAAAAAAATCTAGGTGTGCGATTAAGAATTTTAGGGGTTTTACCTCCACTTGATGACACATGGAGCAATAGAAGCACAGCATTGAAATTTAAAATATCGCACTGCAGTTGTTTATTAAAAGAATTTAAACTTCATCGTAATCATATCACTAGTGATAGAAGAGAGATGAAGAGTTCCATGATTTTTTATGGTGATAGCTATGAACGCTGAAGCATATGAGTATCACTTGATGGAATCAAGCCGTATCTAGGGTGTAAGAATGATAATAATATGTCGGTACAACATTTTCTTCGAATCCTCAATGACCATATTGTAGGAGGATATTTAGAGTGTGCAATCCCAAGAAAGACAAGGAGGCAGTAATTAGGGATGCTTTAGGGAGGCACTCGATCACTCAGTTGATTATGTTGGTAGTCATTCCGTATCCCGCGCTCCTGCCCGCCGCAACGTCGTTCTCGGACGGCGCGCACACGCCCGTGCTTGGGAGACTGCGGTGTCATCCAGAACCAGATCGTCGTCTCGAAGGAGATGACGGGGTCTCGAGTGACTATGTCCGGGTCGTTCAGCCCGTCGAAGCCGATGGCAATCCCAGCCGGCACGTAGCTGTAGTTCCTGCGGAGTACATATACACACAACATGCAGTTCAGAAGTGGAAAAATAGCCAATACGATCATCAAATAAGTTACCATGACAGCTGGATGGGCCCTCGGCCATAGTTCAGCTTTCCGACAGCGCAAGGAACCTGCTGCGAGTCGCAGTAATCTCCCTTGTTAATCTCTTCGATGAAGCTATACCCACAAGCGTATGGACCATCTTGCGCTGTTGGCCACCCACCTGTTCATCAGATATTGCATGACATGACTTTCTATAAGTTATATCAATTACTACATCGACCTGAACTGATTAGATTGATTACACAAGCTGCTCGGAATGCAAAATCACTAGTTGGTCAGTTTGGGTGGTTTAGTGCGATGTTTGGGCTAAGAGAGTGACGAGCTCTCTTTTCCGAGTGGTCAGATTGCCGGTGGTGCCAAAGCCGGGGAAGTCATTCCCAGCTGCAATGTAGAAACCCCTTCAGGGGCAAGCAGAATTGTTTCTGTCCTTAAGCATCTCATTGAATACATTTTCAGTAATGAAGATCTGTGGGCGTCATCCCTACTCTAGTTTTACCTTCTTCTTGAAGGGTTTGTGGGTAACCAAAATCTTTTGTGTTATGTGTTGATTTACATTATGCTATAGATGCGATGCATGTTACATATTTCAGTTTATATGCTAAATTATAAGATGAGTGAACAATAAAATGTTTTAAGAAAGAAGTTTTAAATGTTGATTCACCCCCACAGCCCCCCTCTCAAAACTTACTTTCTCATTTATATTTCCAACACCTTCAATAGATCAAACCTGGCTTTGATAGCACTTGACATAGTGCAAGGTCGAGTGAATATCCAATGGAGGAGACAAAGCCTCTAAAAATCAACCACACAACAGAAACAAAATAAAGTATACAAGGTTTGATAGAGAACCCTCTCTTTATTCATCAAATAATGAATTATATGTAATGTGCTAGGCTGTAAGGCCTTCCTAGTTATGACAAAATACAAAAGAATTTATACTAACAATTCTACAAGATCTCACAATATCCAACAAAGTCCTAGCTAGCCAAGATATATAACAACACAAAAATTTGGTAGAAAACCCAATCGAGATTTATACTTGTGATCCCAAGACACCAAGAAACCTTCTTGTTTCCTAAGCCCATACTCATCTGTACTAGCTTGTCTCAAAATTATCACCTCCATATATTCTACTTGAATGTATGCTTCTCTATGCACTGACACCCCTACCAAAAACACTATCTGAATCCCTATTTTAGACTCACGTAGCCACAAATCCTCCTATTGCAAATAGAATAATCTAGAACCTCTACTAAATGTAATACTCTTTAGTCATCTTACAACAATCATTAAATGCACATAGGAGAAATAATTGTTGGTGTAAATACGTACTTTACTATTTACACTTACTTAAATTTACTTAGGTTTATGCATTATTTAATTATTTTGCATTATTTTATTATTTTTATTTGTAAGACACTTAGGAGTTTGCACACCTTGTCAATTGTCATGTTGACAACATAGGAGTACGCAACTCTATTTGAGCACATGGTGTCTACAACACTATTTTGCATGTCCCACCCTTGTAGACTTATCCTCACATCACTGCACTTACTTCTGTGCTTAATGGAGGATAATCCATATCTAGTGGACATGTGCTTAGTTGTATGCCACTTCATGGTGCTAACTTCTATGCATTCTAGAAGCTCTCTTGAGGCATTTATATTCAGGCACTCCTAGTGTACTCTTGTATCAAGTTATTGAATACATTGTTATTCTGATCATACTCTCTCCATTTTTTGTCTATAGTTGTGCTTGTGTTTGAGTTCTTAGTTCTTGGGTGAATTTTTCCCTTACGAAAATTCTTGCATGGTATCAGATCTTGGAGACTTTCTTGTCACATAGTCGTTCGAGACCTCTTGCTTGCTTCATCACCTCAGCCCACATCTAGAGTGCTGCAAAAATTGGGAGTGTCCAACACCAAATCTGACCTCTCCATTGCATCCAAAATGCTGAATCGGTGAAAATCGACTATAAGCACACCTACCTTGGCTCAAAGTCGATAGTGAGGTAAAAAAAATTTGCAAATTGGACCCTGGAAGCTTGATTTGCAGTATGGGTATGGTCATTTTCACAAATTTATGAATTTATTTTCGGATCTACATTTTTTTCTCTGTATTACAATTTTTTTAGCCCTACGGGCTAGTAGCAGAGGAAAATTATTTGTGCAGTACCGGGCTGTGAGCTCCCAACCTACACAACGAATATTTAATTGGGCTGTGAGCTCCCAACCTACACAACGAATATTTAATTGTGTCGTAGGGGTTATTCTATTTTTATTAGAAGCTACTGTACCATTTATCCGCAGCGGGTACATCACACATTTTGACGAATACATTTCTACATTAAATCGGCGAAACACAAACACACCGTCGACACCTTTGCTATGCTATGGGCAGAAGCTTATTTTTAAACAACGCTTAAACCCATATCACATCACATGTGGGATTATTCTGCGGAACGACAGTAAACTCTGGCCCCCTTGAGGTTTTCACAGTGACTTCGATCTTCGATGTCGTGCAACCCAATCCCCAGCGGCATTTTCATTTCTCAGATATGGCAGGTGATAAATCTCCTACTTGCGCATTCAAATCCAACATTTGTGATTTCCCTGGTGTCGCAGATAGTTTTTTCGGCATTGTTTCTGAAGTTCCTGCGGATCTTGCACCTTTCGGCATCGCTATCTCGCACGCTATTTTTTGTTTTCGGTTACCCCAGGTTAGAGGTTTCCAGTTAACTATTTCTCGACGTGATCTGCCATAATTTGGTGCCATATTCAAGCATCTCTGACGTTTCATACAGTGTTCTGCTCTTCGTCCCCCGCATCTCAAATTTTGGCAACAACTGTGGCATGCGTTAAGATTTTGGCAACGCTCGCAGACTCTTTAAAACTCGGCAAAGAGGTTCAAGGTTTTCAGCGTGATTGTTACAGTCGACAACATCTTTTCTCCACTTTCTGGCACTATTTTTTTTTCAAATCTACATACCACTGCTTTTTTATGTCTCGTGCCCATTTTTGGAGACAAGACCTTACACACAGAAGTCCACGTCATCATTTTGACACGTCAACCACATTCTTGTAGTGCCGCGTTGCCACATGGAAACCAACACTACAACCTTGCCACATGGACGTACAAAATTTTCCATGTCATCTATCCGTACAGTACAGACAGCCACATCAGTCTGCCAGATTAGCCAGAGTGCTATCTTTTTTGCTGATGTCATCTTTTGCCTGGTTAAATT
The DNA here is from genome assembly GCA_028749045.1 of Cupressus sempervirens. Taxonomy (NCBI): domain Eukaryota; kingdom Viridiplantae; phylum Streptophyta; class Pinopsida; order Cupressales; family Cupressaceae; genus Cupressus; species Cupressus sempervirens. Next base: position 756,567,144 of record CM053793.1, on the reverse strand, counting down.
TGATGCCCTTCTAAACATCATTCTCAAGCATTTTTGAACTAATTTGACAGCCATTTGACTATCAAATTTAAACTAGCAGTTTCTCCTCCAAACCCTTCTCCAGATTGCTTTTTAGTTTGGCAGCCTGACTTTGCGAGCTCGTAACTTGGACATCCGGACTTCGATTCAGGTGCAATTTTTTTTAAAATTTGGTAAAAATTTTGGAATTTTCTAGTGGTGCTGTTGTTTTCTAGTTTTGGTGCATAGATTTTGCAAAATTTGTGTTTTTTGGCGACTGTACCTGCATAATCCTCCATTTTGCAACTTCAATAGCTCTGTACGGGGACATCTGTTCACTTTTTCAGGTTCTATTTTTTTTAAAGTGCGTATTTTTTCATCTACTTTCCAGATCTGAAGTCAAATTCTAGGGTTGTGTGGACAAAATTCTCACTTTCAAAATTTGGCCTTCTTTGGCATTGTAAAGCTTTGATTCTTTTTCAGAATTGTTGTAAATATGAGCTACAGTGCTTAAGTGACAGATTTCAGCCTCATAAGGTAGTTGTAAAAGCAAAATCAGAAAGTCCACTTTGTTCATTTTGACAAGTGGCCCATTGTAAACGCACTACTTATAAAGTGTGAAAGCATCTCTTTTGGGGGGGTCTTTTGATTGAGTGAAAAGGGGCAGAGTGTATTGTGTTTTTGTGTCTCTCTATTTTGTGCTCTTTCATTTCTACATCATGGGTTTTAAATGTCCTCCTCTAACTTCATGCAACTATTCTACATGGAAAGATATTGCATGGAGTAGATTAATGGAAAAAGGATATAGTTTATATGTTGATGGTACAATTACCAAACCTACTGATGCTAAAGAACTCATTGATTGGATAAATCAAGACCGACAAGCTTTAGGTATTATTAGGAGTTGTGTACATGGGGATCTTCTCTTTCACATTAAATTTTTTTGAGAATCTAAGGAAGCTTGGGACAAACTTGAACAGTTGTATGGTAAAGTGGATGAAGAAAAGGGATTTTAGATTGAGGATGATCTACTTCTCTTAGATCCTAAAAATTGTGACACAATTCAAGATTATATCATCAAAGTCAATGAGTATAGGGCACTTTTTAAAGATTGTGGAAATCCCATTAAGGATGATAGGTTGATAAATCACATCCTGAAGAAGCTACCTTCTGAGTACACTAACTTTGTTTCGAGTTTTAATACTCACAAGTTGACCATGGGATCTTCTTACCAGAAACATTCCTTTGATGGATTTGCAGACATGTTGATTATTGAACAATCTCACTTGGTGGATTTTGGACTTCTCAAGTTATCTAAGACCAAAGCCTTAGTAGCTCATGATGATCAGAAATCTAGTCAAGGGGGAAAAAGAAACAAGAAGAAGAAGCAGTGGAAGCAGAAAACACAATCTGAGACACAACATGACTCCTCTCAACATGGGAGTTCTTCTTCAAACAAGAAGGGAAGTAATGAAAAGAAAGACAAACTCTTTTGTGCATATTGCAAAAATCCAAATCATGACGAGCATCATTGCAAAACAAAAAGAATCGATGAGTTAGAAAATCTACTCAAGAAGAACAAGATTCAAGCGCCAGGTACTTCCAAGGATTCTACTCCTACCTCTTCAAAGGGTAAAGGTCAAGCACTTATGGAAAACACAAGTTCTTCTTCAAAATGGATACTTGACTCAGGTACCTCTTACCATATGGGTTCTTCAAAGCAAGATTTTTCTTCATTGAAGCAGTCAAAGGTACCACACATCTTCGTGGGAGATGATGCCAAGATGGAAGTTGAAGGGAAAAGACATGTAGAAATGGAAGATAGGGAATTCAAAGATGTTCTCTATGTTCCCAATCTAAGCTCTAATCTCCTATCAGTTTACCAAATCACTCACCTTGGAGATGGTCATAAGGTTGAGTTCCTTCTCGATTTAGTGATGGTGCGAAGTCTCAAAGATGATTCATTGGTAGCAGTTGAGAAAGTCAATGATGACAAGAGGCTTTATTCCTTCTCCCATTTTGTGCCTAAGAGTTCTTCTCAATCCTTGTTAACTCACTCTAATTCAAACATTAACTTATGGCATGAGCGGTTTGGTCACCTTGACTACCGCTATCTTTAGCAACTTTGCACATACCAAATGGTCAAAGGTCTTCCTCAAATCAAATTTTCTAAGGGTAAATGTTCATCAAATTTAGTGGATATGCATCCAGAGGGGAAGTTACAAAGAGGGAAGCCTTCTAGAGCAACAAGTGTTCTTTAGATGGTTCACATGGTATTAGCAGGTCCTTTTGCATTCAGCCAAGGTCGCTACATACTTACCTTTGTTGATGACTTTTCAAGGTTCACTTGGGTCTACTTTCTGCATAGTAAGGGTGAAGTGTTGGACGCATTTCTAAACTTCAAGGCTCATTTAGAACGAAAATCTAGAAAGGCCATCAAAGTACTTTGCATGGACAATGGAAACATGGATGTGAACAGAAGACTTAAGGATTTTTGCAGACATGCGGGCATTGATCTTCAGATTCCTTCAGCATTCAGTCCACAAAAGATAGATGTTGCAGCATTGAGGATTAGAACTCTAAAGTCAATGGAAAGTTGCATGATTCATGCCAAGTCTCTAGATCCATCATTAGAAGTCAAATCAATCTCAAGTGCCACTCACATTCTTAATCATTCTCCTCATCTAGCCTTAGATGGCAAAACCCCTTTTGAGGCATGGTGTGGCAGAAAACCTATTGTGACACACTTCAAAGTCTTCGGTTGTCCTGCATGGGCAAATAGATCTTCCAGGGGTCACAAGGCACAGACATCTTGGCCTTATAATTTCATTAGTTATGAAGATGGTATGAAGGCATATAGACTTCTAGATCCAGAGACTCATGAGATTTTTGTGGAGAAGGATGTTCACTTTGAGGAAAGTTCTCTCAGCTTGTCCTCTACTCCTCTCCGCACTTCATACATAGTGGAAACTGATAGTGACACCAGCGATAGTGCTTCAACAGGTTCAAATATGTGGGGTTCTATCAACAGTTGTAGTCAGAGGTCACATCAGTCTAGTCCACATGCTTACATTGCCATAGTGAAAGGTCCATCTCAGCATGGTACATCTAGTCTTCCAGCTCCAGCTTTAGTTGACTTGGGAGATAGACTTGAGGACTTACATCTTCTCATTGATGATGATTCTTCTATAGTTGTTGCGAGGGCTCACTCTGACCCTTAAGTCCATTTTGTACATGATCAATCTACATAGGTTGGCATGATTGTGGATCCTTATGAATAGCAATTAGTGGAGGTCTCTTTGTCAGTAGAGGAGACAGATGGTTTAGTGGAACAAGTTTAGCAGACATCCTTGCCAGATCTACATTCATTCTTTTCAGCACAGTTGGAAGGGGTGAACTTCAGCATTAGTACATGGATACTTGAGTAGGTTTCAGGTCCAGCACACATCTTCAGGAGTGTACCTTGGGCTTTGTTTCTTCCTAAGGGGAGGAACACCTTTCTGCATTCTTGGACCAGCTTCTTCATTGGAGCAACTTTCACTTGTTGGCATTCTTCTTTTGGCGGGGGAGCCTATTCTGTCTCTCTTCCTTCTCTTATTCTCTTATGTATATATTAGATCTATTTAATCATGGGGGGGTCTTGATTACTCCATCCATCGATGCATCCTTCTCTATCTCTCTTTTTGGGGGAGGTTTTTTCCCATGACGTTTTCCCTCTTTCTTCGCTTTATGGGAGATTGCATTTTCATTATGTACTTGGGTACCTAACATGACCTAGTAGTTGAGACCCATTATGCATCTTCATTCTAGTTCGTAAGCTTAAGGGCATTCCCCTAAGTTGCACTTAAGGGGGGGGTGTTGGTGTAAATGCGTACTTTACTATTTACACTTACTTAAGTTTACTTAAGTTTATGCATTAGTTAATTATTTTGCATTATTTAATTATTTTTATTTGTAAGACACTTAGGAGTTTGCACACCTTGTCAGTTGTCATGTTGACAACACAGGAGTATGCAACTCTATTTGAGCACATGGTGTCTACAACACTGTTTTGTGTGTCCCACCCTTGTAGACTTATCTTCGCATCACTGCACTTACTTCTGTGCTTAATGGAGGATAATCCATATCTGGTGGACATGTAGTTGGTTGTATGACACTTCATGTGCTAACTTCTATGCATTCTAGAAGCTCTCTTGAGGCCTTTATATTCAGGCACTCCTAGTGTACTCTTGTATCAAGTTATTGAATATATTGTTATTCTGATCATACTCTCTCTATTTTTTGTCTATAGTTGTGCTTGTGTTTGAGTTCTTAGTTCTTGGGTGAATTTTTCCCTTAGGAAAATTATTACAATAGCCATGATGCCAAATAGGTCTTCACACATTCCAAAATAGATCCATGTCATGATCACATGCTGACTTAATTGATCAAATCTCCAAGAATATCTAGTTGGTGAATTGAACCACTAAGCATCAATAGCAACCTCCAAGAAAACCAAGTATACACTAAGCACACCTAGTGTGAACATCCACTGAGCTCCTACATGATCACCGAGCATATCATCAAAAAAGCACCAAAAGCATCATTGAGTTCCTAAAGTCATCAAGTCCCTTAGGAAAACTACAACCAAGAACCACCCCAATATTGATCGAGCATAACCTCTTCTTTAGCCATGTTCTCCAGCTACAAAGTCAAAATCACTACAATATACAAGATTGCCAAATACCCTAGGATGCTCCTGCATCAAGTTTTGGACTCCAAAACTCAGGCTATCTTTAGTTGACTATGGATCTAGGAGTTGATGATGAAAAATAGAACTTTTTTCTTAGTTGATAAGCTAACCAGAAGCCTTGGTATAGAGATACATTCAATATTCAAAGCCTTAGCTTTCATAACAGAAGACTTGCCCATCATTGCAGTATCATAATTGTTCATTTGAATGAAGAATATTATTCAAAGATGGTTTAAGACCCACTATTTTACAATTCTCACCACCCTCATTTATGCACCTACCAAGAGCCTTACCCATAATAGGGAACAAGATAGGGGATAGAGTCTCCTTGTCTCAAATCTCTAGTTGCTTTAAAAAATTAGAGGATGAACCATTCATAATGACCTTTGAAGAAGTTGTAATCAATTAATTGACTAGATGGATAAAATGGTTTCCAAAATGTTAGGATAAACTACAGACAGAAATAAAAAACTACATGCAAATATAACCAATAACAAAAATAATAGAACACACAGAAATGAACACAAAGCACCAAGATTTAACGTGGTTCACCCAATCCCTGGGCTACGTCCACCAAACAACAAGTCTGATCTTATTACAATCCAGTGATTACAACTTGATTACAATCCATAATCCCTTACAGCTCAATACCGCTGCAAGAACCAATTTCACATCACAACATAATGAAAAATATGCAACCCTAAGCCCTTTTATAAAAGTATTTAACCACTTTAGGGTTATAACATGTTGGCCATATGTCGGCCATAATATGTCGGCTACCATGTCGGCCACGGCCCAAAAATTTTTTCCCACTATTTATGAAGTATGTACAGTACTTTCCTGATCAGTCACCACAATCTAACACAAAATTGAAACTAGTCAAAAATTTAGAAAAAAAGTCCTAGTCAACTCTATATTAGGCCTTTAGAAGGTCCAATTTTAATAGAAAGAACCTTAGAGCTAAGATTAGAATGAATAATTGCAAGAAATTTGATAATTGAATCAAGGGTTTTTCTACTACAAAAAATACATTTTTTTTATGGGATATGATCCTTGCTAGAGTATTATGTAGTCTCAAGGTAAGAACTTTTGAGAGCACCTTATAGATGGATTTAGACAAGATGATGGGCCTAAAACAATTCATAGTGGTAGGTCTCACCATTTTAGGAACATGGACAATAAGTGCTAGTTTTACCTCTTTAAATAACTACCTCAAATTAGAGAATTCATTTACAAGATCATTGAACTCAACCTATACCAACACCCAAAAATATTGGAAGGACATAGAAGAACCATCATGACCAAGTGATTTCTCCTCTTCAAATGAATACACCACTTTTTAAGCTTTACCTTTCGAGTGAATGGCCACCAAAATTTGATTAATATTATCATCCAACAAAGATATAATAGAGTTAAGAAGCATATCTCGACCATAAGAGCACTTGTTCCTATCCTTGGTCAATAATGAGGAGAACAACTCTAGAAAAGCATTAGAAATATCATTGTCTAACTTAAACAATCTATTCCTTAAATATATGTCTAAGATTTTTGTTAGCTGCCCCATTTTTAGCAACTATTAAATGGAAGAATCTAGAATTATGATATCTTTCCTTAAGGCTAATGGCTCTTGATCTCTATCTCCTATAAACTTTCTCTTTGGTAATAAGATCATGATATTTGATAAGAAAAGTTTTATCCATGTCTTTTAATTGCTAAGAATCCCCTTTCCTTTTAAATGTGTAGTTAAGCTTCATACATTCTTACCTTAAAATCTTGTTTTAAATTAAAATACCACCAAAATTCTCCTTATACCAAAAATTTTCTATTTCCTTAGTAAACCAACATTTCTTCATAATTTAAAACATTGTAGATCCCTCAACCCTTAGCTTCCACCATTCTTGGATTATTTTCTCAGATTGTAGGTGTTCAAGCCACATCCTTTCAAGTTCATATAGGGGAGTTTTATTTTCACAATTAGTGGTTTGACTACAAGGAAAATTACAAACTGATTAGATACAATCTTAGTAATAGTCAGTAGTGAATAATTGAACTAACTTATCCAATCACTTAGAGCTAGTGTTATGTCCAATATGACCGGAATTAAGTCATTACCCAATCTATGTGTGGACCAAGTAAAGAAACCACCTTAAAGGTCCACAACAAGAAATGATTGATGGTTAATAAAATGTATAAGATCCATTCTACCATCCAAATAGGCTTGATAGTCAATTCCACTAGCCTTGTCACAAACATTTATAGGGGAATTGAAGTCACCTATGACAAGCCAAGACTCTTGTAAAAAGGACTTCCTACAAATATCTATCCTTTCACAAAATCTCACTCTTCCATGTTTAGAGTTGGGAGCATATATATTCACTATTCTTGAAGAAAAATTATCTATAAGATGAGTTATCTTTATGTCGATTATATTAATTTTAGAGTAAGTCACCTCACCTTGAATCAAGTATTAATTCAGAACACCACAACACCTCCTAAAGCACCATATGAATTGCACCCAACAAATTTTCAGTATTTGAACAAAGAGAGCCTTTCAATATTTTCTTTTTAGATATTAGTTTATTGAATTAATAAGTATCTAGTCTATGATCTTGAACCACATTCTATAACACATTATATTTGCAAAGGGAATTCAGTCCCTTAATATTCAATTACAATATCTTCAGTTGGAGCTTGGTGAACATATCTCTTAGATGGAAATTTCTTTACTACCTACAATATCATATTTACTAGTTGTCTCTCTAAACTCCTTTTTCAATTTCTTACCTAGTCTATGCTTCTAACACCCAAAATTTGGTTTTAGAATGTTGTCGGTAACCTTGTTAAGAAAAGAAAGCTTAGGCTATCTTCGCTTCTTCTATTTTGGGCTCAAACAACAAAACATTACCCCACAACCCCCAATCACTCTCCATTTTTCCCAGTAAAAAAATAATTTCAAGGATGGAAGACACTTCTTTAAATGACAAAGGAACCAAGAATTCAATTGCCTACCCCCTCTTATCAAGAAACATAACAACTATGTTTGGACTTTTATCTTTAGGGCCAAGGAGGACTAATTGAATGACTCTTTCTTGTTCCCTTAGCCCAAAAGAGGTTCTACAACCTTATAATCAAGGATTTCCTCCACTCCAAACTCCCCTTCCTTTAAGCCCAAGGAAGGTAGGGTCATTGCTCCTCCTAAGACTATACTCTTTTGAAAGGGAGGGATCAACAATGAATCTTTAGAGTAAGCCACCACCAAAGATGAAGACATCTTCGACACTTCCTTTATCTTCTCCAATAAAGCCATCTCCAAAAAGTCAAAGCAGGACACAAGGGTCTTGAGTTCTCCAACCAAAACCTTGGGAGCCACCCCTACCACCAAACCTATAGACCCCTCCACCGAGGATGAGGGGATGTCAAGATTTCTTATAATTCTACTACATTTCCTAATTGGATGTATTAGATCTAGCAATTGACTAGCTTCCACTAACCAACTTGAGGTTCCCCTTTTCTTGAATCCAAGCATGGTTTTGGAGAGGACATGAAACTGAAGTGCTAGAGACCAAGGCAATGGGGGCCTTCTCCACCATCTTCTTAACCTTGTTCAAATTTTTTTTTTGTCTAGTAGCCAATCCTATTACAAATGAATCAAGAAAATGGAAGAGATTCAAACTCTATCTCCTATTTCACCTTAACCTATTTTGAGTTCATGAATATGTTTGAGGGTGGGTTTTCAAATCTACAAATATTAATACAAATTGAAGCAAAGATTAACTTGGATCTAGACATTGTGCTTGGATCTATTGAAAACCACTAGCCAAAGCAGGTTGCCAAACCCATAAAAAATTCCTCATTCCAAAATTCAAGGGCTATCCTTGGGAGACTTTCCTAGGGATGAGCCAACACAAAAAAAGTTATCATGAAAATCCCATTTACCCTTGGTTCAATAATTGGGCAGACCTCCTGACCAACAGACAATGTTGACCCCACAACCAAAGGATCCTTGACATGATCAATAGAAAGTGAGACCACAAAACCAATACTACCATCAGAAGAACCCAAGAAACCACCATCAAGAGTTGTCCATTGAAACACCCAAGGATTTAGGGAAAAGAACACTATCAAAGATTTGACCAACATGTCCAAATCCCTTGATACTAGCTGGTTCATTGTTCTACAACTCTGTCAAAACCTCGTCACTAGTCTTCCCACTTGAACCATTCAAATTCAAACTCACTCCCGCTAGATCCATAAGTTCACAAAATGGTGACAATAGCTAGATAGATTTGGATGGAGGTTGATCCTTGTGACCTTATAGTTTACTGCAATTCTCACTAATCAAACAAGACCGAGCCAAATTATTTATATTGAATAAATCATGTTATGATGTAAAAAATTTACTAAACTATAAGTAAAATAAATTCTTCAAAATATTAAATTCTGCATTATTCTCTTGTTCTTACATTATTGCATCGCCATTAATAGCGCGTTATCGATATTACCCCTAATGCTTATCAAACTCTTGCTACCCCTTGAAAATCGCTCGGACGATAAACTTATATGATAGGCTTAAATGGGACCATTACTATAACAATACTCCATCACTTTCAGGACACCGCATGGTCTCTCCGGAATTGTAGTAAATTTTATCTTCTCTTTCATTGTTCCTTCCCCAAATATCTTCGCTAAATGTTTTTAAATCATTCATATCTATTGAGCAGTGTCGCCAAATCCTCGCAATCTCCGGCCTAGACGATGAATTAACGAATTTACATGGTTTCCTCCGCGCCTTCTCGTTGTCATTTCATTCAAGTTATATTTGTTTATTAGCTCATGATGAATCAATTTATCAATGAACTCTGCAATCCAAAGAGAGGGGAATTAAGAGCCAACTGAGAAATTTCACACAAGGAAAAGAGGATAGGAGGATTCGCAATCGGCCATGGAAACGAAAGCGAGAAGCTTAAAGCTATTGGGATTCTTTGGAATTGTAGGAGAAACCTTCAAAATAATTCATTCTCAAACCAAACTGTTAGGGACCATAACTCTTGCCCTAATTCTCCCTTGTGTTGTCATAACACTGGTAAAGATTTTGGTTGCAACACATACTTTCTATATGTTTTTTCCACACCGGTTTAATGAACCGTGGAGTGTGATCATCCTGAGATCTACTGAGTTTGCAGTTGTAGAGCTTCTATGGGCAATATTCTTTTATGCAGCCTTGATTCCCTCCATAGCAGCAGTTGTGTACACCGTAGCGGGAGTTTACAAGGGGGAAGGAGAAAAACCTACCACAACAGTTATGAGGCCCGTTCCTGCCGTGTGGAAATGCATGTTGATAACTTCACTTTGGTATTTTATCAGCAATTTCCTGATGATAGTGGCTTGTGCTTTTCTTCTCTTTTTAGCATTGATCATACCGTTTTCTTTATATTTTTTAGTACCATGTTTTGGGTTGTTGTTAGTGGGCGTGTATTTGTATGTGAGAATGATATGGCAGGTGGCGATTGTTGTGAGTGTTATGGAGGAGGGATGTTATGGATGGGAGGGCATCAAGAAGAGCCGCAGTCTGATTCATGTGAAGCGAAGCACAGCTTGGGCGATCATCATATCTTACATGGTGGTTATTGTTCTCTTTAATTATGGAGCTGTTGTGGGGAATTTTGAGTTTGTTGAGTTGTGGGTCAGGATATTTTATGGAGCGTCTTATTTGATGTTATTGTCTGTCATTATTCTAATGTGGGAGGTAACGCAGAGCGTGCTCTACTTTGTCTGTAAATCTCACCATGGGGACGACGTAGGTGAAGGGTGTTCATTGGAGGGCTGCTCACTAGGACCAACGGTTGAAAGCGCAGGGCGAAATTTAAGTCTTGACGGAAACAAGAGTAACATGGGTCGGCAGAATTGGCTTACTTGTTAGCTATTCCTGTTTACTTATCATGCCAGTCAATCACATGTATTGGTTTGGCTTCGGTATAAAACTGTGCTCTCACTTTATAAATCAGTTGTTGGGTTGATATGTACGGAACAATTGTATTTTTGTTATTGATTTAACATACAAGCGATCATAAACTTATGGATAAAATCAAATATGAAGTCGTTGTAGAATTGTGCTTTCACATTATAAATTACTTGGTATTTAGTCAGCAATTGCACTTGTTTTTACTGATTTATTATCAAAGTGATAAAATTAATATGATATATTTAATTTGTTTGTTATAATGTACTAAGTTTTTTCTTAGAGGCAATTAGATTTTGAGGAGACTAAAAATCCTTTAGAAATAAATTTTCGAGAAAATTTGGTAGTCTAAAAGAAAATACAAAGCATAAGCTACAATAATAGTAGGCCAAAAACCTAACCAACTTAAGATTTAAAAAGGCTCCCCATACCTTAAGAAAGAGGAAATATGTATTTAAACAAATATTTAAATCATATGGCAACACGGTTTTCAACAAGGTTCCCTTTACCTATCCTAAATGGACTCAAAGTAATTATCATCAAATAACTAGCTAGAGGCTATGGGGTTTTCAAAAGCTCCACAAAACCTTGTGCATTCTAGACTAGATCCCACAACTACCATTAGATTTTGCCAGGAACCTAAAAAAATGCAACAAGGGATTTTGAAAAGACCTCATAACCATGACAACCATCTTCAATAGATTACACAATACAAAAATAGATGAAGAACTACTGGGCTTTAACGTGGCTCTTAAAATCATAATAAGGTTTAGAAAGGCTCCCCAAACTTTGTGGAAGGGGACTTTTGTAGGCTCCCAAAACCATTTCAAACAACCTCAAACAAATAAATTAAAACTTACTTAATTTCAAGTTCAAAGCAAGGAAAACCAACCCTGTAGTCTATAAAACACCAAGAAGATTACTCTCCACTTTAATGAAAGAGCATCGAACCATAATACAAACTATAAAGGAAAATATAAAAATATTATATGTCCCAATCTAGTTACAACCTACCACCAAAAAGCCACATGGGAGATAAGACCACCTAGAACAACTAAAACTCCTTTCCCCAATGACACCAATACCACTATTTTATGTTTAGATACAACTTTTAATTAATAAATAATGTAAATATATTATAAACAACCATGCAATATGAAATGTATATCTCTCAAATGTGAATAGTGAGATCTCTAATGAGTTTTGATTTAATTAAAAAAATTGATCAAGGATTTCCTCATAAAATTATGGGAAGATTGAACTATGGAATTCTAGAACCTTACAAAAAAAATTGGTGGTCAAGTTATAGGCTTGGTCCCACCAATCTTATATCAAATTGAAAAATAAGACAAAGAAAAATTTGCCACTCCATATTTCTTGAAACAATAGTCTATTATTTAAAATTCAAAATATAGGTATGCTTTTCCTAAATAAAATTATCAATATGTAAAAAATAATTACTAATAATATATAAAAAAATAAAATAAAATAAGCACCATTTTTAAAAAGATGGGCAGTCATTTTCTAAAATGTGGGCACCCCATTTTTATTAAAGGGGTGTGTTTTTTTTAAAAATTTGATCAGGCATCCAAACATAAAGTAGGTGCTCATGTTATAAAATTGAGTGCATGTTTCTAGAAGAATCTTTGAATTCCACAATACTTCCATAAAATTGGCACTTAACAATATGAAATTAATCCATATCTAGAGAAAACCTCTTATGAAAATTGGAATGAAATTTAAGAAAAATGTTGTTGTGCATTATGAGGAAAAAGGTTTAGAGCAATATGGTTTTGATTTAGATAAGGATGTGGCCTATCATATTTATAAAAATAAATAAAAATTTGTATTCTCTATAATTGTCTTTCCCTCTTCCTCTTTCATAAATAAGGTAGTTTCATCCAAGAAAGAGGGATTTTATTATATTCCATCATAATACTATGTCCCTGATCAATTAGAGCTAAATATTTTTTTAAAAAGGAAGGGTCCCATTAGTAGGGGTCAAAAAAGTTGGGTGTTAAAGATCATGAGTCCCCATCCACTATGATCTGATCCCCACCTAAGTAAAAGACCTCCCCTCCTTCAACCAAATATTCAATGCCAAAAATAAAAATTAGTTGATAATCATAATGAAATACATGTATACATATTTTGGAGACTCAGAAGGAGACTCACAATGAAAAAAGCTCAACATATAAAAATGAGGCCACATTTGGAAAACTCTCAAGTAGTTTAGTTGCTTGATAGGATGATTTTTTTTTAATAAAGTGAAATTAGGAATAATGATTCAGAAGCACAAAAATTAGTTGAAATTCTTTAGAACAAATGTGATTTGGCATAGGGGATTTATGATACTGAATAAGACCGTGAGGGTAAAATAAGTGAAATTAGGAATAATGATTCAGAAGTACAAAAATTAGTTGACATTCTTTAGAACAAATGTGATTTGGCATAGGGGATTTATGATATTGAATAAGACTGTGAGGGTAAAATAAAATATTAGGGTCCTCTTGAATGAGGTGGTCAATGTTAGTATTTTTTTTTAATGTTGGATACACATGATGCATTAAGGAGACTAAATGAAAATAATAAGCAATTCACCACTTATCAAAGAGTAAACACACTTCCCTTTTCTCTAAATTTTTATTAAAAAATGCTCATTATTTTCATGTTTGTAAGAAGGATAAGGGCACTATAAGAGGCCCAAATGATGGAAATAATGTTTATAGTTAGGACTATATCTCAAGTTATGTTATGTATGTGAGAAACATAAATAATAATAGTGTGCCATCTCAAAAGGGAAGTACCTATTATTTACAACATTTTAGTTCTCATTCCTATAGTGACATTATGGATCATTGATGGATTCATGCTCAATTATCTTTTTTTCCTATTTTTCTCACTTCTTCCATTTTTAATAATGTATTTTTAGAAATATTAGGGGTATCTCCTTGTGGGACACTTATACAATAGATCAATCTAGATCCACCTATTCCCTAAGGTCTAAGATCTCAAGGATATGTTTTTCTTGTTGAATTGTAAATTCTAAAGTTGGGTAACCCTCTCAACTTTCTTTTCTTTTACACCCAAAAACTAGTATATAAGGAATTCTAGGAATCTTATTTTTACATCCACTTAAATATATAATCATTATAGTAATTACGTGTACACAAATTCAAGCACTCAAGCATTCAAGAAAGTAGATTTTTATCAAGCATTCAAGCAATTTAGGACTCACCTATTGGAAACTTACAATTGGAATAATTTTTGATTTTTCATTGATGCCAAATCTACTAACAAGACATATTACTACCTAATCTAAATGACATATGTATTTGATTGATGAAGAGGATTTGAGAAATTGCTCATAACAATAACACCTAGAGAAAAGGTTGAGATATGAAAAGGAAGCTACAATAGACATTTAATTAGTTAGACTTTGATAAGACAAACTGATTTTTTATAGAATGTAAAGCGAAGTCAAGCAATAGAGTAAAAATTTAAAGAATGCTGAGTGATTCTAGTGTCAACCAAGCCATAGTAAGTGCTGAAAAAATCTAGTGTTGACTAAGCATCAATATCAACCAAGTACGATAGTTGATGTTGAGCCAAAAGTTTTATAGTGACCAAGTGACTAAGTGATGACTGAGTGTCAAAACTTAGTGGTTGTCGAGTAAAATTATTTTGAATGAATTTGAGAAAATTTTGATTGCCATCTAGCTGAGTTGATTTATTGGGATATATAAATTGTGTTAAAGATAATATTGATGAGTTAGATCATTTAATTGAAGGAGAGGATTAGGTATAATACCTATGATCTAATTTGATGGATCAATAAATTCAAGGAGAGGACTAGGTATAATACCTATGATCTAATTCAATGATGAGAAGATTCTAGAAAAAGAAGATGAACATATACAATGAAGTTGATGAACCAAATCATAAACACTAAGATCTATGGTGATTATAGAAAATAGAAAAAGCAAGAATTACCTATTTAAAGAGGTATATAGTAAAAAAGGAGCACAAACAGGTGGATTAGAGATGTACAAGGGTAATGAAAAGTGTGTAAGAATGTGAAGTAAAAGGAGATTGCTTATGCAGATGTTGTTGATATTGATAAGTAAATATTAGGACATGGAAGTTACCAAGAAAATCAAGAACATAGATGAAAATGGGAAGCTACACAATGAATAAGTACACAAACTAAATAGAGATTATAGTGCATTCATCTATTTGGATGATGGTTTTCCCAACACTCCAAATAAATAAGAAAAACAAGTTACAGTTTCCCAATAGGCAAGAAATGATGAAGAGCAAAAATAAAATATCAAGCAATAGATAGTGGGTTCCAAGGAACATCTGAATATGCTAAGTCATAGTCATGAAATGCCAACCATCAAGGAAAGAATGCATAATATGGACCACAACCTTAACAAGAAAGAGAAGATGAGCTTGTGATAATTTTTAAAGATGAACCTATTGAGGAGTAGGAAAGGAAACCACCTCTGCAAGAAAAGTTTGTAAGAATACATTACGAACCTTAAAAAATCATTGGTGACCCTAAAATAAGTGTTATGACTAGGAAACCAATCAAAGATGACACATTCTTTGCGAATTTTAGCCCAAATCACTAAAAGATCCTCTAGACAATGAATGAGGAAATTGAACAGATTGAAAAGAACAATACTTGGACCCTAGTGCCAAGACCTAAGGACAACAATGTTATTGGAACAAAATGGATTTTAAGAAAACCTCAATAAAAATGGCGAGGTTAAAAGAAACAAGGCAAGACTAGTATGCAAAGTATATGCCCAAGAAGGAGTTGATTATGAGGAAACTTTTCCTCCTATGGTAAGACTTGAAGGAGTTAGAACTCTGCCTACATATTGAGCCTACAAGAATTTCAAGGTATATCAAATGATTGTCGGGTAAAAGCACAAACCCGTGTCACCTTTTTGTAAAGGAAAAGACTAACAAATGTATAATTATTCACCTTCAATGACATAAAATTAGTATTATTATTAAGAATTTGAAAATGAAGTAAACTAATGAAATATGTAGAAATGGATGAAGTTTAGGATTATAAATTTTAGTAATTATTTAGAATAAGAATTGATGTATTTTCCTAAATTTTATAGATCATTCTTTTGTTTCTAAAGAAGATTGGAAAGTAGGGTTTTAGTTCTGACCACAAAACTATATGGAAATAAACTTATTTCCATTTGAACTCAAACTATGTCATAGATAATATATATAGCTAGAACAATAAAAAAATAAAAATTAAATTTAGACTTATATTTTCTCTTTTATAATGATTCAAATTTCAACTCACCTAGAATTAATAATTTTCATCTCCCACCACATTTCAAAAAAAATCTATTATAACCAAAAGAAAAATTATACATTCTAAAAGAGGATTCTCTCCTCTAGAATGCCATATAATTTTTTACTTTTTTTATATGATTTAATAATTTTTTCTTTCTCAAAATCAACATCTTTTCAAATGTTAAAATACCTTCTTGTAGAATTTTCCAATTACAATATATTATATCAAATTAAAACACTATAAAATCTATATGAGAATATTCTTGACTTTGAGCTCTATAAAATGGTGTTTATTTTAATAATTTTTTCTTTCTAAAAATCAACATCTTTTCAAATGTTAAAATACCTTCTTGTAGAATTTTCCAATTACAATATATTATATCAAATTAAAACACTATAAAATCTATATGAGAATATTCTTGACTTTGAGCTCTATAAAATGGTGTTTATATGTTACTAAAAATATCAAAAAAATTAGTAAGAGTTATTGATACATCAATTTTCTGAAATAATTTTATTTCTTCAGTAATTGGATACAAACTTATATAAAACATGCATTAAATAGACATTTTCAATTGGAAAAGTGTGAGACCATATATAACTTAGCTAGGACAAATTTATCTACATCATATGTTTCAACATAATTGATTTTTGGATAGAAATATTCAAATTTTGTCATTCTGATAAGTCGGCCTAAAGGTGACACATATTTTTACTTTTTGTTAGAGTAATTATTTGTTTACACTTACTAATTAAATCACTTTGATTTAATTAAATA
The DNA here is from genome assembly GCA_028749045.1 of Cupressus sempervirens. Taxonomy (NCBI): domain Eukaryota; kingdom Viridiplantae; phylum Streptophyta; class Pinopsida; order Cupressales; family Cupressaceae; genus Cupressus; species Cupressus sempervirens. Next base: position 756,550,350 of record CM053793.1, on the reverse strand, counting down.
AGTTTCCTATTACTCTAGTTTTCTTAAGCTATCTCTTAGGTACATATAATTAATATTTTATATTAATTATAATGTGCAACCTATCTTTTTTAGGCTTTAGGTTACCCTTTTTTGCTTTCGATCTCCTTTTATAAGGATTGATCTCTTTGTAATTTTATTCATTCAGTTTTGATTATAGAAATCCCTTCTTTCTTGCTTATCAAGAATGTCTCATCTATGGACCTGACAATTTCTTCCTCCATAGTTTTTTTGCTTCTCTTTTTCTGATAGGTATTTGCATGCAGGTGATTCTTGGGAGCTGTGGGGTTGATCATTTATCAACTTCAACATGGTATCAGAGCCAAATCTGTTGTAGCTTGTTCGATATTTGGAGAAAAAAGGGAGAATAGGGGTTTGGCGGATTAGATCTAGTTTTTTTTCAGGTTTTTTTTGAAAAAATAGGGGGGTCACTGATTTTTGAAGTAGTTGTTGTTCTAAATTCTGCTTCAAGCACCTTCTATTCAATTTTCTACATTTTTGCATTCTGGTGGATATCCTAGCTATTTTAGGTTCGGGGATCAATTCTGTTGCTTTAGATGCTTCATTTTGGGTTGTACTTTCTATTGTATTAGTCTTATGTTTTTTTTTATCATTGTTGATATCATTTCTAAGCATATTTTTGTAAATGCACTAAGATAAAGTGCCACTCCATGTGTTATAGGATCCTTTTCACTATTGTGATTTGTTGTACTCACACTATTTTATGAACTACCATGGGGGGGATAGTTGATTATCTTTTAGGCCCTCTACCTTTTTCAAGTGAGTGTCCCTTCCATAACATTAGCAACATGATGTGTAAATGACACATGCCTTTATAGGTGTCTCTACCTCACTCTCGATGTGCCTAGTTCCTGTGTTGTAGGAGTTTTTTGGCCCACCTTTTCAGTTGCCTATCACCTCAACATGTCTACATTAAGGGGGGATTTTTTTGTTCTTTTAATGCTTCCTTAGTTCAATAGTTCATTAGTGTGAGCTATGTATTTAGTACCTAATCCTATATACTAGGCGATTGTAGTGGTTGGCTATCTATGCATTTTGGTGAGATGGATCATCTACCATATAGACATGCTCGGTTCATGCCTTTTGTTTCCATGGAAGTTCTACAAATCAGTAGTTTCTTTTTGACAGAGTTTGCAGCTTCTTCATGCTTTAGTGGTTCTCTTCATGATCTCTCTTTGTTCCTATCTTCTAGAACATTCTTTGCTATCTCTTTTTGGAGTAGGGTTTTTCCCATGTGGTTTTCTTTATTTCTCCGATTTATAGAGATTTCCTTGTATCGGGTACCTCATTAGGCCTTGTTGCCAAGACCCATTTTTCTACTTTCATAGTTATGCTAGGTTAGCTTACCTCCTGAGCTTCACTTAAGTGGGGGTGTTAGAGTAATTATTTGTTTACACTTATTAATTAAATTACTTTGATTTAATTAAATAAGTTGCCTATTACTCTAGTTTTCTTAAGCTATCTATTAGGTACGTATAATTAATATTTAATATTAACTATAATGTGTAACCTAGCTTTTTTAGGCTTTAGGTTACCCTCTTTGGGTTTCGATCTCCTTTTATAAGGATTGATCACTTTGTAATTTTATTCATTTAGTTTTGATTATAGAAATCCCTTCTTTCTTGCTTATCAAGAATGTCTCATCTATGCACCTAGAAATTTCTTCCTCCATAGTTCTTTTGCTTCTCTTTCTATGATAGGTGTTTGCATGCAGGTGATTCTTGGGAGCTATGGGGTTGATCGTTTATCAACTTTAACACTTTTACCTTGTCAAATCTAAATTTTTTATTGGTATACTTAAGGAATGAGTGTATATTGAACACCCTAAAGGATTTGTAGATCCAAACAAGAAGAATATGGTATGTAAATTGAATGAAGTTCTTTATAGATTGAAACAAGCCCCAAGAGTATGGTATGAAATACTACATAATTATTTGGTGAATATTTTTTTGAAATGATAAATGATAACAATAATCTATATTTGAAGAATGGTAAGAACAATGAAGTAATACTACCTAAAATGTTTTTTGATGATACTATATTTCGAGAAAGAGAAGCATTATGCAAATCATTTTTTGATGAAATGAAGAAGGAATTTGAAATGTCCATGTTTGGTGAAATCAAATTCTTTTCTGAATTGTAAGTATGTCAAATCAAGTTTGGTATTTTCATTACTCAATCCAAATATGACAAGGAGCTACTAAAGACTTTTGGAATGGATGTACTAGGGAGAAGACCCATGTTTACAAGACAAGCTATTTAAGAATGTTGAATATGCTAATGTCAATTAGATATTATATAGATCCATGATTATAAAATTGTAATATGTTATTGATAGTAGAGTTGATATTGCATTAGTAGTTGGGATAGTCTCTATGTTCTTAGAAAATTCTAAGGAGAAACAAAAGATGGTGGTGAAACAGATAATGAGATATTTGAAAGGTACAAAAGATTATGGATTGTATTACAAGAAAAATAATAGATTTGAATTGAAGGTATTCATTGACTCTAATTGGGCAGGAAATATTGTTGACTAAAAAATAATTAGTGGAGATGCATTCCTTCTAGGAAAGATATTGGTGTCATAGAAAAGAAAAAAATAGAATTGAATTTCCAAATCAATAGATAAAGACGAATATGTGGCAGTTGTAGTGAAATGTTCAAACATTTTCAGGATCAAAAAATTAGTGAAAGGAATGAAAGAAGAGATTATAGATCCAATAGTTATCTATTGTGATAACACACGTGCTATTAACATTTATAAGAATCTATTGATGCACACAAAGACAAAGAACATTCCTATCAAGTATCACTACTTAAGGGAACTAGTTCAACACAAAGAAGTGAAGTTACAATATGTGCACACTAAAGAAAAAATTGCTAACATTTTCACTAAAGCCTTACCTAAAGATGTTCGTGAATATATTAGAGGTAAATTAGGGGTGATTTACCTAGACAAAGAAACTTAAGGAGAAAATTTACATTGCATCCAATGTGCTAACCAAAATATCTTACACGTAAATAGGAGAATGCACCAAGTCGTGGTGCCAAAAAGATGATACACAACTAAAATTTTGAAAATTTTTTAAATGCACACAAGCTATAGTGCATGCATGCTTTGGCTTGCACTCTAGAAACCTAATTGGAGCCCAATCCAAAGTGTGTAAGCACTATACTACATGCATGCTTTTAGAAAAACCTATACATGGGTTGCAAACCTATGGGCCCATTCCATTTTTGCTTGTTTCTTTTTGCTGGTACCTTCTTTTCCCTCAACAATGCGGACACATTTTGTAGAATTTAAAAATAAATTCTTACTCTCCTCAAAATTCCTCCTCGTTCCTAGAGATCAAGATTAGGATAATCATGTATGTTTTCTACTCTTGTTTTTGCATTATTTTGTATGTTTCTTTAGTTTTGTTTCAAATTTATTTATTTATTTAAAATGCAATTAGTTTCTTATTAGGAAATGTGAATAATCAACCACCAAATCTCCATCTTGATCAAAAATTTAAAATTAAAACAGTTCAAAGATCAAAATAAAAACCCTCATGAGGAAGAGAAAGAACTTTTGTAAACTCCACCAATTGAAAGACCTCCTCTTGACACTCAAGATAATATAATGAATGAAATAGGAAGAGGGAAAAATGAATTAAAAGAAATCATTGCTAGGTTGAAATTTTGCGGGAAAAATAATCCCATCAGAGCACAATTGGCATCCTCCCTTGAGTCCATTATGAGCCATGTAGCTCTTTCTAGTGGTTAGTTGGGTATTTGGTGTGTTAAGAGAGAAGTATAAAGAAGATATTATGCAAAAAAATTATCCTATAAAGATGTAAGAAGAAAAGACATAGTGAAAGGTAACATATGTGCATTATTTAAAAAGCCAATAGAATAAGACATTGTTAAACATACAACTACAAGGTTTCTCATCTACTATTGCATACATGATGATATTAGAAATGAATTTTGGGATAGATGGTTAAAGGCCTTTGATGCCCCTCATTACAATAATCATGACATTCCAATATATTTCTTAAAGAAATTTTATTGTGAATTTATCCTCGAGGAAATCCCCAATTGTTTTGACATGCTAGATTCTTAAAGTAGAGGTTGGGAGTAATCATTTGAGAGACCAAGGGCACATCATGACCCTAATGTAGTTGGGACACCTATTGTCAAGTCATAGGGTGAGCATGTAATCATTCCTTCAGTTTTGAAGGAATGTGTAGAGACTAGTACTCTAGGGACTATAAATTCTTTGGAACATATCCTTTTTCATTGTATCAGTTTATTAGTTGAGGAGGAGTCTTCTTTTTGTTATGGTCACTTGTACACATCATGAGGATTGTTATGTACTTTTGGTAGTCATGTTGGAGACACTATCGATGATGGGCTAGTCACTAATGAGTTCTTGAGTGACACGTTTGGCATTGATACATAGGTAAATGAAAATTATAATAAAATAATTTTATCAAATTTTGTATATATATATATATTGAATGACTAATTAATTAACATGTCTTAACAATGTTCAAAATTTAGGGTAGAGTGTTGATGGCCCTAGTATAGATACCTTGACCTCATTTTACATCCCATCGATGAGTTGACAAAAATGTATCAATTTAAACATTTAAAATAATAAATATATTTATTAAGTAATCATATGAAGAATTGACAAAAAAATTTATGTCCATGTGCATTAGTTCTCTACTAGACCATCAACATTCACAAGGGACTTTGAGCCTAGGCATGATACAAGCTTTGTAGAGGTACATTTTTTTTATGTTAATTTAATTCATTTGAATATATTCTATTCTATAAAAAATATGTATATTTTATTATATGATTTGTAGTTGTTAACATCTAAGACTCCTCATCTTTGCTAGTCCATCAATTGTGGAGTTGATGTTGCAATGGTTACTTCAGATCCATTGACTAAGGTATGAAAGAGTTTTCATAGTTTTAGTTTTTATTGATAATAGATAGTATTGAAATGTCGAAGGTGATAATAATTATGATCAAGTTATTATGTTGATTGAATTTTTGTAGGGCCTTATTACTCCCAATTGTCCGTAAGCCTTTGAGGTGGATTTACAGAGTGACTAAATGATGGTGGAAAAATAATAATTTATGTGTATATAAAATTGATTTCAATGTATAATAATTATTGATTCATATATACTTTGTTTGTATCAGCTTGAGTTAGAGAGGAACCTAAACAAGAGGACGAGCGAGTGTGTAAGGAGGACCCTATCATCTCCATCATCTCTTGCCATGTAACAACTAAAGACCTCTAGGAATTTGTTTTCTTCCCCTCATAGGAAAAAGAAGATATAGAGATGGACACATTCATAGGCATTAGTGGACATATATCTTAGATTTTATGTTAGTGGACATATTTAACATACATTTGATGTATATATTACATTTTATATTTGATGTGTGACATATATTTGATGCATGGCTTTATTAGACTTACAATTTTAATATATTCATGTATGACATTATTGGTTAGAATTATATATATATATATATATATATATATATATATATTTATTTTTTTTCTTGTTTACATTTTAAGTATTTCATATATTTCATTTTAATGTAATTTGCATCCAAATTATGGTAGGAATCATTATAATAAGCCTTGATCAAATCTTTTGACATGTGAATAAAGCTATAATATTAAGTTGTATTTAAATTGTACAAGTTATGAGTACTTTTGATTATGAGAAACTTATTTGGAGTTCTTGTTGGGATGAGAACAATGAAACTTGAATTCTTATTACTGTTATACAATTAACATTGAAGTTTGACTCTTGAGTTCGTTGCATTATGTAAATGTCTAAGCTTGAATCTTAGTGTCATCATAAACATTTCAAGAGTTTATATATGGTTTATATTTAGAACACAAGATGACTTGAAATACTAATTTTAATTTATCCATGGAATTTGATATTAATATTTCTTTGATATCCATCTCTACGAGAGCTTCATTCATCGAAACACATTATATATTCTCTTATTATGATTCCTATAGATATAGTTATTGTATTTTTTCTTGGATATCTTTTGTCTATCGTTATCTTGGTGTAGGGAACCTAGCAATCCTTGTCTTGGCTTTTTTTGTGTTGTTTCTTTGAGGCTTGTTGTGACTCTAGCCAAGTCAGGGTCATGCATTGGTGTGCTTAGATCAAGTTGATTTGACTAAGCCCTGTTTAGGTATGTGCAAGATAATAAACACTAGGGGGACACTAGGTGGTCAAAGTGGGTCAAATTCCATAGATGTCATTTTAACTGGGACATGACCCAACTAGTTCTTAAATATTGATTTACATCTTATTCAGGTGTTTGGAACTCATAAAATGTAATGTTATTTGATTAGGATCCAAAATGCCAATAATTACTAAGTTGTTAAGAAGTTTTTCAAATGGGTTTATGGGACAAGAAGAGGTAAATTGGTCACTAGGAGGCCACGTTATTTCTTAATACCTTTATTGAACCTATTTGGTTCCATTAAAAAAGGTTTCAAGGGTATAGATGTTAAAAATACAAAAAATACAATGTGGTAAGCAAATTTTAAAAGTTGCTCCACAACATTTTGTGCAACTTTTTAGTTATAGTGTGGAAGGCAAGATAGTTGGTTTTACTAAATGCATTCTTGGAAAGGTCCTATAAGACCTAGAAGTACTACTTGGATGTTTGAAGAGTTCATTCTTGAATTTGAATATAAACATTATGTTACATTTTCTTTAACAGTTTTTGGATTTTGCGAAGAAATGTTGAGATAATGGACTGATAGTTGACATTTTACCTTGGATTAACTTAGTTCATGTTTGAAAATTACTTTTTTCTTCATTAAGCTATCCTTTAAGTGTTCAAATTCTTGTGACTTTTTCATTCTTCCAATTATTGGCACATAATATTTAGTGACTCTTATTGTCAATCCTGTTTGGCATGCTCAAGAATGTTTGAATAGCCAATAGGACAAGACAAGCTTAGGAGTAGGGTTTACCTAGCCATTTGAAGCTAACAAAGTATACAGTTTAGTCCCATGATAAATGATTAGAGAGATTCACCAGTTGGTAACTTTTTACTGACCAACACTACAAGTTTCAACATCACTCGATTTGGGACCTCAAAATAAAAACATAATCCAATCTCCCAAAAAAGAGAAAGGTTATTGTAAGTGTGAGAAACATGATCCTATAGCACCTATAATTACATGCATACATTGCATGAGCTTTTAGATATCCCTTGTCAAAGATCTCTGCCCTATGGCATTTAATAACTCTTAGGGTTAATTCCACCCAGTGTGCTCAAGAAAGTTAGAGTGGTCAACATGATGGGACAATATTTATACTATGGTTTACCTAGCCACATGGAGCTAACAGATTAGACAATTCAATGCCATGATGAATACTTATAGAGATTCATTAGTTGGAAACTTTGTACTAGCCAACACTACAAGTTTTAGCATCACTTGCAATGGGGCTGCAAAATCAAAATAGAATATAATATCTAAAAAGAAAGAGAGTTTATTTTAGGTTTCAAAAACATGATCATGTAGCACCTAGAATTGCATCCATAGCTTGCACAAGCTCTAAGATATGCCCAATCAAAGATTGTTTCCCTATGGCATTTAGTGACTCTTAGGGTCAATTCTATTCGGCATGACCAATAATGTTCAAGCGGTCAATAAAACATGATGTGATTGGGACTAGGATTTACCCAACCACTCAAAGCTAATGTAGTAGACACTTTGATCGCACAACAAAAAGTTAGATAGATTCACCAATTAGCAACTTTATACTGACAAAAACTACAAGTTTCAACATCACTCAAGATGGGGCTGCAAAATTAAAAAGGAATCAAATTTCAAAAAAGAAAGAGATGTTATTTTAGGAGTTGAAAACGTGATCATGTAGCAGCCATAATTGTATCCATACCTCACATGATCTCTAAGATATGCCCTGTCAAATATCATTTCCCTATAGTATTTAGTGATTCTTAGGGTCAATTCAATTTGATGTGATCAAGAATGTTTAAGCAGTCAAAGGAATGGGATGAGCTTGGTACTAATTTTTACTAAGCCACTCAAAGCTAATGGAGCAGATAGCTCAATCCTATGATGAATGGGTAGAGAGATTCACAAGTTGTCAACTTATTGGTCAATACTTTAGAGTAAGTTTTGCTCTTAAAACTTGACTTTTTCATTTTTCCTAACTGACATTGTTTGTACACTATATTATTAGGCTTCTCCAACTTAGGTAAAACCTCTAACTTTATTCATGTTATTGATACGAACCAAGTTATCAAAAATTAACTTGACATAACCTCTTGTGCCATAGCCACTTTTTCAATCAATTTTTTGTTTGTGTCATATATTTTAGCATCCTTGTTTTCAAATTCAACCTTACATCCCAAATTATTCAATTGTGACACTCTCAACAAATTATATTTTTCAATAAGTAAAACAAGTTTTACTAGGATCCTGAAACCCAAAAGTTCTTACAAAATATAGGGCTGTAAAAAATTCAAAACAAGCCTAGAAATGGTACAATGGCCAACAAAAAAGGCTAGAACAAAAAATAGGCAAAAAACCAACAAAAAAACTATAGAGACCAAGAAAACCAAAGATAGAACTAGATAAACCTTCACTTACTCCTTCACCTTCCTATCAAGGTCTTGAATGGTTTTGGCCACTTCATAGGCTTTCTGAATGTCCCCTGCCATTTGCTCCTAGTTCTTCATACTGGTCCAATCCAAGTGGCTCTAGGTTATGTCAATTATGGTGTCCTCTTCCATCCTATCTTTTGCTTTTTCCTTTCCCTCATTCTCCACAACAAAACCCTTGACGTTCAGCTTACCAATGAGGGTAATAATGTTTTCACTGAGAGAGTTTAGAATAGGGATCATTTGGCTAGCCATGCTATGGTTATAAGTCTCAAGATTATGCATCCTTTTCTCAATCAACCTAATACAATCCCCCTAGTTTGGTGGACTCCCTGGCTCAAACGTCTTCCCCTAGCTTTCCAACTATCCCATTCTTTCTTTTACCTCTTGCAATTCATGAAAAAGCCATTTAATTGATCTAAATTTATCAACCATGCTATTTTTTGCATTGTTTAACAAGTTCATTCCCACCTCCCTCGCATTGTCATTGATGGCCACCAGTGCTAGTTCAATTAGTTCCTCTAGTAGGATCTTTCCCTCCTTTTCTTCAATGATTTGGGGATTAATGAACTTTCTTACAATTCTTATCTTTGAGGTTCTAGCATTGAAATTTTTCCAAGCCATACACCTATCTTTTATAACCACCTCTTGTCTTCCTTCCTCTATTTCCCCTTTTTCTTGCTCCTTTGGGAGAATTGGAGAGCAAATCCAAAATCCAAAATTTGTTGTTGTAAGAGTGTGAAATTTTGAAAAAATGTCTCCATGAAAGGAATTCTCGGGACAAACTAATTATTTAAAGAGGGTTGTGCATGACGATTTCCTAGAAAAATTTCCCTTATTAGTAAATGAAATAGCTAAAGGTAGGGAGCTCATTCCTAAGAACCCTAGGGTAGTTGTCAATGAGGGTTTCTATGATAGGGCAAACTTGGTAAGAGCTGCCCAAGTATCTATGGGAGGTTTGTAATTGTACAAAAAATGGTTTTTAGAAAGAAATTTAGATATTCCCATGAGCAATGTTTGGGAATTCAACATTGGAAGATTAATAGTCTTTATAGTCTTCTTTGATAGTGATCTATTTACTGACCTAGCTAAGAAATATGATCCTATTACGGGGTGGGTGAAGAATCATCTAGAGTGAATCTTTTTAGGGTTTTCCTTGAGCTATTCAGTGAAGTTTTTAACCTTAACCTAACCATGATGTGCATGAGATCATTGATATGGATGATTTGCAAGCAAGATATGATGCACAAAGAGTATACTTGAGGACAAGGCCATTGCAGGAGCATGTTGCTAAAGTTGGAACCTTATTTGTGATTATTGCTAGCACACCCGACCCATTACTGAAAAGACATTTTAACCCTAGAGCTTAGGCATTAAATCTTTCTCTTTGTAAGATTTTTGAAACGGATGAAGCTGAGCAAATCCCAAGCTCAATTGTCCTCATAATGGCTCAAACTCTTCAATTTGGGATGAGAACTATTCTAGATTTTGCTACTTTTCTTGCAAAGGAGATTTACAGCAATTTGGTGGGGATAGCAAGGGGAAAAGTGGATAAACCTTTCTGTTGGTATTCATTTCTTATGTATGTATGTTTGTATAAGGGACTTGCCTTATTTTCTAAGGGTATGGAGGTTGAAACAACTGGGAATAGAGAGAAGAATCTAGTACAGTTGTGGAGCGTGGATATGACCTCAGAAGCCACAGATGCCAGTTATGTAAGGTTTGATAGATATTTTGCATCAAAGCTTAGATTGATTTTGAGAGGGGACAACCCTAGAATTCCACAGACACTGTTAGAATTTGTAAGACCAAAGGACCATGCAAAAGGGCTACTAGTTACTAATATTTGGGGTGATATAATTCCTTATAATGTTTCAACAATAATAAGAGTATATGGATTTTTGGGAAAGCCTCATGTGCTGCCATTTCATGTGCCTCTAAAGATAGGAATAGCTAAGATGTTATGGAAAATAGGCACTATAGATGAGAGGGAGTTGCCTAAGAAAGGCACATTTTTTCCAATTGTTATTATGGCACATGATTTTTTATTTGTAAGGAAAGGGTGGAAGCATTTGAATTTTTTCTTAGATAGATATAACATGGTAGAATTTGATGCTAGGTTTATTGATCTTGAAGGATTCTATGACCTCTTAAGAGAGAGAATAAAATTTTCCCACATGGTGCAACAAGTTTACTATCCAGAGGATGTGATTAGAAATGTTTTTACTTTGCAAGAACAAGAATTGAGAAAGGAGAAATGGATAGTCTTTAGCAAAACCCTAGAATTCACTAATGCTTTTGACCCCCATTATGATCCATTGAAAGATAAGAAGTATTGGGGAGCTAGGATGCAAGTATTGATGAATAATTTTGTTGTGATAATGCAAGCTGTGAATGAGAAGAAGGATGCATATGCCAAGGCTTATCCAGAAAAAGCTGTAGAGGTGCAAAGGAGAATAAAGAGAAGAAATATGGTGTCTCTAGGTTAGTACACTTTACAAAAAAGGACAGGATATGTAATGATCCAAAATGTGCAACAGATTCCTCCTTAGCAGAGACCAAAGCCAGAAAGCTCAGCTGTAGCCAGTGCTCCAAAAACACAAAAGTTAGAGCAAGGATCTTATTCTCAAATGGAGTAATATTCCCCAAGCCATTCTCCAATCATAATTGATGATGAAACGTCTCTAAGATAACAACTTAGACAAATTGGTGGAGAGGGAGATGTAATTGTTACCTCCATAGATTTGGAGATTGGAGAGCCACAAGAACCACCTACACCTTCCATGGACTTAACTGTTGCAGATTAGCAAGGTAAGGAAATTGATCCAATAGTTGCCCAAGCCTCTGAGAGGTCTATTCATGATGAAAATTTTGTGAAATCTAGGGCATTTGCTCAATTTTTATGGAGGCTAAATATAGGAAATTTTGAGAAGACTTGTGAAAAAATAAAGGTAGAGCAACCTGATAAATCAGACTCTGTTATTAAAGAAGAGGTAAAATCTAAGTTTCTGAATGATTTTTCTCAATTTACACTTGAGGCCAGAAGGAAAGTAGTTAGACAGTCAGGAGTCCTTATTTTACCTAAATGGGATATAGTAAATGCTATAATTTTTGATTTAGTAAAGAAACAAAAGGATGTCTAGCTTAAGACTGAGGAAGATATATTACAGGTTCATAGGGGAGTCAAGTTTAGTGATGACCACCAAGTCCTTGTTATTTGGTCAATTGAAAAAAGAGACAACACCAGAATGTAGGAAATCTATGCAGCATAGCATACTGGTGCATTGATAGTTTTTGGGGCTGGTGAGGTAGGCAGTAAATAGATAATAGGAATGGCCTCAGAAATGTTAAAGTTTGGTAGTGTTGTATCTAGTTAGGAAGAAGATAGATTTTCTCAACTCAATGCTAGGTTTGAAGAAGTTTTCAAAGCATATGAGGAGAGGGGAATCCAGATATAATCATTAGTGAACAAAATATCCCAAATGGAGAAGGTACTTAGGAAGAGAAAAGTACAAGAAACTAGTAAACCAAGGATTATGTACCCTCCACAACCACCTATTGAGCCTTTTAAATCAACTCCAATAGTTGAAATACCAGACACCCCAGAAAGGCCATCATTCTACACTGTAGAGGATTTTGAGGAAGAAAACAATAAATTATATGTACTACATGTGGAACTAAATGATCAGTATAAAGAAAAATTGAGGTAGGGTGTTATGTATTTAGTGGATAGGATAGAATGGCTATAAATTTTTAATTTATTATCAAGGATGAATTGAAGAGAGATGAAGCTATATTCAGACCCCTTGTGCAAAGAGAGATGAAGAGAGATGAAGTTGTATTCACACCCCTTATGCATAAGTGGATAGAAAGAAATGAAGATATCACTACTATGTGTATATCTGTCATCCAGCTACCCTGTCATCAAATAGAAAAAATATTTGAATTTTTGAATAAATTGCAAGGATTTGATGATAAGCAAAATTCTTTTCAAAAAAAGATTAATTAATTGTTTTTCCAAATATATTGCAGAAATGTTTTATTTGTTCCCTTGTGCATTAAAGACTGTTGATAAAGTGAAGAAAAAAGAGGAATGGAAGAGGGAGTTGGATGAGATTTTTTATAAGAGGATAAATAAAGTTATAAATGAAACTGGACACTTGTTATGGGCTATGACAAATGAGGAGTTGATTAAAGTGAAAATATTTTATAACTCCATCAGAAAAGAATTGGTTGATATAGAAGCAATTGGAAATTCTCTAATAATAGTACAAAGAGATGTCCTCAATTTTGATTGGCTTGATGACACTGCTTATAATGAGTGGAAAGATAAATTCATGTCTATAGAGTAGATGTTAGAAGATCACAAGGAAGAAGATGATGCAAGTGTAACTATTACTTTAACAGTTGATGATGAAGATAGAGAAAATCCCCAAGTTAAAGTGAACTTGCAGGTAACTAAAGAGGACACATCACTTTTAGGCCTCATGGTCACTTATTCTAAGAAATCAGATTGATAGAAGAATCAAATCATTGTACTTTGCCCATTCCAAGGGATGCAATAGAAAAGGGGCCCACAAAAGGAATTTTTGATGTATAAGTTTTTCTATTACTCACATTTTGTCATTTTGTCATAGGTGTATGTAAATACCTCATGTAAAGGACACCTATCAATTTTCTCTTAGTCTGAAGCTTGTTGCATCTCACACTATATAAGTGAGATTCTAGGTCTAGAGAATGGTCCAATTTCTATTGTTTCTAGGTGATATACTTAGCTTGTTTTTGGTCCAATGTTTGAGCAACTTTTATGATATATTATCTCTATTAGTTCCTCAGAATACATTAATATAAAATGATCTCTGTGTTTTTCTTAAGGTCATTCTAAGTTTACTGCAAATGTATACAATTTTCAAAGAAAATGAATACAAATTATGAGCTGTCCCCATATAGTTCTTTCTAAATTTTATCTCCTTTTAGTTACATGGTCATCTTGATATTGTATGAGTAAAGGCTTGTGCAATTGAATGCAATCTAGTTAGGTTGTATATTTGTTCACCACTGCTATTAGTTCAATGGATTAAGTAAAAGCTTGGATGAATTTGATAAGGTTTCTATAGTAGTAGGAAGGATTTTTTGAATGATGAATTCTTATAAGAATTACTGATAATATTAGTTGTAAGGCAACAAATTAGATCTATGGATTTGTAGTAGACTCTGAACCCTAATGGATTAGGCTCTGGTCAAATTGATTTAGCTAGAAGAGAAATATGTCATAAATGGTTTTCAAATGTAGAATTATAATACATTTTACTTTTATTTCCTGAAGATGTTCAAAGTCAGCCGGTACTTGTTTGCATGGAATGTTTTAGCTTTAGTTAGCCACTATTGCTGTGAAGACGTGCAGATCTATAGAAGAATTTTGGCCAGATCTGTTATATGGGATGTGTTTATCAAATTTTCAAGAATTATGCATGTATTTGAGGATTTGAGATGAGACTCAAAATGAAACTAAAATAATTGTCGTACAGTATTTTCTAGTCTTGAATCATCCCTGTGTATACCCAACCTGGTTTTGCAGAGCCTAAAGAGTAGAAAACCAGCCTTGGTTTTGTTGAAGTTGGGTCCAAATGGTTTGCACATATAATTGTTAATAGGAATTGGCTAATCCTTAGATTGTGTGATTGATATCATTTTGGTATTGAGCATTTTTTTGATTCAATAGTTTTAAAACACCAACAGAATGGTGACTCTACTAGGGAGTTGTCCAACGTTTGTATGAAAAGAACTACATTTTTCTTTGGTCTTGCTATGTATGTGTGTGTCAAAATTTTTAGTACTATTTGTGGGTTTTAAGAGGGTGCCTTAGTGAAAAACTTTGAGAATTTAAAAAGGAAGGAAGAAAAACCCAAATGCCATAGAGATGCACTAACCTATCCAGCCTATCCAAGTATCTTATCTAACAAGGAAAGAGTTGCAGTCTTATGATCTTAGTGATTGGTCTATCTATGTCAGATATTTCTATCTCTATTTGTGTGTCTTTTCCTTGGAGTCAAGAATAATTGTCATTGTGTATTTTCCCAAGAATAGGGTGGCGACTTAGTCAGGATTTTGAAGCTAGTGCTTGTTTTAACAAAAGGTGAATATGACTAACAAGAGAAAGAACACAAGAGCTTACATGAGAGCCAATCATGATGTACCAATGTATACTAATTTACCCCAAGGTGGTAGGAAGAACTTGAATAAGAAAAGGATAGACCCAAACCCTACTTGGAAACTGAGGAGTAATGCATCAGTCAATTCCCAATACCAACTAGTGGTAGGGAGAGAATCTTCTTCACTTAGCTCTGAATCAAAAACTACAAGACTCTTAGGAGGAGTTTTTAGTACCCCATTACTAGATGAGAGAGTTTTTTAGGACAAAGATATGTCTCCAATAGGAAATTCTTCACCAAGGCCAAATCTCATAGCAGATATGAATCATAGGCTAGGATTTAGGAGTTCACTTGATGATCCTTTTAATCCTAGAGTAGCCCCATACATGGAGCCCAATCTTATAGATCTGGATGACCTTGTTGATTCAGAGGCTACTTCTACAGACCCTAAAGAAGTGCAATCTAAGATAGGAGTTCTAAAGAAATGGGTTGCTAAGGAAGAAGCTAAGCATATTCATTTGGAAAAAGAAAGGAACCTTGAATGTTATAGTAGAAAGATATACTCTGCTCAAAAGGATGGTTGTTTTAGAAGAACAAAATAAGAAATTAGAAAAGAGGACTATAGTCCTTTATGTTGATGTGTTTAGAGATGTAGATACTTTCATATCTAAGGTTCAAGAACAAGAAAAGCCCTTAAGCCAAAGACAAGAACCTTTTATTACCCAAGTCCAAACCTATAAACCCGTTCAAGTAGACCCTTTAGAACCCAATTTAAAAGCTACAAATAAAGGGAAAGGCAAAGCCATAGGAATCCAAATAAATGAACCTCAAGCTCTACCAAGAAAATATGTAAACCCTCCCATGTCAAAATTAGATCTAGATCTAGAAAAAGTTAGAAAGGAGAAGGAAGATCTTGTGAAAGAACTTGAGAAGGTGGACAATGAAGCTCAAGCCGTGAAAACTAGGAGAAAAATCCAATTCATAAAATCTAATTCTGCATTGGCTTCATGGCCAAATTTCTCTATCCCACCTATAACTCCTGCATTGGCTAGTGGTCCAATAATCTCAACTTAAGGAATATCTCAATCTGCCCCTACCTCATCATCCACCATTAACACCCTAGTCCCTTCTATCTAGCCTCAACAAGTTCCAAATGTTGTTCCTAACCAAGCTAATGTAGCAAGTACCTCAAATGTTCCTGGTTTCTAGAAGAAACCTATGTACCTCGAAAAGTATAAACAAATATCATTTGCTGGTATTCTTGGTGCTCCACATCCCATATCATTTGATTTAAGAGACAAAGTGGTTAAGTTTTCTAGGAATAATGTTGTTACTGGTGAAGAACATTTGAGAATTTTTATAGATATGTAAAATGATTATGAATTTGAACATGAAGATGTGGTAATGAAATTGTTTGTGCATTCACTAACTGAGGATGCAAGGGATTGGTTCAAAAGGTTACCTAATGATAGTATCACCTCATGGAGTGACTTGGAGAAATTATTTAAAGAGCAGTATGGAGATAATACCAAATCAAGGTTCATGTTGAATGAGTTCTATAACATCAAGAGAAACCCTAATGAATCTACATTTGATTTTAATGTAAGATTCCAGAAAGGTATGTACAAACTATTTCGGGTCATGAGATTGAATGAGGATGTTTGTCTTACAACATATTTCAATGCATTTGATAGCAAAATGGCTTATTAGTTGAGAGATAAAGATCCTAAAACCTTGAGGGATGCCTATAAGGTTGTAGTAAATATTGAGAATAATGGGAAGACATCAGGCAAGCTTGGGAGAAGGGATGATCCAAAACTATTTTATCCATAAAATAATAATAGAAAAGAGGCTGATAAAAATCCTGTAGGAAAGAAACAGGAAGAACCTACAATAGTTCAAGTGTTAGAGTTGTTAAAAAAGATGAACCCAACTAATTTCAATGCACATAAGCCAAATGTTGGAGAAAAGGACCCTGTGAATAAAAACAATTTCAATAGGCAACCTAGAATGCAAAATTACCCCTATACAACCCATTGGAAATATGGTAAGCTAGTTCCTAACCAAACACTAAATGTGAAGGATAAAGGTACCTAGACCCCCTGCAAAGGAACATTGTAAATATGAATGATGATGTACCATGGTGCATTGTATGTCAATCACCTCATTCTTCTAATTATTGTGTTGTTGCTCAATCATTTGCCCTGAATCAAGGTGTGCAACTTGAAGAATAAAATGAAGAGAAAATCCATGATGATATAAGTTGCAATATGGTAAGCATGTGTGATGATTTTATAGATTCTGATTCTAAAGAACCTGAAAATGATATTACCAGTCAGAGAATTTCTTATCATTTGCATCATCAGCAAGTGCTTTCAGATGATGAAGGTTATGATGAAGATAAGGTATGTGTTACATCTTCTGATGTAGGTCACATAAGCTTAAGAATGCCCTCCAAAGAGGAGATTGGCAGAATCACACAGAAATGATTTCCCAAGTTCATAGTAACTACAATTTGACAAATAGAATAGTAAATAATGATGCACGAAAGCCATTAAGTGTATTCATCTAAGATGTTACCCATAAGATGAATGATAAAAATAAGAAGGTCAATATAGATGTGCCTAAGATCAAAGATAACAAGGCTAAGAATTGGGAACCAAAAAACAAGGTTCAATTTCAAAGAAACGAAACAACAAGAGTAGTTGTGCAAGCAAAGAAATTAGGACCTGATATTATCAAGCAAACAGTGGTGTCTGTTGTTCAAAAGACTTCAACTCTAGGTATTCTTGTAAAACCCACTATTGTTGAACCTATTGATATGATATCCATGTTGTCCCAAATAACTGTAAAAGTACCTTTGTTTGAACTTCTTAGAATTGAAGAACATAAAAGCAAGGCTTTATCATGGTTGGGAGGGATAGGAAATAACAATAGTGCTATAGAACAAAGTGTTATCTAGAAAACCCCATTAGTAGTAGAGGATAGTGGTACATATCTCAGATTCCCCAAATATTTTTAGATGATTCCTTAGTGTCATAAATAAAAGATATTAACCCATTTTTCCTCAGTTTGATCATAAATGGAAAGACCCTAAAAAATTGCATGATAGATTCAGGATCCTCTAATACCATCATGCCCTTCAAGATAATGGAAGCATTAGGTCTGAAAGTAGACACTAATCAAGGTATATGTAGAGGTATGGATGCTAGGGAAGTTGCGATCATAAGAACTATCACTACTTTACCATTTAGACTAGCTACTTACCCTAAGGTGGAACTGACTATGTCATTCCTTGTAGTTGATATTCCTCCACATTAGGGAATGTTTCTCCCTAGAAAATGGAGTGTTGCTATGGGAGGAAGCCTGCAGTATGATTTGACTTATGCAACTTTTCATATAGGAGATAAGGATATCAAAGTGGACAAAGAGCCAAGGGTCAGTCACCTTTTAAGGGAGGAAATTCATAGAGACTCAACTTGTTTCTTGGACAATTGTGTCAATGCATTTAGAGTAGAATTGATTATACAAGAAGTTGACAAATTTCCTGCTGTAATTGAACATGAAGTTGAGTGTTATATGGACTCACCCATATTATGGACAATGTCTTTTGATGGGGCTAGTTCAAAAAAAGGTTCAAGGGCAAGGGTAGTTTTTTTTTCTCCTAAGAAAAATACTTTCAGATACTCATTCGCTTTAAATTTTTCTTGCACAAATAACATACCTAAGTATGAAGCCTTGTTGTTAGGGTTGAAATTTACTACCCATCAAGGAATCAAGAAGTTACATGTTATAGGTGATTCAGAGTTGATTATCTCACAGGTAAGGGGAACATATACTTCTAAGAACAAAAGGCTCAAACAATATAGAAATGATGTTTGGGATTAGATAGAGTTTTTTGATGCATTTGGTATCTCATGGAGAGACAAAACTCCAAATAAGATGGTAGATTTATTAGAAAATGTAGCAATCAAACATAAGGAGACATCATTTGCAAGAATTTCTCAAATTGAAGTACAGAGCAGACCTTCGATACTTGATAATATTGAAAATTGCCAAGTCTTTGAAGATGATAAAGACATTATAAATTTTTTTTAAAAATGAAGACAAATACCATGGTCAAGAAATGGATTGCAGTAATTTAATTGAAAGTATAGATGGTAAGGAAACCATTTTTGGCCAGGAGATTATGCAATTGAAAACCAACAAGGTGCCAAAGGGGTTAATGCTTTTGGAAAGTATTTTTGATAATCAGGATAGAGTCAAACTAGGAGTTAAGGACCCTAAGCCTCAAGAATTAGAAGAGATAAACCTTGGTACTGATGAAGCTCCCAAGAAAGTTTATATTGGCCAAAATCTTCCTAGTAAAATTAGAAAACCATTGATTGACTTGCTTAGGAAGTATAGACATATTTTTGCATGGTCATATGATGACCTTAAGGCTTCTAGGGAAGATTTGTTCCAACATGTCATAACACTAAAGGATAATGTAAGACCTTTTAGACAAAAACAAAGACCAGTAAACCCTACACTAGCTCCCAAAATGCAAGAAGAATTGATGAAATTAAGGGATGGGGGGATAATCAAACCAATTAGACATTCCACCTGGGTTTCAAATTTGGTAACTATTAGAAAGAAACATGGGGACTTCAGATTATGTGTGGATTTCAGAAATTTGAACATTGCATCCTTGAAGGATAATTATGGATTACCAAATATGGAAGCCATGTTGTAGCAAGTAACTAGTTCTGAGCTAAGGTCCATGATGGATGGTTTCTCTAGGTTCAATCAAGTTCTGGTAAAGGAAAATGAACAATTTAAGATAGCTTTCACAACCCCATGGGGGACCTATGTATATGTAAGGATGTCATTTGGCTTGATTAATGTAGGAGCTACTTCTCAAAGAGCCATGGATGTGGCATTTCATGATTATATCAACAAATTTATGGTTTTATACCAAGATGATCTTACATCCTATTCCAAGAAGTTTGAGGATCATTGCAGGCATTTGGAGAATTTTTTTATCAAAGCCTTGGAATATGGAGTATCATTGAACCCAAAGAAATGTACATTTGGGGTGACAGAAGGGAGATTACTACGACATATAGTGTCTAAGGATGGGGTGAAAATAGATCCTGAGAGAGTAGTAGCTATTGATAAAGTCCCCAAGCCAAAGAATGTGGAAAGGATTTAATCTTTCTTTGGCCAAGTTAATTTTCTTAGAAGGTTTGTTACTAAATTTGCTGAAATTAGTAGACCTATCTCAAAGATGCTTAAGAAGGGATCTATTATAGATTGGAATGGTGAGCCTTCACAAGCATTCTAGGATATTAAAACTGCAATAAAAAATGCTCCAGTACTGAGAACTCCAGAATACTTAAAGCCCATGCACATATTTTCTTTTGCTTCCTTTCACACTATAGCTGTAGTCTTGTTGTAGAAAAATGAAGAAGGATATGAACAACCCATTTCTTTTTTCAGTAAGTCACTGCAACTTGCTGAATTAAAATATGAGATAAATGAAAAATAGGCATATCCTTTAGTAAAAGTTGTGAAGGCTTTTAGATGCTACTTGGTAGGTGCTATTGTTATTGCATTTGTGCTTAGTGTTGTTGTCAAAGACATATTTTCTCAGCAAGAAGTGTCAGGGAGAAGATGTAGATGGATCAATAGGATGCAAGAATTTAATATTGAAATATAGATAACCAAGTTGGTAAGAGGTCAAGGTTTGGCTAAACTCATGGCTAAATCTAATTTAGATGCCAATCAGATAAATGTTGTAGTTGATGACCCCACATCTAACTTGTGTGAAATGGATCATTGTGATTGGTATGCTAATGTTATCTATTGTAAAGAGCAGTATTAAATTACAAGCCATCAAATACATAATTGTTAAAGGTAGTTTGTGGTGGAGAAATTTTGAGGGGGTGTTACTGAAATGCATTGATCAAGAAAAGGAAAAAGAAGTTTTAAATGAAATGCATGCTGGAGTTTGTGGAGGACACTATATGGCTAAGACTACTTCACATAAAGTGACGAGAGCTAGATTTTGGTGGTCATCTCTTTTCAAGGATGCTCAAGTCATGACTAGGAAATGTGATGCTTGCCAAAGATTTGCTAGAAAACTAAAAGATTTAGGTAATACTCCATTAAAGCCAGTTGAAGTCCAAGCACCTTTTCAACAATGGGGTATGGATTTCATAGGTGAAATCTCTCCCAAGTCTAGCACTAGCTATTCTTGGATTTTAGTTGCCACTAACTATTTCACAAAGTGGGTAGAAGCAATCCCTGCAAGAAATGCCACTAGTAAAGTTGTTAATAATTCTTTGCTCAATAACATTTTTTCCAGATTTGGTTGTCCTTAGAAGATTGTAACAGATAATGCAATGTGCTTTAGGTCTGAAGAATTCAAGAAATTCTGTCAAAAATATGGAATCACTAGATCAACATCTTCCCCATATCATCCATAAGGAAATAGACAAGTTGAATCTACAAATAAGAGGTTGTTGAAAATTATAAAAAATACATTGGATGATAATAAAAAAGCCTAGGATTATAAATTGCAATTAGCTATATGAGCTAATAGAGTGACTATCAAAAAGGCTATTGGTGTTGCACCATTTGATTTGGTATATGGAATTCAGGCCAGGATGCCTTAGAACAATTTGATAGGACTCTACAATTACATTCAATTATATGATGAAGATACTAGCAATGAAATACAAGAAAGGATGGATGAACTGGTAGGATTGACAGAAACCAGAAGAGAAGCATCTCTTAAGAATCAAAAGTTGCAACTGCAAGTTAAGACACTCTATGATAAAATAATGGTAAGCAAGAAGTTTGAAGATGGAGATCTAGTCTTAATGTGGAATGCCAGAATTGAGGATAAAGGAAAAGATGGAAAATTTGATCCTATTTGGTTAGGCCCTTATTTGATTGAAAATACTTGGGGTGAAGATTATTATACCCTCAAAGAACTATCAGGCAATATTCTTGAACTGCCAATTCATGGATAGTTCTTGAAGAAGTATTTTTCTTGAGAAATACTTATTTTCTCCATGAATAGTAGTCTAGGTTTCCTTGTACATTATGTCTAATATTTGTTTCTTTTGTACAATCCCTATATATTCTTCTATTATATTTCTTTGCTCTCTCTAAGCTTTCATAGTTTTAAGGTCAAGCTTGTGGTTTTCTTCTCCCAAGGATTCTGAGCCCTCATATGAATCTTGTTTATTCATTGTCCCCAAACAGAGCCACTAGTGGCCTAGTTTTTCACTACTCTTGTTTTGTTATATTTAATAGTGAAAAACCCTAAATGTGTACCCTAAAATTTTGGAAATTAGACTGAAACCCTAGGCAAGAAATTCACCATAGAAACCCTTACACCTTGTCTTATTTTGCCCTAGCCTTTGGAAACCTTATAAAGTAACATTTCAAATACATTTTGGCGAGACACTTTTATGCTAAGGTTTATCCATGGAAAGATACCTTTATTTATCCTTTTGATAAACCTTATAAAGTTTTCTTTAATTGCATTATTTTATTTGAAAAAAGTCCAAGTTGCGATATCTTTGGAGCATTGTAGATCCTTTTGAGATCGAGGGTTGAGGCTTGCCCACAATATGGAGTTGCAATGTCTTTAAATATTGTAGGCAAGCACCTTTTCGATGCGTATCTCGTGCTGATGTTCAAACACCAATGCGCCACAAAAGTTTTTGTTGTCAGTGTTCTTTGTGCACATTTTGATTTTCTTGCAATCTCATTGGTTGGTCTTTTTAGTGATATTAATACTTTGCAATCCAGATTTTGTGATCGTTGATTTAGCAAGAATCACAGGCTGGTGCTTGCCCACAATATGGAGATACACGAGTTTTAAGCAATGCAGACAAGCCCCTTAGTGACACACGGCACAGTGTGACATCATGGGCCCACCTTTCTTAGAAGATAATAATAGCTTATCTTCTATGGTGGTTATCAGATGAGTTGGAATAAAAAGGAAGTGTCTCATTGCTCTGTCCAGTTGACTAGGTATAAAGTCACAAAAGATTTTTTATCATCGTAGATTTGAATAAGATCTAGGGTTAGTGCTTACCTGCAATATGGACTTGCTCGACATTTAAATAATGCGGGCAAGCGGGCACAGTGGGACCAAGACTTAAAAGGAATGCTAAGTAATGTCATTCTAGAAAGGTTGGATGAAGTAAACTATGCTCATTGGTGGGATATGACAGGTATGCCAAGTTGGGAATAGTGATGTCATGAGCATGGAAACTTTAAATGCTACAATCAGACTAGTCAGAGCATGTGGATTAAAAGATAACATTCTATTGGTCAAGCTAGCTGAGTGGGTTGTTAAATAAAATGTTTTAGACTCATCGTCGATCTAGAAAAGATCGATGGAGAGCACATACCTGCAGTAAGGAGTTGCAAGAATTTTGAATAATCTGGGCATGTGCCCTTTTGACATGTGGCCGGGTGCTCTAAATTTTTTTAAGCTTTTTGTGTTTTCAAATAAAGTCCTCTGATCATCATAGGATCAATGGGTAAAATTCAAATTTGAAGCACAATCATGAAAATAATGGCTATAGGAGTTAACATGATCCAAAGTTCCTTCGCGCGACCTTAATGCATAGGTACAACATGAGAATTCGCCATTATTGAGTCACAAAATTATAGATTCTCTCAGCGCAAAAGGATTTCCAGAGCTACGACATAGAATTTCATAGTGATTTCAACTAATTTCCAGAGAAAATTGTAGAGAAAGAAGGGCAAATTTAGCGAGTAAGTAACCTGTAACAATAAGAAATCCAGAATTTTCTATTATAAGAGTGTGAAATTTTAAAAAAATGCCCCCATGAAAGGAATTCTCGGGACAAACTAATTATTTAAAGAGGGTTGTGCATGACAATTTCTTGAAACAATTTCCCTTATCAATAAATGAAATAACTAAAGGTAGGGAGCTCATTCTAAAGAACCCTAGGGTAGTTGTCGATGAGGGTTTCTATTATAGGGAAAATTGGGTAAGAGATGCCCAACTATCTATGGGAGGTTTGCAATTGTTCAAAAATGGTTTTTAGAAAGTAATTTAGATACCCCCATGAGTAATGTCTAGGAATTCGACATTGGAAGATTAACAATCCCTATAGTCTTCTTTGATAGTGATCTATTGACTAACCTAGCTAAGAAATATGATCCTATTACGGGGTGGGTGAAGAATCATTCTGAATTGAATCTTTTTAGGGTTTTCCCTGAGCTACTTAGTAGAGTATTTAACCTTAACCCTAACCATGTTGTGCATGAGATCATTGATATGGATGATTTACAAGCAAGATATGATGCACAAAGAATATACCTAAGGACAGGGCCATTGTAGGAGCATGCTGCTAAAGTTGGAACCTTACATGTGAATACTGGTAGCACACCTGAGCCATTACTAAAAGGACATTTTAACCCTAGGGCTCAGGCATTATATATTTCTCTTTGTAAGATTTTTGGAATGGACTAAGCCAAGCAAATCCCAGGCTCAATTGTCCTCATAATGGCTCAAACTCTTCAATTTGGGATGAGCACTATTCTAGATTTTGCTACTTTTCTTGCAAAGGAGATTGACAATGGTTTGGTGGGGATAGCAAAGGGAAAAGTGGATAAACCTTTGTATTGGTATTCATTGCTTATGTATGTATGTTTGTATAAGGGACTTGCCTTCTTTTCTAAGGGTATGGAGTTGGAAACAACTAGGAATGGACAGAGGAATCCAGTTTAGTTGTGGAGGGTGGATATGACCTCAGAAGCCATAGATACCAGTTATGTAAGGTTTGATAGATATTTTGCATCAAAGCTTAGATTTCTTTTGAGAGGGGATAGACCTAGAATTCCACAAGCACTATTATAAATCGTTAGACCCAAGGACCATGCAAAAGGGCTACTGGTTAGTCATAATTGGGGGGATATAATTCCCTATAATTTTTCAATAGTAATAAGAGTATATGGCCTTTTGGGAAAGCCTCATGTGCTGCCATTTCATGTGCCTCTGAAGATAGGAATAGCTAAGCTGTTATGGAAAATAGGCACTATAGATGAGAGGGAGTTTCCTAAGAAAGTGACATTTTTTCAAATTATTACTATGGCACATCATTTTTTCTTTGTAAGGAAATGGTGCAAGCATTTCAATTTTTTCTTAGATAGATATAACATGGTAGAATTGGATGCCAGGTTTATTGATCTTGAAGGATTCTATGACCTCTTAAGAGAGAGAATAAAAGCTTCCCACATGGTGCAACAACTTTACTATCCAGAGGATGTGATTAGAAATGTTTTTACATTGCAAGAACAAGAATTGAGAAAGGAGAAATGGATAGTCTTTAGCAAAACCCTAGAATTCACTATTGCTTTTGACCCCCATTATGATCCATTGAGAGATAAGAAGTATTAGGGAGCCAAGATGCAAGCATTGATGAATAATTTTGTTGTGATAATACAAGCCATGAATGAGAAGAACGATGCATATGCCAAGGCTTATCCAGACAAGGCTGCAAAGGTGTAGAGGAGAATAAACAATAGAAATATTGTGTCTCCAAGTCAGTACAATTTGCAAAAAAGGGCAGGATATGTAATGATCTAGAACATGCAATAGGTTCCTCCTCAGTAGAGACAAAAGCTAGAAAGCCCATCTATAGCTAGTGCTCCAAAAAGAAAAAAGTTAGAGCAAGGATCTTCTTCTCAAATGGAGCAATATTACCCTAGCTAGTCTCCAATTAGAATTGATGATGAAACATCTCTAAGAGATCAGGTTAGAAAAATTGGTGGAGAGGGAGATTTAATTGTTACCTCCATGGATTTGGATATTGGAGAGCCATGAGAACCATCTACACCTTCCTTGGACTTAACTATTGTTGTTTACCAATGTAAGGAAATTGATCCAATAGTTGCCCAAGCCTCTGAGAGGTTTATTCATGATGAAAATTTTGTGAAATCTAGGGCATTTGCCCAATTTTTATGGAGGCTGAATATAGGAAATTTTGAGAAGACTTGTGAAAAGATAAAGGCAGAGCAACCTGATAAATCAAACTTTGTTATTAAAGAAGAGGTAAAATCTAAGTTTCTGAATGATTTTTCTCAATTTACACCTAAGGCCAGAAGGCAAGTAGTTAGACAGTCATGAGTGCTTATTTTACGTGAATGGGATATAGTGAATGCTATAGTTTTTGATTTAGTAAGGAAACAAAAGGATGTCCAGCTTAAGACTAAGGAAGAGATATTACAGGTTCATAGTGGAGTCAAGTTTAGTGATGACCACCAAGCCCTTGTTATTTGGTCAATTGAAAAAAGAGACAAGACCAAAATGCAGGAAATGTCTATTGCACAACATACTGGTGCATTGACAGTATTCAAGGCTAGTGAGGTAGGCAGTAAACAGATAAGAGGAATAGCCTCAAAAATGTTAAATTTTGGTAGTGTTGTATCTGGTCAGGAAGAAGATAGATTTTCTCAACTTAATGCTAGGTTCGAAGAAGTTTTGAAAGAATATGAGGAGAGGGGAATGTAGATACAATCATTAGAGAACAAAATATCCCAAATGGAGAAGGTACTTGGGAAGAGAAAAGTACAAGAAACTAGTAAACCAAGGATTATGTACCCTCCATGGCCATTTGTTGAGCCTTTTAAATCAACTCCAATAGTTGAAATACTAGACACCCCAGAAAGGCCATCATTCTAAACTACAAAGGAATTTGAGGAAGAAAAGAATAAATTATATGCACTGCATGTGGAACTAAATGATCACTATCAAGAAAAATTGAGGTAGGTTGTAATGTATTTAGAGGATAGGATAGAATGACCATAATTTTTTGATTTATTATTAAGTATTGCAATCATCAGGGATGAATTGAAGAGAGATGAAGCTATATTCAGACCCCTTGTGCAAAAGTGGACAAAAAGAAATGAAGATATCACTGCTATGTGTATATCTGTCATCTAACTTCCCTATCATAAAATAGAAAAAATCTGTGACTTGTTGAATAAATTGCAAGGATTTGATGATAAGCAAAATTCTTTTCAAAAAAGATTTTTTTTTTCCAAGTATATTGCAAAAAAGTTTGATTTGTTCCCTTGTGCATTAAAGACTGTTGATAAAGTGAAGGAAAAAGAGGAATGGAAGAGGGATTTGGATGAGACTTTTTTATGAAAGGATAAATAAAGTTATAAATGAAACTAGACACTTGTTATGGACTATGACAAATGAGGAGTTGGTTAAAGTGAAAATATTCTATAACTCCATCAAAAAAGAATTGGTTGATATAGAAGCAATTGGAAATGCTCTAATAACAGTACAAAGAGATGTCCTCAACTTTGATTGGCCTGATGACACTGCTTATAATGAGTGGGAAGATAAATTCATGTCTATAGAGTAGATGTTAGAAGATGACAAGGCAGAAGATGATGCAAGTGTAACTGTTACTTTAATAGTTGGTGATGAAGACAGAGAAAATCCCCAAGTAAAAGTGAACTTGCAAGTCACTGAAGAGGACACATCACTTTTAGGCCTCATGGTCACTTATTCTGAGGAATCGGATTGATAGAAGAATCAAATCATTGTACTTTTCCCATTCCAAGGGATGTAATAGAAAAGGGCCCCACAAAAGGAATGTTTGATGTATAAATATTTTTGTTACTCACATTTTGTCATTTTTTGATAGGTGTATGTAAATACCTCTTATAAAGGACACCTATCAATTTTTTCTTAGCCTAAAGCTTGTTCCATCTCACACTATATAAGTGAGCTTCTAGGGCTAGAGAATGGTCTGATTTCTATTGTTTCTAGGTTATGTACTTAGTTTTTTTTTGGTCCAATGTTTGAGCAAGTTTTATAATGTATTATCTCTATTAGTTCCTCAGAATACATTAATATAGAATGATCTCTGTGTTTTCCTAAGGCCATTCTAAGTTTACTGCAAATGTATACAATTTTCAAAGAAAATGAATACAAATTATGAGCTATCCCCATATCAGTACTTTCTAAATTTTGTCTCCTTTTAGTTACTTGGTCATCTTGATATTGTATGAATAAAAGCTTTTGCAATTGAATGCAATCCATTTAGGTTGTATATCTATTCACCACTGCTATTAGTTCAATGGATTAAGTGAAAGCTTTGATGAATTTGATAAGGTTGCTATAGTGGTAGGAAGGATTTTTTGAATGATGAATTCTGATTAGAATTGCTGATAATATTTGTTGTAAGGAAACAAATTAGATTTATGGATTTGTAGTGGACTTTGAACCCTAATGGATTAGGCACTGGTCAAATTGATTCAGCAGGAAGAGAAATGTGTCATAAATGGGTGATCCCACAATAATGGGTTCCACTTTTTGACCAATTTTGACTCTGAAATCAATATTTTTGCAACAAATGTCACGTTCAAGTGACTATATCTCCAAAACTATAAATAATTTCAAGATGACATAAACTAGTGATTTTGAGTACTTTGTTCCTACTTTGTAACCATATTTTTTAATCTAAATTTTTTTTTTTATTTATGTCAATTTTTTTTATCTCCTCCAAAAAGTGGTACATAATAAAATTCAATATTTTAAAAAGTGACAGTCCGTTTGACACACATAACTTTTTTTCTAGAAATGATAATGAAGTAATTCTTTCTGCGTTAGATTTGTAGCATCAATATCCAGTGTTTGCATTTGGTTTGATTTATTTTTGTTGAATATTGTATAGTTTATGAAGTTTTGAAGTGACATGAACCGTAATTCAGACATACATTCCGTTTGACACAGATAATTTGAAGTCAATTTATCATAAACCATTTTTTTATTTATTAGAAAGGTATCTAAATAAGCTAGTTCCTCCATATTTTTCAAAAAAAATTTGACCTAATTTACTAATTTTTTTGAGGTGTCAAAGTCGGTTGATGTTCAATCGGTAATGAACCTATAATGAGTTAAACGCATATTTGAACGTCTTAATGATTAAATTATGTAATAAAATTATAGTCGTTGGAAAGCTTGCTCCAAGAGGCACATTTTGAAATTTTTTATTTTATAGTAGGAGATCATTCTCCTACAATTATGGCAGTCAAAAGAGAAAAAAAAAGAAAAAAAGAAAAAAAGGTTAAATTTTTTGTGATTTTGCATGTTCATGCGAACATGGTGTTCGCGTGAACACATTTAGCATGTTCACATGAACCTATGTTCGCGTGAACCTATGTTTGTGCAAACATGCCAATCATGTTTGCATGAACATATATATCACATATGTTCGCACGAACATATGAAATATGTTCGTGCGAACATGATTAAAAAAAATTTTGCACGAACACAATAAGTGTGTTTGCGCGAACATATGGTAAACTCAATTTTGAAATTTTGAATTTTTTTCATTTTTTTTTGTCCCACTAAAGTGGAACCCATTATTGTGGGTTCACCAAAATGGTTTTCAAATGCAGAATTATAATCAATTTTACTTTTATTTCCTGAAGATGTTCAAAGTCGGCTGGTACTTGTTTTCATGGAATGTTTTAGCTTCAGTTAGCCACTATTGCTGAGAACATGTGCAAATCTATAGAAGAATTTTGGCCAGATCTGCTATATGGGATGTGTTTCTCAAATTGTCAAGAATTATGCATGTATTTGAGGATTTGAGATGAGAATCAAAATGAAACTAAAAGAATTCTCATACAATATTTTTTAGTCTTAATCATCCCTGGGCATACCCACCCTAGTTTTGTAGAGCCTAAAGAGTAGAAATCCACCCTTGGTTTTGTTGAAGTTGGGTCCAAATGGTTTGCACATATAATTGTTAATATGAATTGGCTAATCCTTAGATTGTGTGAGTGATATCATTTGGCTATTAAGCATTTTGTTGATTCAATAGTTTTAAAACACCAACACCTTTGATCAAGGGTTTCCCTAGTTAACATATCTAGTGTATTTTTGTATGCACATTTCTTGTGATTGTTGTTTACTTGTTTAATAACGTAAGAATAGTCTAAAATTGATATATAACCAATTCACCCCCTTTCCCAGTTATGCTAGTGAACTATTACTTCTAACAATTGGTATTAGAGCTTCAGGTCCTTGAAAGAAAGTTTAGCAACTTTGGGAGATCCATGGTGAATATGTTTAGAAAGGAAAGCCCTAGATTCAATGGCACAAACTAGGACAGCTAGAAGGATAAAATGAAGACTCATCTCTTTTGCATGGATCTAGGATATTGGTTTGTCACCAAGACAACCAATAACATTATAGATGAAGAAAATCTTGAAACCTACACTAAGGAATAGAGAGAAGTATTTATGTGTAACATAAGTGCAAGAGAAGCAATACTGTCAGCATTACCAGAAAGTGAGTATAGTAAGGTAAAACTACTCAAAACATCTCATGAATTTGGAAGACTTTAGAGGCTAACTATGAAGGTGATACACATGCAAAAAGAGTTAGATTAAAAAATTTGTACTGCACATTTCAAGATACTAGAATGATGGAAGTTGAAACTGTAAGAAGTTACGTTGGGAGAATATCTGAGATTATTGCAACAATCACATCTCATGATGGAAAGAAATTTAATGATGAAGTGATATGGAAGATCCTGAAAAGTCTAACACCACCTTTCAAGTCAGTAGCACAAATAATTCAATTGATGATACCTTGCACTACTAATTTTAACAAAGAGACATTTCTTGGTAGATTAGAAGCTGTAAAATTTGATCTAAAACAATCTAGAGAATTTGCAAAAGTTAAGACAACATTCAGTGTACTAGAAATCAAACCTAGTTTAGCAAGGAGCACAAAACCATAGGGAAACATTGCTAGTAGCAGAAAATCTATTGAAGAAAAGATCCAAGGAGTGGCTCTTCTTGTGGAAAGAAAAAAAGATGGTAAGAATATCTTTAAATGTTGGACTTGTAATGAATATGGTCATTATGCATCCAAATTTCCTAAGAGATAAAGGAAGTTTAAGGATAGATTCAAATATAGAAGATCTAGAAATTGTTTATATGCTAATGAAGAAGAAGATGTGGAAGAATCTAATCAAAATAGAAGTGAATATGAATTAGAATTTGTGGCCATAAAAGAGGATGATCTTGAAAGAGAAAATAGAGAAAAAAAATGTGATGATTTCACAACTTGAAAAGAAAGACCAAATCATTGATAGTGGTTGTTCACATCATATGACTGGTGATATGAGCAAGTTTGTCAAATTCAAAAGCCATGATGGAGGAATTGTCAAAGTAAGAAATAATACAACCTGTCATATTATAGGAATTGGATCCCTAACACTTGATGGACTAAAGTATAATCTTTTGAGTGTTGAATAGCTTATGTACAAAGGATATCAACTACAATTTGGTAATGACACATGCATTATATGGAACAAGGAAGGAAAACTACTTGGTACTGGCACAAAAACTAGAGGTAATCTATTTCAATTAAACTCCATTGAAATAATATGTTTAGTAGTAAAGATTGAGAACAGTTGGTTATGGCATAGAAGATTTTGTCACATTAACTTTGATAACATTGTGAAAGCTAGTAGTACACTTGTTGTGAGAGATTTTCCCAAGATCTCTAAGTCCACTGACTCTATTTGCAAGGAATGTATTTTGGCTAAGAAAAAAAGAATCCCATTTCCTAGCAAGAAATTTTGTACTACATAGAAGCTGGAATTGGTACATACAGATCTAGTTGGTCCTAGAAGAGTAAGAGGATTCTATGGAGAAAGGTACTTTATGATTTCCATTGATTATTTCACTAGAATGATGTGGGTAGCATTTCTTAAAGAAAAATCAAAAGCATTGAAAAATTCAAGATATTTAAGAACAAGGTTGAGAATGAATCTAGAGTTAAGATTAAAAGCCTAAGATCAAATAGAGGAGGAGAATTCAGCTCTAGAGAATTCAATATCTATTGTGAAGAACATTGCATCATGAGACAACTATCCTCACCTCATACACTAGAATAGAATAGGATTGTTGAAAGGAGAAACAAGTCTATTATTGAAGTAGCAAGAGCTATGCTATTTGAGAATGATGTACCAAAGACCTTTTGGAGAGAAGTAGCCAATACAATAGTATACACACTAAATAGAGTGTAGATTGGAAAAGGTATGGACAAAACACCCTATGAATTATGGTTTGGTCATTCACCATCAGTCAAGTACTTCAAGATATTTGGAAGCAAATGTTACATCAGAAGAGATGATGATATTGGTAAATTTGATCCAAGGAGTGATGAAGACATGTTTCTTGGCTATTCATTGAAAAGTAAATCTTACACATGTTTCAACTATAGAACAAAAACCATAGTTTAGTGCGCAAATGTCAAAGTTGATGAAAAGTTTTGTATCAAGAAAAAGATAATGGATTATAACTCTAATGGAGATGACTATTCTAGAATGAATAATAGAGGGAATGATGTATTTTTCAAGACTAACAATGACATGCAAAATAATCTGCAAGTTGAAGATGCAAGAAGAAATCAGAATGCTATACCAAAAATAAAAGTTTAAGTAGCAACTCCTACTCCTAATAAGAACTTGATGAGAAATCATCCTATAGATTAGATAATTGGAAGTAAGAAAAAGGGGTAATGACAAGAAGTAGAATTAATGAAGAGCTATGTTTGATATCTCAAGTTGAACCAAGAAACGCAATTGAAGCAATCAAAGATGATTATTGGAAAGAAACGATGAAGGAAGAACTTTAGCAGATAATTAAAAATTATACATGGGAATTAGTTCCTAGACCCAAGGAAAAAAATGTGATTAACACTAAATGGGTATTCATAAATAAAATGAATGAACAAGGAGAAGTAATAAGAAACAAGGCAATACTTGTATGCAAATGTTACTCTTGGAAAGAAGGAATTGATTATGAAGAAACATATGCACCTATAGCGAGAATGGAAGTAGTCAAAATATTCCTAGCAAATGCAGCAAACAAGAATTTTATAGTGTATTAGATGGATGTTAGGTCAACATTTTTGAATGGAGAACTTGAAGAAGAAGTATGCATTGAGAAACCAAAAGATTTTTCCTTAACAGAAGAAAAGGATATGGTTTGCAAACTAAAGAAAGCATTGTATCGATTAAAAAAAGCACCAAGAACCTAGTATGCAAGGTTCAACAAATATTTAGCAAAGCTTGGATTTGCTAAATGAGTAGCAAATAGTAACTTATATTTGAAGGAAATAGAAGATGTTTCATTAATAATCATTGGGAAAAAGCACAAATGTGTGTCACCTTTTATAAAGAAACAAAATATCAGAATGTGAATGTTCAACATTAATGAAAAAAAAATGGTATTTGTGTTTATAATATGAAAATGATGTAAACTGATGAAATGTGTAGACTTGGATGAATTTTATGCCTATAATTTTTTTTTTTTTTTTTGAGTAAGAATTTATTCATTTTATTTTATTTTGAAGTCCCTTTTTTAACTATAAAAAATATAGGGTGTAGTTCCTATCAAATAAGTATATGCAAATCATCTTTTTTTGTTCTGATTTGAAAATATCTTATAGATGACATTATAGCTAGTGAATAAAAAAAGAAATAATTATTTTTGATGTATATTTTCTTTGTT
This sequence comes from Cupressus sempervirens, assembly GCA_028749045.1. Classification (NCBI taxonomy): domain Eukaryota; kingdom Viridiplantae; phylum Streptophyta; class Pinopsida; order Cupressales; family Cupressaceae; genus Cupressus; species Cupressus sempervirens. Next base: position 756,516,886 of record CM053793.1, on the reverse strand, counting down.
ATAAGTACTCAAGTTCGACCTTATCAAAATCCAACAATTTTTTCCTCCTGTCAAAACTTCCCTATCAAATCTGTACCTTCTTGAAAAAAAATTACATATTCATGAAGAGGATTCTCTCCTCTAGAGATAATTTTTTTAAAATTTTTTTTTTATATGATTTACTATTTTTTCCCTTTTCTGAGTGAGCATCTTCTTAAATGTTGAAATATTGAATTATAATATTTTGAGATTATAACATATTATAACTAATCAAAACACTCAAAAATCTATATAATGATGGTATTAAATCTGAGATCTATGAAAGGGTCTTTTTAGTTTTTGAAAAAAATTGAGTTTTGATAGAGAAATGAGATTTGACCAAAACAAGTTTTGGTATCATAAATGGTGGCACAGTTCTGTGCTTTTACCCCATTGTATTTGTTGATGACATCAATTTTGGGGGAAATGTTGAAGCCAGTAACAAATTCTTAGAAGACATGAAGAATGAGTTTCAAATGAGCATGATAGGTGAAACAAATTTTTCTTGGATTTGCAGATTGTTTAGAACAAAGAAGGTATCTTTATTTCTCAAACCAAGTATTTAAAGGATATTTTGAAAAGATTAGGTTTAGAAAATTATAAACTTGTTGGAACTCCTATGGTAAATAGTCATAAGTTATCCAGCAAAGATGAGACACGTACTATTGAACAAAATAAGTATAGATCTATGATTGGTGGATTGTAGTATCTGACTCATAGCAAACTAGATATAGCTAATGCAGTTGGAATTGTGGCAAGATTTCAAGTTGATCCTAAAGAATATCACTATGTAGTAGTAAAAAGAATATTTAGATGTTTGAAAGGAACATCAGATTATGGTATTTGGTATGAAAGAAATAGTGACTTTACTCTTTGTACTTATATAGATGTTGATGCAGGAGCATCCTGGGTTTCTTTGTAATCCTCCACATTAGTTCATTATGCCTAGTTCCAATTGGGCTGATTTTGCTCACATTTAATTTTGGTATAGTTAATTATATTTGATGAGGGCCGACTTGTGGTCTCTCTATGTTCTAGAATTATTCATAAGCCATTTTGGCAAGTATAAGTAGGGTGTTTAGGTTTAGGGTTAGGGAAGATTTTTGGGGGAGAGTTCAAAAGAAAAGAGATATGTGGATTTAAAAAGCTGATTTGGAGATCTAGAAGTTGTACATTTGTAATTGGCCATAACCCAGAAGGCCTTACAACTGGGCATGTATGCTGAATATTTGATGAATCAATAAATATATCCTTGTTCTCTCTTTCCTTGGTGTTGTTCCTCGTGTTTGCTTCTATTGTGTTAACTCTTGTAGGGTGGTTTGGATAGATGGGTGTGCCTTTGGCCTAGTTATTCACCCCTTACCTGCATCAGTTGGTATCAGAGCCCGAAGTTCATCCTTGTAGAGATTGGATCGTGTAGAACCCTGATTTGGATCTGGGTGGCGGATCTCTAGATTTGACCTATAACTTGCAGAGGGTTACGATCTTGCAAGAACTTGATTTGTAAAGATGGTTTGTGGTAGAGGAAATAATGTTGATAATGCTATATTGGATCAGTTAAGACAAATTGCAGCTAGATTAGATGCTGTGGAGACAACCCAAAGGAGAGGAGCACATCTTGAAGATGTAAGTGATGATGAAGCAGCAACACCAAACCATAATCCGAAACCTAAAGAAGATCGAGATGAGGAAAGATTGTTGCGATTATTGTCTAGGAAAAATTCAAAGCCTGATGTAGAAGTTGTTCCTTATGATGGGAAATTGGATACAAATACTATGTTGGATTGGATCTCTGATATGGAGAAGTTCTTTGAGTATGAAAACACTCCTGATAACAGAAAGGTGAAGATTTTAGTCACTAGACTGAAAGGTCATGCATCATTATGGTGGGAGCACTTGCAAACTGACAGACAAAGGAGAGGAAAGGAGAAGATAAGAACTTGGCCAAAGATGGTGAACAAGGTAAAAAAAAAATTCCTTCCTGCTGATTACCAAGTTAGCTTATTGAGAAAGATGCAAAATTTGAAACAAAGGGACATGACTATGAAAGAATATACCAAGGAATTCTATAGATTAGACGTCAAATTTGGACATGTGGTTGATGATGTTGAGAAAATTGCAAGGTACATTAATGGATTGAGATCTAGAATTCAAGATGAGATAAGTTTTGTGAAGTTGGAAAGTGTGGAAGAAGCATACCAGTATGCCTTGAAGGCTGAGGAGATCTTGACAAAGAAGCATGAACAAAGACAAAGAGGTAAAGGTGGTTGATTCCAATGAGGTAGAGGTAGATCTTATGGAGAAAGTAGTAGATCTAGCAATTCTATGCAAGCTAAAAGCAAATCTGAATGGAAGAGTGATGATAAAGGCAAGACCGAATGGAAAGGTGGTAATTCTTACCAAGGAGGCACTAATTCTTATCGAGGAATAGGTAATTCCTATTCTAGAAGTGGATTTCATGGTAATTGTTTTAGATGTGGCAAAGAAGGGCATAGATATTTTGAATGTAGATCCTTTGAAAGTGGACAGAATAATAGAATTGTTGTGATTCAAGAAGACATTGAAAGTTCACTAAGTGGACCTGAAGTTGGCAAAAAATTGATGGTGAGAAGAACCTTATGTAATAAAGGAAGTGATGAAGAACCTGTTTTAAGGAGAAGTCTTTTCGAGACAAGATGTAAGATGACTAGAAAATGCTGCAAAGTGATCATTGACAGTGGGAGTTCTACAAATCTGTCATCAGAAAAACTGGTTACCAAGTTGTAGTTAGAGAGGTTGAAACACCCCAAACCTTATCATGTTCCATGGATCAAAGATGAGCATAAGATATTGGTAAGTGAGCAATGCCTTGTGAAATTTAAAATTGGACATTATGCCCATGGATTGTTGTCATAATTTGTTGGGTAGACCTTGGCAATATGATAGACATGTTGTACATGATGGAAGATTGAATCAATATACTCTTTGGGTGAATGGGAAGAAACAAACATTGTTGCCTTTGATTGAAGTTCCAGATAAGGTTAATTGTACTATTGTAAAGATTTGTATGGTTAATGGGAAACAATTTGAAAAGGAATTGAAGAAGAATCAAGTTTGTTTTGCCATAATTTCAAGAAAACCAAGTTTTGTCAATGAAGGCCAAGTGCAAGAGAATAATGCTAACCGAGTGCCAGATAGTGATGACCAAGTGATAGATGGTAGTATTGACCAAGTGCCAGAAGAAATTGCAAAATTTCTCAATGAATATAAAGACATTATTGTTGATGATCTTCCTAATGGATTACCTCCAGTAAGAAGTATAAGTCATTGTATAGATTTGATTCCTAGAGCAAGTTTTCCAAACAAAGCACCATATAGATTGAAACCTATAGAGAATGAAGAACTTAACAGACAAGTGCATGAGTTGTTGCAGAAAGGTTTGATCAGAGAAAGATTGAGTCCATGTGTTGTACCTATTGTATTAGCACCAAAAGAAATGGAGAATGGAGAATGTATACTACCACCAGATCCATTAATAAAATAACGGTGAAATATAGGTTTCCTATGCCAAGGATGGATAACATAATGGATTTTTTAAGTGGAGCAAAGTATTTTACCAAGATTGATTTGAAGAGTGGCTATCATCATATCAAAATCAGAGAAGGTGATGAATGGAAGACTACTTTCAAGAGAAAAGATGGTTTGTATGAATGGTTGGTTATGCCTTTTGGTTTGACTAATGCACCTAGTACTTTCATGAGGTTAATGAATGAAGTTTTGAAAAGATTTTTGGGTAAGTTTGAGATTGTTTATTTGGATGATATTCTAATATTCAGTAAGACTAAGGAAGAACATCTTGAGCATATTAGACAAGTATTGTAGAGGTTGAAAGAGGAAAAGTTGCTAATTAATCTAAAAAAGTGTTCTTTTATGCAAGAGGAGATTGTGTATCTAGGATTTTTGATTTCAACTGATGGTTTGAAGATAGATCCTGAGAAGGTTAAAGCAATTTTGGAATGGCCTACACTTGAGAATGTGAGTGAGGTAAGATCATTTCATGGTTTAGCTAGTTTTTATAGAAAGTTTATAAAGAATTTTAGTGTTGTTTGCAATGCTATGACTGAGACAATGAGGGGGGATAAAAAGGAATTCAAGTGGACACATGGAGCTGATAAGATTTTTGAGACTGTGAAACAAAAGGTTGCAAAATTGCCGGTATTAGCTTTGCCTGATTTCAACAAAGTATTTCAGGTTGAATGTGATGTAAGTGATAATGCAATAGGAGTTGTATTAAGTCAAGAAGGTAAGCATGTTGCTTTCTTTAGTGAAAAGTTGAATGATTCTAGAAGGAAATATTTTGTGTATGATCAATACTTTTATGCTATTGTTCAAGCATTGAAGAAGTGGAGACATTACTTGATGCCTAAGGATTTTATGTTGTATACTGATCATAAAGCTTTACAATACTTGGGAAGTCAACATAAATTGAATCAAAGACATGTGAAGTGGGTTCAATATTTGCAGATTTTTACGTTTTTGATTAAGCATAAGAGTGGAGTTACTAAAAAATTTGTTGTTGCATTAAGTAGAAGACGTTCTTTGTTGACTGAAATGAAGGTTGAAGTTCTTGGTTTTGATGAGATGAAAGAGTTATATGACGTTGATCCTAATTTTTCTGAGGCATGGAGAGAGTTTAGAGCACCAAATCTGATAGATCACATAAGTAAGTATGATGAGTATTTCATTCAAGAAGGTATGTTGTTCAAAGGAATTAATATGTGTATTCCTAGAAGTTCTATGAGGTTGAATCTAATTAAGAAAAAGCATAGTGGTGGATTAGTTGGAAATTTTGGAATTGATAAAACATTGAGTTTGCTAAAAGAAAAATATTATTGGCCACAAATGTATAAGGATGTTCAAATTTTTTTAAAGAGTTGTGGAGTTTGTCAAGTTGCAAAAGGAGTGAGTCAAAATACTAGTTTGTATACACCTATTACTGTTCCTGAGAAACCTTGGACTGACATTAGTATGGATTCTGTTCTTGGATTACCTAAGACAATGAAAGGGTATGATTCCATATTTGTGGTAGTGGATAGATTTTCTAAGATGGCTCATTTTATACCATGTAAGAAGACATTAGGTGCTGAGCATGTTGCTCAACTATTTTTTAAAGAGATTGTGAGATTGCATGGATTACCAAGAAGTATTATTTCTGACAGAGACAGTAAGTTTGTTGGATATTTTTGGAAGACTTTGTAGAAGTAGATGGGTACTGAGTTGAAGTTTAGTTCTACATTCCATCCACAAACAGATGGACAGACAGAGGTTGTGAATAGAAGCTTGGGTAATTTGATAAGATGTTTGGTTGGGAATAAGCCAAGTAATTGGGAGATGGTATTGGCACAAGTTGAATTTGCATATAACAATTTTGTGAATAGGAGTACAGGGAAGACACCTTTTGAGATTGTTATTGGAATGCATCCTAGAGACATATCAGATTTGAGAGATGTTGTTGGTGAAGAAAAGAGAAGCTCTATAGGAGAAGAATTTGTTGATTTTATGGAGTCTTTGCATAAGGAAGTGAAGTTGAGATTGGAACAAAGTAATTAGAAGTATAAAGAGAATGCTAGTCAGTCTAGAAGACAACATGATTTTTAGGTTGGTGATGAGGTGATGGTTCATCTGAAGAAAGGAAGATTCCCAACTAGAACATAAAGTAAGTTGAAGATGAAGAAATTTGGACCTTGTAAGATCTTGAAGAAGTTTGATAGTGGTAATGCTTATGAAGTTGAGTTACCTGATGACATGGATATATCTCATATATTCAATATTGCTGATTTGTATAAGTATCATGAGTCAAAGGATGAAATTGTTGTACCTAATGATTATCCTAAGAAGCAAATCGAAGAGGTTGAACAGATATTGGATCAAAGTGTTGGTAAGAGCACAGGAGGAAAAGATTACTATGAATATTTGGTGAAGTGGAAGAATATACCAGTTGAAGATGCTACATGGATTTCTCAGTCTGAGTTGGATTCAACTCAGGGTGTGACACTTGCATGATTCAGGAGAATCATTTTTTTCCCAACCCTAGTTGTCTAATGCAGGAGCATCCTAAGTTTCTTTGTAATCCTGCACATTAGCTCATTCTGCCTAGTTCCAATTGGGCTGACTTTGCTCACATTTAATTTTGGTATAGTTAATTATATTTGATGAGGGCCTACTTGTGGTCTCTCTATGTTCTAGAATTATCTGTAAGCCATTTTGGCAAGTATAAGTAGGGTGTTTAGGTTTAGGGTTAGGGCGGATTTTTGGGGGAGAGTTCAAAAGAAAAGAGATATGTGGATTTAAAAAGCTGATTTGGAGATCTAAAATTTGTACATTTATAATTGGCCGTAACCCAGAAGGCCTTACAGTTGGGCATGTATGCTGAATATTTGATGAATCAATAAATATATCCTTGTTCTCTGTTTCCTTGGTGTTGTTCCTCATGTTTTATTTTGTTGTGTTAACTCTTGTAGGGTGGTTTGGATAGCTGGGTGTGCCTTTGGCCTAGTTATTCATCCCTTACCTACATCAGATGTTGATTGGGTAGGAGATAGAGATGATAGTAAAAGCACTAGGCTGGAGCATTTTTCCTTGGAGGAGGACTAGTTTCTTGGCTTAGTAAGAAGCAATATTGTACCTCACAAAGTACTACAAAAGTAGAGTATGTTGCACTAGAAAATAACTATAATCAAGTCATTTGGATAAAGCAGATGATGAAGGATATTGGAATAACATTCATAGAACTTTTTATCATTTATTGTGATAACACAATTATAGTCAACATATCTAAGAATCCTATTTTGCACTCTAAAACTAAGAACATAGCAATAAAGTATCATGTACTGAAAGAGAAAGTTGCAGAGAAAGAAATCAGACAAGAATACATTAGCACTAAGGAATAGATTGCAAACATTTTTACAAAAGCCTTACCAAAGGATACATTTGAGTACCTGGGAGGTATGCTTGGGGTTATTCCCCTACCTAGCTCAGAGTAGAAGATGCAGAAGTGCATTAGTCTAGGGTACACAACACCATTGTTACATTGGACTAAATGCTAATGCTTCCTCAATGGGGGAGTATCTGTGATGAACAAAATTAATCAAGGACTCTTGGTAATAGGTAATTGGTATACAATAGTGTCTTTTGATACTTGTGGTAGAATTGTAAAGCAACAGACCAACTTGTGGTCATGTTGATAGGTTGTTATATGTTCAAATTTTGTATTACCTTTGATATTGATGTCAATGAAGGGGAGAGTGATTTGAAAAACATTAAAATGGGAGTGAGTAACATGTAAAACACTAAAGATAACTTGCACTATGGGGGAGTTGTGTTGAAGGATTTGATTGATTGGTGTTCTTGGAACTAGATGTTTTTCATCTATGTTTCCATCAATGCCAAAGGGGGAGATTGTTAGCATGAATGCTGGGTAAAAGCACAAACTTGTGTCACCTTTTATGAAGAAACATGATATCAGAATGTGATAGTTCAACATTAATGACAAAAAAAATGGTATTTGTATTTAGAATTTGAAAATGATGTAAACTGATGAAATGTGTAGAATTGAATGAACTTTATGCCTATCATTTTTTTTTAAAAAATTGAGTAAGAATTTATTCATTTCTTTTATTTTGAAGTCCCTTTTTTAACTATAAAAAATATAGGGTGTAGTTCCCATAAAAAAAATATGCAAATCATTTTTTTTTGTTTTGAGTTAAAAATATCTTATAGATGACATGTATATCTAGTGAACAAAAAAAGAAAAAGTTATTTTTGATCTATATTTTCTTTGTTATAAGTACTCAAGCTCGACCTTTACAGAAGCCAACAATTTTTTCCTCCCATCAAAACTTCCCAATCAAATCTACACCTTCTTGAGAAAAAATTACGTATTCATGAAGAGGACTCTCTCCTCTAGAGATAAATATTTTTTCTTTGTTTTTTTGGTATGATTTACTATTTTTTCCTTTTTTAAGTGAGTATCTTCTGAAATGTTGAAATATCGACTTATAATATTTTGAAATTCTAACATATTATAAGCAATAAAAACACTCAAAAATTTATATAATGATGATATTGAATCTAAGATCTATAAAAGGGTATTTTTAGTTTTTGAATAAAATTGACTTTTGATAGAGAAATGAAATTTGACCAAAATAGGTTTTGATATCACAAACGATGACATAGATTTTTGCTTTTACCCTGCTACTGCTATGGGGGAGTAGCGCAGAAGTGTATTATGACTGTGTTTGTCATTGATGGCAACATAGTAAAATTGTTAGACCATCAGATTGAGATTTATGTATTGAGGACACCTCATTATGTATCTACCCATGTACAATTAACAACATATACTACAAAATGTATTTGACATGTGGTCAAGTGCACAAAACCTAAATCAATAGCGTATGAAAGATATCAATGATTTACAAAGAACCGTAAGAAAATAGAGCATTGGGAAAACAACTTCTATTGTATGATCAATATAACATATTGTGCTTGGAATGAAAGGTTTTATAGTTAACTAGAGGAAGTACACTAGCCATAGATGATGTTAGTAGGTGCGTAGGTACAAAAGTCGCACATGTGAAAATTTGGGTATAATTGAAGTCAGCAACTCTAATTAAATGTGCATTTTATTTATGGAGATAACTCAAATTAATACTAAGTATGTGGAGTGGAGTCAAAGGATTAATGTTTGAATATGGTATAAAGGAAAGATGTTTCCAAGTTCTAAAGATCATGGTTGTGATCGAGAAGTAGAGGAGACTTGCGAATTGTGAAGGATAGAGTAATCTACTATTGTGTGTAAGTGACCTTAAGGGTTACTGATGAGTTCCAGATCTATTTATATGATCTAAAGGTGAAGAAGTTTGATGTACTAGATAGAGGAAGAGATAAGGGATTGTTTACATCTATGAACGATATTGAGATCAATTAGATAGTGGGTCCGTTGGTCTAATCCTAAAGCTATTTGGATAGTGGGTTCAACTATCTTCTTCAACTCCTAAAAAGGTTGGAATCTCCTAACAAGGATTCAAAGTCTCCTAACAGGGACTTTTGTACTAAGTGTTGTAATAGATTCTTAATCGAGCCCATCGTCTATCGAGGAATATTCAAATTAGTACATTATTTTGTGGGCATCATTCCCACCGGGGTTTTCCCTCTGATCAAGGGTTTCCCTAGTCAACATATATGGTGTATTGGTGTATGTGTATTTCTTTTGATTATTTTTTACTTTGTTGATAAAGTAAGAACAGTCTAAAATTGATATATAACTGATTCACCCCCTATCTTTAAGTGCTCTTGTCATTTTCCCTTTCCTTACTCTTCCCTTCTTCTTCAAGATCACCCCTCTTCCTTAACAAGAAATTTTCCTTCATAATGCTATTGCTTTTATTAGCAAGCACATAAGCTTGTTCCTCCCTGTCTCTAAAAAATTGATTATTTCTCTCTTTCCATACTCCCTAGCAAAAGTGAGGCAAAGTCCAAATGTGACTTTCTACCTTTATATATACTATCCCATTGATAGGAAAAGTCCAAAACATTACCTAGCTTAGACCAACTAACCCCATAGTTCTTAGTGAGAAAATCCCAAACCTCCATGGAATAAGGGCAATGGATAAAGATATGGTTTACTGATTCCACTTGATGCTTGCAAAGAATACATCTATTTGGGATATACTAACCTCTCTTTGCCAAATTATTCAAAGTGAGGATTTTATCTTGTAGCATCAGCCATATGAGAATGTTAATTTTAGGGGTAAGGCTATGCAACTAGGCCTTAGCCAAAAGAGGTTTCTCCTTCAAGCTCCAAAGGGAGTTATACCCTGAGACCACCAAGTAACAACCATTAGGATTACCCTCCCATATTAATTCATCCTTTTTATTGTTCAAAATCATTGAATTTAGCATCACCATTATCAGCTTGAAATCATTCAAAATGAAAGATATGTCTCTCCATCCCTAGTTTGTTCTGTAATCTCTAACTTTCATTCTAAATTTCCTAATACAAGTATTTTCCCAATTGATATAAATAGAATTGTTAATGAGAGGACCCTAAATAAACTAGTTATCATACCAAAAGAGGAAGTCTTCTCCATTTCCTACTTTCCACTTGGTCTTAGAGTTAGCCAGGGCTCTTTCCTTAAGAATCCCATTCCAAATGACTGAGCCATTTGGGAAGTCAAGATCATTGAGTAAAAACCTTAGAGAGGACCTCCTAATATAATATTCCACCAAAATGTCTCTCCATTCCCCCATGCTATTGAAAGTGTGCCAAACTTGTTTAGCTAGAAGAGCATTCTCAAGATGCCTAAGTTTCCTAATTCCAAGACTACCATAGCTCTTTGGGAGGCATACATTCCCAAGCCACAAGAGAGTATATTTTATGTTCCTCAAGACTAGACCATAGAAAATCTCTTTGGATCTTTTCTATTTTATCAACATATTTGGCCAGAATCCCAAAGAGACTCAAGGTATACATTGGAAGATTCTGAAGAGTACACTTCACCAATAGACATTTTCAAGCTTGTCTTAGGGTGATGCCTTTCCATCTTTCTAGCTTCTTACTAAACCTATCAAAAATCCCATTCCAAAAAACTCTGATGGCTTAGTTCCCAACAAAAGTCCAAGGTAGCTAGTAGGTAGGTTGTCAAACCCACACCCAAGAATTCTAGCAATCTTCCTTTGTCTTTCAACAGGGGTATTAATAAGGAAAATCAAGCTTTTTGCCTAATTAATGAGCTAGCTAGTTCACTTGGAATGCACATCCAATACTTTCTTCATCTCTTTAGCTTCCTAAACCAAAGCTTCCCCTCCTATAATAGTATCATCCAAAAAAATTTAATGGGTAAAAGAAACATGCCCCAAAGAAGGCTTAATTCCTCTCAAGATCCCTTCTTGTCTTTTTCTCTGAATCAATCTACCTATACACTTAGCCATGATAATGAAAAGTATAGGAGATAAGGGATCTCCCTACCTTAAGCCTCCTTAAGTTTTGAAGAAATCAAAAGGGCCCAATTAATCATAATAGCAAGTGAAGAAGTAGAAACAAGTTGAGAATTGAGTTTATGCACCTCATGATCAAAGCCAAAAGCCTAGAAAATAGAACCAAGTAAGGTGCATTCCACCTTATTGTAGGCTTTGGAAATATCCAAATTGAGGAGAAGGCCCTATTTTTTTCAAGCTTCTAGCAAATGAATGACTTCATGAACCATCAAAATAGAATCCAAGATCTGTCTAGGAGGGACAAAGCCCATCTATTGTTAAGAAATGATCAAAGGAAGAACTTTAAGGATTCTAGTTGTTAAAACTTTCAAAATGATATTGTATAAATAATTACAAAGACTTATGGACCTAAATTAATCCATAGAATCTGCTCGTAGGACTTTGGGAATGAGAACCAAAAATGTAGAGTTGAGCTCCTTTAGAAGATTCCTAGCCCCAAAAAATTCCTACACTACCTTGATAACATGCATCTTAACCACCTCCAAATATACCTAGAAGAAGAATCTAGGAAAACCATCCAACCGTGGGGCTTTATCGGCTACAAGAGAAAATAGAACTTGTGTAAATTCCTAAGCATTAGGTATTGCTTGCAACATTTTGTTGTGATGTGGTTGGATTAATTGAGGTAGAGACAAGACAATATCATTCTAATCCTCCAAAAATAACATAGGGTCCCAAGAAAGAAGAGAAGATAAAAAAGTAACTGCTTCAGCATATTAAGCATTATAGTTATGTCCTTCAACATAGTAAGAATTATCACATAAAATCTTATCTATGAGTTTGGTAGAACCTTTTCCTTTTATCAAATATGGTACATTATTACCAAATCTTGTACTATTTCCATAATAATAATTCAAGGTAATGAACTTACTTTTGTCTCAAGTCATTTGATTGGAATATCCACTATTAGTGATCCATCTATCATTCTAGTTCACAAAAGTTACAAGTTTGGTTACCTCATCTTCATCAAATTCATCTTTCATTACAACATATACCACTTCATCATCATGTTCATTAGATGTTTCCTCTTCAACAATGTATCATAATTTTTTTCCTCTATCTTTGTATTCCTTGTTGTCTTCATTTCTTCTATTCTTGTATCTGTCACCACCTTTGTAATTTCTCTTTTCTGGACCTCTCGCAACAATATGAACAACCTCATTGCAATAAAAAAAAATGATAGTTAACTTACCTTTGGACTTTCCTTTACCTTTATGTAATCTTTTTTCCAATAGGGCTTCATTTTGTTGAACATCCTCCTCATCTATATCACTATCACTAGATACATATTTTATCTTTTTCTCATTAGGTTCCTTCAATGATACTTTGGCTTTGAAAGTAGATTCAATACTCTTAAGTTTGTAATTATCAAAGTTAGATAGCTCAAAAGTAGTGAGTCTACCTACCAGTCCTTCAAGCAATAGATCATTCCCTTGTACACATCTCAGTTCTTGAATTGCAGAAACTCTATTAGCATATATAGGTAGTAGTGTCCTTCAAAATTTACTTAAAATGGTATCACCCTCTAGTTTTCCATTTTCTCCTCTTATTGCATTAATTACTTATTTTATCCTTGCAACATATTGAGCAATATTTTCACCTTCTTTCATTCTCATTTCATCAAACTTGCCTCTAAGAATTTTAGCTTTGGCTCTAAGAACATAGGTGTCTCCTCCATAGATGGCATCTAGGCATCCCACATTTTCTTTGCATTGTCAAGACCTTTAATATCATCAAATTCAGCATAACTTAGGGTAGAGGAAACCTATAGCATTGTCTAATTATGTTCTTTCTTCTTTTTCATATCCTTGGTAGTTGGGGCTCCAAAAGGGTCAACATACTCAATGGTAATGGTAGATTGTGCATGATCTCCAAGTTGTCCAAGGTGTAGCTTCATCAAACTTTATCATGTAGGAATGTGATCTCTATTGAGATTTTGTACTTCTCTTTTTGACATCTTGATCTTTGTGTTTGTAGTACCTTCAAACTAGTCCTTTTAAGTAGATGGATTTGGTACCAATTGTTGGAATTTTTTAGAAAAATTGAGGGGGGCATGTGAATCAGTTATCCAAGGTCCACATGTATAACTAAAACTTTTCATAGCTTAGTGAACCTATAAAACATTATCCATCAGGCATGCATCCATAAGATTATGCAATCACTTAAAACTTGTAGGTTATTGTCAAATCAACTTGCATAAATGTAAACATGAAACATAATAGATTCATCAACATACTTGATACAATGATTTATGTGGAAATCCAATTTGGAAAAACCCATCAATAACATGATACTCTTTTTTCACTATTATGAAGTGATGCCCTGTGAAAGGCCAACCCTATTAAAGGTTACAATACACACTGTTAAATGTGACCCTATTAAAGGATTTCAATCACCCTATTAAGAGTGAATCTTGTTAGAGTACTGTAGAGAATTTATTTGGAATGTCACCTAATTAAAAGATTTATCCAAAGGATTTACCCTAGACTGATACAATTATTACAGAATAATAGTAAGGCTTGATCTGATACAACTTGCAACTACATTTGTAGATTACAAATCACCATTTAGTCCTCAATTTTATTTGAATTCTCTTTGAATTTTCCTAAAAATGGTTTACCTTGAAGTCTGTCCCACCAGCTCATCATCCTTATCTTCCACATGCTTCACATAATCCCAGAAAATAAATTTGTCATCTTAGATTCATTGGATTCACAATCTTTTAAATAATGTAGTAGCTTGGGATTATCTTCCTTCTGATGCTCGACACACACTATGTTTCTAAGCATCCATTGTTAAATTACTCAGCATGTACTAAAGTTTACTGGTGCTTGGCATCAACTAAACTTTACTCGGCATCTACTGTTATTCTCAGCATATGCTACAGTAAAATCTTACTTGGCTTCAACTAATTTTTTTCTTGACTTGCACTCATGTTGCTCAACACCTATTATCCACTCAGTCAAGCTTGGTAGGAAAACTTTGTGTAACTTGTTCTTCTAAACTTTCATAGTGTAACTAGCCTTTGTAACCTTAAGTAGATTGCTAACATATCATGTCATCACTATCTTAACTGATTCTTGTACTTCTGTACATAATCATAATTCAAAATCTCCTCTAGGTTCTATTGTTACATCTTTTAATGAAATCTTCTTCATCAATAATCTAAGTAATAGTACTTAAATCATATAAGTAGTTGTCTTCCCAACAAATAGCAAGTTTAGCATTAGTGAAAAAACAATTATTGAAGTATACTTGTATGTTTTCAACAATCTCTCTTTATAATCTCCCTCTTTGATTGGCTTCTTCAATCCATTCTCAACAAGATAGCTTCATCACCATTACTTTATGACTCATTGTCAATTTTTTCTTGAGAAATATAACATGATTTTTACCTTTTTCATCCTTGTTTCTCTTGAAGTCTCAATTATCTCTTCTTCCTTTGTACTTTATTTCCTTCCTTTCATCCTTATCCTCTCTATTAGGACACCTAGAAACATTATGATCTACTTTATTGTATGAAAAATATATAATAGGAGTTTACCTTTTTATTTACCTTTTTCTCTTCCATGTCATTTTGAAATAAGGGCTTTAAGTTCATCAATCTCATCATCAAAATTGTCACTACCACTATTCACATGTTTACCTTTCCTTTTGCTAAGAACCAATTGTGACTTGAAGGTATATTCTATGGTAGTAGACGTAGTATCAAAGTTTTACATTTCAAAAGTAGTAAGTTTACCAATTACACCTTCCAAGATCAAAGAGTTACCTCATGTGCATCTCAGTTCTTCAATTGCAGACACTCTAATGGCACAAATAGGGAGTAAATTCCTTAATAACTTTATTATCATAGTTTCATCTTTGATTTCTCCATTTTCACCATGAATAGTATTAACAACTTCTTTAACTCTTGTGTAGTATTGTACTATATTCTCACTTTCCATTATTGTCATGTCATGAATTTACCTCTCAGGCTTTTTAATTTGGTTCGCAAGACATTTTCATCACCTCCATATATGGTTTTCAATTTCTCCCACATTTTCTTTGCCTTATCACAATCTTTTAAGTCATCAAACTTGGCATAACTTAGGGCTAATGTAATCTCCAACCTTTCTTGATTATTTTCTTTCTTTTTCTTCAACTGATCAATTGTCAGAGGAGTCATCGCTACCTTCACATACTCATTGTGCACAAAGTTGATAGAAACATCATGCATACTAGATATATGCAATGTAATTAAAGTTTTCCATGTAAGAAAGTTCTCCTTATTTATCTTTGGTACATCTCTCATTTGAGTGATGATATTTGGCTTTAAGTACATTCAAAAAATTTCTATGTAACCACTAAGCTTTGATACCAATCATTAGAAATATTTAAAATAGTGGGGTGGGGGTGAATAAGTTGCTCAAGGTCTATAAGTAACATAAAACACACTTTTCTATCATCTTGTTGTTCCTTAGAATCTATTGTATAAACCAGCAATATTGTCCCAAATATAACATACTTTTTTTAATATAAAATATAAAGCATATAAAACATTCAACACAAGTTTGGCACTAGGAACATGTCACCACTTTTTTACTCTTTCAAAGTGAGCTCTGTTAGGAGCCAACCCTATTAATGGTTTACAATACACACTATTAAATGTGACCTAGTTAAAGGATTTAATCACCCTATTAGGAGTGGCCTTATTAGAGGACTTTGGTCATTCCATTTAAAATGTCACCTAGTGAAAGGATTTACATAGATGATTAAGTCTTCCAAATGACTATATAATAATATTATAATATTTCTATTATTTGTAGCATAAAAAAATAATTATGTAACAATGTCAATGGAAATATTGATATATTTCCTTCTACAAATTGTTTTCCATCTAATCTATTGAATCATTTTTTCTTTATGTTTTTTATTTATTAATTCTCATTCCTAGTTTTGATGAAAACATGTTTACCTTCTCAAACATTTGGCAGCCTAGATTATTCCATTCACTATGTCTTTCAACTTATTATTAATTTTAATTTGCCTATCAAATCTCTCACTCCATTTTTGGTGTAGTTCCTATTGGTGTTTTAAAATGTTATAGGTTTTAAATTACCCCAATGAGAATATGGTACATCTAGGGGCAGCTAACTCCCATCTTCAACATACTATTTTAGACACCAGGCCAACTATAAGGCTAGACCCTTCTTCTACTTCAAGCTCTACAAAAACCTAAGCAGGTGGACCTTAGATTCAATCAATATGGTACCAGTGCAAAAACATACTCCTAAATTTAACAAAGTAGATAACAACCCTTATGTCTCCTAATCACTCATGTAATGACATAGATCTATAGTAGAAAATTGCAAATCTAGGAAATTCATAAGCTGAGTGAGGGTTAGACTTTTCAACTCTTCAATATGAAAGGGAAAATTATTTGATTAATGATGTTGAATTCAAGAAACCCTCAAATATGCAATAGCATGAAAAAGGGATCCTATAACTGATTAGTGCCTTAACCATTGGGCAATTCCATGAATCAAACACACACATATGGATACCTGATACCTATTCATATATCCAAATATCTGATCTATCTATTCACCTTGTAAATAGACATCTATTTTCAATCTAAACCTCATTCTTACCTGATATCCTCATCAATAAACTTGCAACCCTATTGATTCCCTAAAGCATTTACATAACTCCTTGAATTATAAGCAACAATGAAACAACATACAACCTTAAGGGACTACAACTATGACCTAAGCTCTTTGTTCAAAGATTATAAAACATTGAAAAATCACTAAGAAAGGAGACAAGGTCTAAAATGAACTCAAACACTTGCTACTCTTTGTATTGATTTCCTTGAAATAATACATTGATATGCCTAAATTTAAAACAAAGAAACACCTAATAGATCTGAACTATTTGTATTTATCTTCCTACTGCTATTCATACAAGAGAATTATTTTGAAAGAATGGTGTCACGGTCAAGGAAACATGTCAAAAACTAGAACCAATGGTCTCATAGTGAAAAACTAGAACCCCTAATGGTATCACAACAATGAATTTTTTTCTTCCCAAAAACTGGAACCCTTACAATGAGAAAGAAAGAGAATAATATAGGAGAAATGAATTTCTAGATTTGATAAAAATTGACAAGTGTCCTCTCAGAATTCTTTCTCGAGAACCTAAAAAACCTCTCTCTACCCTCTCTCTATAACTCATAAATCAAATCATCATCATTTGGCCTTCAAAAAGCACAAAATATCTGAGATATTTGGTTGAAAAAATAACTAATTTTGATGCCAAATTTGAAACTAAAAACCAAAGAAAAAATCAGTTAAACGACCTCAAAAGGAAAAATAAACCTGTCAAAATCATTTTTGTCCATGTTTAGGCTTCAAAAAGTCTTCAAATCTACCCTATAGCTAGTTTTGATGCTCAATGGTGAAAATTTCTCATTCTGCTGAGAATGCACCGGGAATCACAAATTTTCCTATAACTCAAACCAGTGAATAGCTGTGCAAAAACTGACTCCAGATTCATAATGTTCATCTCTTCCCAGTTCTGATGGTATATTGGAGCACCCATTTAGGTGAAAAAATGCCCCCATTATGCCCTTCTGAAGTTCAGGCTTCCATCTCATGGCTTTCAAAGCAATATTGCATAAATTTTAACTTTTCAAAAGTTAAAACTATAGTGTAAAATCTGAATTTATTTAAAAATTAGATCCTGCATGTGAAACCTCTGAGGACAAAAATAAAAATAAATATTATATTTGAACCCTTTGAAATTTCCTTACCTTTTCAATCTAGGTCAAACCTAGTTTGAGCATCTTGTGAGACATGTCACCATCTGATTCGTTCCCTTTTTGCATAATCATCCAACCCCTCCATCTGGGTGCCACATAGCATCGCTTAATTCATCCTTCTCGCCACCACGTTAGCATGCCGACTCATCATGCCACGTCATGGTCACTATGTTGCTATGTTAATTGGTGTGCAACTTCACCTTAATGACATAGTGACATCTGTTAGATCTACCACATGGCTTGATCTGGTGTGTCCACTAGATCTACTCACCACATCACAGCTTTCCTTGAAGTTTGTGCCATGTGGCACCTTGTAGTTTTTCTATAATTTCACTTCATTGTTGGGTCATTGCACACCTTATTTTTGGGTGCCACTTGTCCTTTTGTGATTCATTCTTGGGTAGCCACATTAGCTAAGTAACTACCATTTCATTGCTGCTAGGTCTCAGGTTTTCCAGGCCAAATTTTGAGATTTTCGAGCAGGTCACCATGACACATGCCAAAAAATCCCACCATTTTCTGGTGATGACATAGCAACCACTAGAAATTTCCACTTTTTTGGCACTCCATTTCTAGTGACTTTTTAGTTTTTCGGTGCTCCAACAATGCTAATGTCATCGGTTTTTTGTATGCACATTCATTCAAAATTGATGATTTTGTCACCTCCATTTGACCAACCATGTGGGTCCCACCTCACAACTTGTGGCCTTCAAAAGGCCCTATCCTTTTAGACATCCTTTATATTATGTGCTTTGGTATTTAAATAAGTCAGAATAGTTTCACCCAACAAATGTGGGATAAATCCCTTTTTCTTGTTTTCCACCACTTGCTCTGTCTCCAAAGTGCATTGATTCAGCCCTACAGATAACTCTCTTATTTGAAGCTTTTAAGAAGCTAGCTTATATTTCTTTGCCAATGATTGGCCATTTTCGAACATGATCTATTGCTTAGCATTCATATTGAAAACAAAGGAATTAATTGGGTTTACTTTTCCCGATATGAGATTGGATGACTGCATATCAAATGCAAAATTGATAGAGGTGTAAGACTGAGGAATATGGGACTGACACAAGGATGGCTAGAGGTGTTCCTATCTTTATTTTAGCCACTCCTCTAATGTCATCCCCTCTTTGTAATGCCATAAGCATGTGCTCTTGTTGGACATGGCTATCTTTCTTTTACACATTGAGTTCATCTTTAGTCATTATCCTCCTTCTCAAGCTTGGAGCTCTATTTCCATTAGCAGCTTCTTTCCTTGTCCTTGGCATTTTCTTATCATGTGAAGCTCCTTTGTTTATGCTAGTGTCTCATCTTCAATTGGCTTCTTCCCTTGTCGAGGGCCTCCTTTCTTGCAGTGGCTTGGTTTTCATTGTTTGTTGCTTTTCTTTTTTGCAAAATGACTCCCTATATGATGTCGTGTGTATGGTTATTTTGATCCCTTAAGTGATCAAGAAAAGCATAATATTGCAGTGGAAATGATGCCTCCTTGATTTAATCCTCCCTTCAGATACTAGATCTTGCTCCTATTATTTGTAAATAGCACCAAGATTAGCTATTGATTTGGCTAAAGAGATGGCAAAGAGAACAAAAACAAATGAAATATTTCTATCCACTTCTACCCTACTGACCCTGCAAACTATGCATGTTCATTTAACTGGTGTTCACATGCACCTTTAGCACTGATAGAAGTGAAATCCTCTGCCCCAAAATTTCCACATTTCTTAGAGACTGCTTTAATCATACTTGATTCAATATTTCTACAAAAAACCTCCACACTTTTGGTGAAGCATTTTAGTCTCACTTTGGTCTATGTCTCCTTTTATTTTGGACTGGCATGTTGAATGCCCAATCGTGCTTTCTTCATGCATGGCTTCTTTATAGTTTTTCCCCATATTACCTGGCAGCTTTGATAGCTCTCTTATACACGTGAACCTCCCATTTTCAATAAAGTCTTCTTCATCCTTGAACTAGTTTGGAAAAGATTCACTTTGCATATTCTTTTCTCTAAGACAAATCAGTTTTAGTCGAAGGGATTCATCCTACAAATGATGCTTAGGATATACTTTAGTTTCTTGTTTTGGAGTGGGCACAAAAAAATCAAGTTTGGCTCTATCCTTCAATGTATATACCTTTGAATCCAGGATGTCTTTGAGTATAGTGATTTGGTCCTTGCCATCTGCATTTGAAAAAACACCCTTCTGCATGATAGGGGATGCAGTCATTCTAAATACTTTTGGTTTTTGCTAAGATCCATAGTTAAACTTTTTGTTAAATTTGTATATGGATGGTGCCTGTATGCATGATGGCACTCATCAAAGATTAGCAAGTGAACTATGTCTAGTTTTATAAAATTACATCACAGACCATCCAATAAGATTTGAGGAGTCATCACAAGCACCTCATATTTTTCTATTTCTCTTTTCCAACCTTCAATATTCCACATATTGGTATCTTTTGCACCATAATAAAAGCCCACTTGCAAGTCTGTATTGTATTTAATCATATCATATTGTTGAGCAACTAATTGAACTGTTGGTGCAAGAAATATAGTTATATCTTTCTCATCTTGATCCCTTAATTTATGAACAATTTTATTTATGAGAAGCATTGCAATGAATATTTTCTCAGTTCTTATTTCTAGAACAACAATTGTATTCCTTCTTATAGCAACCTTCCAACAAAATTTGGAAAGTTCATCTCTCTATCACCAATATACTCCACATGAGATTCAATGGTTCCTTGAACAATAGGTATTTGACTTTTCTTGAAAACATATTGTCCTCACAAATGTCATAAATTTAATGAATTTAGCCAGACCCGAAAGTCGGTCCGACTAAAAAACATTTCATTTCTGAACAACTGAAATGATGAATTGATCTATCTGCCATCTAATACAAATCCAAATTAGATTTGACCACTAAATCAACATTTGAAACTTAATTTATCTCTTTTTGCAACTAGTCAACTTTGTGCTAGGAGGTTCTTTGACTGGCCTTAAAAACTTACTAGAACACCTAATCAGGCTCTAAAAATTGGCACATAGATTCTTTGTTCTGCATACTTGTACCTTGTCGAATCTCATCTCATGACGAATTCTCAGTCAAAAGATATTGATAGTCAAAGTTGACCTCTTAGAATTGCTTGTAAGAAAACATGTTAGAAAATAATAAATTGCATTTGGTTTTGGCTCTGAAAATAAAGTAAATTGATACTTGGGAAAATGAAAACTAGGGCATCAATTCACTATCACGAGGAGAATATGGATTTGCAATTTGGGCTCATGATGAATAACAGGACACAGATGATGAGCTTTCAAAGTAGGCTACTCAAAATTTTGTAGATTTAAACAATGGCAAAAAAGTGATTCTTGCAAATGGAATTGACCTGGGAATGTGTGTAGACGGATTCATCAAGACTTGAAAATTGGAACACTTAAAGTATTTTTAGAGTACAACATAGTGGTACAATCCATTCGATCTCACCTATCATGAATTTTTAGATATGATATCACAAAAAAGGGTTCCAAGAAATTTGCATATGCTAACACCAGTAAAAAGTTAGAAATTGTATTTGGAATCACATTTGAAAAATAATCAAACGGATTCATCATAAGCTCAAAATTGAAACATAACATGTCTCTAGCCTCTAAAATGCAACCCAAAAAGAATTTTCTCATTTGGGACAACTGGTAAAAAGTTATAACTCGTCAAACAAGGCCTTCCAGAATTCTGAACAATTCATATCAGCATGACATCAATAAATGATCAACTTTGAGGGATTCAAAACCTACTCAAACAGATTCAAAATGACTTGAAATTTTAGTCATAGGCTCTTAGGTATGGACACTAAATATTCCCAAAGTGGTGAGTCATGAATAATTACTGGGTGCAAGATATTCACATGCAAACAAGGCCTCTTGTCGATGTTTGACACAGGCAAAAATGCAGATTTGGAATTCGCTCAAAATAAGACTTCACAAAATGGCTCAAAATTAGGGCTACAATTTTGAGCGCTAACAATAGCTCTATCTAGGGATGCATGTCCCTTGTGGGCATAGCAAGGATTTAGATCTCTGGTAGAAGCAGACCACTCACAAAACAACAAAAACTTCTTCTTTAATAGCTTTATTGAAAATAAGTAACAACTATTCCTACTATGTACAAGCTATGGTCCTAGGCCACCAATAAGTTTTTAGAACTCCTTACATCTATCATACACTTGATTCTCATTTCATTTTCTTGAGATAAACTAAAATTACCTTTCTCATCAATTCCACCAATCAGATTAGCATCTTGAAATATAACGATTGGCAAAACTGAATTCACATGTTCACTTTCACAATGCATATAAAAACTAGATTCACTTTCTTCAACAATTTTCTTATAATGAAAGTTCTAATCAGCATGCTTAAAAATATCAGACTCAAACTGAAATTCTCCTTTATTTAATGAATCTTGCATGCTATCAACTTTGAATATGAAGGCTTCATACTCAACTTGGGGAAAAGAATCACACATACCTTCAAATTGTGTATCCTTATGCATAGCTAGATTGTACTCAAATGAACACTCTAACTTGTACTCACACATGTCATCAATGTTAGAATCTAAAACTAATCCATAATCTTCAAATGGTTCTTCACAATCAGCAAACAGATTAGTCTTCGCATTAGAGTGTCCATCATAAAATTCATTACAAGGTGCACGTTGATCTTCAATAATAACTTCATCAAACACCTTGTCATCCATATCATGAGATGCAACATAATCATCATTTTCACTATCAAACTTGAAAGAAGAAAAATTTGATCTCTTATAGTAGTAAGACAAGGTATCATCATTAAACTCATCCTCAACTAAATCTAAAACTTCAATGTGCTCTTTAAGAAACAGGTTGATAACTCCATGTAGTAATCCTCTTTGAATGTTTTGACAAAAGATAGGCTGATCATCATTAGAATTTTCATCATATAAAGTGTTATCATACACTTTAAACTCATTACCCATTTCATTTTGATGGAGACTTTTAGCATGTGAAGAAAAATCAGAACCATATGAAGACTCAACATCCACTCTATCAATGAAGCATGTAAAAATTAGATCCATGTTTTTCTCATTGTCTTCATCAAGGTTATTCAAATGTCTTGCAAACGAATCATCCTTAAGTTTTGATGCATTAACCTTAAAATCATTTGCATATTGTTGGTTACTACTACATACCTCCTCATGACATTCACCTACACAATTAGGTAATCCATCTTTATAAACAATCTTTTTATCCTCGTATTGTGTAGACAAATCTTCTTCACAACTTTCACCCTCAAACTGATTTACACAATTCTGAAATGGAATTTCACTTTCAAATTTAGAAATAGTAATCATACCTTTACTTGCATAAGAGAACTCACTTCCTTCATTGTTTTCTTCTTCCCAATTTTCATTTGATTCACATGAAGATAAATATGTACTAGCACTATCCTCTTCCTGACTCGAGCAACAACTCTCGCCATTTTCCTCAGATGATGCTTCTTCATAATATGTCAAATCAGCAACTTTGCTACCATTTCTTGAAACATGATTTCCAACTTCTTCATCCTCATACTGTCGAGAACACATTTCTTATTCATCATTCATTATATTTTTATCATATAGAAAATCACCAATAGGAGAATGAATGACTGAATTTAAATCTTGCATTTACAATTCATCAAGTGAACTAACTCTATCTTCATCTAATGTAAAACTGGAAACATGTGCATTCAATTCAGCATGAATGGAATAACCTCATCTACACATGTTTTTAATTCTGAAAAATTCAACAAGATTTTTTTACAATAGTAGGGGTACTTATTTGCTGATCTAAAATCAAATACTCTTTATGACATTGATATGTCTTTCGCACCTCATCTTGATGGAAAACATTCCTATAGAAATGACTCTAAGTTAAGCCATATTTTTATGTTACTCTCAATTTCTATTGTCGTCATGAATGCTTCATGCAAAGTCTCAGGCTCTTTATATCTCATTAGGTAACTCATCTTCTTATCAAATGCACTAAGAAAAACCACTAAACACACTTGATCATCTGACTTATAACTTTCAGGAATGTCATTTAAAACCTTTGCAAGTTTGATATTAAATTTAGGAACTAGTTCATCATTCTCGATTTAGATATTCAAAAACTTATCAAAATAATCAGAGATGCTTACTCTTTCCTTGAACTAATTCATGAAGGCTGAAAGTAATTCATCTGAAGATGAAATTGAACATGTAGGCAAAAAGGAAAACCAATCCCTAGCATCATCTTCCAAGGTCTAAACAAACAACTTCATATGCACATCTTCATGAGCAATTTCAAAATCACCAACTAAGTCACTGAACATCTAAACATGATGACTGGCTGAATTTTCATGGTTCCCATTAAATTTAGGCAAATACTTTATGAGATTATATGGCATAGTATTCAGGAAACCATGAATGCCATCAAAACATAATGGCATGTATCTCTTGGTAGAAACAAATCTATAATTCTCACTAACCGGCTACATAGCTAATGAAGGGAAATTTGATATTTCTCACAAACTTAAAACTCATTCACCATTAATACTTAGATTCACAACTTGCAGTAGATCTGAAAACACTTTCTACCAATTTCAATTTCAAACATACTTCTAAATATGATAACACTTGTTGAATCTACCTCGCACAAAGTATGTTGAAATGTACCAAACCAATCTTCTATTTAGTGCTGCAATTAACACTTGATGGAGAAACTTTTATGAAGCTTACTTTCATGGAAATGGAATCTCATGAAAGTGGAAAAATACCTTTAGTGTTGCTGCATGCAAACATTGATCTGTTGATTGGCAATAGGTGTTGATTTCAAATCTTTACACCACTGATCAAATCCTTGTAGAGCCACCATCTCCTTGAGGATAACAAAGTGAAATCATTTCTGTGATTCATTTCAACATTTGAATTTCTTATGAAAATAGATCAACACAACACTTTAAAACACATTAGTCAAGAACTCACATATCTCTCTTCTTGCTCAAAACTTAACATAACTTTTAGATTTGCTCAATTTAGTTGAAATATCCTAAAAACATTTAGATGTAACTGATCTACATTGGTTCAGAGATCTCTTAGAGAGTTGCCACTCACAATCATGAGAAAGCTTTAAAACATGTGATTTATAACATGACAAATCTGAACTGGACTTCCAATTTGTAGAATTTGTAAACCGTCAAACACTTAGAAGAGAGAAACCATTGTTAAAAAAATTTGAATCTGAAATTACAATAGTACTTTGAAAATAGCAACTAGCTAAATTGACTAAAGATGAACATCTCTTAGCAATACAATTTATATTCAACCTCAAAGTTACTTTTGCAAATGGATAAAACTTAATTAAGGAACATGAAACCTTGCATACAAAATTGGATATGCCCAATATATATCAAAGATTTCTAGCTCCTTATCAATGAATTCCTTCATAGACACCCTAGCAGAGTCACCATTTTGTTGGTGTTTTAAAATGTTATGGGTTTTAAATTACCCCAATGAGAATATGGTAAATCTAGGGGCAGCTAGCTCCCATCTTCAACATACTATTTTAGA
Organism: Cupressus sempervirens; assembly: GCA_028749045.1. NCBI lineage: Eukaryota > Viridiplantae > Streptophyta > Pinopsida > Cupressales > Cupressaceae > Cupressus > Cupressus sempervirens. The sequence continues at coordinate 756,491,410 of CM053793.1, read as the reverse complement.
CATTGGGCCAACTATAAGGCTAGACCCTTCTTTTAGTTTAGGCTCTGCAAAACCTAGGTGGGTGGACCTCAGATTAAATCAATATTGTACAAGTGCAAAAACATACTCCTAAATCTAACAAAGCATATTACAACCCTTAGATCTCCTAATAACTCATGTAATGACATAGATCTACAGTATCAAATTGTAAATCTAGGAAATTCATAAGCTGAGTGAGGGTCAGACTTTTTAGCTCTTCAACATGAAAGGGAAAAATGATTGATTAATGATGTTGAATTCAAAAAACCCTCAAATATGCAACAACATGAACAAGTGATCCTATAACCGATTAGTGCCTTAACCATTGGGCAATTCAATGAATCAAACACACACATATGGATACCTGATGCCTATTCATATATTCAAATATCTAATCTTCACCTTGTAAATAGAAATCTATGCTCAATCTAAACCTCATTCTTACCTGATATCCTCATTAATAAACTTGCAGTTGATTCCCTAAAGCATTTACATAACCCCTTGAGTTATAAGCAACATTTAAAAAACATACAACCTTAAGGGACTACAACTATGACCTAGGCTCTTTGTTCAAAGATAATAAAACATTGAAAATTCATTGAGAAAGGAGACAAGACCTAAAATGAAAACCCAAAAAATTGCTTCTCTTTGTATTGATTTCCTTGAAATAATACATTTATATGCTTGAATTTAAAACAAAGAAACACCAAATATATTTGAACTATCTATATTTATCTTCCTACTGCTGTTCATATAAGAGAATTATGCTGAAATAATGGTGTCACAGTCAAGGAAACATGTCAAAAACTGGAACCAATGGTCTCATAGTGAAAAATTGAAACCCCTAATGGTATCACAGCAATGAAAATTTTTCTTCCCAAAAATTGGAACCCTTACAATTAGAAAGAAAGAGAATCATATAGGAGAAATGAATTCCTAGATTTGATTAAAAATTGACAAGTGTCACCTTAGAATTCTTTCCTAAGAACCTAGAAAACCTCTCTTTACCCTCTCTCTGTAACTCATAAATCAAATCATCATCATTTGGCCTCTAAAAAGTACAAAATATCTAAGATATTTGGTTAAAAATATAATTGATTTTGATGCCCAATTTGAAACTAAAGGCCAAAGCAAAAATCAGTTAAATGACCTCAAAAGGAAAATTAAACTTTCCAAAATCATTTTTCTCCATGCTCAGGCTTCAACAAGTCTTCAAATCTACCCTCTATCCAATTCTGATGCTCAATGGTGAAAACTGCTCATTCTGCTGAGAATGCCCCAAGAATCACAAATTTGCTTATAACTCAAACTAGTGAATAGCTATGCAAAAATTGACTCCAAATTTAGAAAGTTCATGTCTTCTTGGTTTTGATGGTCTATTGGAGTGCCTATTTCGTTGAATAAATGCTCCCACTATGCTATTCTAAAGTTTGGGTTTCCATCTCATGGCTTTCAAAGCAATATTGCATAAATTTTAACTTTTCAAAAGTTAAAACTATAGTGTAAAATCTAAATTTATTTAAAAATTAGATCCTGCATGTGAAACCTCTGAGGAGGAAAATAAAAATAAATATGATATTTGAAACCTTTAAGATTAACCTGCATTTTCAATCTAAGTCAAACCTAGTTTGACCACCATGTGATATGTGTCAGCATTTGGTTCATTCCCTTTTTGCATAGTCATCTAACCCCTCCATTTGGGTGCCACATGGTATCACTTGATTCATCCTTCTCATTGCCATGTCAGCACGCCACCTCATCATGCCACATCATGATTGTTATGTCGCTATGTTATCTGGCATGCAACTTTGCCTTAGTGACATAGCAACATCTGTTAGATCTACCATGTGGTACGATCTGGTGCATTTGCTAGATCTACTCACCACATCATAGATTGCCTTGAAGTTTGTGCCATGTGGCACCTTGCAATTGGTTTGGAATTCCACTTCATTGTTGGGTTATTACACACCTTATTTTTGGCTGCCACTTGTCCTTCTGCGATTTATTCTTGGGTAGCCACCTTAGCTGAGTCACTGCCATTTCATTGCTATTGGGTCTTAGGTTTCTTGAGCTAGATTTTGAGATTTTCTGGTAGGTTGTTGCATGCCAAAAAATCTAACCATTTTTCGGTGGAGGCATAGCAACCACTAGAAATCTCCACTTTTTTGGCACTCCATTTCCAATGACTTTTTACTTTTTTGGCACTCTAATGATGCTGACATCATCAATTTTTTGTATGCACATTTGTTCAAAATTGATGACTTTGTCACCTCCAACTAGCTAGCCACGTGGTTCCCTCCTGACAACTTGTGGCCTTCAAAAGGCCCTATCCTTTTAGACATCCTTTATATTATGTTCTTTGGTATTTAAATAAGTCAAAATAGTCTCACTTAGTGAATGTGGGATGAATCCCTTTCACTTGTTTTTCACCACTTGCTCTATCTCCAAAGTGCATTGATTTAGCCCTACAGATAACTCTCCTATTTGAAGTTTTTTAGAAGCTAGCTTATTTTTCTTTGCCAATGGTTGCCCATTTTTGAACATGATTTTCTACTTAGCATTCATATTGAAAATAGAAGAATTCATTGGGTTTACTTTTTCTGGTATGAGATTGGATGAGCATAGATTAGATGCAAAATTAACAGAGGTGCAGGACTGAGGAATATGGCACTGGCACAAGGATGGCTGGAGGTGTGCCTATCTCTATTTTAGTAGCTCCTCTAATGTCATCCCCTCTCTATAATTCCTTGAGCATGGGTTCTTATTAGACGTGGCTATCTTTCTTTTACACACTGAGTTCCTCTTCAGTCATTATCCTCCTTCTCGAGCTTGGAGCTCTACTTCCACTAGCGGCTTCTTTCCTTGTCCTTGGCATTTTCTTATGATGTGAAGCTCCTTTGTTTATGCTAGTGTCTCATCTTCAAGTGGCTTCTTCCCCTGTCGAGGGCCTCCTTGCTTGCAGTGGCTTGGTTTTCATTGTTTGCTGCTTTTCTTTTTTGCAAGATGACTCCCTATATGATGCCCTACGTATGATTATTCTGATCCCTTAAGTAATCAAGCAAAGCATAATATTGCATTGGAAATGACACCTCCTTGGTTTAATCCTCCCTCCTATTACTAGATCTAGCTCCTATTATTTGTAAATAGCACCAAGATTAGCCGCTAATTTGACTAAAGAGAGGGTAGAGAAAACAAAAATAAATGAAATATTTCTATCCACTTCAACCCCGCTAACCCTGCAAACTATGCATGTTCATTTCACTAGTGTTCACATGCACCTTTAGCACTGATAGAAGTGAAATCCTCTGCCCCAAAATTTTCACATTTCTTAGAGACTCCTTTAATCATACTTGATTCATGATTTTCGTAGAACACCTCCACACTTTCGGTGAAGCATTTTAGTCTCGCTTTGGCCTATGTCTCCTTTTGTTTTGGACTAGCATGTTGAATTCCCAATCCTGCTTTCTTCATGCATGGCTTCTTTATAGCCGCTCCCCATATCAGCTGCCAACTTTAATGGCTCTCTTATACATGTGAACCTCCCTTTTTCAATAAAGTCTTCTTCATCCTTGAACTAATTTGGAAAAGATTTACTTTGCATATTCTCTTCTCTAAGACAAATCAGTTTTAGTTGAAGGGATTCATCCTAAAAATTATGCTTAGGATATACTTTAGTTTCTTGTTTTGGAGTGGGCACAAACAGATCATGTTCAACCCTATCCTTCAATGTATGTACCTTTGAATCCAAGATGTCTTCGAGTCTAGTGATTTGGTCCTTGCCATCTGCATTTGAAAAAACACCCCTACGCATGACAGGGGATGCAATCATTCCAAATACTTTTGGTTTTTGTTGAGATCCATACTAAAACTCTTTTGTTAAATTTGCATATGGATGGTGCCCGTATGCATAATGTCACTCATCAAATATTTGCAAGTGAACTATGTCTAGTTTTATAAATTACGCCACAGACCATCCAATAAGATTTGAGGAGTCATCACGAGCACCTCATGTGTTTCTATTTCTCTTTTCTAGTTTTCAACATTCCACATATTGGTATCTTTTGCACCATAATAAAAGCCCACTTGCAAGTCTGTATTGTATTTAATCATATTAGATTACTGAGTAACTAGTTGAATCGTTGGTGCAAGAAATATAGTTATATCTTTCTCACCTTGATCCATAATTTATGAACAATTTGTTTAATGAGAAGCACTGTAATGAATATTTTCCTAGTTCCTATTTCTAAAACAACAATTATATTCTTGCTAGTAGTGACCTCCTAACAAAATTTGGCAAGTTCACCTCTCTATCACCAATATGCTCAACATTCGATAATGCACGCATCACTTGGGTAGGAGTATAGATAGCCCCATCAATTCTATCAAGAAAGGAATTTGTTGATCCATTCCTTGAACAATAGGTATTTTACTTGGCTTGAAAACATATTGTCCTCACAAATGTCATAAATCTGATGAATTTAGCCAAGCCCCAAAGTGGGTCCAACTAAAAAAAAATCATTTTTGGACAACTGAAATGTTGAATTGATCTATTCACCATCTGATACAAATCCAAATCAGATTTGACCACTAAATCAACATTTGAAACTTAATTTTTCTCTTTCTGCAACTAGTCAACTTCATGCCAAGAGGTCCTTTGACTAGCCTTAAAAACTAACTAGAACAACTGATAGGGCTCTAAAATAGACACACAGACTCTTTGGTTTGCATACTCCTACCGTGTCGAATCTTGTCTCATGAAGAATTCTTAGTTAAAAGATATTGATAGTCAAAGTTGACCTCTCAAAACTACCTGCAAGAAAATATGTCAGAAAACAATAAATTGCATTCGGATTTGGCTCTAAAAACAAGGCAAATTGACACTTGGGAGAATGAAAATTGGGGCATTGGTTCACTATCATGAGGAGAGTATGGATTTGTGATTTGGGCTCATGAAAAATAATAGGACACAAATGGCGAGCGGTCAAATTAGAATACTTTGAATTTTGTAGATTGAAAAAATGGCAGAAAAGTGATTTTTGCAAATGGAATTGATGTAGGAAAGTGTGCAGATGGATTCATTAAGACTTGAAATTTGGCACACTTAAAGTATTTTTAGAGTACAACATAGTAGTAGAATCAATTTGATCCCACCTATCACGAATTTTGAAATATCACATCACAAATAGGGATTCCAAAAAATTTGCATAAGTTGACATTAGTAAAAAGTTAGAAATTGCATTTGGAATCACATTTAAAAACTAATCAAATAGATTCGTCATAAGCTCAAAATTGAAACATAACATGTCTCTGACCTCTAAAATGCAACGTGAAAGAGATTTTCTCATTTGGGTCAACTGGTAAAAAGTTATAACTCGTCAAACAGGGCCTTCTAGAATTTTGAACAATTCATGTCAGCATGACATCAATAAATGACCAACTTTGAGGGATTCAAAACCTAGCAAACAAATTCAAAATGACTCGAAATCTGAGACATAGGCTCTTAGGTATGGACACTAAATACTCCCAAAGGGGTGATTCATAAAAGATTACTAGGTGTGAGATATTCACATGCAAACAAGGCCTCATGTCGCTATTTGACACTTGGGCAAAAATGCAGATTTGCAATTCACTCAAAACAAGACTTCACGAAATGGCTCGAAATGGCAATTTGAATTCATGGAATAAGTGTATATGCTAAATGGAAGGTGCTAGAAGCATTAAACACCTCTTGGTGCTCCAAAGGATAGCTAGGTACATGCATATTTAAAAGCTTTTATAGGACTTAATTTCTTCAATGGTGCTCAAAATCAGGGCTACAATTTTGAGTGCCAATAGTTTCTATTATATGGATTTGTGTTTTTTAAAGCTAATTTTATCATATTAGTGTGATTTATAAGTATTTTTTCTCATGCCAACTACATGTGTAGTCCTTTGAAGATATATTTTTATTCTTTTCTCTTGATTGGGGTCATTTTATGCATTAGAGATTCTTCATAAAGCCAATCAATTAATAATGATGGAATCTCATATTGATTGGAGTAATATACTTTCCATACTTTATGTTTTTACATTTCTGCTAGCATTGGAAGAATACTAATCAATAATTTATTATGATGAGGGATTGTAAGTTTGAAACTTATTTAATGGCTTGTAATTCCTTTATTTATTGAAGGAGTTAATTTGTGATCTTCTTATGCCATAGTTTTTTAACTAAGCCTTGGTACATTCTTAAGGGTGTTTCAAGTTAACTTCCTATAGTTTATATGCTTTCTCCTCGATAGTCCAAATCTCTTTTACTTTGGCTCTCACACCATGAATTATTGTATTCTAGTGTTAAGAAAGCATCTCTCTCTCTCTCTCTCTCTCTCTCTCTCTCTCTCTCACACACACACACACACACACACTCATAGTTGTGTAACACATTTCAGTTTAGAGATTTTTTTTGTTGTTTCTTGTCAAAAGTCTTTGTTTTGTGCCTGAATTTTTAATTTTGCAAAGATTTTGATTTTTTAATTAGGTGTTTCTTGAAGTTAATTGTTATCGTTTCAATTTTTTTAAACCTTTTATAAATGTCAACTTATTTTCTAAATGACTCGGACACATTTCTTAATTTATCTAATTGAATATAGTCAAAGAATGCTATATATTTCTTTGTACATATCTAATTCATATTTTTCCTATAAAGTAACATCAAAGATTTTTTTGAAGATAAAAATAGCATATCTACCCAAATACACTTTAGAATATGGATATCTAGAATAGTTATATTTTAGGTGATGATATGTACATAAAACTATTTAGATAAAAAAGGTTCAAACATATAAATCATATCTTACTCAAATGTGTAGATAAATTTTGCCAATTTAAAAATGAATAATAGAAATTGACACATAATATTCTATCAATAAAATTACTCTAAATTTTATTAAAATGTTATTTATATTAATTTCTAAAATCTAAAATACATAAATTGATGTAGCTTTATAATATTCATAACATAAAAGGAAGACTTATTCTAATTTACTTAATTTATTCAAATATTTATAAACAGTCAATAGACCCTTGGTTTATTGGTGAAGTTGAATAGCTTGCTATCTGGGGAGGGGAGTCCGAAGAATAATTGGACAGGAGAAGCAACCATTATAGGCCTACCCCTACAATAATAGGCGAAGGCCATAGAAGAAATCTAGTCTTAAATAGTTGGTAAACTAATTTTAATGGTAACTGCCGCTGAGAGCATATTAAAATCACTTTGACGGACTCCGCCTGGCCTGTTGGAAATCGTTGTTTATATTGTTTTCTCTGACATTGTTTCTTCCATAAACGCCATTATCAATCCGTTGAAATCAGCTATAGACATCTGTTTTAATCGGCATGTTTCTTTTCTATGACAATCGCATCGTATGACATCATCAGATAAGGTCAAAAACCCTCGTAAGTTCTTAACTTTCACGCTTCGGCGAAGAAGTAACCAGTAAATATCAAAATAAAAGGGACAAATTCGAGGAGTCACAATGTATTATTTCTCCACAAAATCCCTCTGTCGTTCATTGTAAATACATTCTTAAACGACCTACACAATGGAGAAATTAAAGGAGTGCTTTTTGTGGAAGGAAAAGAGGAGAGAATTAGGGTTTGGAATCAGGCATGGATACGAAGGAGAGGAGTTTACATCTGCTGGGCATTCTCGGAATCGTAGGAGAAGTCTTCAAAATAATTCGCTTTCAGGCAAAATCTCTTCCAATCATCACTTTTGTGTCAATTGTCCCTCCATTGTTAATAACACTGACAAACATTCGGGGAGCTGACTTTGTTTTCTCTATGCTTCATTTCGGACGATCCTCTAGCGGAGATGGTCGGTTCATACTTGATTTGACGGTGTTTCTATTATTGGAAGTCATATGGGCAACTTTCTTCTATGTGGGGTTGATGCCTTCCATAACAACAGTTGTGTACACCATGGCCGGCATCTACAACGGAAATCAGTAGGAAAACTCAATTGCATCGCTTGCCACCGTGTGGAAACGCATGCTAATAACGTCTCTGTGGTATTCTCTGATGAGTTTGGTGATTATTTTGGGTTTCGGTCTCGTTCTATTTTTCGTTTACTTAGAATGGAATTTAATTAAAAATGTTAGTGCGTACCGCTTCAAGATAGTTCATGTGTAATAAAGTATGGTATCTTTAAGCTATCATGTCCTAATGCTTAGTTTGAATAAAGAAGTCGGTATGGTTCTTCTCAATACTTCTATATACTCGCTGCTACTTCCACCTTATCATTAAAAATTCTCAAAAGAGGATAGTTCTTATCAGTGCCCAAGGCTCCAAATGTGTCCTCTATCGTGATAATATTTTTTTTTTTTGATGAATAGTGTCTTTTTCTATTAATAAAATATACTTAGTTTACAATTCACAAAAAAGGGGTCGAGGGGTACAAGATCATCCCGTGAAAGAGTTCACACAACCGAAGTTAGACTAAAAACACGATTGTAGCAAAAAATAAAGACTATTCATAAAGAAAAAAACATATAAGGCAACCTCAGGCTGCCAAAACAATGCCAACCGAAGGTGGTGGATCATCTTTGTCTTGAAAACTCCAATCATCTTTAGGATTGGGGGGTGGGCTGGGAATAGTCCATCCATCATCAACAACAGTAGTAACAGTGGCAGCCTCCACATCTTTAACCTCTGGCCGCGGAGGAGAAATTGCTAGGTCTAGGCGAGGCCACTTCCCTTAGTGCGCACAATGAGAACAAGGAGGAGGAGTCGGGGACCAACCAGTACCACCACGGGGTGGGGAAGTTGAGCGTTGCCTCCATCTGCCATCATCAATGCTAAGAGAGCAGTGGTGGGAAGCCTAGGAGCATGGCATGTGCTAGTGGCGGCCGAAGGAGTGGCACCAAGGATAGTGTCCACGGGGCGTCAAGATCTCTCTTGAGGCATCAGGAGGAACTCTAGCAACAGTACAAGGAGCATTGCGCCAGTGATTGAGCAGCTCTTGCAGGTGAGCAACTTCGAGCACAACCTTGTTAGCTTGCACTTGAATCTGCATAATTACATTATTACAAATGCATGCCTTAGTATACATAGCAATGTTAACATCCAAAAAACTATGTGTGAAAAGAAAAGCATTCCTATCTTTCCACAGAGAAAATAGGATCTCCAGCCTGAAGGTATGCCAAATCTGGGTGAACTTCCAAGGAAATTTGAGAAAGTCGCCTAGTAAAATCATGTGCCAAGAGAAAGGTTAAGGTATAACTGGCTTGAAAAAATCATGTATCTAGTGCCAATAATTCTGAGCACGCTTGCAGAACCAAAAAATATACAAGAAAGACTCTAGTTGCTCACAAAAGGGGCATCTAGGATCAGGAACCCCAATGTGTTTGAGTCAAGGCCCTAGGGGAAGACTTTGGAAGGCCAGGCACCAAGCAAAATGTGCAATCTTGGGTTCAATTATAGCATTCCATATGGTATCAAAGCATTTTAAGTAAGTGAATCTCTTATTATATCTTTCAATTTTGGTTTTACATTAGAGTTGTAGTTTCAACTTGATGATCACAATATTGAATGAACCTCCACATATACATATTTATAAAGACTCTCAAGAATTGCATAGTGAAATCAATTGAAGGGCAAGATAACAAATTTACAAGAATAAAATATGAAGTTGTTGGGTTTCACATACACCAAAAAATTATCATGTCCCGATATTTATAAGATTTAATGATAAATTAATTAATAATAGAATAAATAGTAATAAATTATTATGTAATTTATTAATGAATATAATAAAAATAAAATACCATAATATATCACAAATTAATAACTTTAATATAAAAATTGAATATGATTTATATAATAATATAACTATTATATATATTATAAGATAAACCATTACAATATCATGTCAACAATATAGTATATTAAACATAATTTATATAATACTATAACCATGTCTGATTGGTTGCATACTTTCAATATAACTATCATTCCATGCATTCAAAGATGTGTGTGTGGATGTGTGTGTGTGTGGGGGGGGGAACTAAGAAAAGGAAGGGGGAAATAGAGAATAATTACTTATCTTGCATACATGGAATTAAAGATAAACCATATATCCAATTCGTATTGTTTAAGAACTAGACTTGAATTGGGGATATAGAGATCATAGGAAATAAACATTAGATTTTGAAGAGACCAATATGGATCCTTGATTTCTCCACATCTCTAAACATCTCTACTTCTACACAATACTACCTAGAGGATGTATGCAGTAGTGATATCTGATGTTTTTAATCTGCCATAAACTCCTAAAAGGAAAATTGCAATAAGTAACAAACATTGGGGATATCTCACCACAATCTAGATCAATCTAAAAATGATATTGTTGACAATGTTGTGACTTGAAATAAAATGTTACTCATTCATACAAGAAATGATTATTATCAAAGAATATTCAATGGAAGGAAGTATGTATAGCTATAGATTTCTAGATGCATATTTTTTGCCATTATCTTCATCACAGACAAATACAAGCACCGATACTACCACTAAATTAAAATAGAGGAGTGGATATGATTTATAAAGGGTCTCAGCATAATAAATCTTATCAATAGAGTACACCAAATCAACTCCATCTTAGATGCCGATGACAAAACTAGTTAGAAGAGATCAAGTAATACAAGGAATAAATAAATTAATAAATCAACATCTCATATTTCTACTATTAGTAGTGCCAACAAAAAGTTAACTAATACATAAGGAGGAACCTTCAGAACTAGGGAGAATTATACTAAATTACAGATGCAATCCCAAAGGATAAAGATCCATTTAGGAATTTATATGATATTTTCATTATCATTTTAGCCTGGGTATTGAGTTGTGGAAATGAAATTTAACATCATAATGAGTAACTATTTGAATCAATATGTATTAGGGATTGACATGCATCAACAAGGGTAAATATTATAACTAGAATAAGAAGTTACCAAGTGGATTTAGTAAGGACTATAGATAGAAGCTTGGTGGACTCATTAGAGACAACACATCTTACACAAATTGAGTGAGCTATGTATAGAATTTCTGTCTAAATATTTCCACCATTAAAACATAGAGATGACAAAAATGAAATTTGCAAGTATGAACTTCTCAAATACTAAACACGCAATAGAAAATAGAAGGGAGACAATAATTAGCCAAGTATGCCTACTTGTTTTCTTTCTATTCAAATAGGTTAAAGCTATTACAAAATATGGGAGTAGTTGGCTTCAACTAGAAAACTACATAAAATTTCAACAGATAAAACTTGAACTTAAACTTGTACAACACTGAAGGTTTCATATGATAACACTTGCAGCAATCACAACTACTCACAAAAACCAAAAATAAACTTATAGAATGATAGAGAGATTCAAACACATGTTGTTGCTAACACTAAAACTGAACCTTCCTTTCGTCCTTTGAACTCTCAATATTCCTTTGATCTAATTTTTTTATCTTCTTCCTTCTCTACTCTATGCTCTGAACTTCTCCTCTATCTTCTTCCCTCTAACTAATTGGATGAATAAGATTCAATCCTTCTTGTCTGGCTCCAAAATGTTTCCCTCTCTTTTCAAAATTGAAACTCACCTACTAAGTTAATGAGTGTTAGGCGAGTAGGTGGGTGTTTGGCTCTAAGAGAAACTAACTGATGTTACATCAGATTTTTGATAATCCCCGTTTGTCCCAAGCCAAATTAAAAAAAATGATTACTCTTGATCCAAATTAACTACACCAAGACTCTTTCTTAGGTGCTAAAAAGTTCCTATTCCCAAAGCCCTAGTAAATATGTCTATTAGCTGCTACTTAGACTTACAAAATTCCATTTTGATGTCTCCGTTCTCCACCAACTCTTTGATGAAATGATATATAATATCTATGTGCTTGCTTCTCCCATGGAAGACTAGATTGTTAGATAGTGAAATTGAGAAAATGTTGCCACAAAAAATTGTCGTTTCATCCTCTTGCCTTTCATTCAACTTTGTCAAGATTCTCCTAAACCAAATAGCTTGACATACTATTGTGTTCACTATTATGTATTCAACCTCTTCTATAGATTGAGCAACAATAAGTTTCTTCTTGGATGCCCATGAAATTGTGCGTTATCCCATATGAAACATGTATATGGAAGTGCTCTTTCTATCATCTAAACCTCCAACCCAATCACTATCTATGTGACCAACCAACTTGAAATCATTATCTATAGTATACAAAATCCCAAATCCCTTGGTACCATTCATAAAACTTAGAATCCTCTTTCTCACTTTTTAATGGTATTTCTTTGGTGTTTCCATAAATCTAGAAATCTGTCATATTGAATGCATCATGCTAGGTTGAGTTGCAGTCAAATACATCAAACTTCCAACCATACTCTTTTATAGTGTTGGATTCACACTTTTACTGCAATCTTTCTTGCTCAACTTTAGACCTACTAGTGTTGGTGTTGGGGCTACCTTATTGTTCTGTATTTTAAATCTCTCCAAGGTATGCCTTGCATATTTTTCTTGAGAGATGAAGATGCTATCATATTATGCATTTTTTTTCCTTCTATGCCTAGAAAATACTTCAAGAGACCAAGGTTTGTCATCTCAAATTCATTCTCCATGGCCTCTTTAAATTCGCCAATTAGAAAATTATCATTTATGGTGAAGATTAAGTCATCCACATACAAGACAATAATCAAAACCTTACCATTTTCTACCTTGATGTAAAGAGTGGACTCACCATTGCTTCTGCTAAAGTCATTGCTCATCAAATATGAGCCAATCCTATTGTACCATGCTCATGGAGCTTGCTTGAGCCCATATAGAGTTCTCTTCAATATATATACTTTATGTTCTTTACCTAGGACTTCATAACTAGGTGGTTGCTCCACATATTCTTCTTTTTTAAATACACCATTGAAGAAAGTGGACTTTACACCATTTGATATAGCTTGCATTAGTGTTGGGCTACAATTCCTATGATAGGACACACAATTTCCATTCTTATAACTGAGGCATGTGTCTCATCATAATCTCTGCCATACTACTAGTTGTACCCCTTGACCACTAAATATGCCTTTTGCCTATCTATGTTTCCTTTAGAATTGCACTTGGTATATAAACCCATTTCACTCTAATTACTTTCTTCTTAGGAGGAAATGTAGTTAACTCCCATATCTCATTTCATTCAATAGCATCTATTTCCTCATCCATGGCATTACACCACTTAACTTCATTTATAGCTTCTTCAAAATAGATTGGATCACTATGAGAAAATAATATAAAATTGACACTCTCATCATAATCTTCATCATAACTTTTATCTTAGTATATCCCCCTTAGACTCTTAGTCTTTCTTGGAAATTGGGAGGTGAGAGAGGGATCTAAATTTTTTAGTATTGTTATTGGTACTATTTTGCATACTAGCTCAAGGTTGTCTTAAACTACATGGAACTATCAATCAGTATGTAAGAAGTTGCTTTCCCTTTTCCCTTTTTCTTCAATCTATTTTTGCTGATCCATCATCTTGTTGATTACCAATTTCATCTTCTTCCTCATCAATACTTGACACTTTTCTTGAAGTGATTGAAGATTCATCAACTAAGCCATCCTATGACTATTTTTCAAGAAACTCCACATCTCTTGAAATGATGATCTTCTTGGTGATTGGAACATATAGCCTATAAGTCCTTAATTTTGAGCCATAACCCATGAAGATACATTTCACATCTTTGTCATCTAGTTTCATCCTTTGTTCCTTTGGCACATGTGCATATACCGCACATTCGAACACTCTCAAGTGCTCAATTGTCCATCTATTCCTTGACCATGCCTTAAGAGGAATCTTGTCATGAATTGACTTTGTAGGACACCTATTAATGAAATATATTGTTGTTATCACAGCCTCTCCCCAATATTCAGTTGGAAGCTCTTTTTCTTTCATCATTCTTCTTTCCATTTCAACAATGTTCCTATTCTTTCTCTCAACCATTTTGATGTGGAGTATAACTAGTTGTAAGCTCCTTCTTGATGTCATTTTTCTTGCCAAAAACTATAAACAAATTGGAGGTATACTCTACATGTCTATGTGACCTAATGACTTTAACATAGTGCCCACATTCCTTTTTAGCCAAGGCTTTAAATTCAACAAATTTGCTATAAATTCAAGAAATTTACTAAAAATTTAGATTTTCTTTTCAAAAAATTCACCCATGTCCTATGACTGAAATCAACTACAAATGTCATAAAAGAAGTACTTCCCCCAATAAAAGTAGTTTTCATAGGGCCTACTAAATTAGAATACACCAATTCTAATGGTTCTCTAGCCCTAATAGAATTTCTATAATTAAAGGGAAGCTTATATTGCTTACCCAAAATGTAAGCCTCATAGTTGCCATATGAATTTACTATTCTTGGCAAACCATCCACCATTCTTTTTATGGACAAAAAATTTAAACCAACAAAACTAAGATGTCCATAATTGAGCTGCCAAAGCTTTGGAGGAGTCTTCAATCATGCTTCTAAGAGTTGCATGCTAATGCACTAATGTAAATGCATGCTTGGGAGGTTTAACACTGAGTTGAGAAGAGAAGCATGTCTCTATCCTCAAAGAGAACATCTGGTTCTTTGTCATTTGGATTGTCGTAAGTAATCTATTACTCACATCCTTATCATAAATGACAAACTTTCCATTTTCCATTAGCACCTTGTAATCATTTTCAATGATTTATCCAACACTCATCAAGTTGTGCTCCATACTAGGGGGAAAATATACATTTTGCATTTTCTTCTTCTCACCTTTCTTGGTGCAGACCATGATAGACCCTTTGCCCACTATGAGAATGGTTCCATTATTTCCCATCTTAATTTCAAACTTAAAAGTCTTATCAATGAAACAGAATAAACTTTCATTACCACCCATGTGGTTGCTACAACGATTGTCTAGGTACCATACCTCAAGGTTTCCTTCTTCACCAATGTTACACATGATGAAGGATATGGGATTGTTTGCATTTCCCATGTTTACATTAGCCATATTTACATTCTTCTTTGACTGATCACCCTACTTCTCCCAACATTCACTAGCATAATGCCCATACTTATAATAGTAGTAGCATTCTACATTTCTCTTATTAGATTTGTAATTCTTCTTACCTCCTCTAGAGCTATTGTTGGAGGTGTTTGTTCCCTCTTGATTTCTTTCTCTTCCTGAGCTTTCTACACTAGCATTCCTTTGACCATTCCTTCCATGACCTCTACTTCTTGAGCCTTGTTGGTGAACTAGTTTGTCTTTAAATAAAAAAGAAATGAATATAAAAGCTTCTATGCTCAAGTCCACGAGACAAATACAATTATCCAACAGTTGAGGAATTTTAAATTCTTCAATTCCTTTTTGAATTTTGGAAACGTTCAGCTTCCTTGTTAAATCTTTAACTAATGCTACCTTTCAAATGAGAATTACTTTTAATCTAAAATTATTAAGGCTTCTCTTCTATTCTTAGATAGGGGGAAAATCTGATAATAACAATCAAATAAACATGAATACATACAAAGGAGAGAATACACAATTTCTCTATCAATCACTTCTAGAAAGACATTCAAAAATTAACACTCTTCTAACATGAAAAGGATTATCTAGCATCAAAGGAAATTCAACAATCCAATATTGATTCAATACTAAACCAATAACGAATAAATTCAAAGCATAACATCTTCGAAAATTCAAGCATTTCTTTTCTAAAAGAATAATACTATTCATATACAATACTAGAAACTTATAAAACTTGCATAGCTATAAAATTTAGATAAAGTGGTCATAGTATGATAATCATCAAAAACTGCCAACCCTTAACACTACTGAGTTTCAAACATAAATAGAGAGCTAACCAAGAATCTCCTTGGAAACCTGATTCTCAGATAGTTAGAAGTAGTTATGAAAACCAACATAAAGGGTACGCAAACCTAGAGTTTAACTTTTAAAAATTATAAACTAAAAGTTTTGAAGGCAATTTAATAGAAAACACTAATCACTTGCCAATTGGTCAAGTGATTCCTCTTCCTCCTCATCTTCAACATCACCATGTGCATGTGCCAGTTTCCACATCCTAAACACATTCATGAATTTGGTCATGGAAGTTGTGTTTGTGTTCTTGATGCTTTGCAGATGATTTTTCCAAATGTCCTTGTCCATTTTCATCTTGTTTATGGTATCTAGGTAACTAGGGAGTCACAGAATACACATTTCTAACATCACTTCACTTTTGGCCACCTTGGAGAATTCAAATCATGTGAAATCAATTTTGCCTTTTACAAAATTCATGCATTCTTCATGTTTTTTGATCATGATCTCTACATCAAAACTTCCCTCTTTGAGAGGGTTGGGAAAGGCTAAGCAGATGGATTGAAAGTCTATGCTTACATGCTCAAGTAATGTTTTGTATTCTTTTTTGTATGATTGTATCCTTGAGATTATAAAAGTGTAAGTGGATACCCTCTAGGCTATATTCTTCCTTAGGACTTGAATCAGACCCGCATCCACATGTTGCAATGGGTTCTCCTTGAGGAACTTTTTCAGTCCAAAATATTCCACTTCCACTAATTGGGTCACCTTCTAGAAGATAGCGAAGATGCAAATGAAATTTCGGCAGTGAGCTAGGGAAATTATACTTTTCATTTGATCCTCCATGTCTATGCTTTTGAGAATTCTCTTTGCACTATAACATGTAACTTCGCAGTGACAAAAATTAATAGAACTTCCATTCTGACTTGGTTGGATGCATGTTGGCCTTTAGAATTTGGCTTTACAAACTATTAAAACCTTGCACTAGCCAAAGGAAGAATCATATTACAAATTGCTCAATATTTATGGTGCTACATAGCTTGTTCAAAATAATGATACATGTTCCCCAAGAACATATACACTATGCCATGTGAACCTATACACTATGTTATGTGTGGGTGCACCAACTCCCAAGGTAAACCATTCAAAGCAATTATAATGTTATTTACTCTTTCTTCATCTCAAATCAACATTAGGCCATGTATCTGAACATGATAGATAGGTTGTTGAGAATATTTGTAAGAGTACATTTAAAATATTATATCTAAGTAGCTTGGATACAACTATGTTGAATGTACACGATAAGTATTTTATTCTTTTTATCAATCTCTTTTAATAATTTGATAGTTAAAACCTTACTATAAAAGAAAAGAATTCAGCCAACTTGATAGGCCATCATAAGAAATGGCTCATTGAAATTCACTCCATTTTGAAATAAAACTCATTTTTTGCAGAGGATATCAAACATTTCTATATCAATTGATATTGCATCTAATGTTATACTATTTTTCAAATAGTAATTAGAGATGCTGATGGGCATTCCAAACTTGATCAACTTCTCCAATTTGCATGCAAGGGAACAAATGAGTTGTAGTTTGTGGAATGCCACTCTAACCATGTACAATGGGTGTATTTTGTTAGTTTGCATTTAAGTTAATTTTTATTGGCTTTAAAAATTTTTCTTTACAAATATCAACCCAAGGGATAAGTATCATTGCAATCAAATTGTGGTGTAATCTGCACAGTTTACTAAAAGAACCATTTAACTCACAAATTCATACCTTATTAGAATATAAGGAAGGACAACTTAAGATAAGAGATAATGGAAAAATTCTAATAATTAAACCCATAGAGGCATAATTAACTGCTCTTCCCCCACCCACACCACACCGCTCCCCGCTCCCATTACCCGTACAACTCTGTGGGGGTTGTGAAGGTTATTGGAAATCATATGCTTTTTATGCACAATAAGAGGTTCTTAATCTAGACTCCACTGCCATTGTCACAATCCTTTTTCCATGTGTAGAAATGCAAAGCTTTGGAACAAGATATGAACATCCATAAAATAAAAAATTTAGAAGATAATTTAACTATGGAATATAATTTGTTTTCCTCTATTCATTTTGATATTTGATGATCTATTGGAAACATATTAGTCACTCTCTCAATCTGTTAAAATTGAATTAGACAATGTAGTCAAACATAGAATATGTGAATTTAGGGTCATCGGTTGAGTGCAACTATAGTTGGAAAAACCTAGAGTTAGAGGTTTAATTAGGAGATTCCATCGATTAGCATTTCTTAATGTCACCTTCATTCCTGAATTTGATTGGATTGAAATTCCCACCATTTTTGAGATGCACAGTTCACTCTCGAAACCTTTGGTGATTCACACATGAGTGAATAGAAAAAGGGAAGGGGAAAGAAGCCATGGTGAATGCAATATTTAGTACTTATCAACAATAGCATGCCCACATTGTTGAAGAAGCTAATTGTTTATTTTTTATAGTACAAAACCAAAACATAGAATGGAGCAAGCCGAAGAGAATGTAGTTTTTCCTTCTAAAGAAAATGGAGCTAACAATGAAATATGCCTTAACAACCTGAGCAAAAAATTACATGTATTGCAAAGCAGAAGACAAGCGTGTTGTTGTTTACTTCCTTTGATGTTTGGGTTCCTATAACAAACAAGTTAAGGATTATCAGAGAGGACAATGGAGATCAAGTAACATGAGGCCCTTTTGGATAACGAACCCAATGCAAGGATCTCGATGTCAGATCTGAATTCTTACTTGAACCACTGTGTTTTCCTTTTGCATCCTGAATAGGACATTTCCTGACAGAGGATCCTCAAATAAGTAGCCTACCGGCTAATAATGATATTTAATCTTTTAGCTTCTAAATGATTTTTTAATGAGACTACAACTACTATCATCTTATAATTAGAGTTATATAATCCACCTAGCTATTAGTTTTGGCAGCTTTGGATTGTTGTTCTCCATATGTAGTTAATTAGCAAGTAATTGTTTTGCTAACTAATTTGTTAGATTAGGAACAAATATTTGTTAATTAATTGACCACTTTTGGAAGCAACTAGAAATTGATTTGGTTAGGGTTGTTAAGTTGTTTTAATCTCAACCATCGATTGAGAACCAATCTTTGTTGTTGGATTTCCAACAAGAGTAGTATAAAAGGAGGTCAAGTGGCATTTGGAGAATAAGAAGCTTTGAGAAGCTTGAACAAGCAAGTAGAAGCATTTGCAGTATTAGCAAATGAGTTTGCATTGGTAGCCAACTATCTTGCAGTGTTAGCAATGGTGTAGTGATAGCGTCGGGGATAACAACGGAAGAATATTAGCAGAAGAAATTAGGAGGTTGTCTAAGTTCTGCCAGTGAGAGGCAAGGAATTTTGTTTCTCTTGATATGCTAAAGTTAATATAATTTCTCATCTATAAAACTGATTTTCCTTTATGGATTTTTCCAAGGATGATTTATCCTAAAATATTGTACTCTTTGTGTTGTGAATTTCTCTCCATATTTTAGAAGTGAAATAGTAGTTGTGTTATTTTTCGATATTAGCTGAGAATTTATTTTCAGTAGTTTAATAATCATTTACAATAAGAAATTAATATTAGTGAATGCAATAGAAATTTTCACAATAGCCTCTTAGAATTGTATTATATTTTATTTTCTCCTTCCTTGCTTTTCCCAAAAACGTCATTCCCTATCCTTTCAAATCAGTCATAATCGTCTCTTTTGGACAGTATGTTACGTTTCTTGTAACTGAGGCGACATTCCCGTCAACAAGTCTCTATTAAAAACAAGGTCATAAAACTCTCGGAATTCTATATATCGATGTAGTATTTAAATATTACAATGAAGCGAAAAAGTCGAGGAGTTCAATAATTTTAATCTCCACATCTGTCTGTCATTACTTGAAATTATCTTTCCAAGGGACCCACACGACTGCGATATAATCGTATTTCTATTTACGTTTACAAGATGCTAAATTTCAACCTTACCATGAATTTCATAACTTCAATTATAAATGACCTGCGCAATCTAAAGACGCCCAGAAACGGAAGGACACTTTTTTGTGGAAGACAAAGAGCAGTGAAGGGATTCAAGAATCGGCCATGGATACGAAGGAGAAGGGTTTACATCTGCTGGGTATTCTCGGAATTGTAGGAGAAGTCTTCAAAATAATTCGCTTTCAGGCAAAATCTCTTCTGATCATCACTCTTGTGTCAATTGTCCCTCCATTGTTAATAACACTGACAAACATTTGGGGAGCTGATTTTATTTTCTCTATGATTCATTTCGAGCGATCTTCTAGCGGATATGGTCGGTTCATACTCGATTGGACGGTGTTTCTATTATTGGAAGTCATATGGACAACTTTCTTCTACGTGGGGTTGATGCCTTCCATAACAGCAGTTGTGTACATCGTGGCCGGCGTTTACAATGGGGATCAGCAGGAAATCTCCATTGCATCGCTTCCCACCGTGTGGAAACGCATGCTAATAACGTCCCTGTGGTATTCTCTTATGAGTTTGGTGATTGTTTTGGGTTTCGGTCTCGTTCTCCTTCTCTCAGTTTGGATACTTTTTATTATTCCTCTTGCAATTGGTCTGGCTGTGTTTGGGGGCCTGGGAATGTACGTGACAATGGTGTGGCATTTGAGTACTGTCGCGAGTGTGATGGAGGAGGAGTGTTGTGGATTGGAGGGGATGAAGAGGACCCGCCGTCTCATTCAAGGAAAGCGCGCCACAACATGGGGGTTGTTGATGTCTCTCATTGTAATCGTTGGTCTCTTCAATTTTGCAGCGTTTATGGGGAATTTTAGTTTTGTGGGTATCGGGGCCAGTTTATTGTACGCAGTTGTGTATCTAGTGTTGGCGTCTCTGATTACTTTGATGTGGGAGGTGACGCAGAGCGTGCTCTACTTTGTGTGCAAAGCTCATCACGGGGATAGCATAGAAATTGGAGGGCTTTCTTTGGAGGCCTGCCCACCAATTGTACAAGCACACCCAAGCTCCGGTGGAAATTTGAGCCTTGATATGAACAACTATAACGCAGGCCGGCCGAATTTTCTTACCAGTTAGGTGGTTATTTTCATTATCGCTTACTGCATATGCATTTGGTTTTATTCTAGTTCAATTAGTTGTTTAGGTCTTTTGGTTGCAGGCATAGTTATTGAGAATAAGATTGCATATCAATAATAGAAATGGCTATTCCAATGTCATCTATTTTTTGGAATGGACATAAGCTCATTTTAGAGGCAAAATGTAATATGTAGTCCTATTCCCTATGCCAATTGACAAGAGAAAATAGAAAACATATTCTCAATTTCCTATTCCTATTCCAACAACCATACAGCTTGTGTGTAGTAAACTACGGTATATTGTAAGTTATTTTGGTAAAGATAAAAGTTATCTATAGATGCATATTGCTCTTCTTGAATGTAGGAGTTTCAAAAGAAATTAATAAGTAAATGTTAATTTAAAATTCTATTTTATGTTATATCTATTAATAAAAGTTGAAGAGGTCTTTTTTAAAATGGGTAATGGTTATTAAATTTCAATAGACTCTCAG
The DNA here is from genome assembly GCA_028749045.1 of Cupressus sempervirens. Lineage (NCBI taxonomy): Eukaryota > Viridiplantae > Streptophyta > Pinopsida > Cupressales > Cupressaceae > Cupressus > Cupressus sempervirens. Next base: position 756,469,940 of record CM053793.1, on the reverse strand, counting down.
GTAAAACAGAACTATTTTAAAGAAGATGTTTAGTTTCTTATTTAAAAAAAATTATTGTCAAATTTGATTATTAAAAGCTAGATAAGATCAATTACATTAATCATGATATTTACTATTTCTTTTTGTAGATATGATAAATAAATATTGTTGACATTTTAATGATTTAATCAAATTTTTTTAGTGTGGTATAATAGGATCAACTTTTTAAGTTATGGAATATTAAGAATCTCTTATATGCAAAATTAAAAAAATTCTAAAATATTTTTTTTCCATATATAAATTGGTAAAAATATTTTCATTGAATTCAGGAAAAATAAGGTCTAATTGGAACTAAACAACAAATTTATAGTTCCTAATCTTATTCTTATTGAAGCCTCAAAAGATAATTGATTACACGTTAAAAGTTCCTCTAAGAAAAGAAACAAATAATATTTTTATTCTTGTCTTTATGAGAAATTAAAATGGACTAATGAAAATGAAACTCTATTAAAGAAAACAAGTAAATATAGTAAAGACAATAGCCTAGAAACTCAATGTTTCATTTGCTAATACTACAATAGCACCACCTACTAGAAAAGCTTTAGACCTTTCTCTCACAACAAATTTTACACCCTTAACTATTATATATAATCAACCTATTATATACATGCAACTAGACCAATATAATAACCATCTAAAACAATCGATATGAAACAATTGATCTCAACATTTATATCATGTATAGAGTTTTTTTATGCATTATATTGCAAGCTAAGATTTTGTTTCTAATTTTCAATCATGTTTTCTATGGTATGGTATGGTATGTACATATCATTTTTTCATTTTAAAATTTAGTTTAATTTAAGAATAAAAATATATTTTATCAATAAAGTTATGATAAATATTTGTTACATTTTTTTCATTTATAAATATACTTTAAGATATTAGTATTTCATTCATGATAATTATGACCTTTTTAAAATTTCACATCCTCTTTTAGATTCCAACATTGTTTATAAAACATTTCATAACTTAGTAGTGAAAACTTGCCTCTGTGTGTGTGTGTGTGTATGTGCACGCACACATGTGTGTATCAATTAAATAACCTTGAAAAATTTTATTCAGAATAATATTAACATATAATCTAATAATATCCTTTTCTATGTTGTGTCGTTACCTCAAAATGTTGATTCCTAATAGTTATTACATTTTAGATAATCATATGTATAGATTGTTTACATAAATAATGCTCAAATATGCATGGTTTTGCTAGTTAAAAGTATGAAATTATTTTAAAGTGAGACATCTGATACTCTATGATAAAATCAAATTAGTGGAGAAAATTGTAAACAAAAATTTAGAACTATTCAAACAAATTCAATTTTAAACTCCCCTTATTACCAAAAAATGATATAGCTATATTTACAAAATAATATTTAACTTCTTTGAACTTTAGTTCTTTTATTCAAAATTATAATTATAATAATAATTTTGTTTGTTAAATATATATATACACACTAATGTGTGGTCTCATGAAGAATAGAATTTTTCTAATTATTTTAAAGTTGTAGGTCTTCTACAAATTTTTCACTAGAATCCACGCTTAAAAGTTTATATTTATGATTAATGGAAGATCTAATTTATTATTTAGCATATTTAATCAAAAAAATTATTAGTTTAAGTGGTGGCCTTGGGTGGTTGGTAGCTAGCAAACCTTGTGTCTTCCCTAGGCTAATTTTTAGGTGAACCCTCCATCAAAATTAAAAAATTAAAAATAAATAAAAACAATAAAAAAATCATAGACAAGTATAGAAGTGTAATTTATATGGATGATGGACTAAGTTGGAGGCAATATGTTGATTAAAAATTTTAAGCTCAAAAACATAACAAATTTTGCTACAATTTTTAACATTCATTCTTAATAATCTACATATTTTGTAGCCCAAAATAACCAAAAATAAAAATTTAAATTTAAATCACTATATTTTAGTGAAACTGCTTTAAAAATAGTTAAACTATTAATTTCTCTCCAATTTTACCAATCTGTTGCCCGCAGTATTTCTAAAGTTAAATTGACAGATTCCAATTAATCTTCTGACAATCTTTTATTAATTGTATGAGATCTCCGCTCCACTAAACCCTCTTCATAAAAATACAGCCAAATACTTTCGTATTCTTGTTATTAATCATGTCTCTACCACCACACAAAAAAAACGAAAACAATTGTTGAAATTCAATCATTTAGCTTATATGCTAATTTTAAATTGCCTCTGACAACGAACATACAATAAATGACCTCAACGGACTCCGCCTGCTCTCTCTCGAATTTTACTATATTTCCGTTTTCTCTTTCACCGCTTCTTCCATAAACATCATTTTCATTGCCTGGTCATTTCTTATAGACATATATTACTGTTCTTGTAACTGAGGCGAGAATCAAATCGGATGATAGTGTTAAACAAGGTCACGCAATCCTCGTAAATCCCACGCTTCGACGAGGAAGTATCAAAATATCACAATGAAGAGATAAGGTCGAGAAGGTGGACGTTTGTTTTGTTTGCAATATCTGTCTATCAATATTTCAAATTATCTTTCTATGGAACCCACACAAACGCTGGCGCAAATTGGAGTCTTGATATCAACACCAATAACATGGGCCGGCAGAATATCCTTATAGATATGCAAATATAAGTTGTTTACTATGTATGCAGTATAATATAAATTGGTGACAGATTATAGCTGAGGATATTCTGCCGGCCCGTGTTATTGATGTTGATATCAAGACACCAATTTGCGCCAGCGTCTGTGTGGGTTCCATAGAAAGATAATTTGAAATATTGATAGACAGATATTGCAAACAAAACAAACGTCCACCTTCTCGAACTTATCTCTTCATTGTGATATTTTAATACTTCCTCGTCGAAGCGTGGGATTTACGAGGATTACGTGACATTGTTTAACGCTATCATCCGATGTGATTCTCGCCTCAGTTACAAGCAAAGTAACATATCTCTATAAGATATGATGGATTGTGCGGCAAAAATATACATGATTTATAGTATATCTCTTAGTTTAAAGATAGTAGTTTGTCATAGATCTTGTAACTGAAATCAGGAAAATCAAATTGAAAACGATTATCTGAAGGTTTATTTATGATTAAAATTAAACAGTTTTAGATTATATAATTTAATTATGTTATTTTTTTAATGATATTAAAAAAATTTATTGAATGTTTTTTTATTAAGATGGTAGGAAACGGTCTCTCCTGAAAGAAAGATTCGCATTACTGTGATTTGAAAGAACATCAACAAACTATTAAAGCTTGAAGCTAGATAAATAGCCATCTTCAAAATATAAAAAAATTCCGAACAAAGTAATTGTTAGTAGTTTCGCAGCTATAAGACTTATCACTATAAGATTATGCATCCAACTATAGATATGCAAATAAAAGTCCTTATTCCCCTTTATCTAGAAAGCAGGAAAATTAAAACAAAGAGTATTTCAAGTGCAGCCAAACTCAGTCATTACAATCCAGCAAAAAAATTAGCATTTGAGACAATTAATGTCCTTCCTCTAGTCTTTGTCATCCTCGTTTTCTTAGTCGTTTTCTTAGTCTGAATCCTTAGGGTCCATTTGGCAATAGGAATACAAGTGGAATAGGCATATGTATATTCTTAAAATTTTGAATTCTCTATTTGGATGCACCAAATCGGAATTGGAATAGGAATAAAATTAGAATAAATATTAATGCATATTCGTATTCTAATTTTTTTAATTTTAGAAAACATAATTTTTTGAGTCCGTGAATTCCACATCAAATTTTGGGTGAACCAAACAAGAATAGGAATACATAACCCCATTTTCTATTTGGGAATAAGTATTCCAAAATAAGTACTCCTATTCCCATTTTTATATTCCAGTAGCCAAACAGACCCTTAGTTTCCTCCTATGGATGCTTCTCCATCTTGATTTTACCTATGACAACACCCAACACCACTTTGTGCATGATTCCCTCCACTAGCCCATGGCTTGAGGAAAAGGTAGAATTGATGTCCCTAGAAGAGACCATATCAGGAACAACATTTTCTAAGGTAGTGATTTGATTCTGAACGGCGTGGATATAACTCATCAATTTAACATTACTAGTGTACCCAAGATCTTTCCCCTTAGGGATATTAAGGTATTGATTTGATTCTGAAGGGCACTGATATAACTCATTAATTTAACATTACTAGTGTACCTAGGATCTTTCCCCTTGGGGATATTAATTTTGGTGACAATCTCTTTAGTATAATGGAGTATGCCCTCATCATTATTCAATTCCTTAATGTTATAGTTTACCATAATTTTTACAAATTTCTCTACTTTAGTTTCTTCAACAACCTCTTCTCCATTTTCAAGTCCTTGTCTTCCAACTCATTTATTTCTTTAATGTCCTTCAGCTCATACTTGTGATTAGTTTTAATGATAACCTCCTCTTCTATGATTTTTCCTTTCTCTTTTCTGTTACATGGTGTAGAAGATCTACATTCACTAGAACTTTCCTCCTATTTTTACTCCTCTAAAATCTCTCTCCTATATCTTTCTTCCCTATCATCTTAGCCAACTAAATCTTCATTATCAATATCAATAAAGCTTTTCTTGAGGGTTTTGGTTTTACTTGTCTTAACAAATAAGATTTTTTTGGAAGGGACCTTTCATTTAGCCGAAGTAGTGTAAATAAGAGCTTCCTCAAAGTAGGTAGGGGGATGAGTTTTCACAATGCTAGAGACAAATCTTTCCTCCTTCTTAGGTCTAGTAGTAGAGTTAGATTTTTTTCTTTCTTGAGGGGTTCACTATTTAAGAGTTCAACCGTCTCCAAGCTTTGGGGAGGGTTATCATGACTAAAAGTATGCTTGTACAAAACATACATAAGACCATCTAGTGAAGGGTGGTCAGACGGTGGCTATTAGGCTTGATAATGTTATTACTAAGAGATGAAAACAAGTAAAATATATGATTTTGGGCATTGAGCTCTTCTTAATTAATTTCTTGGTATAAGGTTGATTGGATTGATTATCTTGAGAATAGAAATTATTTGTTGAAACTTATAATATCTTTATTTCATTTAATTTTAAGAAGTTGTCACCTTTGATAATTAAGAACTTACATAATGTTTTACATTGAAAATATTTCAAAATGATAGACTAGTCTAGATAACACACATCGAAAATAATATGCTCATAAGAAAAGTTCATAAAGTTTTGTAATATTTTTTATCCCTCCTCTAACACCACATTTTAAAGAATTACTACTATGTCTAATGCACTTATTCTAAACATTTGACTATAAAAATCAGATAACAATATATAACAACCAATAACATACATTATATTTAAAATATTATACATTTTATTTAAACTATTATTTATACATTTTTTGTTTGATGTAGGTGCAAATATAAAAAATAAGTAAAAATATATATATATATTTGTATATACTAAATTTTCTAAAATGAAAATATCATCAAATTTCTAAATCAAAATTAATTTAGGCAAATCAAATTAGGGTAAATAAATCTCAATTATTGTTTTTGTTTAGATTTAGTGAAAGAGTTTGAAGAACCCCTACAAAGAAGCTATCTTGAAAAGGATCTCAAAAGGAATGTAAAATCCCAACAAATAAATAGTTGGAAACCTAAATTAGAATAAGATAATAAAAGAATCAAGAAATGAACTAGTACATAGAAGCTATCCTTCAAATAATTGATAACTATAAGGTGGGGTCAAGAAAAACTTCCACTCCTAACTTAACTCTTTCAAATGATAAAGTAAATAAACTTTTTTACATTTACCTTAAGCAAGGGACATGCCACTAGAAGCATATATAGATATACAAAATCTAGCCTTCCTTCTTTAACCCTAGGCTTGTAGATGTTTCAACTCCTCTTAAAGGGTCTTAGATTCTAAACTTTTTCTTAACAAATCCTTATTATAGGTGAAAACCTCATTCACGTATCTTTACAATTAATCTTGATTGATTTTGATTGTTGCAATAACATTGAATATATATTTTAGTTTCCTCATCATATTTGCTAGTTCTTATTTAACAAATAATTTAAGATTATTATTAAAAATATTAATATTGAATTAAATAAATTTGGAGAAAAATGTCCATGTTCAAATATCTCATAAGAAATGATGGAATGGATTTCTCTAGGTCTTGTTCATATGAAAAAATAAACTACTTAATAAATAAATTCACAATAAAGATATTTCTATTAAGTTAATATTAAATAAGTCCTATTTATAATCAAAGACTGTTTTCATTTTTTTAAGAATTGCAAAGGAATATGAATCCTACCCACAAAAAAGATTTAATCTAATCCACATAATAGTCTATAAAATCAAGGTATCACACACTAATAACATTCTATCTCAATTTACTAGACATGACTTTATTCATTTATAAATGCCAAATTATGAGTATGAATTATTATATATAGTTTGGCATTCAAACTAACCACCTAGTTGAAGCCGCAAAGACCTATCAGTGCCAACTCACCAAATGGACTAAAAGAATATTTGGATTGAATGCCACCACTCAAACAACATTATAACACACATTAAGATTAAGCATAATCCATCATGGATAATTGAAAATTTGATAAAATATCAAAGCATATAATATTATCATTTCAAATGATAATATATAATATTATCATTTCAAATGATAATATATAATATTATCATTTCAAATGAGTAAAATCTCTGATTTATATTGTGAAATAAAATTCTTAGCTAATTAGTTTACAAATAAGGGAGTTGGAACTATCCATGTGGAGGGGTAAAGACATGTTAGTAATTGAGATCAACATGCTCTTACTTGTGATGAGATGAAGAGGGTGGGAAGTGATAACTCCTTAAATGATGGATGCTAAATTTGAAACAAAAAGATGACATGATTTATTGGAGGGTGTTATTTCCAATGTTTTAGCTCATGTGTACACCACTCAAATTCATAATATGAATCAATCAACATGTAGATATTGGGTATTTTTTTCAAGATCTTTGAATTTTTTCTTCCCCTACTTTGTTGGTGAAATTATTGTGTTTTCTCATGGGTAGATATTACAAGGATAAGAGTTCAAGCCTATTGATTCTAAAAATATCAAGACTAAACACAAAGTGTGGAATAGTTTGAAGGATGGTGGTCTTAAACCTTACCTACGGTGACTCCACAATGAGGATGCAAAAATCAATAAGTTATTTGATATTGGATGGAAAGATGGTAATATGCATTTTTTAGAAGGAAGGCATTGAAAGGAAACAACATAATAGTTGAAATCATCGACCTTTCATTGAAAGAGTTGATTTATAAGGACAAAAAATATTTGAATCTTTCTATCAATAGGTTTCCAAAAATAATAGAAGAGTGGGAGAAACCAAAGAATAAAACTAGTTACTTTGACCCATCCAAGATTAAGCTTCTTTAGAACTAGTTAATCAATGCAATAATAGATTATATAAATCTTGAGGGTCATTTTCTACAAGAGCATTAGGACATAATTTTGAATTATTAAATACATTTCTTCATAATGTGAGGGGTTTTCCTTTTTACTTGTCATTTAAAAAAAATGAAGTCCACCAAGTTAACTGGGAGGGGGGGGCCAGGGAGGGAGAGGGGGCTATGAATTAATTATCAAATCAATATGACATTTATTAACCTTATTAAACTTCAAACATGCAATCAATATAAATAGAAACCATAAGAAGATACACTTACACAATAACACTAGATATGTTAACTAGGGAAACCCTTTGTTAGAGGGAAAACCACACTGGGGATGTTATCCACAAAATGATGTACTAATAGAGGATGGACTCTCTAAGGAGCCAATAAAATAAATTCAGTACATATCAGTCCTTCTTAGGAAACATTGAATCCCTATAAGGAGATTCCAACCTTGTTAGGAGTTGTCCCAACCCTAGTTAGAGTTGTAGAAGGAAGGAGGACCCACTGTCCAAAAAGCTTCAAGGGTAAAAACAACAACTCATTGTCCAACTCGCGTCTATGTTATTCCTTTTAGAATAATAGAAATACAACTGATCTCAATAACTCAAACTATTTCCCTATCATCTTACCATGCCTCTTCTACATGAAGCACTTCTGAAATATCACTACAAACTCGCATCACAATAATCCCTTTGATTGCTTACTCCCATTTAAAAATCATCTTTTCTTATTGCATACAATTTTTTCAATTATTTTTTTATCACAAGCAAAATATATTTTGTTTATACTATGTCCTTAAAATAGTTCATTGAGTTGGCCTTGAGGCTTTCCTGATTATAATTACACTAGGACCTTAATAAGATAATATACTACATCTCACACTATCTACAACTTCTCACATGTATGATCTTGGACTTCATGCACTTGCTAACATAATCAATAAGATGTCTACTTCCTCTATCTAATTGTGCATAGCTAGATTCTATCCATGTTAGGAGATATAACCCAAACATCAAAAACCACTTCTTAGGAACTATGTCTATAAATTATCTTCTATAAATCTTGAACAACTGCTACCACTCTTTGACTTTTTACATATTCACTTATCCATGTCTTAGGATATTGTGTGGAACATGTCCCCAACTGATCTTGACCTCATCTTCAGTCCTCAATCCATACAGTGTCAAATATTGTCTTCTACTCTACTAATCTTCATAGTATGTTGACATCAATAAAAACACATAGTGATGAATGCAACACATAGTCATGTTGTCAATCTCTCCAATACACCATCAATGCTAGGATACTCCTCCATAGGAATATCATCATAATCCATCCTAACAATATCCCCCTTTGGCATTGATTCCAACATAGATGAAAAATAACTAGGTTCCAAGAATACCAAATCCAACTACTCTGTTGTTGCTGATCTCTTCTTTTCAAATCATTTTCATTAGTCAAATATTAATCTCTCAGGAAAAACTCTTCATTAGTACTACTTCTCCCCCATTGATATACTTCCCTTATTGGCATATATATCCCTTATTCGATATGCTCATCTTTCTCATGCACTCTTCCTCATTGACATCAATATTTTCTTTATAACTCTCCCGCATTCTCCAGAGATATTTTTCATGAATTTTATCCCCCATTGAAATCAATGAGAAAGGCATCATTATGTCAAGCTTTTATTCAATATCTTCAACCAACTCAAGTTTCCAAAGACATTGTTTAATACCAGCTACAAGGAATCCTTTAAGAATATGCTCAAACACATATACTCTATTGTAAAGGAAGTGTAATGTCCCACCGGGGAACCCAAAAGAAATTAACCTAAAGTTTCACTAAGTTTGCCAAACATTTTTTAAAAAATAATAAAAAACAACACATATAATATAGCGAAAGCAATAATAACAAGAGATAAAATAGTGGAAGCAATAACTCGCATACATACATCCATAATAGGTATATTACATCTCCTAAGGGTCCCATGATGTTGAATCACATGTAGGTTTTATTAATATTGCAAATAATACATAACAAATCCACATCATGGAATAATCACAAGTACAAATCCATTAAAATAATATAAAATTACAAAGGATGCCACTTGGCATAACTAGAATGCCTAATCATCCATTGTACAAATCATAGGGTATAAAAAGCTTAAAGAATATACATCATAAATAGATACACCATCTCATAAGATCTTTGATAATCAAGTCTAGTACAATAAATTATAGTCATCAAACAAAAATACAAGGTAAAAAAGAAAGGATCATTTGCACAAGGACATCTAGCAATGACATTTAGCTATCGAATCCCAATCGTATAAGAAAAATACACTACCACCCAACCTTGTGGAACCTAAATGGCCCACTCCCACTGTGTTGAGGAGATAAAATCAAGTCATAACCAACATCTAGGTCAAGGAAATCTTGATAGAAAACTATCTCAAAGGGTACCAAGACACAAGTATCATCTAAACCCAAAGGCAACAATGACATGTAGGAAATCTACTATGCAAGTGGGCAAGTGTCATCACATGAGCGAACTCTGAGGTTACCCTGGCAGCCTCTCTGGACTTTGTCCCCCTAGTGTCTCTATGCAGCACTAGTATCCTTTCTGACACACAGAGCATACTAACAAAGCAAGGTCACAACCCAGCATCACCTCTACTCCCATCATAGCCTATTCTAGCACTCAAGGCATGGGTGAGGAAAAGTAATGACTCTTATTAATTCATTTTAAAACCCATTTAATAAAATGTTATCACTTATTAAAATAACTTACAATGGGTTACCTAGGCATCCACTTTGGGCTTCGGCCTCCATTGCAAGCCACTTACCAATGTACACAAAGATTACATACCTTAGGCTCATAAAATTCCAAATCATAAGATCATAATTTTCACATCAGCCCTTTACAAGCGACTGGAAAGAACCTATAGATAAAAACACAATCACCTTAGTCTTTTACAAGCAATTGGAAAGAACCTAAAGACAAATCATAACATTCACCCTAGTCCTATGCAAGAAACTAGAAAGCACCAAAAGGTAAAACTTAATAATCACCTCAGTCCTAAACAAGCAACCAGAAAGTACTAGAAGATAATCAACCGAAAGCTCAAAGGTTATAACAAGAATGTCACAATTATCATCTTAGTTCTATACAAGCAACTAAAAAGAAGAAACAAGCACTGATCATGGGTGAATGCACAAAGTTGGGTCATAATTCCATGGAAGTCAATTCAGCAAAATGAGACCTCTTCATAAATGGGTACTCATTTTTTTAAAAATGGACACACATATAGGCTCAGATACCCAATCCTAAATTTAAAAAATGGGCACCTATTTTTATAAAATTCAATTGCCCATTTTTTATTTCAAAAAATAGGAACCCATTTTCAAAAAAATAAAAAAAATTGAATTTTTTAGAAATGGGTACCAATTTTTTAAAAGTAAAAACTAAATACCTGTTTTTCAAAAATTGGGTACCCATTTTTAAATTTTAAAAAATGGGTACCTATTTCTAAAAATTAAAGTTTTTTAATTTTTGAGTGGATTTTAAATGTAGCTTTTAAGTTTTCAAATTTTGAAAAAATAAAAAAAAATTGAATTTTTTGGAAACGGCTACCCATTTTTTAAAAGTAAAAAATGGTTAACCATTTTTTATTTTTTAAAAATGGGTACCGCTTTCTAAAAAATTCAAATTTTTTACTTTTGGGGGGATTTTAAATGCTACTTTTAATTTTTCAAAATGAGCACCCATTTTCTAAAATTCAAATAATGGGTGCCCTTTTTTAGACCACGGGGCAGGATTTTTTTCCTACCTTAGATTTTGGTACAGGATAAGCCTAGTTAGACCAAGACAATGCCTTGACCCCTTAGGATTTGGCTAAAGCATTGAAGTAACAAATTCATGCCTTGCCATAATTTTTAGAGGGTCTTCCTAATCAATTTTTTTTTACTGAAAAAAATCCATTAGAGCTCTCACTATCTCAATTTCATAAATATAAATTTTATAGTGTTATGATTTTACTTACTATTTTTGTATTATTTTTTAATCAAAGATGGTACCTAAATGTAAAATAGTGAGGTTCACTAAAACTTTAATCACTTTTCTATTTTATGATTTTTCTTTAATTAATCTATATGTCATCAATCTACATCCAATTATTTTGAAGTTAATTTTTTTTTAAAGTAAAATTTTGATCAAATTATGGTGTCTATACATGAGAGGTTTTAAAATTTACCTTTATATCAAATAAAAAATTAATAATAAAAATTATTTATTAAAAATTAATGAAAAATATTATCATCAATCTTTGATGTGTTAGTTAAGTTTGTTTAAAATGATTTACAAAAAGTCATTTATTTGTGTCAAATTATGGTGTTCATACATGAGTGTGGTATGGTCCTATGGCAAGCATTTTGAAAAAGTGGTTTTTAAAGATCCATACCAAAAAATTCTATTATATGAGTATAGAAATAAATTATGTATTCTAAAAGTAGATTCTGAATACTACAATTTCTATTCCTAAATTTTTTTATATTCAATCTCTAAATGCATCGATTTTTGACATCAATTGACAAGAAATTTCAAAAATAGGAAAAACAGTTACACATTTTGCTCAAAAGTGAGACCCAACTTCTTGCAGTTAGCCTCATAACTCATCATAGAAACATTGGACACATCACCATAATTAGGTACGAAAGATCATATACATAACATCATCACAAAACAAACCTTAAGCCTCTAATAGACATCTTGATTTGGTCAAAGTACTAAGTCAAACCTGAAACCAAGTTATAGAATACAACATACATCTCAACAGAATTTTACCAATCGTATTCATAGTTCAACTAGTTTTCAAAACATAAAAGTTCAGTATACAAATAGAATTCCAGCTTTCATCTACTCAAAGAATTATAATTACCAATGTTTTCAATTAATAAAATTTTCGTAGTATTATAAAGCATTTGTATTGTCAAGTAAAATATGATTTTATTAGAATAATCATATCTCCAATTTACAATTATCAAATACATATGCATTTTAATAATACATTAATTAAAAACATCAATTAAATATTATTCAAATTAGATCAGTAATCATTAAATTTATAATGATGATAATTTATTTATTAATAACATAATTTAAATTAAATTATTAGTAAAACAAATTTCTTATCTATTAACAAAATGATTATTATTATTAATAATTATAATACTTATAACATTTAATAATTAATAATAAAATTTTAAATAATAAATTAGTATTATGTATATATATATATATATGAACTTTAACACATTAAAAAATAATTAATAAAAACAAAATTATAAAAAAAAACTTACCTAACATTTATAGCTCGCAGGCTTGTTGTCGTGCACAGTTTGCTGCTATCACAGTAAGACTGCCATGTGTGTAGTCCAATAAGGGGATGCAATACAAAAAAGAGGGAGGAAATGCAGGTGGGGGGTGTTGACCCCTACCCACCCAAATATATATATAAAATAAACACACACAACCCCATACAAAATGCCCATTTCAAAATCTATAATTTTTTTAATTATTTTTTTTTTTTATAGTTATCACATTAATTATAATTTACTATGATATATATATATATATATATATATATATATATATATATAATATAAACCCAATATATAAACCCAGATTAAACAATCAAAACATATCAAACAAATCTGTTTTTCTTTTCTAAACCCACATCCCACTTTTTACTAATCAAATTATGAATCTCTAAAATTTTGCAAACAAGGGTTTCAAACCTTCAATTATTTAAAGAGATTTTTGAAACAAAAAATAATAGATTCACAAGGGTTTTTAGATTAAATCAAAGACCATTCAATAATAGAAAATAATTTTTTTCTCAAATAAGGGTTTCAACCAAATGAATTCTAAAACAAATCCATCAATCACGAAGAGGACAGAATGATTTCATAGAGGAAACTACTATGCAAAAATTGTGAGATCCTACCGAGATCTGATGCTAAAACAACAAATGCACGAAGCTTGCAAGTGAATCCCACTTTCTTTTACAAACACTCTTCTCGAAAATGGGCTCCTCCAAACCTCAATATGAAGAAATAAATTCTAATTTCCTAATAAATAACTTTCCCCAAATTAAGGCTTCAATTTTTTTTTTTTGCAAAAAGAGGGGTAAAAATTTATTAAGACAGAAAGGAATACAACAAGGAGAGCTCAACAAGGAGCTCGATCTTGAGCAACAAGATCATCAAATTCTTGCACCATCTCAAAGGACAGTTGCCCCCCATCCCTAATATTCCAACCCAGATCATGACTAGAAGCCCATTTGGCTAAACAATCAGCAGGTCTATTCCATTCTCGTGGAATATACTTGAACCTAATGAACTGAAAAGAGGAAGAGAAGAAAAGAATCTGCTTAACAACAGTGGCCAGCTGCCAACTAACATCCTCAAGCTCTTGCGAAGAAAGCATGTTCACCACCACCTGGGAATCAAACTCACAAATAATCTTACTCCATCCCCACAAGCAACACTGTTCCACAGCATATAAAATAGCCTGAGCTTCCATGAGATTGTTAGTATAATCACCCTTATGAATTGAGAAGAAAAATTTAACATTCTCAGAACTACAACGAGCCACTCCGCCAATACCAGCCGGACCAGGATCCCATGAGAAGAACCATCAGTGTTAATTTTCAAAACTCCACAGGGAGGAGGAGTCCAGTGCCCATCCCGGTTAACCTGACCCTTCCTCTGATGGTGAAGCTGCCTGGACATAGAAGGAAACCTATGAGCCGTAACCCCATCCTGCAGATGAAAATTGAGGCGATTACAGATAGCAAGATCAACCGGATCCATACCCCCATCAAGCTCACACTTCACAAGAATAGTTTCCTGGAGAGAATGTGATATTTTCCACCAAAGATGCAAAACACCAAGTCGAACATCTTGGAATATGCGACGATTCCTCTCCAACCAGATATGCCAAGGCATGAAAGATGGGCCAGCAATCCAAGCAGCATGGAGAGAAGAAGACTTGGAGGGAGCACTACCCAAGCGAGCCCAGAACTCAGGCAAAGAGGAAGCATGCTGACAAGAGAAACCCCAAGCGCTCCACCAAAGGTGCCATATCTGAGTAGAATAGGAGCAATGGAAGAACAGATGGGAGACAGACTCCTCTCCATTACCACAAAAAACACAATAAGAGGGGCCCTGAAATCCACGCTTACAAAGATTATCCTAGGTAAGACAACGGTTGTGAGCCACTAGCCACATGAAAAAATTGCACTTGGACCAAGAAACTTTATTCCAGACTTGCTTCCACCAAGGGACCTCAGCATCCCCAAATAATTGTCTAGTTATCTCCTGATACCCAGTAGAGACATGATATTTACCAGACAAGGTACCGCCCCAAGCCAATACATCTGGACCAAGCAAAGAGGAACACTCTCTAGAGGCTAGAATTTGAGAAAGCTCCTGACGATCCATGTCTGTACCTCCAGGAGGCCAATTAGAGGAATGCTTCCATCTATAACCAACAACAAGTCCCAATTGATAAGGAGTCTTGTAATGAGCCACTTTATCCCATCCAGCGGCCAGAAAAGAGTCACAAAGAGGTTGAAGATGAGGGTATATGGATAAAATGGAAGGGAATCCATCCCAAGCATCAGACCAAAACAAAGCCTGAGAACCTCCTTTACATATCCAGAACAGACCCCTCTTCACCAACATCACACCTGTCTTCAAAGTATGCCAAACCATTGAGCCACAACCTTCAAGAGGAAGTGCAAAAACAGAGCAAGGATTAGCACCATGAAAATATTTATGCATGATAATACGAGCCCAAAGTTGATGCTGTCCAGAGCACCATCGCCAATAAAGTTTAGCAGCCAAAGCTTGTCTACTCAATAGAGCAGAATGAAGACCAAGACCACCCTCCTTTTTAGGCCTACAAACAGTTGCCCAATTAACCAAGCTCCATTTAGTACTATGCAAATTACCACTCCAAAGGAATTGTTGAGAAAGAGCATCAAACTCCTTGAGAAAGTAAATAGGTGCAGCATGAACCATGCTTCTATAAGTAGGAAGAGCTTGGATAACAGCTTGAAGAAGAGTAACTCGGGCAGCAGTAGAAAGCCATCTATGAGTCCAATGATTTACCTTATCCTGAAGCTTGGTAATCAAATTTTGCCAGAAGAGACGTGGCTGCCTAGAAACAGCAATAGGAATGCCAAGATAAGTCAAAGGAAGTGAACCTATCTGAAACCGTAGGATACCAACAATCCTGTGCTGAATAGAATCAGGAGTGTTAAAAAAGTAAATGAAAGATTTGTGCTCATTAACTTTCTGGCCTGAAGCTGCCAAATAAACGTCCAAAGCATGTTGAAAGGCTTCAGCTTCCTTGATCCTAGCAAGACTGGCAAGAGCAGAATCATCAAAAAATTGAAGATGGGAAAGAGAAGGTAAGCCATTACCCCACCGCCAGCCTTGAATAGAATTCTGGGACACCTGATGCTTAATGAATCTGCCCAAGCCTTCAGCCATGATGATGAATAGATATGGGGAGAGAGGGTCACCCTGGCAGAGGCCTCTAGAAGCACCAAATAGTTGTGAAGGTTGACCATTAATAAGAATAGAAAAAGAGGCAGAAGTAATGCAACTCATAATCCAACTCACCCAGTCAGAGCTAAATCCAAAAGAAAGAAGAATACTCCTTAGGAAGCTCCATTTAACTCTATCGTAGGCCTTAGCCATATCCAGCTTAACAAACATGGCTCTCTCCCTTGAAGTAGCCATAAAGTGAATAGCCTCAGTAGCAATAACCACCCCATCCAAAATTTTTCTTCCAGCAACAAAACCACCTTGTTCTTCTGAGATAATAATGGGAAGCCACCTTTTCAGTCTCTCAACAATCAGCTTAGTAATAACTTTGTAGACCACATTACATAAGGCAATTGGTCTAAAAAACTCCAATTGATTAGCACCCTCTCTCTTAGGAATAAGAGTCAAGAATGTAGAGTTCAAAGCTCGAAGCATCTGCTTGCTAGCATAGGATTCTTTAACCACCTCCAACAAATCATGATTAATGATGTCCCAAAATTCCTGAAAGAATTCAACTAGAAAACCATCAGGACCAGGAGCCTTCCCCTTAGGCATGCCAAAGACCACCGCCTCCAGCTCTTCCAAAGAGATAGGACGCATGAGATAATCATTCATTTCCTGAGTGATAAGGGAAGGAATACAGGACAAAATAATATTTTCTTCATTATCAGCAGGAGGAGAGTCCTCAGAGAAGAGGGTAGAGAAGTACGAAATAGCCTCCTGGAACAAAGCTGGCAAGGAATTCAGTTGGATACCTTGAGAATTAACCAAAGAAGAGATAGTGCTCTGATTTCGGTGAGATTGCACTGTTTTATGGAAAAAAGCAGTGTTTCGATCACCTTCCTGGAGCCAATCAACTCGAGCCTTTTGCTTCCAAAAAATTTCCTCTCGAAGTTCCCATTCTTCTAGAGCTCTAGAAGCAAGGGATTCAGCCTGGCCAAGATCCTCCGAGAAACCTCGATCTCTAATCTCCCTTGTGATGACATCAAGATTTTCTTGAGCAAGCCTCTTCATAAAGTGAAGATTCCCAAAGCATTCCCTATTCCATATCTTGAGCTGTCTTTTAACATATTGAAGCCTTTTAGAAAATGAGAACATTGCAGTACCATATGCAGGGGCACCATCTTTCCACCAACAAAAAACAAAATCATGAAGAGAGGAGTCACGAAACCACATCAACTGGAACTTAAAAGGAGGATGCTTCAGAACATAAGCCCCTATAGCAGAAAATTTGATTGGCCAATGATCTGAACCCCTCCAATCAAGGATTTCTGAAGAGATAGTAAGGGTGCCACTAAGCCAGAAACAAGAAACAAGAAATCTATCCAGGCGTTCTGAGATAGCAGCAACACCAGTCCTGCGATTATTCCAGGTATAGAGGCCATTAGAAGGCTTAACTTCAGAGAGATGCAAAAGAAATATGTGTTGCCGAAGAAGAGCAAAAGAAGGCCCCAATCTAGCCAAACCACCATGCTTCTCTTCCAGACTTAAAACTGAATTGAAGTCCCCTGCTAACACCCAAGGATGATAAGGATGACACTTTCTAACATATTGAATATGTTCCCAAAGTTCCTCCTTTCCCACAAGATCAATAGGTGCATACACATTAGTAACCATGATTACCTCTCCTGAGTCTAGAGCAGAAGCTACCATAGAGAGAGCTGAGCGAGAAGACATCCAACCAAGAGGAGAAATTTTTTGAGGATCCCAAAATATAGCTAAACCACCACCACTACCTATTGCCCGAACACACTGGCATTGGCCACGAGACCAAATACTAGAGGCATGTTGGACCATAGACTCCACAGAGAGCTTAGTCTCTTGGATACAAAAAACATCAGGACTATGATCAACCACCAAGTTATGAATAGCCTTTTGTCTAGGGATGCTATTCAACCCCCTTACATTCCATGAGAGAATAATCATCATTGGGTAGATTTGGGAAAATGAGCATCCAAAGGTTTCACTGAACCCTTTTCCTTCATTATATTTTTATTATTTTAATTATATGTCCAACCATTTTGCAACTTTACTTTAAATAATTTTATTAAATCAATTCTATCTCTCTTATTAAATTACGAGACATTTTTAATAATATATTTATTAATTTAACTAATAATATTTTGTAGAGTTTATTATTAAAATAAAACTCCTAAATAAATTGTTATTAAATGAAATGAATATAAATATGCCAAAATTAGAACTTTAACCAATTTTTTTGAATTTCATTCTTTTATTTAATTAATTTCTTGATTAATTAAATATAATAAAATATTGAATTTTCTTTATATTAAATAATTAAATTATCTTTTAATTTGATTTAATTATAACTAAAAATCACTATAGACCCACAAGACTAAATACAAAAACCCAACATGATGTACATAATACTAAATCAAAATCAAGGGTCAAAATCATGAATTCACATCACGTGATGAATTTAAAAGTGTCAAAATCATGAATTTGCATCACTTGATGAATTCAAAAGGGTAAACGACTAAGATACTTATCCTAATTTCTAGGACAATTGGTTTTAGGTTAGGATTTAAACTCAAGAATTATCTCTCCTCTTTTACCATTGAGATAGTCTGATAGGGCATGCTCATCCTGGTAATTCAAGGAAGTTGATGCCCAATACTTGCAATCTACATAAAATTTGAGCATGCACATACACATATAATCTAAACTAAATAGGCACTAGTGGGGAGTGGTGTATCATGTAGATCTCGACTAGCAAGTGACTATGACTCCCTCCCTCAGCTACATCAGAAGTGTCATACATTAAGTAAAACATACTAGTACACAATACACATGCAACTACGGGGTAAGTAACCATAGAAACTATATAAAAATCATTCATCTAACTAATATTATGAAATAAATGAAAGTCACTAAATGAAGATACATATATCATCATCAAAATAATCATGAACACATGAAATAACTAAGTAACTCAACACATGTATCAACTAAATATGAAATACATCTAATCGAATCTAGTTACCAAGTATTGCTAATCATAAAAAATAATCATAAAACTAGCCTAAAAGAGTTTGGCACTACGATAAGAAAATTCAACTAGGGTTAGGGATTACAAGAATCATTATCATTCAATCCATATAAACAATAGTGTTTTGTACCACTAAACTAATGTGATCTCTTCTTCATCTACACTGAAGTAGACACTAACATAGCCCCAAGCATCCCTAACAAATACTCAAATATATCCTCAAGTAAAGACATTGTAAAAATATCTGCAATCTACTCCTTTGTATTAACATGGTCCATTCTAATCTCTTTCTCTATAAATTTCTCTCTCAAAACATGATATTGAATAGATATATGCTTTATATTCCAATGTAACATAGGATTCTTAGACATACTCACTATACTTGTGTTATCACAATGTATGATAATATGATCTGTAAAAATTCTATCCCAATATCCTTCAATATTTGTTTCATCCACATAATCTAATTACAATTGTTTGTTGCTACTACATATTTTACATCGCTCTATGAAATAAAGTCTTGTTTCTTGTTTAGCTAAGAAACCAACTTTCCTCCAAGGAAAAATTATCCACCACTTACATTACTCTTTCTATCATCCATATTGTGTGCCCAATCTACATTAGTATATGCACATAGAGTAAAGTCATTTGATCTTTCATGCTATAACCCAAAATCAAGTGTACCCTTGAAATATCTAAAAATCCTTTTTACTTCAGGTTAAGGGGAACAATAGAGAAAGATAAGATGTCAATACCAAATGGTGATGGAAAAAAACTATTCATATTTTCTAATGTTATCTTTCTTGGTTATCTCAAAAGATTAGTTCTAGTCAGGTGTGGGGAATGGTTTGGAGTTGGAGGATGGTGCTAAAAGCCAATGGGTAGAGATTAATAGGAGAAAGAATAAATTCCTAGCTACTATCCCATTCTCTAATATTATTTCAAAGAGTAATTCTAAACCAGATGCAAATGGTAAGAAGTATGGTTCAGGTAGGAAGAATAATAAAGAAACAAGAGAAATGGTAAGTAAAACTATCATTGCAAATGGCAAACAATTGACTATCCTAGAGAGTTTTATCAAAAGTTCCAAATTAAGATTATCTCATGGAACATTAGATGATTGAATGCTCCTCATAAGTAGGATATGTTTTCAGATGTGGTTCCCAATCATAAACAAGATTTTTTTGGTTCAAGAAACTAACAAGAATAGAGGTAAACTGGAAATTCTTTCTTTTTTCAAGAATGGAAAATTTTTGGTTTTTAGTTTCCAAGGAGTGTTAGAGGTGTTGTTGTCTTTTGAAAAGAGGCAATTGTTGAAGGTGAGTTTCTTATTTCAGAGAACAACCTTTTCTGTATTAGATTTTATGATATTAGAAATAAATTCACTTGGATCCTTTCCAACATTTATGCTCCAAATTTAAATGCTGGTAGAATGGATTTTTAGGAAATAATATCAACATTTAGGATTTCTTTACATCAATTCATTGGTTATTTTTAGGGGATTTCAATACAAATCCTAGGGATTTTGAGAAAATTGGTAGGTTTTCAATTGAGAGTCACCTAGAAGCTAGATTGGATTTCATGAAGTTTATTGATTTCCAAGCTCTTTTGGATGTTGAGCTCCAACGTTTGAGTTATACTTGGTTGAACCATAGATCTAGTTATGAGTTGACTTGAGTTAAATTGAATAGATCCCTCATTTATGTTGACTATATTAATTTGTTTTCCTACTTTTTCATTGCTTTACCTAAAGTTGGTGTTGACCACTTCCTTATCTCTTTGGTTGCTGACCCAGTAGCCATCAATAAGAAATCTTCATTTATATTTGAGAATATGTGGATCAAACAACATGATCTAAGATTTAAGATTAAGGAGTGGTGGTATATTTGGATTGATTGTCTAGCTATGGTTAGGTTAGCCAAAAATTGAACTTTGCTAAAGGTAAAGTTAAAGTCTACAATAAGGAAATTTTTGGGATATCTTATAAAAAAGAATGAAACTAAATTAGAATATGAGGTTATTCAAAAGAATATTCAAGATTCTAGGGATATTCAATGTTTAATTGTCAAAGAAAAGGCTATAATGGATAAAATATCATGATATCATTACCAAAGATGAAGTCTATTGGAGATGAGAATCGAGAGCCCAATGGCCTAATTTACTATATAAAGCTAGCAATTTTTTTCACCTCAGAACTTCTAAGTATAAAATAGCTAGTAGAATCTCTAGTATTTTGACTATTAATGGTGTGAGAACTACAAATAAAGAGATCTCTAAAGAATGTTTTGGTTTTTTCTCTTCCCTTTTTTTAAAGATATTTCTCTATCAGTCACTTATTTAGATAAGATAATTGACGATATCCCTAACATTTTGGAAAAGGAGTAGAACAAGATGTTGGTAGCTATTTAGTCTATTGAGGAAATTAAGAAAGTTGTTTATTCCTTCAAAGGATAAGAATCCCTAAGGCCCAATGGATTTCCAATGATTTTCTTTTAGGACTTTTGGGATGTCATGGGGAATGATCTCTACTATGAACATAAAATAATTCTTCAACTCAAATAATTTTCTCTAGGAAAAAAAATCTACTTTTATTTTATGGATTCCTAAGAAAGTTGGAGCCAAGATTATGAATGAGTTTAGCCCCATCCATTTCTATAATTAAGTTTATAAAGTGTTATGAAAAGTGTTGACTTCAAGATTACTTTCTTTCCAATCAATAGTCAGCTCTTAAGAGAAAAATTCTTTATGCATGGGCACTGAATCTTGGATTCCATTACCAAAGCTCATGTATTTGTTCATTCAATTGCTTATTCTAAAAGAGAATGTTTCATAGTTAAACTTGATCTCTATAAGGCCTTTGTCCTTGTGTACTCAGACTTCTTGTACAAAATCATTAAACCCTTTGGGTTCTATAATAGGTATATCAAACTTTTTTAACAACTAATATCTAACACTTTAGTGATGGTCTTAGTCACTGGCTCCTATTCAAGGAGCTTGACATAGGGATACCCTATCTCACCAGTCCTCTTTTCTTTAATGATAGGATCTCTTGGCTGCCTATAGAGTTCTAGAGTTTCTTCAAGGATTCTTAAGGGCTTGAAACCCTCATTTGAGGATGTGGTGTCCATGCATGAATAATTTTTTGACTATATAGTGATAATGGAAGATGCTTTGATCAAGGAGGCAAAAGTGTGTAAATTTTTATTTTTCAAACTAATAGTTTTTCCTAGACAACTCATTAACTTGGAAATTATCTCTCTCTACTTTATTAACACTCCTATTATTGTATGGGGAAGAAATGCTAAATTTATAGAATGTGAGATTGGGATCTTGTTGGCCTCCTATCTTGGTTTTCCACTTGGCTTAAAATCTCCTAATTCTTTTTGGTCTTTATTTATTGAAAGATTTCAAAGAAAATTGGCGAGATGGAAAGGTTTTATTCTTAGTGAATCTAGTATATTGTAGTTGATTATGTATACTATTCAAAGCCTCTCAATGTATGCCATTATATTGTTCAAAATCCTTGGGAAGTTTCAAGAACCAATGGAAAGAATACAAAAAATATTTCTTTGCACAAGTGTGGAAGTTAGGAAAAGAGTAGTTGCCTCAAATTTAGTTTCTAAACCAAAAACAAGTTGGGGTTTGAGCCTAAGATCTATAAACTATGAATAATGCTCTTATGGCTAAGAAAATTTGCCAAATTTATGGAGAAAGGAAAGATTGGAATATTATTGTTCACACCAAATACTTGAAATATTTTCTTTTTCTAGAAAACTATATTAACAACAATGAAAGCTTGACTTGTTCTACTTTTTGGAAAGGCATCTAGCAAGCTAAAGCCACTACCAAATTAAAAGCTAGATGGAAAATTAAAATTGGTCAGATTATAGACTTCTAAAATGATTTTTGGCTTCTGGACAAACCCCTTTCCTTAGTAATAATCACTAAATTGATTATAGAGAGATGTTATTAGTTATTTGGATTCAAGGTTTGAAGTTACTAGAGAGAAGATCAATGGATGAAATTAGGGAAATCTCTCCTGAATTAAAAGATATTCAAACTAGCTTCAATGTTGTAGCTATCAAGTTAGGGTCTAAGAATTCTTTAATTTGGTATGGAGATCCATAAGGTGCTCACTCTATTTCCTTAGCTTTTGAAGCTCTTCAACTTTGTGAAGTTTCCCCTTTTGTTTGGGCCTCTATTTGGAATAAAATTCTCATTCCAAGAATTCATATTTTGCTAGTGGTTGACTTTGCAATAAAAGATTCTTACTTCAGACAATCTTAGCAAAGAGGTTTGTGTTTACCTAATAGTATTTTTTATGTGCAACTTGGGCTGAATTTATGAATCATATTTTTATATCTTTCTAGTTTTCTTGGAACACCTGGATGGAGCTTTTTAAAATGTAGAATCTAAGTTGGACAATGCTTAAGAATATTAGGGACCTTTGGCTAACGTGGAAAGATTTTAAATGAAATTATATTGAAATGAATATTTGGAGGCTAGTTTTCCTTCATGTAGTTTGTAATATTTTGAAGGAAAGAAACACTATGGATTTTAGAGATTTATTTCAACCCTACTCTTCAATTTCTCATCATACTAAGAAATGCATCATTTAAAATTTTAATAACATGTTCAAGAATAAAGTGGACTTTTATTCTAGTGGAAATATAAGTTGAAAGAAAAATTTAGATGTTGTGGTCAAAATTAAAAGAGAAAATGCTAGATGGGATCATCCTCCAATGGGTTGGATTATGTTGAACTATAATGGAGTCGCAAAGTGAAATCTGGGTATGACTGGATGTGGAGCTATTATAAGGGATGATCTAGAAAATTCATTATAATTGATATAGAGGTCTTGCTTGGCATCTGAACCAATCACCTAGTTGAAACAATAGGTCTTCTTCATGGGTTAAAATGGCTTAGTGATATTGAGGCTAAGAGAATCTAGATAGAAGGGGATACGTAGAAAATATTAAACTACCTAATTCTTTGATTCCTTCATGGTCTATATAAAATGTAATCAAGGGAGCCAAAAGATTAATATTTATGCTTGATAAAGTGTTTATATTCCACTTATATAGAGAAGTGAACATGTTTGTTAACTCACTTGAAAATGAGGTAATTAAAAAGGGAGCCATTGCATGCTGGAATCCTATGGATGAGATCATTATGAAATTAAGGTTCTTGTTAATCATATATTTTGGGAAGTTCTTGAGTAGTAATAGTGTGGTAATAAAAGCTTCACTTGTATTATGGGTAATTTTAGTGTTGTTTCTTCTTGAGAAAGTTTATTACTCAAAGAAAATTTAAGTTAGTTTGGCTCTACAACTAGTTGAAATGGGAGGGAGATTGAGAAGAAGAGAACAAAAAAATTGTGAAAATTTGAGGAAGGAGAAGGAAGTTTGGGAACATTGGAGGAATGGGTATAGTTCCCTACATGGAAAAAATGAAAATGGTGAAGCTTGAAGTAACTAAGATGTTGTTGAAGGATTGGAATTATTGCAAAGTTAACATGGGTGGAAGGAAATTGTAACTCAATGTCATGGTAATGGAAAAAATTATGGGTCTCAATGCTAAAGGTAAGCTTTTTCTTGGTGACCTAATGCATTCTGAGATGTCTATTAGGAAATTTCTAAAAGAAACAAATGATAATTTTGTTAAAGAAAATAATGTTCTTTATATTGGTTCATCAATCAAATATATTTGGAAGCATGTTCCTATTGTTGTAATGGAGTATGTTTTTCTTGATGGGAGATATGATAGATCTTATACTTATCACTTTGTGTTACCTAATCAATATAGATACAAAAAGAGGGTTTGTTTTCCATTCTACCTAGTTTTCTCCTTCTCTCATAATATCAATGATTGAAGTTCCAAAACTAACAAATTGATCTTACATGAGGGCCTTATGAGGAAGGTTAAGAGTTATGTGGAAAAAAAATGTTCCAGATTATGTTCTAGAGAAGATTTCAGAACAATGTATTAAGATCGAAGGTTTGGGGGAAAATTTGGTAAAAGGTAAAAGGAGATTATGTGAAATAGAAATGGAATCTCCTTGATCTTTAAAAAGGAAGAAGCCTAAGGTTAATTATGTGGAGCTTATTATTGAACTAGAAGAAGAAAGTGATTATGAAAAGAAAAAGATGTGTTTGAGGGGAAGGTGAAAGAAAAGATGGATACAAAAAAAATGAGGAAACTGAAAATTCTAAATTAGTTGAAAATTTTCCTTGGGTTAGCAATATCCCTATTTCCTCTCCTCACCATTTTAAATTCAAAATGGTATAAACTCTGTTATGGCTACCAAAGAAAAAGATAACCAAGCTACTCAGGAGAAAGTGGAAGAAGAAGGGCTCAAAGAAATCATAAGCCTTATTGACTATGATGAGCCTCTTTAGCATGATCTTATTATTTTTCCCCAACAAGTTCAAGGAAAGGAGATTAATAGTCAAAGTCAGAGTCAAAGTTAGAAAGTAAATGAAAAAATGAACAAGCCTTTATGTGAGGAATTTTTTTTTTAAAAGGCTAGGATTCCAATGCTGGAACTGGTTGATGTGGAGGATCTTAACATTAAGCTTATGTAGAAAGATATGTATAATTTGGCAGTTGGCCCTCCTCATCTTGTTTTAAAAATTGTAAAATTAGTCTCCCTCTACTCTCTCAGACTTGATAAATGGACCTTCCATTCCTTTAAAATAATGATTTTAAAATGCAGACGTCTAGAAGGAAAAATTGAGGACTAACATAATAAAGAGGATGAGAAGGGGTTGAAGGAGAAGGAGATGGAGAAAAAGGGTAGCCTAGAGTTGATTGAAGAGCTAAAGAGAAAAATTGACAAAATGGAAAATGTGACAAAAGATGTTATGTCCAAATGCCTGGGTCTTCTTAAAACTTTCGTTGATTACATGAACAAAATGTTGGGTAATTTGGATCTAGAAAAGGAGGTGAAGCTTGTGCTCAATCTGGAGGAAGCTAAGAAAGAAGTGAACGATGTTGGTCATCAAAAATGTACCCAATCCAACACCAAGAAGAAGTAGAAGAAAGGGAACAAGATAGAGAAAAAAGAACTCATAGAGAAGATCAAAGGCATTCAGTAGGAGGTGAAAGATAATGTGGAAGAGTTAGTTTAGCTTCTTTCACTTGTGTATTGTCTCTTTTTTATGTGTTCTAGATAGACTATTAGTGTTTTAGTTCGTTCTAGTTTTTAAAGTTGGTTTTTTCAAAGGTAGTACTAGTTTTGGTTATGGGTGTGTCATTTATTCTGGAAACTATTTCATTTTAGATCTTTCATGTTTAAATCTTCAAACAATCAATATAATGTCATTGCAAACCCAACCATAGACAAAAAAAATTACCAAACAATTTATAACTATAAACTAATTATTAGCCTAAACTAGTAAAATATATATTTATGTAATATGTTAGTAAGCTTTGTACATGAAATTCTAATATTAAGTTTATTTATTTAAAAGAGTAAGGATTTGTTTGTTTTAGTTCTATAAAAAACTTTTAGCACAATAGTAACATCATTCCTTACCTTACGATGTAGAGAGTTTGTGCACTCCATAAGACGTGATTCCTAATGGACTCATTCAAAACCATTAGACTTTCCCAATAAACTAAGGGCCCATTAACTTATTCAATCTTTTTAATATAAAAATAGACAATAACAAATTAATATAAATTTACAAATTCTAAAATACTCTTCAAACTTTATTAAATTTCTTAAACTAATTAATCAGTTCTTCCAACTTATACAATTAAAAGCTAAAATATATATATTTTAAATCTTTAAAAAAATAATACAACTGAGATAAAACCTAAAAGATATAGAATATTTTTTGAGCTCTCAATATATAAAAGAAAATTTTTAGTCTCCATTTAAAAAAGGAAACAACGTTTTCAATGTCACAATAGTTCTGTCAGCTTTGGACAAGGTCAAAACTGTTGGGCCCATTTTCCGTTACACCAAAAGCCATGACTGTTAGTGAACATGGAACACCACATAATTAACCACCTGTGGGCAGGGGAGTGCGTCGCATCACCCAACAATCTCCCCCTCGACGCGCATACCAGGTGCTTACGCGAGTCGGGAAGGCACCGAGGAGATTTGAACCCATGACCAGGCCAAAACCAGGCTTTGATACCAATTGAAAGGATTTAAACAAAGAAATTAAATGTCGCAATAAGAAGAAATACACAACACCGGATTTATCCTGGTTCACCACAATTAGTGACTACGTCCAGACTGCAGAGTATTGAATTAATAAGAAAAAGTTGTTTACAAAATGAGCAGGAGCAGCATATAAATGAGCTCCAATAATATTACAAATGAAGAGTCTTTGGAAACCAAGAGACTCGATATTGGAGGGAACAAAGATGACTGTTGGCCTTCACAATATCAACAAACTCCCACCTGAAGGACAACCAATGCTGCAACGGATCACCCAATACCCTGCTCAAAAAATGATCTATCTTTTCTTCACAAGCCCAAGAGAAGTTCTAGCACATTCGAACTTCTCTTTGGCAACAACCTTCGTGAATATATCAGCCGGATTGGTTTTGGTGTCAATCTTGACAACATTCAGCTTGCCCTCTTCGACTGCATGACGAACAAAGTGAGCATGTGCATCAACATGCTTGGAGCGACGTTGGGATGACTGATTATGTGCCATGAAGATCGCACTACGGCTGTCACAAAATAGATTATATTCATTTTGACGAACTTTCAAGTCACGAAGTAACCGCTGAAGCCAAATCATTTCCCTTGCACCCTCGAAAAAGAGCTAAGTATTCAGCTTCAGCTGAAGAAAGAGCAATGGAATGTTGCAACCGTGATGCCCAGCTGATCGCAGCTCCAGCAAATGTGAAGGTGTAACCAGTGGTAGACCTTCGTTTATCCAAGTCTCCAGCAAGATCAGAATCAGTGTAACCTTGTAGCTGAATTTTGTTTCCACCAAAACATAAAACATAATCTGAAGTGCCTTTTAGATACCTTAGTATCCATTTGACGGCTTCCCAATGAGCTTTTTCGGGATTGCTCATGAACCTGCTCACAACTCCCACCGCATGAGCAATGTCAGGGCGAGTAGAAACCATAGCATACATAATACTACCAATGGCTGATTTGTATGTAATTTTCTCTATAAATTCTTTTTCTTCTTGTGTTTGAGGACATAATTCAGAACTTAATCGAAAGTGACCAGCAAGAGGAATAGGAGTTACTTTTGATTCAGCCATGCCAAATCTGTCAACAACTGTGTCAATGTATTATTTTTGAGACAAAGTGATTTCCCTCTTTTTCCTATCCCTTGTGATTGTCATGCCAAGAATCTTTTTGGCCACCCCTAAGTCTTTCATTGCAAATTGGCTTGCCAATTTTTTTTGGTGTAACAGCAAATGGGCCCAACAAAAACCCGCAATGCTGCCCAAAATTTAAAGTTAAATGAACATTGACGTAGCATAATTCCATTTAATAAAAAGATCTTTTTCAAACCCTACATATTTCCATGTAATTAGTCTGGCTGCCTATAAAAAAAGCGAAAAATGTGTGTCCTTATTTTCTAGAAACCCTAGAAATAAGTAATATACCTATAACAGACACGAAAGGTCTGACGTATGAAGAGTAGGCCTCACTCCTCGCCAGTTTACCGGGTCATAAATATAAGATTAAGAGAAATTAATGTAGATCTAGTGATTGTTAAGAGTTACAATTAAGTGATATTGGGTTTATTGGTGAAGTTGAATGGTTCATAAAGAGTCTATCAAAGATCATGTCTTATCCATCATTTTGACAGAGTGAATACCCGTCAATCCTTGACTCTATGTTGAAGAGGTTTCAAGCAAGAGTGGGCCTGTAACAGATTTCTAAAAAGTTACCTTAACTGATAGACAACTCACTGACTTCATCCCACATCTGAAACCTCTATCAAAATAAATAAATAAATTCCAGTCACTGATGGTGATTTTTTAATTTCTGCAATTGACACAATCAATTTGATTCTTTCTTCAGGCATGACCTTCACCTGCTCCCTAACACTATTTAAATGACCTCCACATTATGCTTTCAGAGTAGAACCAAATTTCTCAGTTACAAAATTTCCAAGTTTTCTAGTGATGGATGGAGAAGGGGAAGAATTCCATTTCCTGGATACCTTTGGAATCGTTGGAGAGGCACTGAAAATTGTACGACGTGAGGCGAAGCTCCTGGGAGCCATCGCCTTGACATTACTGCTTCCTCTCTCCCTTGTAATCCATGGCCACACTTTATTCTCAGCCCCCCTCCTCAACAAAATAATGATGAGCAACGTCTTACTCGGCATAGAAGCCGGCAGCCCTGCAGCAGAAAACGTCCGCCACAGCTTGCACACACAGATTGAGGAGTTTCTAGTGCTGACAACGCTGTATGCAACCCTAGTTTTTGCATTCTCGTTGTTGTCCAGGTCAGCAGTGGTGTACACCGTGGCATGCATCTACGCGGGGAAAGAATTGTGTTACACAAAGGTTATGAGCATCGTGCCCAAAGTATGGAAGCGTCTCGCTGTCACTTTTCTCTGAGTTTTCCTCGTTATGTTTCTATACAATTTGGCCCTAGCGGGGGGGCTGTTTTGCTGGTTTTTATTATTTAGAGTGGTTGGACTTAAGACGTGGACCCTCTTTGGGGTCGTTGTTATTGTCATTGTTGCTCTATTCTTCCACGTGTACATAGCCACGGTGTGGGAACTTGCCAGCGTGGTATGTGTTGTGGAGGATAGACAGGGATTGGACGCCTTGAACAAGAGCAAACAAGTTATGAGAGGAAAGAGGGATACGGCGTTGACGTTGTATGTTTTGTATGCGCTGCTTGTGGTCGTTATTAGTGGTTTTCAGAGCTATTCAATGTATGGAGAGAGGGAGCAGGGGATGAGCGTGGGAGTTATTGCCGCGGTGGTGGTGTTGCAGTGTGTTGTTGATTTGGTGTGGCTGCTCACACAGGCCGTTCTTTACTTTGTCTGCAAATCCTCCCAGCATGAGGACATAGATAAGTTGACTCTGTCTAAACATTTGGAGATGTATAAGGAGGCTATCTGCTTCTCGATGGTGCCCTTATGCAGTTTGAGATGTCTAGCCCATAGAGGATGTTCGGAGAAATAAGAGAGATTTTTTAAGTTATTGCTTAGACCAGTTTCACATAAAACTCTAGGGCTAAGGAACTTGATACTTTAGTTTGAGGGATGTTTTCAAAATAGGGAGTATCCTAAATTGTATCTTATAAGAAAAGGTCATAGATAATATATAGATTGTATATGGTAAGATTGAATTAAATGAAAGTTAAATTAAACTTTTAATATTTTAATATTGCTTTATGTTTAAGTTGTAGAACTTGTTATTTCTTTAATTATAATTAGAATTATTTCAAAAGGAACAAAATATTTTCATTACATAAGTACATGATAGACCTGAATCTATTATAGAGACTTGTGTTTCTCAATAGTGTTCTTAAATAGCTTGAGATGTCATGGCATGTAGAGGCTATTATAGAGAATAAGAATGTTTCCAATTGAGTAATAGTTTCAAAATATGAAGTTTCTTATATTATCTTATAGATAAAAGAAATATATATCTAACTGTCCAAGATAAAGCATTTGAGCTAATGTAATAGAATAGATTAAAATAATCTTTATTTTTCTCTTTTTTTTAAGTTTATCTTTTGTTGTTATCTTTTAATGTTGGTTTAGTTTTATTAATAAATGGCACACAAGTCTAGTACAATTACAATTCTTTTAAAAAGAGTGAGATGTTTTCATTAGGAAAGCACTAAAGGAATCTAGATCTATTATAGTAAAAACAACCTTGAAGTAAAATTGGGAAAGTTTGATGAGTTGTAAAACTATTAAGACTCACACAAGGAGAGCTTTAGAGTAAAGAACCAGTGAAAATAATTATTCTTAACCATTAACTTATTATATCACCTTATAACACAAACTCGAGCTAAAATAAGTTTTTAAAGGACCCTAGAAACCATTACAATAAAAAAAATGTTTTTATTTACAATCCAAAATACAACACAATGAAAGGACCCATCAAGTAGCCAACAAAATGAAGCTACTAAAAATTAGATAGAAATAACTAAAAATGATGCTTAATAATCTAATAGTAAGGGAATGACCCAAAGATTAATTATCTAATTTTTTTTAAATTTTAATCTTCTAGTTATGACATATGTAAAGGTGAATAAAGAACTACCAAATCTCCTAGGTATGACGAGGTTCAAACAAGCTAAAAAAAGGTTAATGTTGCATGAAGGGACCTAAGTCTACCATAGAAGGGGAGATATATCTAATATCACAATCCTTCAACTTTCCAATACAATAGGGCACATGACCCCCAACTAAGAGAAAACCAGGTCTATCTAGTTGATTATTCAAAGAGCTATTAGAAAGGCCCAAAATGGATAAAGGCACATTAGCTACTTCCATATACCATTTTTTCAAATCATTGATAATTTTTATAGGAATTGATTCTCACTATAGAAGGGAACTGGGAATGATAACTATGATAAGATTACTAACTCTTCCCACACAATACTAGAAACAAGGGCATAAATTTTTTTAACTTAAGAAAATACTTTACATATATCAAATATAGATGAAGGCACAACAAAATCCTTAAACAAGTGAAGATTTGAAATCCTATGCACAACAAAAATAAAATAAAAGGTGGTAGAATCTAGCACAAAAATGGAAGCAAAAAGATAGTCTAATATTTCTAATAATATTAATAAACATATAACTACATAGATTTCCAAAACAATAGAATTGTTAGTGTTATTGTCAATAACCATATTAAATTATCATTTGAAGTTACATGATGAAGTCATCAGTGATTATCATGACTCAACCTTCTCCACATCTAAATGCACATCATACCATAAAATAAGGCGCCCACTATATTTACTTTTTCTTTATCACTTTCAATCATAGCATGAAATAAATCATATGAATTTGTGTCAATGCATCTATGCATGTGCGCAAGAGAATAAATCCCTATCTTAGTATCTTTGCATTGGATGATAGGATAGCCAAATTTGGACACACCTCTTCCACTAAAACTTGTGATCTTTACATGTACTTAGCCTCAAAGTTTCCTGCTCAAGAATAGATATGTGATAATGCATATAAAAAATATTTTATATGTCACACCATGCACCTAAAACTTTGAGATGCACACAAGATGCTCAACCAAAGCATCAATGAATATTTCCATCTTGTGTTTAATATTTGTTTTTACAAAAATCAAATATCCATTTAGCATATGACTCCTACATAAGTTCTTCATATAGTATTCGTCCTACTTAAAAATTAGGAAAATTTATCTAGCAACATTTGGACATATGTTGAAAAGTACATGTACTAGGAATCGTTTAACATGTGGTAGTTGTATTTTGTGGATTAGTTGCATAAGAGCTTTATATAGACATGTCATGTTGGTGGTGACTTATTGAAATAAACATGTCTCTCCATGTGTTATGTGCATGTAGGACTATGGCCAATTTTTTTATATTATTTTCACCAATATTCATTTCTTTGTGGCTTCTGAGCATTGTGGTATTAATGTTACATATTCTCAAACGCCATAACTTTTTTCTAAGAGGTTACAGATAAGAGATTAATTAGGTTTTTAAAGAGTTTTGATCCCTAATAGTCTAATTATTTTGAGTTGTAAGCTTTGGATTTGGGTGCTAGTCTGTTTTCTAGATTTTGGGTAGGCATGATTAAATATGTATGTTGGGATTATTTATTACTATATTATGCTTATTCATGCCATTTCTTCTATGCATATTAAATTTATGTATGTTTCTTTTTCCCGTGATAATTTTTGTGGTCGAGAAAAGAAAGAGATAGAATAGGGCAAGAACTAACCAACAAGATGTGTATGTTGATATACATGTACTCTCTATCTTATAAGAATGGACTCTCATATTGTGGCTCTATAGCTAAAGATGATGAGTGAATATTCTTAGGATGTCCTTTGCAATTTCATTAACAACCACAATGCTAATATTAGATAGCACTGAGAAGGTGTGGAAGATGACCTATTAGGAGGTATTATTAGTTCTGCCTAGACTAATGTTTTTAGTTGAATGCATTGACATTAATTTGCCTCAAGAATATTGCAATGTAAAATATTTCCTATCATTTCTTATGCTTGTTTGATATTTTATTTTAATTTTCAATTTAATAATGAATATTCATTTTTTTAATTGGCTCATTAGATTTTTGAATGGGTTTTTATTAATTTTTTCAATCAGAAATTCAAAATTTACACATGTAAAGCTTTTTAATAAGTCTTTTTGGAAACTTGTTGTCAATGTTATTATTTTACAAAAAAATCTAGAAACTTCTCCTAACTAGAAACTTCTAAATGACATTTAGAATAGATGTTTCTTTTCATACAATCCACATAATCTTTTCTCTAATCTATACTACCATGCATGTGCAGGAAATAGTGCCCAACTGAAGAGGTAATTTTTTTTTATGTTATGAGTGGGCATTAATATTTTTGGCAAATTCTATTTTAGGAGATTTTTTTTAATACAATTTTCATGGATGGTTTTACAAGCATTGTTTTGCAGGTATTGTAAAATTATTGTAGATTTTTTTAGAGCTCTTTTATGTGTTCTTCTAATCATTTTAACTAAAATTTGTATCATTTTTTGTTGTTAGCATCCCTATTTTTTCAATTTTTGTTTGAATTTGTTCATGCCCAATAAAGTTTCTTTTTGGTTCAATGTTCAAAGATTTAATATGTAGATGGAATTCACTTTGGCTCTTGAGATGCACATATGAATAAAGTGACAAACTTACAACAAATAGTTATCAAGCTCATACTTCAGATCTGAGATTTTTGTTAACCTGCAAGTAAGACATCAAAATTTATTGAATGTTTTTACATCCCTATTTGGTTAACCACATAATCAACAAATCCATAAAAATTTGTAAAAGCTTCATCCTTTTATAGATTAATATTCAAAATCTTTAGCATCAAAAAATCCTAAATTTTATGAATTTTCTCATTTTCTCTCCATTTTATATGCATATTCATCTATGAAAGAACATGAAAACACCTATTCACAAAAAAATAAGGTGCTAAAAGGGTGGCTTGAGGATGTCACTCCACTACAATTTAAGGCAAAGCTTGAGAATGGATTCTCAGTACTAGAATTCTGAAGCTTCAGAAGTTAGGCTTGTAGAGGTTCATGAATGAAGGTTTTGTCTTGAAATTATCATGCTTCATATGAATTTATTAATTTTCTATGCTTCATATAAACTTATTATTTAAATTAATTTTTGATTGAAGTTTTCTTTTTCACGATTTGCTTGATTTTCTAGTTGTTTATGGGTGCACTATTTCTTCTATGATTTACCATTTATGTACATTCTATCTAACTTGTGAAACTTACTAGGATTTCTAATTGTTTAAGTTTTAAATAGATCTATTAATTTTTTTGATGTTCTAAAATTTATTCATGTATAATTATTATTTTTAAGTGGGCATATCCTTAAAATATAAAAAATTTCATTCTAAAAAGCTATAAAAAAAAGATGTCTTTATTCTAAATATTTGATCAACAATTATGTATAGTTTAATTTAAGCTTTTAAGAATTCTAAATTTCTAAAAAATAATTTCTTAATATTTTGTATGAAATTTATTACTATTAATCTATAAATAATTGGTGTTTTAGTTTTCTTGTTATGTGAAAAATACATAAATTTACTAGCAAACAAAAACATAATGTATTTAAAATAAAATAATAATTATAGACATGGATATTATAGTTTACATATTATTTAATTATATATACTTTAAATTAAAACTTTAAATAAATGATATAATTATGTTATTTTCTTAAGTTTATTTCTATATATAGTAAATATAGTTATATAACTATTGGCATTACAACTATCAGTTACAATTGAATCTTCTTCATTGTAATAAAAGTAATATTGATTTCTAAATTAGTTATAAGTTTGTTTTCACATATAGTTAGTTTAACTTATAAATTGATTATAAGTTTGGCTTTTCATAATACCATTAGAGGACTTCATCCATTATCGTATGCATTCATTTTTATCCTATTCATAATGATAAATATGCAAGTCACACACACACACACACACACACACACACACACACACACACACACACACACATATACATATATCTACATATGTATATACATTTACATATATGTATATACATATACTTACACACACACACACACACACACACACACACACACACACACACACACACACACACACACACACACACACACACAAACAAATACACTTAATGTCTTTGATTCAAAAAAATAGGTTTTATAGGGATCTTGAAACCCAAAAGTTTTTACAAAAAAGTGGACAACATAATACTAAATAAAGCCCAGACCCAATAATTCTACCTACATGAGGCCATAACAAAAAATAGGCCAATAGCCAAAAAGAAAAAGCCAATAGACCCAATAGAAAAAAGGACAAAATATAAAATAAAACCCTTACTACTTAGTCTGCCTATCAAGTTCCTGCATCATTTCAACTACTTCATAAGCCCTCTAGATCTCCATGGTCTCATGCTCTTGGTTTAGATCATTAGAATGTTCCACTAGGCCCTTGGTCTCATTCATTTCTCCCTTGGTTAGCTTGGATTCATCGTTTAACCTTTCATCCTTTTCCCCACCAATGCCTACAAATTTTAGCAACTCATCCGGGCTATTGGTGTTCTCATTGAGTTTGTTCAGAGTGGCAATCACCTAGTTGGAAAGATTTTGGTTTCAAATCTCCATCCTTTGCACCATTTTCTTGACCTTAGAAAGACTGTCCTCCTAGTCCGCTATAATACCCTGGTCACTACTCTTCATTTGGCCTTCTGTTTGGCCCTTTTTATCCTTAAGCTCTTCAATCTCATGGAACAACCATTTAATTAAGTGGAATTTTTCTATCATACTATTTTTGGCATTATTAAGCAAGTTGAGCCCTAGCTCCCTTGCATGGTCTAAGATAACAACCAAAACCAAGTCAATGAGGTCCTCAAAATGAACTTTTCCCTCCTTGACTTCGAGGATCTAAGGATTCATTGTCTCTCTAAAAATCCCCATCTTCACAGTTTTAGTATTGAAGTTCCTTCAGGACCTGCTCCTTTCTTTTGTTACCTCCTCACCACTGTCTTCCAGCAAGATCTCCTTTTTCATCCCCTAGGGTGAAGGGAGGGAAGGGGGGGCCAGGGTTCTCAGGGGTCTCATCACATCTCCTTTCCAGAGGCATATCCTCCTAATCTTTCCTCTTCTTGGGATTACTAGGTAGGATTAAATCATCCTCCCCCTTCTTCTCATCTTCCAACTCCATATCCTCCTCATTGTCATTGTACTCTTGCTCCCCTTGTGCCATAGGCTTGGGCATTAAGCCTCTAGGGCTCTACCTGCTTGAAACATTACTAGTGGAGGGTGAAAATTTTTACCCCCCTTTGGCTTCTTACCCATCGAGGGGATATTATCTTCTTCCTCTGAACTGAGGCTTTGGATTTCCTCTGAGTCAGACAAAAAATTTGAGATCCTAGTGTCCTTTGAAGCAACCCCAGAGTGGCCTGAGGATTTGCCCCTAGTTTGGGTCTTGAGATATTTGTAACCTATAATGTTCCTTCTCAATGATGTAAAAAAATAGAAAGGAAAAGAAATTTTAATTTCATGTCAAAAATGGTTGAGCAAAATGAAATGGTTTGTTCTGACTCTGTTGAATCTAGTGTCCAGAGAAATGAATTTGATGACTGCCCTTAAAACATACCTCCATAGATTTTTTATTGAACCCATTTTGTAGTAGGTCTCAACCTTCACTAACCTCCTCCTCTCTTCCTCATCCTTTATGAAATCTTTCACTACATTTTCCAACATCTTCTTGTCCCTAAAAAAATTTATCCCCTCCTCAAGGATCTCCATGACTAGGGCAATGGTTTCCATGCTCACTTGGTGTGAAACCCCATCAATTTTGACCCATCCATCTTTCCAGGAGTTCACCATGATTTTGGTAACCTCCTTATCATGACCATGGAGTTTTTCAATGTACCATATAATTTTGCCCTTCTCCAATTTGTTCCAGACCTTATGTTATGCCCAAAATACAGGGCAAAAACACACCAACAATTTTTTAATTTATTTTTTAATAATTAAGTTCACCAAGTTTGATAAGTTTTAAAATAGTTAAGATAACAACATGTTCCCCTAATAGTGTATTGACATTTTCATTTAAGTTTATAATCTATGAGTAAGAATAGATTGTCCAATTTGACTTTCATCATTTAATCGATTAACTAACTTAACCAATCCAATTTCAATATTAAAAGATTTATCAGATTGTTACTTTTATATACTTTTAAAATAATATACTCACAAAACAAAAGTGCACCGAACTCCTAGCAAACATAATTTTCAACTACTTTAAAAAAAAAATTGTTAACATTAATCATTAAAACTTTCAATTAAGAAAAATATCATTTAACTCCTAGAATGAATTGATTTGAATGACCTTTTAAAAGACATAAATCTAATTTTTTGAAACGTTGATTAAAAGAACTTACTAACTGTAGTAATGTCATATGATTAAATAAACTTTATTTAAACCTTATTCAAATAACAATTTTGTTTCAATTCTATCATATATATATATATATATATATATATATATATATATATATATATATATATATATATATATATATATATATATATATATATATATATATATATATATATATATATATATATATATATATCAAATAGAATAATTCCTAATAATAGCATTAAAGCTAAAATAAAATAAAATAAACAACTAAATAGCAATCCTCCAAACAGACTACTTAATTTAATTTACGACGAACATACTACTTAACATTACATTAAAACTTTTAACTTTAAGCTTAATATAATTAAGTAAACAAATTTCAACTTTATTTTGAAATAATTACATTATCTAACATCTATCATATTTTAACACAAATATTGTCTACATTAAGCATTCTAATTCAAGCTTCATTGTCTATCGAACACTCTGAGTTTAATCTAATAGTCTTATTATTTTAAAATTAAATAAATTACCAATCATAACTTAAACCTACGTATTAAACAATTTATAAATTTAACTAATCTGGATACCACTATTAATCTCAAAATAATTTAAAACAAAATAACACAATCTTTCGATTTAAAACACAATATAACCACTTGACAAAATAAATCTAAATTATTATTATTATTATCTTTTTAAATGGACTAAATAGAATAACTAACTCATTTTTGACAACATATTAAACCAATACTGATGTTAACTTTTCCAAATAAAATCTAATCATAAGACCACATTAACTAAAATATACCAAGACATAGTAACAATATAAATGATCCCTCAAACTAATATTCTAACACCATCCAAATTATACTAAACTTAAATCTATACTTTCAAATTAAAACTAATTGATCTCCTATAACTAAATTATAACCAATAACTTAAACTAACACTTTATTTACTACTAATCTTAAATTAATAAAAGAAAACTAACTAAATTTAAAACTTTATATATGTAAGCATACTAACCTATTAACTAACATTAATAATATATAAAGCAACTAAACTAAACTACTTTTAAATTAAAACTTTTTTCACAAAATAACATACAACTAAACTAAATAACATATATAACAATTAAACTAACAAACAAACATGCTAACCTATACTCTAACTTATCCTAAATCTAACTTAGAAATCCTAACCACCCTAGCCACTTGGCCCCTCCCACCCTTCTTCCTAGGCCCTGCACATTCCCAAGCCACCTACTCATTACAAAATTAGAGAGGTACGCTAGCTGCAAGGAGGGTGAATTAAATGAGGATTTTCTTTGACAAACTTGGTCAACATCAAAACAATACTCAACATAAAGTCCTTATACTATGTCATGTCACTGACATGGTAGGCTCTTGACTTTCCCCACACAGTCCAAGATGAAGGTAATGCAACCCAAAGAGAGGAGCACATCAAGAGGAGACAAGGAGGGATAAAGGAATTAAGGTGGAAGCAAAAAGGTAAATTTTACATTATACACAAACTTGCAACTTGCTCCACTAAAATATTTTCCAATCCCAATTTCCTGACTTGACTATCATCATAGTCAAATAGACCTGCCCCTAGGAACATGCAAGGGTGGGGTAATAAATGGTAAAGTTTAGTGTTGAGTCAAAGGTAGAGTGATAAGAGTGTCATGCATATTTATTATTATTTTGTCTCCTTTTTTTTTTGATATATATACAATTTTTCTCTTTTATTATTTCTTGTGCAATTAATATATTCTTTAAAAGGTAAATCAAGGATAATAAGAGTATCCAAAAGAAATATACTCTATCAAAAAAAAAGTCTAAATTTCCCAATAGATATTCCAGCATCCTGTAGGTGGATATTTTTTTGAATTTTTTTTTTGGGGAAAGCTCTAAATAGCCAAAGTTACAAGGTTTTAGTTTTCAACTTTCCAATGATAATATTTAAATCAAATCTCAACAATTCTAAGGACAACTTGAGAGGTAAGAGGCATGTACCTCAACTCATATACAAAACTAGTGATTTTTTGACAAGTCTAAACACAATTAATCGCATCCAAAGTAGGTTATCCAAACACTAAGATTTTGATTTAATTTTCACTTATTCTCTTATCAAACATTCACACAAAATATACTTAAAATCGATCATTCCATCCTTTCTTCATATCACCGAATTAATATTGATCTTATGATTAAAATTTCAAAACATAAGAATGCCTAAGGAAGAGTGAACATCATCACATCTGATTTTAAACAGCATATGCAAAACTGAAGAAAAATTTATAAAACTCATATCCAAGAACATTACTCAATCCCTTTTTTTTTTTCTATTAATGAACTTGGTTCAAGGCTCCATCGAGAAAGAACCAATAA
Source organism: Cupressus sempervirens (assembly GCA_028749045.1). Classification (NCBI taxonomy): domain Eukaryota; kingdom Viridiplantae; phylum Streptophyta; class Pinopsida; order Cupressales; family Cupressaceae; genus Cupressus; species Cupressus sempervirens. The sequence continues at coordinate 756,429,849 of CM053793.1, read as the reverse complement.
GAAAACCCCACATCCTTTCCAATACATCAAAATTTAAAAACATTTTTACATTATGGTATAATTCAATGAATTCTCTTCTAGGTCCTTCACAAAAGATCCTTTACAATATCTTCAATGCATCAAAGGAATCATGGAGTAAATGAGAATTGACCCAGAGGTAAAACAACATAATAAGAAGAACAATTCAAGAAAGCATCCCCATCCCGATTTTGCACAATAGGTTCAACATTGAACCAAACTACAGGGGAGGTGGATTTTTCCAATAGGAGACATCGATCACCATACCATAACATAGCCCTTTCGGGGCCAAAACTCAACTTCCATTCTTCTACAAATGCCCTTTCGAGGCCAATACAACAAGGATTTTGATTCCTTCTCTTCTTCAAGAATTCAAAATTTCAAAACATGGTATGTGATGACAAGTAGGGGCCCATAACACCCTACCCTCTTTCCCTTTTCTCACCATGAGAAGAGATTCTACACTATTGAGGTCCAACTAAGGTCCTTCCCCCATACATGGCCACTTCTTCCCTATCCAAGGGTGAGTAATGCCAAAACAACCCACAAGGATCCCTTCAAAATTCAAGCAAAACATGAAGGAAAAGCATTCAAGAAAACATGTTTCAATCCCTTCCAACCATACCCAACTTACATACAAGCATATCAATGAAAAAAACAATAGCAAAAGCATGAACCAAGCATGAACAACATGAAAAAAAGGGATGAATAACTCCTACCTCCACAATAAGGTTATGGTAACATGAACCAGTTTAAGATGAGCTCTTTCTTCCTTCCTTCAAACTTCCCCAAAACTTCTCTCTAAAACTAGAGATTGGGTAACCACCAAAACTTCTCAAAGATGCCTCTAAATATCATCCTGACTCAACTAGACATTAGGTGAACCTCAAGGTGGAGTCAAGGCTACCAACCCAAGAAGGAAGCAATCAATTTTCATACTCAAGCCAAAATGGTTTTTTTGAGTAACCATAAAAGTCAACCAAAGGGGCTCAGATGGTGGAAAATGTCCCCAACCCATACCCATACCCCTTAGGTACTTAGATTTAATGATTTTAGGCTTTTAGGATTAATTAGAGAGCTATCAAAAGCTAAGAATATTTCAGCATTTACTAACAACCTTCAAAATGTAGATAACTCGCTAATCTTAATTAGTAGTAATTAAACTCAAAACTAACTGATTAACAAAAAGTTAACTAACCAAATCTAGCTTAAATCTTTGGGTTACTCAGTTCCCTTTAACTATCATGCTGGAATGCATACACAATTCACAAGCGTCAAGTGACACTATAAAAAAACTATTACAAAGCATTAATATTTACTAAATATAGAATGATACATTCACCCAAACCATGAAACAAATAAAATACTAACAACGAGGTTTGCATCTTTCATCATATTTAACCCTGGTTTCCACAATTGATACATAGGGTTCAGTTTTGATTCTCCATTGATTTTTTTTGGCTAAAATATCCTACACACTCATTGCACACATTAGTAGCTCAAGAAAATCATATGCATATATATTAAAAACCTATCTGGATAGTTACATTAATCTTTCATAAAATCAACTATTTAATTCATTTCTACCCATATTTAATCATCCGAATAACATAACATAACTTATTCGTTAATTCATATTAAAGTACCAGAATAATCATCGTTAGGCATGCATATGCCTAATCATCATAACAACACCAAGTAAAGAATACAGAACTATCTGAAGCATAAAACTTTATCATCAAGATACCAAAATCAACACCCTTATCATTAGGTGAAAATGCCTCATAGCATCATTAGTGAAATTTCAATGTTTCAATAGTTGAGTTAATGTAGAAGTTCTCGAATCACTGAGTATTTAAAACATGGATGTATCAACTACTCTTAATTTCATTAGGACCTTCACAACATAAAACATTACTTCAGATTCATTCAAATATCCTAGAATACATTTAACAAGAGGGTCCTTACACCTTAGTTCTCTTTCTCCATTTTTCTACCCCCCCCCGACTAGCTCCTTCCTGCTCCTCTCACCAACCATCTCAATTTCCTATAAGAAAGCCCTACTCCAGTTCTCCACCCCTTTGCAATCTTCTACTTTCTGAGCTTTTCAATTCACATTGTCCTTTTTGCCTATAACATTTTTAATGGAAGGTGAAAATGAGACCCATAGAACGTACCAGAAGTACACGAAATGATGGTATCTCATTACCTTCCCATGATTCGCATAAAAACCTTGTTTTTCATGCTGTCTTGCATATCTTTTAGTTATTAACTCAAGATTACCTTCATACTCCCTTGGATTTGTTCCAGATTTAAAATGTCTTTCATGGTCACCAAAAAGTTATGTCCACTATGCCACATTGTTGCCATATTTTTGATTACTGCCTCATTCGTAAACTAGTCCGTAATAGAATTTTCCTCCCTATACACATAACTAACATGGACCCTTTTGAATTTTCCTAAATTAGATCAGATTTACTCCACCATGTTAGCAATGGTTCAAGAAGGACGAGAGCACCCTTTTAAAAATTTGATTATATTAAAAGAGTCTCCCTCCAATCAAAGATTTTCAATTCCAATAGCAAGAGCTAGCTTCACAGCATGGAGAGCCACACTGGCCTCCACGTAGTGATTCGTCTGAGTCCCTAAAGGATAGGGAAAGGCTACTTCACCAACCCCATGACAATTTCTAATTATTCCCCCACAGCCAATAGGGCCAAGGTTCCCTTTGGCCGTGCTATCGAAGTTGGCTTTATGCCATTCTTCAGGGGGAGAAAGCCACTTAGCCTCCTATCTTTTTGCCACCCTGCCCTTTTTCCTTTCCATACTTTTACCTCCTTCTTCAAGATTTCCCCACTTTCTAATAGCATAGTTTTCTCTCATAGCACTATTTATTTTATTTTCAAGAACAAAGGTAGGAGTTTCTCTTTCTTTGAAGATTTGATTATTTCTCTCTTTCCATATTCCCCAGCAAAAATGTGGAAGAGTCCAAGAGCTAATCATCTGTGTCTTCATGCCTTTGTGCAAACAATCCCATTGACTAAAGAAATCTAGAATGTTACAAATACACTCAATGTTAAAGCTATTTAAATTAAATAATAAATTAACATAGTATATAGTGTGTTACTAATTTTCTATCAATTTGTTCTATTTTTCTTATTAGTTAGAACTTGTGTTCTAACATGGCTCTTGTTAGATTTTAGACACTAGAAAATATAATTTATTTCTATGAAATATATTGGTAGAAAAATGACAAAAGGGATTTGACATTAGATTATATATAGAGCTAATGAGACATGCTAATCTATAGTGTAGATTTCTTTTTAATATTATTTTAATGAAATATCAATCCAATGATTTATATTAATTAACTATAAACTTGAATGCAAAAATGAAAAGCATTTGAAAATAGTTAAACAAGAATACCATGATATTGAAGCATTGAAGTCATTATTTCCAAAACATTTCTCTCTTTTCTATGTGGAGCGTAAATTATATAGTTCAAAATATATAGAGAAACAAAGATACTTGGTAATATAATCTTTAACCTTTTTCTTGGATTTCTAAGAAAATTATGTCAAGCAGGTTTCATGTGATTGCTCAATTGGAGAAATAATATGTATTTTCATTTGGATTTTCTACAATAGAAGTTCTCTTTGATAAATAGTCTAGTTTGAATATTAATGCCTGGAGAATAAAAATATAAATGCCAGTCATGATTACAAATTTATAGAGAATAGTGGGTGGAAAGGAAAAACCACTTACAAATGTAAGTAACTTGTTGGATTGGAATATTAGAGATGATAAGGACAAAGCTATTAATAGTATTTTTTATTTCAAACTATAAACTCCTTCACATAGAAATATATGGAGTATATATACCTATTTAGAATAATTTGAACAAATTATTTGCAGAAAAAAATGTGGAAGAAAATTTGCCTTTCTATATATTTAATGGTGTAGGTACGAAGTGGAAGATGGAATAAATATTTCCAACCATATACAAAATTCATGTTATCTCATTAGGCATCTAGTATAGATTAAGGTTTTAGTAGATCATATGATGCTAGAGCTACCCCATTAAAGAACTTTCCTTTAAAATAAAATAGTGTTAATTTTACACTAGTTAAATCACTTACCAAAATCTAAAGGATATGATTTAAGCTCTTGTAGAAGAAGATGAGAAGATTAAGGAAGATACAAAATAAACATTAAGGTAAAAATAAATGAAACAACACATGTTTCTTCTCAAAGGAAATGGGATACACAATAAACCATTGTAAAACATGGGGTCATGATCTTCTTAAAGGGAATCTCAAAAAGTGAATTAGATGTATGCAATTTTTCTTGGATTGAGTTCAAGGATACATCAAATCATGAAATAATCATTAATCCATTAATGTTTCTCATTATTTTTTAATCATAATTTTGTCCTCATATTCTTCATTTTTGGAGGTTGGAGGCACTCGATGATGGATGATTTTTGACCATCTATAGCTATCTTTTGGCTTTGAGATGGTTATTTGTATTTTTACTTTTCATCCACGCTTTATTTATCCTTCTTTATTATTATTGACAATTTTTACAAGCATCTTAAAAGTCATACACTAAGGCTTGATTCTTGGCTAAAAGTGTTAAATAGTCAAAAGTTGACTTATTTTTCCAAGCTTAATTTCTTCCTTAGTGTGTGATGTTTAAGGGTGGTCCAATTCTTAAGAATACATGAATTGTGAAAGTCATGATTTGGAGACATGTTTGGGATTTGGAGAAGAGACTGACTATAAATGATTGTCGAGGGAGTTCACAAAATTGTGATTATTAATTATCATCCTTCCATGAGTAAAGAGACTATTTGAAGGATTATTTCTTCCAAGCATAATTTAGTGTCTATATCTTAGAGTTAGGGACTATGAGATCAAGGATTTTGCTTATGAGTACACCTTTATAAGGATCATGAAGCAACTAATGATGTTTCTACTTAATTAAGGATTTGACTTTGTAAGAGAATATCTTCTCAAATATGTATTCATTTAGGTGATCATTATTTTTTTCTTGTGTAAGATTTAAAGAGGATATTGGCATTATACATTTGTGCACAATTACAACTGTCTTGTGATAACTCTTACCACTTAATAAGTACCTTAATTTAATTATATGTTTAATTTTTAAGATATGAAATACACTGAATTTTCCTCTCATATGTGGTATTGGAGAAATCATGTAAATGAGTTTGAGAACAATGGAAACATAATGTCCCACTTAGCACAAACATGATAAATGATTATAGAATCATTTTATTTCAAGCAATATACATATTTGGCCCATGGTAATTATTAGAAAAATGAATATTGATTGAAAAGTAATTAGAATCAATAATTAATGATGTCTAATAATGAGAACCAGTCCAACCATATACAGTATAAAATAGTCTTAAATAGACTTCAAATGATTATATCAATATAAATTATGTAAGTCTTCTTTAAAAAATTAAAAAATGGGGGGATATTTACAAGGTCAAACTCCGTAATCAATGCCCACAAAATTAAAATGAAATACAGCGAAGCCTCATTCAGGAGAAACCATCTCAATCGTATTTTAATAACCCTCTACCTATTACAATATAGTTAATTTATTGTATGACTTTGAAGAATGAAAGGAGCTGGCTTTTTCCTTATCGCATTGTTTTCTAGAAAGCTTTAAAGAAACAATTTATGGAAGAAAATCCAGGTCTAGCGTATTAAGACCAGGAGGCTCCCCTATAATCTATTTCTCAGTCAAATGCTTTACCAAGTCTACGACGCCATAAATCTTAACTGAGCCCCCTATTTGACACAGTCTCGTTGATTCTTCCCGTAAAAGCTTCACCGGCTTCTCTGCAACACTATTTATATTACCTGCACATGATCGACGCCTCCGAAAATCAACTCTTTCAAAGGACTACCAAATCCCATAACCATTTTCTGTCAGCAAATATTCTGTTTTGGACGATGGATAGAGAAGAGGAAGAATTGCATTTCCTGGACGCCTTTGGAATTGTGGGAGAGGCGTGGAAAATCATGCGACGAGAGAGAAAACTCTTGGGAGCCATCGCCCTGACATTATTGCTTCCTCTCTCCTTTCTAATCCATGGGCACACTTTATATTCAGCCCCACTCCTCAAAAACATAATGAAGAGCAATGTATCGTTTGGCATACAGCCGGGCAGCTCTGCCACAGAAAGCGTCCGCCACGGCTCTCACACACAGATTGCGGAGTTTGTTCTATTCACGACGGTGTATGGAGCCCTAGTTTTTGCATTCTCGTTGTTGTCCAGGTCAGCAGTGGTGTACACGGTGGCATCCATTTACGCGGGGAAAGAATTCTCTTACACAAAGGTCATGAGAATCGTACCCAAAGTGTGGAAGCGCCTCGCTGTCACTTTTCTCTGGTTTTTCCTTGTTATGTTTCTATACAATATGGCCCTAGTGGGCTCCTTGCTCTTCTGGTTGTTGATATACGGAGTGATTGGGCTGAAAGAGGGGACCCTGTTCGTTGGGGTCGTTGTTATTGTCATCGTTGCTCTGTTCTTCCACGTGTACATCATCATGGTGTGGGAAATTGCCAGCGTGGTGTGTGTTGTGGAGGATAGGCAGGGATTGGACGCCTTGAAGAAGAGCAAACGCCTTATGAGAGGAAAGAGAGATACGGCGTTGACACTTTATGTTTTGTATGCGCTGCTTATGGGCGTTATTGGTGGTGTTCAGGGCTTTTCATTGCATGGAAAGGGAGAGAAGGGGATGAGCGTGGGAGTTGTTGTGGTAGTGGTCGTGTTGCAGTGTGTTGTTAATCTCGTATGGCTGCTCACTCACGCCGTTCTTTACTTTGTCTGCAAATCTTGTCACCAGGAGGACATCGATAAGGCGGCTTTGTCCAATCATTTGGAGATGTATAATGGAGGTTATATGATTCTCCGGGATGCCTCTATTCAGCTGCAGATGTTTGGCCCATAGTGATTGTTAGGAAAAGGAATATTGTCCAAATTATTTCTAGTTCAGTCTTAAAAAGAAAGAAATGTAGGCAATAAGAGTATTTCAGACTGAAGAATGCTCTAAAAGTTGATATTATCTTGCGAGGAAATGGATTGAATGAAATGAGTAAGATTCTATGCAAGATGGTTTATTGATTTTGTTTAGCTAGATTAGCTTTGAAGTGACTTTGTTATGGGTTCATATTGTTAGGTGTGACTTTCTTGGCATTAGAAGAGGAAGAGTAAAGAATATCAAACCTATATTGATAGCAAAAGTGTTAGCACTAAAATAAAATAAGAAAAGGAAATAGACCCTTAAAAAATGTATTAAGTATTTGAATTTTACTAAAATTAATTTGACATTTATTATTTAGTGAGAAATAAATGTCATGGTTACCTTTATAGATATAGATTAGTGCTATAACAGTAACTATCATCCCGCTTATCTCTTGGTTTGTGAAGTTTATTTATTTTTAGGTGATCCGAATGCAAATCCTAATGCATTTATTCTAAAAAATTTCAAAGGAAATCAATGAAGAAGAAGAGAGAATCACTCATTATTTTGCTACTGCTAAGGATGTTGAGCAATATGGATGCGGCTATCCTCATTACAAATTGCACTAGTGACTAAATTTCAAAAAATAAAAAACACAATGAATTTTTTTGAAATTTTTAAGATTTGATCTTCATTATTTGTATATTTTGTGATTGAAAACAACAATTTTTTTGAGAAAATTTCACAAATTAATCATATTTGACTTTTTTTTATCTTTTATAATTAGCCAAAGAAGTCTTATTTTAAATTGATAATTACACTGTAGACATTCTCCTATTTGAAAGAGGTCGAGCTAATTTATCAATCAATGGCCCAGATCAATTTTCCTAATCTTTTGACCATAGCATTTCACTTCTTCCTTGCAATGTCCCCGACCGCCCATTTCTCTATCTTATAAATACAAGCTAATCATTGCATTTTATATATTTAGAAATCATATCCATTTTTAATCTCTCTTCCATTGGCCGATCTGAATAAAATTTGAAGAGCGTATGAACTAGTCTAGGAAATGGCAATTGATACATCCAACTCGTAATATATATTACAAGTGGGGACTTCATTCTGGTCGCTTTGATTGAAATTTTGAGGTCATGATTGAGGGAATTCAAAGTTTGTATATAATTATTATTTGAAGAAAATATTGTCCCCTGAACAATGCCATTTGTCAAAAATGAAATTTTCGAATTCATTGTACCTTCTGCAAAACTTTTGTATGTTACACTTAACAGAAGTTGAAATATGCCCTTCAAAAATTTAAAACATTTATCTAAATTTATTTTTCTTCAATATTTTTTAATTTTTTGTATAGACTTTTTTAAATTATGAATGCTTGTATTTAATTTGTTTAAATAGAATTTCTCTTGTCATAAGAAAGGTTTTAATCAATATTAAAATCATGTAACATTAAAAAAATATTATATTAATATCTATAACATATTCTTCATGAATATTTAAAAATTTGGAGGGAGACACTATGTGTGAGTGAGATATTTCTTTTAAATATTAATCATTTTAATAAAAAATAATGAAGAGTAATATGGAGAGGGGAAATATAGAGCTAGAGGGGGAGTGCGGATGAAAGATATAAGTATATCAAAGATAGAAAGTAAGAAAGGGATAGATATAAAGATAAAGATAGGGGGGTTCATAAAGGGGAGATATATTGTGATAGAGAGAGATAGAGAGAGAAGGGGGGAAAGAAATATGGAGATGTACAAAAAGAAGGTGACTAAGAGTGATAGATGGATAGAGAGATATATGTTTATAAATGGAGGGAGAAGAATAAGATAAAGATAGAGATTATGATCAATTGAGAAGATGTGTGTGTGTGTGTGTGTGTGTGTGTGTGTGAGAGAGAGAGAGAGAGAGGGGTTTATGAACAAAGAGGTAAATAGCCAAATGCTTTTCAATAACTTTAAAGTATACCCATTACACACTAAGGTGCAATTGCTAGCTATATAGGTTATATGATGTTAATATAACTTCCCTATACTTACATGATAATTATTTTGTTTTGTTTCTTATAACCTAAACCTAATTTAAATAATGTAATACTTCAATACTTTCACCTTCATCAATAGAATTAAGAGGAAAGGAAAGTTTTTATTTCAGGATTTGATTATATATGTTTTTCTAGCATCAATGTTTAGGATTATATGAGTTACGATCCATGATTAAGATAAGAGAATGCAAGAAAACATAGAAGCCAATCATACATTACAGCTCCTCATCAATAGTATGATGCACAAAGAAAAAAAGAGTTCATGAGGCATGAAGGTATATAATACAAAGAAACATGTTGAGGGAGGCACTTGTAGCAAGAAGCACAAGGATTGGTGGATAATCACTACTTGGTGATACCATGTAAGGAATTAGAGATGTTAAGGAGTTATAGTTTTCAACATGAGTATCTTGATAACTTCATTGTATGATCTCAAATAGAAACATTATTATGCCACTTAAAAAATTTATTTACTACCCACAATTCTCAAACTTATTTGGAACTCTAAAGTCATTGAGTCTTAAAGTGCTAAAATTAGAACCTTAAATATAGCATGTGATAGTAGATGGAGCCAATGCAATGGGTAGAGGAAAGTGTTTCTGTTACTACCATTTCTTGATATTTTACAAACATAGGCTAGGAACTCTGGCAAGGAAGGGAAATGTGATCTCAACAAAATAGTTAGGTGTAATGTTTTCTTTGATAATACACTTAATTTTGTCCAAAGAGTAATAAATGATATACCATTTAGAGTAGGGTTTTTCATTTTTACTAGAATTTAAATGTAAAATTATAATTTCCTATAAGAAATAGATAACAAGGATATCAAGAATGTAATTTCTCTAATCTATGTCTATTACTCATGCAAGGAAAAAGGAATATGTTATATTAGGGTGTTTATACAAAGAGATTCTAACTTAAAATTCCTAAAAGATAGATTTAGTCCAAAACAAAGTGCAAGCTAGTACATGACAGCTGTGGGAATAATTTGAATGATGAAAGGCAAAACTAGAATGGGTAATACATGGTAAAGAATTAAAATGTTTCAGTTAAAAATTTTCCAAGAATGTAATAACATGTTATATTTATATTCCACTAGACTATAGTGTGTAACATTTCATAGTATAAATAAGGCCTTTCTCCTATAAACCAACAAAATGTAATAAGACTTGTTGAGGTAAGGATCAAATTGAAATATGTCCAAGAGAGAAGTGAGAAAATAAATTGTATTTTGTCAATGCCTCCTCCATATATTTACTAGGTAACGTGTCCCATTCTATGGATCTCCATGGTAGAAAACACACCATCATAGTGGGATGAAAGGGACTAGAATTATAACATTTGGTTCCATATAGTTGAAGGAAATGGTTGATTTTTTTTATAGATACTTTTTGCATTGCATCATGGAAATTTCTCATTTTCTTCTTAGATGTTGGGATTGACTCAAATGCCTTAGTGTAGTTGAGAAGATTGTGGTGATTACTGAGATGTAATCAACATGGTACTCAAGGTTTTAATTACTATTTGAATTTTATAAAAAGAATTTCACTCTTGTTTGACTTTTTGGAGGCATCCTTGTCCCTGGTCTAGATTTCTCTAGCCTTCATACACTATTAAAAAAATAAAACTAACACTATGATGTCATACTCTATATGATAATTTTGATGGAGTGTACATGGTCTCTATATGGACTTTCATGATGGAATTTATATTTTATAATTATATATAAGATGATGATTGAAATGGCCATATATGTCATGTATTGTGATTCTTGATGTGTTATGCATTTATGATGATACACTTTTGATGATGTTACTAACATTTGTGATGAAGGATGTTTGTAATGTATATGATATATGCATTATGTTTTGTGATATTTCAAATATGATTATGCATTAATGATAACTTATGGGTCAATTTATTTTAGGTATATTTAATATACAATGTATGAAACAAATGGATTAGATATATTTGACATGCAATGTATAATGAGTAATGGTAAATGAATGGATATATTTGAAATGAAATTTATGATCAATGATAAGTAATGTTTAATGATTTAAAGATATGATTTAATACAAAAACTTAATCATAGCTTAAACTTTATAATTATTAGTTAAATTAATATGATAAATATGATTAAAATGAATTTAATTAATTGTAAGGTCATGAACCTTTATAAGAAGGCAATGGCACAAAATTTTTATTTTCATTCTGAAATACATGTGAATAATCCCTTCTTTGAATAAGAAAAAAAATTATTATGGTGTGTGCAAAGGAGACAAAAGAAAGTGGCCCAAAGAGAAGAAAAACTGGCTAAGGGAGTAGGCCATAAGGTAAGAGGATCAAAGTAGATGGCCAAGGGATCAACAACGGTGGAGGAGAGGGTAGAGCATAGGATCAACTGAGTACAGTCAGGGCAAAAAATTTAGATTATGGTAGCAAGAAAGGATTGATATGGCTACACAAATGTTGCACAAAAGAGTCTTCTACTTGAAATGTAGAGGACCATGCAAGCTCGCATACAAAAAAAATAGAAACTAGGTCTAAAGATGTGGGAACGAAACTTTTCCCAATTCCTTCTTCCTCATTACGGTGGGATCTTCTCAAGAAAAGGAAAGGATCCTCTATAAAGGTTTGTATATGATAAATGGTATTGGATTTTACTTTAAATATTAGACCCCAAATTTCAATCAAAAAGATGGAATTGTGGAAGAGGTCCTGATCTAAATTTGGCTCTACAACCTTCCCTAAGAATATCGGTCAAAAGAGATTTTTGAAAACATTGGAAATAAACTAGGAAAATTTATTAAAGTCCATGAAGAAATAGCAAGAGATGATTTCAATAATTCAATTTTAATTTTAAGGAGATACTGGATATGGATAGAGAAGAGATCAACACTATTAAAAAACTAAAACTTCTAGTAGAGTTAAATCCAATACAAAACATGGCAAACTTTCTGTTGTTGTGAGTTCTCTTCTATTGCTCTCCAGCTTCTTTCTTCTCCTTCAACCCTCACTTCCCACAAATTTATAGCATTCCTCCATAGGTAACCCTTGTTTATGGATAATATTTGGCCTATGCTCCATCACTATATCTGATTTACTCACATGTGGGCAAACTCGAGACCTTCTTGCAAACAATCCACTCAACTATTATTTCCATTTTTTTGAATATCCCACATTGGCCAAACTTTCGAAGAGAAACTATAATTTGGAACATTCGAACAACTCAAGATCTTAAATAAATTCAAAATGACCTAGTTAAAAGTATGAAATTATTTTTAAAGTGAGACATCTAATACTCTATGATAAAATCAAATTAGTGGAGAAAATTGTAAACAAAAAATTAGAACTATTCAAACAAATTGAATTTTAAACTCCCCTTATTACCAAAAAATGATATAGCTATATTTACAAAATAATATTTAACTTCTTTGAACTTTAGTTCTTTTATTCAAAATTATAATTATAATAATAATTTTGTTTGTTAAATATATATATACTAATGTATGGTCTCATGAAGAATAGAATTTTTCCAATTATTTTAAAGTTGTAGGTCTCCTACAAATTTTCCACAAGAATTCATGCTTAAAAATTTATATTTATGATTAATGGAAGATCTAATTTATTATTTAGCATATTTAATCAAAAAAATTATTGGTTTAAGTGGTGGCCTTGGGTGGTTGGTAGCTAGCAGACCCTGTGTCTTCCCTGGGCTAGTTTGTAGCTGAACCCTCCATCAAAATTAAAAAATTAAAAATAAATTAAACAAATAAAAAAATCATAGACAAATAGAGAAGTGTAATTTATATGGATGATGAGCTAAGTTGGAGACAAAACACTGATCAAAATTTAAAAGCTTAAAAACATAACAAATTTTGCTACAATTTTCAACATTCATTCTTCATAATCTACATATTTTGTAGCCCAAAATAACCAAAAATAAAAATAAAAATTTAAATCACTATATTTTAGTGAAACTGCTTTAAAAATGGTTAAACTATTATTTTCTCTCCAATTTTACCAATCTGTTGCCCGCAGTATTTCTAAAGTTAAATTGACAGATTCCAATTAATCTTCTGACAATCTTTTATTAATTGTATGAGATCTCCGCTCCACTAAACCCTCTTCATAAAAATACACCCAAATACTTTCGTATTCTTGTTATTAATCATGTCTCTACCACCACACAAAAAAAACGAAAACAATTGTTGAAATTCAATCATTTAGCTTATATGCTAATTTTAAATTGCCTCTGACAACGAACATACAATAGATGACCTCAACGGACTCCGCCTGCTCTCTCTCGAATTTTACTATATTTCCGTTTTCTCTTTCACCGCTTCTTCCATAAACATCATTTTCATTGCCTGGTCATATCTTATAGACATATATTACTGTTCTTGTAACTGAGGCGAGAATCACATCGGATGATAGTAGTGAACAATGTCACGTAATCCTCGTAAATCCAAAGCTTCGACGAGGAAGTCTCAAAATATCACAATGAAGAGATAAGTTCGAGAAGGTGGACGTTTGTTTTGTTTGCAATATCTGTCTATCAGTATTTCAAATTATCTTTCTATGGAACCCACACAATAGTGACATAGCTATAATCTGTTACCAATTTATATTATACTGCATACATAGTAAACAACTAAGGATATTCTGCCGGCCCGTGTTATTGGTGTTGATATCAAGACTCCAATTTCCGCCAGCGTTCGGTGCGTAAGTTTTGTGGGCAGACCTTTAAACTAAAGCACCCCAACCTTCGTCTACGGTGTGTTTTGAGATCTTCTAAACGTAAACACAATCAGCTATGTCACTATTGTGTGGGTTCCATAGAAAGATAATTTGAAATATTGATAGACAGATATTGCAAACAAAACAAACGTCCACCTTCTCGAACTTGTCTCTTCATTGTGATATTTTAATACTTCCTCGTCGAAGCGTGGGATTTACGAGGATTGCGTGACCTTGTTTAACGCTATCATCCGATGTGATTCTCGCCTCAGTTACAAGAACAGTAATATATGTCTATAAGATATGATGGATTGTGCGGCAAAAATATACATGATTTATAGTATATCTCTTAGTTTAAAGATAGTAGTTTGTCATAGCTCTTGTAACTGAAATCAGGAAAATCAAATTGAAAACGATTATCTGAAGGTAAATTTATGATTAAAATTAAACGGTTTTAGATTATATAATTTAATTATGTTATTTTTTTAATGATATTAAATTTTTTTATTAAATTTTTTTTATTAAGATGGTAGGAAACGGTCTTTCCTCAAAGAAAGATTCACATTACTATAATTTGAAAGAACATCAACAAACTATCACAGCTTGAAGGTAGATAAGTAACCATATTTCAAAATATATAAAAACTTTCAAAGAAAGTAATTGTTAAAAGTTTCACAGCTATAAGATTTATCACTATAAGATTATGCATCCAACTATAGATATGCAAATAAAATTCCTTATTCCCCTATATCTAGAAAGAGGGAAACTTAAAACAAAGAGTATTTCAAGTGCAGCCAAAGTCAACCATTACAATCTAGCAAAAAATAGCATTTGAGACACTTAATGTCCTTCCTCTAGCCTTTGTCATCCTCGTACTCCTAGTTTGAATCCTTAGTTTCCTCCTATTGATGCTTCTCCATCTTGATTTTACCTATGACAACACCCAACGCCACTTTGTGCATGATTCCCTCCACTAGCCCACGGATCAAGGAAATGGTAGAATTGATGTCCTTAGAAGAGACCATATGAGGAACAACATTTTCTAAGGTAGTGATTTGATTCTGAAGGGCATGGATATAACTCATCAATTTAACATTACTAGTGTACCCAGGATCTTTCCCCTTAGGGATATTACTTTTGCTAACAATCTCTTTAGTATAACGGAGCATGCCCTCATCATTATTCAATTCCTTAATGTTATAGTTTACCATAATGTTTGCAAATTTCTCTACTTTAGTTTCTTCAATAACATCTTCTCCTTTTTCAAGTCCTCATCTTCCAACTCATTTATTTCTTTAATGTCCTCCAATGCATACTCATGATCAGTTTTAATGATAACCTCCTCCTCTATGACTTTTCCTTTCTCTTTTCTGTTACATGGTGTGGAAGATCTACATTCACTAGAACTTTTGTCCTATTTTTTCTCATATAAAATCTCTCTCTTATATCATTCTTCCCTATCATCTTGCCCAACTAAATCTTCATTATCAACATTAATATTTTCTTGAGGTTTTTGGTTTTACTTGTGTTAACATATAAGATTTTTTTGGAAGGGGCCTTTCATTTAGCTGGAGTAGTGTAAACTAGCTATATACATATTATACATTTATATAATATACATAGAGAAAGCTAAGAGATATCAAGGCTTTAATTTTTAAATATGAGTATTTGTTTTGTGTAAATTAAAGCCTTGATATATCTCAACTTTCTCTGTATATATTACATAGATATATAATATGTATATAGCTAGTAGCATCCACAAGGGATGTTAAAAGAATAGGATTCTAATATTTATAATATAATATTACTACATAAATATTATAATATGAACTTGTATAATTCTATTATGTAAAAGGAAAATGTTTGAATTTGACAAATAGGTTTAATTTAATGTAGGTTTGGGGTTGTAGTTGTTTAGTTTAATACTAAAAAAATGTCAATGTTTCTTCATCCCAATTCTCTCTCCCCCCCCCCCCCACCTCTCTCTCTCTCTCTCTCTCTCTCTCTCTCTCTCTCTCTCTCACCCACACACACACACACACACCATATTTTTCCCATATTTTCCTTATTTATCTACCCTCCCCCCTTTCTCTCTAACACTTGTCCCTGCTCTAAAGATATTTTCTTCTATTTACCTTCTTTATCTACCTAATTTCTCTTACCTTGTCCCCATTCTATCTTATCTACCAATTCTCTAATAATTAATCAGATCCCTTCTCTCACCATATTTTTCTCCTATTTTTCCTCTTTATCTACCTCATGTCTCTCATCTTGTCCCCGTTATGTCTTATTTACCACCTATAGTCACTCAGTCTATCTCTTTCTCCCACCTATTACCATATCTTCCCCATCTATATCTCTTATATGTACACATTTATATCCCCCTAATTCTCTCATATACAATCTCTCTCTCTCTCTCTCTCTCTCTCTCTCTCTCTCTCTCTCTCTCTCTCTCTCTCTCTCTCTCTCTCTCTCTCTCTCTCTCTCTCTCTCTCTCTCTCTATTTTATTTAACTTTATTCACTCCCTCATCTCATCATATATTCCTCCTTAAGCTCTATTTATTCCTCATGTCTCTCCCTATCTCTCTCTTTACTCTCCCTATGACATATGCCTATAATGATAAAAGATCCCCTCTCTCTATATTACGCACACACAAAAATATTCACATCCCTCTCCTAATAGATCACCGTCTCTAATCTTATATAATAATATTTTATCTATTGCTCAATATTGAACCTATTTTTTGATTTGTTTTATTAAGATAATTTAAATTTACTTCGTATATGTATTTACATTTAATAATAATCTAGTTTAATGATTAAAATATTTTTTTAAAAATTATTTATCTAAATATATGATTCAATATATCTAATTGTTTTCATGTTATAGAGTAATATTTTTGTAGATAATAGTGTGATCTAAAACCTTCAAGCAAAAATTAGAATATAATCAACCCAAAAAATAGAACAAATTATATATATATATATATATATATATATATATATATATATATATATATATATATATATATAAACATAATGAGGTTAAATCAATAAATAAATATTTTTATTTAAAAATTTGATTCTAGCTCTTATTATGTTAGCAAAAAATCATTTATAATTAAAAATAATGAATTATAACTTATAAAACACATATATTATAGAAAAGGGCTACAATTTACAATTTAAAGGAATAAGGGAAAACATATCTATTGAAAAAAACATATTGTGCTTAATAATATTAAATTCTATAGTAGTTTATATAATATGAATAAATTTGTTATGCATGAATAAAATAATATCTTTTTATCAATAATAACTAATTTGGTCAATGTAAAGACCTTATAAAATAATCACTGATGAGATAAGTATTGCAACCTTCATTTTCTTCATGATTAGCTTTGACTTCTTCCAAAACATCTGGAAAAATAGCTATTCTATTAAATGTCTCCCTTACTTTTTCTATAACATTTCTCATTCTTAAAATTTCATTATCCAACTATTGAATTTTCAAAATGTAGAAGCAATTTATAACAACTCTTCTATGTAGATTTTTCACATTTATCAATAACGGTTTGAGGGGATCCATCAGAGTTCACTGAGCCCACTAGACTTGGCATAATGATTTCAGACACACTATTAGAGAGGTCCATTATATTAATATTATATCCTAAAAAAAAAAGTTTATAAATTAAAATTCATTACATGTAATTTATCATAAATGGTTGCCTTCAAAAATATAGATCATGTACATAAAAGAAAATATAATTCGCAATAAATAAAAATTATTATATTCATTTTTAATTTAAACAAAAATAAAACTCATCATATAGAAGTATAATACATCAATATTCTTAATTTCTTCTTATACATTGTAGAGTGCATGTGGTCATCTAAAAGTCTAAATATATCTCATAAAAAAAACTAAAATCTATAATTTTAAATTGTAATTATCAAAATGTGTTAACAAAAAATGAGATATATTAAATAATTAGAAATAAATAAGATTTTTATATATATTCTAATATGAGTTACAACAAAATTGAATGCAAATATGAATGACAAATTTTCCCATCTGAATTTGATTGAATATTGAAATCACTATGGAATTATTTTAATCGATAGGATATTGAAATTGATTACAATAGTATCAAGAATCAATCATTTGAATTTGAATCACTAGATTCATTACAGTGAATTATGTTTCTTTGAAGTAAGTCATGTGTATCAAGATCCAACATCAAAGCAGTATAGGTGCTCAAAGGTTCTTCATCTCATATATGAAGTACCATTATTTGAATGCCTCAGTATAGAAAATTCACAAATTGATTGCATCCACTTAGGTATATTTTCTATTACAATTTGTATGGTTCTTTCATGAAATGGGAGATTCAAAATGAACCCCTAAGGCCCCCATCTATCAACCACATGCTGATTCCAAGGTGTGTCATGTAATTCAGCAAATTGTATATGAAAAATTTGGCCATGATAGTGAAATTTCTCTAGACCTTTGTGGACCTTGAAGCATTGTTTTCAACCAATGAGAACCATTTTCATCTGAATCTGTGGGTTAAGGAGCTTGTTCTAAATAGATCTCTATAAGAACAAAGTACAATTCAGTGGGATAACACTCCTCACAACAAACCAATTCTTCAGAAATAGGATCTCTATAGAAATGGTTGAGATTTCTTTTTTAAGATTAATATTTTTCTCTTTCTTCACTATGAATTCTTCTAAGATCAACATACTCGTAGAAATCATCAGTTCTAATTGTTCTTTGCCTTGACAATTTTTTTTTGAAATATCTAAAAGAGAGAAAACAAAAGAAAAATGACTACGTAAAAGAGAATGAAATCTTAATAAAATATTTATTAAAAACCTAAAAGAGTATTGTCAAGTGGAATAATTAAATAGAAATAATTCAAAATATGTTCTTTTAAAAAAATTATAATTTGCAATTTAACTGGTACCAATGTAAAAAATGATAGAATATTTTTTTCCAATCCTTCCAAGTAAAAGAACACATATAACATCTCAGTACTTGATCCATATTATATATTCATACAAGAACTATTTACAAATGATTTTACAAATATAGAGAGAGTGAACCATATTATATAGTCATAAGGAGATTTTACAATGTGTTAATATTGTGAGAAATATAAATTAAAATCAATACTCACAAACCTAAACCTAAAAATTTTGCACGGCACTTGCTCGACACATGAAGCTATCGAGTCACAGATTGCTCAGCACTTGATGGTGTCGAGTGAAAGTCAACAGGTGCCGAGTGAGCTCGGCACACAAAGAAAAATTTCTAGGCAACAATGAATGCTGAGTAAGCTTGGCTCCAACTGGAAAAGAGAAGAGGATGCTGAGTGTTTTGTTCAAACTAAAAAATATTATAACTTATAAAATTTCAATGTGAATGCTTTCACCATTAAAACCAAAAGACCCAATACTTGAAACTTTCAATCAAACTTGTCAAATGCAATAAACAAGGGAAGAGCAATGGATTCAAGTATTCCTATTTGCTTTACTATTTAATTAAGATTAAACAATTATAAAATCTAGGAGTATTCAGCTTCAACCAAAACACCCTAAAATAACCCTAAACTGGTGAATCTTCAAACTTCAATAAAATTTAAACTTGCAGCTCTAATGGCTACATACAAAGGTGCCTGGAGCAATCACTGCTTCAACAAGACACAAAAAAACAACAAACAACTCACAAATTGAACAGAGGAGTCACGTGCAATTGGAGACACTGAACATACTTCCTTCTATCTCTGTAACAAGTGGATCTGCTGACCACTTTCTTCTTCTTCCTTTTTTCTACTCTGCTGAACTAAATCTTTGAATAATCTGAATGAATAAAAAATGAATGTAGAAACATTCCCTTTTGTCTCATTCCATTTCCCCCCCTCATTTCCAAATTTGAAAATCTCATCTATGCGTATTAATTCTTCTGGTTGTTCTACTAGTCGTTTGGTGGTAGGTGGGCATTTGGCTCTAGGGGCAAGACAACCATGGCATTAAATATTCCAACACTCCCCCTTTGTCCCGAGCCAAACAAAACAAGGATCAGTACTAATCCAAATTGATTACACCAAGACACTGTCTTAGGTATACAAAAGATCCAATGCCTAAAGGCTTAGTAAATATGTCTGCTAGCTACTGCTCAAACTTGCAAAATTCCATCTTGATATCCCCATTCTCCACCAACTCTCTAATGAAGTGATATTTGATCTCAATATGTTTGCTTCTCCCATGGAAGACTGGATTCTTGGACAATGCAATTGATGAGATGTTGTCAGAATAAATTGTGGTTCCATCCTCTTGCCTTTCATTCAAATCTGTCAAGATCCTCCTTAGCCAAATAGCTTGACATGATGCTGCATTTGCTACTATGTATTCAGCCTCTACTGTAGATTGAGCAATAATAGGTTGCTTCTTGGATGCCCATGAAATTGCACCCGATCCCATATGAAACATGTATCCGGAAGTGCTCTTCCTATCATCTATACTTTTAGCCCAATCACTATTAGTATAACCTACCAACTTGAATTCATTTGATTTAGTATACAAAATCCCAAATCCCTTGGTACCTTTCACATACCTTAGGATCCTTTTTCCCACTTGCCAGTGGGAATCCTTTGGTGTTTTCATAAATTTAGAAATCAAACTTATTGCATGCATTAGGTCTGGCCGAGTTGTAGTCAAATACATTAAACTCCCAACCATACTCTTGTATAATGTTGGATCCACTTTCTTGCTAGAGCCTTCCTTGCTCAACTTCAGACCTATTGCTGTTGGTGTGGGGGCTGCCTTACTGTTCTGCATTGTAAATCTCTCCAAGATCTACCCTGCATATTTTTCTTGAGAGATGAAGATGCCATCATGCATTTGTTTTACTTCTATGCCTAAAAAATATTTCAAGAGACCTAGGTTTGTCATTTCAAATTCTCTTTTCATGGCCTCTTTAAACTCACCAATTAGAGCCTTCTCATTTCTAGTAAAAATTAAGTCATCTACATATAAGACAACAATTAATATATTACCATCTACTACCTTGATGTAAAGAGTGGACTCACCATTGCTTTTGCTAAAGGCATTGCTCATTAAATATGAGTCAATCCTATTGTACCATGCCCTTGGAGCTGGCTTGAGCCCATAAAGAGCTCTCTTCAATCGATATTCTTTGTTCTCTTCACCTGCAACTTCATAACCAGGTGGCTGCTCCACATATACTTCTTCTTTCAATACACCATTAAGGAAGGCAAACTTCACATCCATTTGAAATACTTTCCACTTGTGCTGAGCTGCAATTGCTATGACAACACACACAGTTTCCATTCTTGCAAAAAGGGCATATGTCTCATCATAGTCTCTTCCATACTGTTGTTTGTAGCCCTTGACTACCAGCCTTGCCTTATGCCTATCAATTTTTCCTTCAGCATTGTATTTGGTCTTGTAGACCCATTTCACTCCAATCACTTGCTTCTTGGGAGGCAATTCCATTAGCTCCCATGTCTCATTTCTTTCTATAGCATCTATCTCCTCATCCATGTCCTTGCACCATTTCTTCTCCTTGATTGCTTCTTTAAAATATATTGGATCGCTATGAGAAAATAATGCAAAATTAACACTCTCATCATAATCTTCGTACCTTTCATCTTGGTATATCTCCCTAAGACTCTTGGTCTTTCTTGGTAACAGGGAGGAGAGTGTGGGATCAGAATCTTCACTGCTGCTGCATTGCTAACTAGCTCGATCTTCATTGGTACTCAGCACTGACACTCAATCATGCCTAGAGGAGCTTGGCAATGACTGAACCTGCTTGCCTTTTCTTCTCTTTGCTCCTTCTTCTTGCTGTTCATTAGCATCTTCTTCACTCATAATTGGCACTTTACTTGATGTGCACGGTGACTCATCAGTTGGACCATACCAAGACTAATTTTCAAGAAATTCCACATCTTTTGAAAGAGTCATCTTGTTCTTCAATGGGTCATACAATCTATATGCCTTTGATTCTAAACTGTACCCTATGAAGATGCATTTCACACCTTTGTCATCCAATTTCTACATCCGTTCTTTAGGCACATGTGCATATGGAACACATCCAAACACCCTTAGGTGTTCAACTGTCCATCTTCCTTGTGACCTTGCTTCCATTGGAATTTTATCACATATTTCCTTTGTAGGACACCTATTAATTAGGTAAACTACTGTTGCCACAACCTCTCTCCAAAATTCAGTTGGGAGACCTTTCTCTTTCATCATGCTCCTTGCCATTTCAACAATGGTCCTGTTCTTTCTTTCAGCCACTCCATTCTACTGTCATGTGTAGCTGGTTGTGAGCTCTTTCTTTATGCCATGTTTCTTGCAAAAATTTAGAAAAGAATTGGAGGTATACTCCCCTCCTCTATCTGATCTTAGGACCTTGATATAGTGTCCACATTCTTTTTCAGCTTGGGCTTTAAATTCTACAAATTTATCAAATGCTTTAGATTTATTCTTTAAGAAATACACCCATGTCCTATGACTGAAATCATCTATGAATGTCATAAAATAAGTACTCCCCCCAATGGAAGTAACTTGCATAGGACTGAATAGGTTAGTATGCACTAATTCTAATAGATATCTAGCCCTCCTAGAATTTCCAGAATTAAAGGGAAGCCTATGTTGCTTACCCAAAATACAAGCCTCACACTTGTCACATGAATTTTCTATATGTGGAAAACCTTCTACCATTCTTTTATTTGACAATAAATTTAAACTAGCATAGCCAAGATGACCATACCTGAGATGCCACAAGTGTGAAGGGTCTTCAATCACACTCCTTAGAGCTGATTGTGTGGGAGGTGCAGCACCAACTTGAGATGAGAAACATGTCTCTATTCTCAAGGAAAACATTATGTTTTTTTATCATTTGAACTATTGCAAGTAAATTCTTTCTCCCATCCTTTTCTTGAATGACACACGTGTCATTCTCCATCAACACTTTGTATCTATTTTGAATGAGCTAACCTATGCTCATCAAATTGTGCTTCATACCAGGGGCAAAATACACATTTTGTATTTCCTTCTTCTCACCTTTCTTGGTGCAGACCATAATAGATCCTTTGCCCACAACTATTAGGGTTCCATTGTTACCCATCTTAATCTCAAATTTGAAACTCTTGTCAATGAATGAAAACAAGGTTTCATTGCCACTCATGTGGTTGCTACATCCACTATCGAGGTACCAAACGTCAAGGCTTCCTTCTTCACCAACATTACACATGATGAAGGCAGTGTTTTCACTTTCCATATTCACATCAGCCACATTTGCTTGTCCTGACTGATCTTTCTGCTTCTTCCAACATTCAATTGCATAATGCCCATATTTATGACAGTAGTAGCATTCTACATTACTCTTATTTGAGTTGTAGTTTTTCTTACCTCCTCTTGAAGTATTTTGTGAGCTACTTGCTCCATCTTCTCTTCTTGAGCTTTCTATTGTAGCATTTCTTTATCCTCCATTACCTCAGCCTCTACCTCTAGATTTTTTGCCTGAGCCATTTCTTCCTCTCCCCCTTCCTCTTGGATTTGACTGAGCCTTGAATGCTTGCTCTTGCGAAGAAGAAGATACTGATCTATTGATCCTATGCTCATGGGTTTGAAGTGTACCCATTAACTCATCCATTGTCAAAATAGTGAGGTCTTTTGCCTCTTCTATGGTCATGACCAAATTGTCATATTTATGAGGTAAACTCCTCAATATATTTTCCACTATACTTTTCTCTTGATAGTCTTCTCCATTTGACTTCAGTTGGTTAATCACATTGGAGGTCCTTGAACTGAAGTCTGCAACTGATTCATTTTCCTTCATTTGAAGGTTCTCAAACTCCCTCCTTATATTTTGTAGCTTTACGGTGTAGATTTTATAAGTCCCCTTGAATTTTTTCTTAAGGATATCCCATGCTTCTTTTGCATAATTTGCTGCTGCAATCTTGGGGAATATTGTTTTTATCATTGATGCTTCAATAAGACTTAATGTCTTAGCATCCTTCCTCCTTAATTATTTCAAATGAGTCTTTTGTGCATTTTTGAGGGCAACATACTGAGCTGGGTCTATCACATCATTGAACCCATTGACTAAAAACTTCCATAAATCATTTGCAACCATAATGGTTTTCATTTTCTTTGCCCATGTATCATAATTTTGTCCATTGAATGATGGTGGCTGCTGCCATATCTTTCCTGTATCTACTGCCATGTCAAATATCCTAAGAAAAAACTAATGCCCTAACTCACTATGGATGTGGGGCCTCAAAGCTCTGATACCATGTGAGAAATTTAAATTAAAATCAATACTCATAACCCTAAACCTAAAAATTTTGCTCGGCACTTAAAAACTGCTCGGCACATGAAGGTGCCGAGTGCCAGTTTTGCTTGGCACTTGATGGTGCCGAGTGAAAGTCAATAGGTGCCGAGTGAGCTCAGCACACAAAGAAAAATTGCTAGGCAACAATGGATGTTGAGTAAGCTTGGCTCCAACTGAGAAAGAGAAGAGGATGCCGAGTGTTCTATTCAACTTGAAAAATATTATAACTTATAAAATTTCAAAATGAATGCTTTCACCATTAAAACCAAAAGACCCAATACTTGAATCTTCAAACTTCAATAAACTTTAAACTTGTAGTTCTAATGGCTACATACAAAGGTGCCTGGAGCAATCACTACTTCAACAGGACAAAAGAAAACAACAACCAACTCATAGAATGAATAGAGGAGTCACGTGCAACTGGAGACACTGAACATACTTTCTTCTATCTCTGCAACAAGTGGATTTGCTGACCACTTTCTTTTTCTTCCTTTTTTCTACTTTGCTGAATTGAATCTCTGAATAATCTGAATGAATAAATAATGAAAGTAGAAACATTCGCTTTTGTCTCATTCCATTTTTCCCCCTCATTTCCAAATTTGAAAATCTAACCTACCCGTATTAATTTTTCTAGCTGTTCTGCTGGTCGTCAGGTGGTAGGTGGGCGTTTGGCTCCAGGGGCAAGACAACCACCACATTAAATATTCCAACAAATATAGGTAGATAGCCACAAATATAATGTTGAAATTGAATAATTAAACAGAAATAATTCAAAATATGTTCTTTTAAAAAACATTATAATTTGCAATTTAACTGGTACCAATATCAAAGAATGATAGAATATTCTTTTCTAGTCCTTGCAAGAAAAAGAACTATTTACAAATGATTTTACAATCCCATTACAATAAAAAAAAAGATACCTATTGCAATCAAAGGTACTGTAATATTAAAGAAAAAAAAATTATGACATATTTTTTATTTCTCTAAGCCTTATTTTCTTCTACTTTTCTTCTTTCAAGTTGTTTTCCCTTTTTCATTTTCTCATAACAATCCTAGGAAAATGATGGCATTATTCTCAATCCCTGTAATGATTTTAGACAAGAAATTGGAACAAATGTCGTTCCTGTTCTCTCTGTTGGACCTATATCAATTGTTTCTTTTTCAATTGTTAAACCTTGAGATTTGTGTATTGTCGATGCCCAAGCCAATTGCAAAGGTATTTGAGTTTTACAACCTCTATGTACTGGATTTATTGGAACTAATTTTGGATTTTCTTCATTGAATGGGAATCCAGAGTAAGTGTCAAATTTCACCAGTACATACAAGGGTAATTCTAGTGGCATGGTTTGTCGCTTGTACACAATATCATGAACAAAACCTAGAGCACCATTTACAAGTCTTTCTTTTATCCATAAATTGGAAGTCAACATTACTCTTGCATTCTTTGATATCAACAAATTCATATCTAACTCATCTGTAGAATTGTCATCTGCATTAGTAATGTTTGATACTTTAGTTACAATAATACGTTTAACAAGTTCTCTAAGAGAATGTAACATACTTCTATTATGAATGTGAACATTATCATTTGTTGAAAATAAATGAAGATTTTTTATCAAAATCATCATTTATTTCTGGAATAATATTAATTCTTGTTCTCAACATTAACAAATTCCAATCCACAATTGTGGGATTTGCATCTCTAAGATTGTTGAGTAACTGGTGAAATTTTTGTTGTTCTGAGTCTTCTCCATCTTGCCTAAAAATCTTTTCTAATGTGACAACCTTTTTGAATTCTTCCCATAATACCTTTTCTCTTCTAAAACTTGCATATGGTACTTTTTACTTTTATTGGAGGTAGTTGTCCAAGGTCTCCAACTAAAATGATTGAAATTTCTAGCAAAAATAACAAACATTTATCAATTCATTAGATTTTCAATATAATATTTTTATATATCATGAATATCATTAATCAAAATTTAAAAAATAAAAATAACTAAACACCTCTAAAGCTGAGATTTGATTTATGAGGAAATGCCTGACGAAGCCTTAAGTCAATATTCTTAAGTAGCTTCTCCCCAATAAAGATCATTTCATCTATCAATATGTATTTTATATGATTCATTTCCTCCTAAAAATTGGTCAAATGTGTTCCTTCTAGTTGCATGAAATCGTTAACTGGAATTTTCAACTTTGAATGTATTTTTGATCCACCAATGTTAAATCTTGCTACTCCAGTCAGTGTGAGGAGCAGTAGAGGGGACCGATTTGGCATTGCAAGTTGTTTTAGATACTTAATAATTCCACCAATCAAATATGACTTTCCTATACCCGCAGTTCCTTGAACAATCATGTACAATGGATCCACACTTTCATCTACTTGATAGTGTTTCATAATGATGTCAAATTGTCTTTTTTTGCCTCTCACTAAAACTTGTTGTCTTGATATTTTTCTCTATGCAAAAATATGAAAGCAATCCATTTTTTCTCATTCTATGGATAAAATTTATTGCCACATTATTTTCTTCATCTAACCTATATGTATGTGACCAATTATACTGTCTATCTATATCCCTTCGTCCCAACATATCAATTTCAAAAAATTGCATTGCTTGTCCATGATGCAACCATGAAATTATTTCCCATTCATGCTCTGTAGTATTAGCATGACCAATAATAATATCTTCACTTTTTTATTCACTTACATTCTCATTGTCTTCTGATTCCATTACTCGTTTAACATGCCATGGAACACAGTTAAATGACTCCCAATTTGAAATGATGGAGTTATTATCTTCACAAATATCAATTGCAATTTCTCTGAATGATTTTTATAGAAGCAGCTCTGAGAAACAAAAGTCCACAAACTTTTCAGACTGACATGTCGAAATAGTTACAAATCTTGGATATACCCTAACAATTGCATTCTTCTATCTTCTTTTCCACTTATTTTCATTTTTTTATTCTTGTTAAATATCCATGATCTAGAGGCATCAATCAATGACAAATTGTCCATAGAGCTTGGTCTCCTTCTATATGCATCAATAAAGGATTCTTTTGGCTCCTCACTTTCGCCTTCATTTTCTTTTGTTACTGGTTTAAAATTTTTGATTAAAACATTTAGATTAATAAATTTTCCACTACATTCAACCAATGGAAGTTCTAATAGCATATGACATGTCTCTTGAGCTCCAACATCTCTTTCAACTATAGTTTCAGTTAAAAGTTTCCTATACACCTTTGAGGAAAAGTGATCAGGATTCTCTATATTGGCCAAACCCATTAGCATTTGATGGTAGGTTTGTGAGTTTCTCTCTGCCTTTGCTACATATTTTTTAATGTACCTAATACCTACATGCTCTAAAAAAACTGGCTACCAATCAATATTAGCTCTCCAAAACTGGAGAATGTAACGATTGTGTGAGTTAACTCTATCATCATTTCTAGTAGGCTCAAACTTCTTTTCACCAGTTTCAATGTCCTCATATAACTTTGAACCATTTAGATTTAGAAGCCAAGGGGCATTGTACCTATACATTTGAAATAAATTGTTTTATATTATACTAAATAGTCACTAAATTTATATTCTATATGAAATACACCATTGAAATAATTTCTTCCTGCAAGCCATTTTTCCTTTCTTTTTTCTAAGACATGCATCCTCCTTACACATTGTATTCCTTTCAACAGTATTTAGAATTTCCTCATAATCTCAATTAAAATGTACATCCATAAGTTGTCTTGTGTCTCTTAAGCATGGATGTTTTGAAATTTTTTGAAATACCTAAATCAAACCACATCCACTTTAGGAATTGTTCAACACAAGAATAAAAAACTCAATATTAAAGCCAAATACAATTTATAAACTTATTGTAGATATACCTGCATGTTATGTTGGTGGGCATTAGCTCTTGGATTCCATGCATGAACAATCTTGTTAAAATAATTTCTAGCTTCATTTACCTACTCTTCATTATGCCAATCTATTAAATCCATATTTGGAGCACCATGAAGCCATAAAAAACCATGTATATGTGGAGACCCCCATGTTGCCATTCATATCTAGACCAAAAGTCTTTAACATTCAATCCCTTTTCTAATATCTCCTTTCAAAACATAGTATGTCTAAGGTGCATGTAGTAAGTGACAATGTGAGGGTAGTCAATAACATTTTTTCTTCTTCAATTCTGGGCCTCTTTTGGGTTAGTTGGTGGAGTTCTTGGCATTAGTGCATGTAGATCAGACCAATACATATCAATAGTACTTAATGTGAAGAAAATTGTAGGTGTCCCTAATTGCCTAAGCATGTCACATAATTCTCCTTGACTCCTAGTCCAATATGACCTTGTGCCTCGCAAAGTTGTACCAACTTGCCTCAATTTATCAGCAAGGTGAGAATTTGGTACATGTTCCATATGTTCTCTCAATTCATCTATAGTAATTGGCAATTCTTGGATATGTCCTTTTACAAATATAGAATTGGAATTTTGTGCTTGGTGTCTCATTATCATGTTCAACATGTAATACCAAAATCTAGGATGTTTCCCAAATCTATTATCTCTTAATCGAATAAGATGTTTCACATATTCATGTAAAAGTACCCATCTCAATCGTGGCTCAAGCCAATCACATTCTTCTTTAGGGAACAATGTAGGAAAAGCCATATCCAATAATCTTGGTGTTACATATTCATTCACTGGAGATGTAGCAGCTGATGGCCAATCAATCAACCTTAAAGGATCAATATTTGGGTTTTTAACCCATGCATGGATAAATTCCATTTCTCTTTGAAGGTTTGGTGGTCATATTTCCATAGATGTGTAATTTCTATTGTCATAATCTTCCTCTATTTCAGGTTCTACTAACAAGATATCATTTGATTTTGAGTCAAACTCAACATGAACTATCTTTATCTTATTGAAAATACTGTAGTCTCTATCTTGTTCAACATCATCCAAACAATTATCATTGGCAACTCTTTAATTGGATGTCAAAGAGTTTTCTATATTCTTTCTATATCTTGGGGAAAGCTTATTGTGTGCTCTTTGTATTTATATTGTCCTCCTATTGCATGTGTCACCTGCAATATTGGACTAACATGTGAAATCAACATCTCTTCTACTTGAGTTAAATTTGCAAGTTCCTTTGGTTGTGAGCCTAGATCCATATTGTTCAATGTAGACAATCTATTATTTCCTTTTTCCTATTGACATCTTGAACACATCGAACCTTCTCTTGAATGTCTTACTTTTATGCTAGGATAGCATTCTTGACACATATAGCACATTTTTGGGTGTACCAAACTATAAAGTTGATGTCAAAAAAGTAATTGAAGGTTATGAAAACTATTCCCAACGAATTCATGATAATTCTCATCCATTTGCACATTACAACTATGAATTGTTTCATTATTGTTTTGAAGTTGGAGTGCTTGTACTATATTGTCTACCTTTCTTCTATCACTTCTTTGCCTTTCTTGTTGGTTTCGATTTAGCCTTTGACATTTACTTTTTGTAACATTCATTTTTCATGGCATCTCTTTCTATATTCCCTTTGATAATTTCTTCTATATTCTCTTTGCTCTATGACATATTGAGTATTTATATTTGTAGTACAATTGTGTGTATCAATTTCTATTTCAGGCACTATGTGTTGTTGTGGAGTTATTGTATCATCCATTTCACTCAAATTTCCATCTACTGAATTGTCATTATGCATTCCTACAATATTCATTTCTTCACTTTCTTTGACAATTCATTCACTAGGGTACAAACTTTGAATTTCTCCTTCGGTTTCATTCCTTTGATCTTGTTCTCTTGTTCTATACTCTCATTCACTTGTTTTTCTTTCTTGTTGGTTTTGGTTCAACCTTTGACATTCTCTTTCTATATCATTCATTTGTTCATGGCATCTCTTTCTATATTCCCTCTATATTATCTTCCCTCTATGGTAGATTGAATATTTATATTTCTAGTACAATTGTGTTGGTCAATTTCCATTTTAGGTACTATGTGTTGCTGTAGAATTTTTGTACAGTCCATTTCACTCACATTTCCATTTATTGAATTGTCATTATTCATTCCTACAATAGTTCTTTCTTCACTTTCTTTGTCAATTCGTTGGCTAGGATACAAACTTTAAATTTCTCCTTTTGTTTCCTTCCATTGTTCTTGTTCTCTTCTTTTTATAATATCCTTCATATTCTCACATACATTTAGTTTCATGCCAATGAGAGTGAGAGTCATAACTTATTGTTTGGAGATGATTCCCATTTTCTCCTTCGATGGAAACCCATTTTTGTGGACATATATTATGAGGAATAGTATCTATATTTCCTTGAATAGTTTTTGTATCATGTAATTGTTCATGCAGTCTTGTTATTTGTCTTCTAGCATATATTTCCCTATCTTGTTCATTATGAATGAGACGTTGGTTTTCCCTTGCTATAGCACTCATTTGTTCTTTTTTTCTTTGTCTATACTTTGTTTGGTACTCCTTTATATGTTGTCTCCATTCTTCATCAGTTTGAGATCCACGTGTCATTACTATGAACATCAAATAATTAAATAAGAATATTTCTAATATAAGATTAAATTATGTGATATTTAATATAGATAATTAGGAAAAAAATGATTTTAAAAAACTATTAGATATTTGTAGACAAATTTAGAACTTAGTTATTAACAACAACAATAAATATGAAATAAGAACATAAACTCAAGGTGGATATAGAATATATATTTTATCAAAATATACTTTACAAAATACTATTGATTTTTTTAACTCTTGTGTCTCATAAATAATTTTAAAAGTTAGTATTCTATTAGTCATACAATTAATAAATAACGGTAATTCATTAACACCCTATTTCTTTTATTAGAAAAAAACCAACATATAAAATTTAACATACAAAACTTGTTTCATTAATTCATGTGATATACAAAATTGTCACATAAGTATATAATGCACAAAAAACATTCTATTTTTCTTTAAATAAAAATAATAATTAAATTGTAAAAGACGCATTTAGAATGAAATTTATTGCATTAGAAATTCTACATCAAGAAATAAAAATCATATCACACCACTATGTATATTTAATTTTAGCAAAAACTCTAGACAAGAATTACATTCTATGATTTATGTGTAGTTTAACCTCATATGTCATGATGACTTTCATTATTTTATCTTCTTCTAGTCCTAGCTGATACTTCATCTTCACCTGTATAAATGCAAAAACTCTTTTCATCTTTTTGCTTGTTTCGTCTATGTTTATGCAATCTTTTCCAAATTTACAGATAGTAAACTTCTTTTGCATCAAATTGTCAATGTCCTCTTTACATGAGAACTTTTGAATTGACTTTGAAAATTATTGAATAATGTGTTCAACTTTTGAATTGAGTTTGAAAATTGTTGAAAAATGTGTTCTTCATATCAAACATTCAATGGACATTCCCAAAAAGGACACCCGAGAGCTTCTCCAAACATCTGAATCAGTGACAAACTATTTTTTGACATATCCTTAAATGCATCCATTTTCTTGTTACAGGTTAAAAGTATCCTTTTCCTCATGTTAAGTGTTGTAAGCTACTTTGAAAGAATCTCTTTGCTATGTAAAATGCCCAAATCTTGTAGCTAGACATGGGAGGATCTTGTCAATGTTCTAAAAATTAGAAGTTTTTGTGTACAAACCAATAACTCTTTTCTAATTTTTTCATCTACATCCACCCCATCATTTGCAATCTCCATTACATTCTCATAACATTTTAGCCCCCTATTTATGAATTGGCTACCCAAACATTGAAGTTCATATTTCCATTTTCTGAATGAAGAACATATTACTTCTTTGTTTGGATTATGAGACAATGGCAAGGAATTTGAAGGAGAAGAGATAGTGTAACAGACAACTTCAATTGAGCTATAGCTTGGAGACTATTTAGGTGAAATTTTGGGATGAGAATTAGAAGTTGAATGTATAAAAGGTGATCCATGGGAAGTTGATTCTTGTAATTTTGTCATAGTAACACATTCTTCCTCTAATATTTTCCTTTCCAATAGATCTACACCATTACTAACATTTTTATGCATGCCATGCACACATGTGCCCTTTGAAGAAAAAAGATCAACATTTTTTACTATCCTTGGAGTCATATATTTATCATCATTGATCATAATCAGATCAACTAGATTAGAGGCCTCTATAATACGTGGTACAACCTGATAACTCAGCATAGGTATTGAAATTAAAGGATATGACCTTTGTAATCACTCCATGGACATAAGAATGACACTCATAGTCCTATTTTCAATTGATGTATACTCAAGAATGTACCAATTAACTCTTGGGATATCTTTTGCTAAAATATTTTCTGTAGGAAATAGAGGACTTAATCAATTCCCATCCTCTTTCATGTCATCATCTATACTCTTAAATTTACATGCTCTCATCACATCAATGCTTAATCTACAATTTTCTCAAATCAAAATCTCCAAATCATTTTGACAGTTTGCCTAGTGGTCTTCCAAACATTGTAAATGTTTGTAATTGTTCCCTAAACATAGACTGAATGTACCTACTAGGTCAAAATTACATCTTCCATTTCCAAATTTATAGATACAAAAAGGGGATAGATCTATTTATGCTATTTTAGCAACATCAATATCTGTACATGAATAACCACCAATTGTAATTAGGAAATCAAAAAAATTGGTTACCTTTGTACCATAATGTTTTATGACATCCACAATTTGTCTCCACAATTCAAGTAACAAGATTTTATCTAAAGGATACCTCAGTAATTTTAATGGTATACCGTGATAACCAGAAACTCTTAGGTATGAAAAAGTTTGAAATTGAACATAATAATTTCCAAACTTTATTATTTCATTGCATGCTTCTATTGATATCCTTTTTCTTGCATCATTTTCAAGTTTTCTTATTATGCAATATAAGAATGCATCATTGACTCTATAGAAATGTCTTTCACTTTCAATGAGTTGTAATTGTGGAAAACATTCATACAACCTTGGCTTTCTACCACTAATATGGCCAACCCTTGTAAGACTTGGGTATTTCCCCTACAAAGCCAACATGTACACCAAATAGGAGGTCATGTACAATTTCTTAGTTGATAACACATTCACTAACTACTTGTCTAGGTTATCGCTGATTATTGTAGCCCAAACTATTTGTTTTCTTTTTATCATTTTCATGATAAATAAACACATCCATGGTTCAAAACTCTTTGCGTCTTTATGTCCATGCACCCTATGCAAGAGAGTGATGTAATTATTTACCTCTTCCCTAAACTCGGATTTATGTTGCCCTCTTGCCATCTTCTTAACGTTGCTATTTTGTTGAAGCAACAATTTTTCATGAACAAAGCAAATAGTTTTTAAATTTTTTTTCATATAGTACTCGTTACCTCTTTCAAATCTATGGTCTCATATTTAGAATGTTCTTCTATGGAGATTTTTATTTTTTATCATGATAGGACTAATATCCAAAATGGTTTCTCCATTTGGAGTGAAGATCTTTCTTTTCTCTTTATCATAACATTGTGTACATTGTAAAACCAAATCCACTAACTACATAGAATTAGGGAATGCTCCTGCTTCAACTAAACCAAAAGTTGCCAAGCCTTGCGACAAAATTGAAGTATACTCCATATTTCTTATTCTTTCAATGAATTCTAATATGTCAACATGACCTAATTCGGTATCCCGTATCTCCTCAAACTTAGAAGAAAATAAAGACTGATAAATTCTTTTGTTATATTTGAACTTCATGATATTATAATTTCCTGAAGAAAAAGAGAAAATATTGTATTTATAAAAGAAAAAATTACTATAATGACAAATCAAACTAAAATTTAAAAATAAAAGATATATTTTTACTACATCAGAACTTTAAAATTTCTCATGAATTACATTGTAATATAAGTTTTAATTTAATTTAAACAATAAACTCTAAGACTCCAAATAAAATATATGTAGTGCAAGCTCCTCTCCTCTCAAATTTAGATTCAAAATTAAATAGTTCTAAAATTTCAAATTGAACCATCAACTATTTTGAAATTATTAATTAAAATTTTTTCTTTGAATTTTGAATGCCTTAGAAACTATCCTTAAACTAAAAAATCCTCCATCTAAAGGATCTAAAATATTCGACTGAAACCATTTGCAATTATTTTGAACTCTAAATGTTCTCCTAGAATATGATTTACTTTCTCTCTTAACATATGATTGAAACAAGAACTTTAGGTCTATATTTTTAATTCTAGGATTGTAAATATATTTTTCAAAAACAAAACGTATGACATAGTTTTACTAAAAAATGAGTCATTTTAATCTAAAAATGGGTCTTTCAAACATATCATGTGCAATGAAAAATAGGCATTAAAGATTTACACTTACTCATAGCAAAGTCTTCTCTTCGAAAATTGATGTTTTTTAAACTTTCTGAGCAGTAATCACAACCTAGAAAAGGAAAACTATGAGACATTGAAACATGTTATAACAAAATAAAACATTGAATATCATAAAAATGTAAAATGGTAAATGATTACCTACTTCTACAACAAATTTGTATTATAGAATAGGGAAGTCGTTAAGGCCTTAAGCTATCCTGTTATTGAAATTAGTTACAATTTAATTAGTTTCAATAAATTTGTGTTGAAAACTATCATTAGAGATTCACAAGTTGGCCTCACAAATTGCTTGTCTCTTCACAAATCTATAGTCCTTCACAAATTTAAATTTAAAATTTCTCAATAAAATATATTGATGAAAGAAGTTGAATAATTTAAAATATTTCAAAAGTCTTGAAATAAATTAAATTAATTTAACAACTTCAATATTTACATTTTTTAATTAAAATTTAAATTAATTAAATATGATAGTCATCCATTAAATTTCTATGTTATATTCAAAATTAGTAAATAAAAGTTATTTTAAGTTAAATTAAATATTATTAAATAAAAGTTTAGTTTTTTTATGTACAATATAGTAGATAAATAAAATCTAAGTGAATGAACTATTTCATCAACAAAATAAAGTTAATAGATAGAGAACATACCAAAACATAACAATTGGTTCAAATACATAAATTTAATAATATAAAACATATAGCATTTAGTTATTGCTATAAATTAGATAAAATAATTAGTTCTAACACCTAGTAAACTAAATTCTACACTTAATAATGCAAATTGAAAACACAAATAAAGTTGAATGTTAATAATAAATCAAATAACATAGATATTAACCATGATACATAAAATGGTTAATTCAAAATTATGAATAAAATTGAAAAAGAATATTAATGCTAAAGATTAAAACCAAATTGGATCATAATTTTAAATTTAATTTAATTTAATTATAATCCTACCATTGAATAAAAGAATTCTTTAACCCTAAATATATTAATCAAAATTGACCACATTAAAACCCAATCCTAAGTTAAATCCAATAGTAGGTATAGAGTTGAACCCCAACTATAAGGGATGTTTCTATATTGACAAAAGGGGGAGGGGGAGAGAGATGACATAGAGGTGATAGAAACATCTCCGTCAAGATGTTAAGGTAAGGTTTTCCTTAATAATCTTCAGCTACACACAGATCTTATTAGACAAAAAGTAAGGTTTTCCTTAATGAGTTTCTTCCAACTATGGAGTTTTCCCAGTGTAAAGAGAATAGGCATGAAAGTTTAATGGATTTAATCGTCTTCCTATCCTAGTACAAATTAGGCTTGTGCCCTTTTCAAACGATGGCACATGAGTAGACTTAATTGAAACTTAATAGTAATATGGCCCTGAAACATAGTAACCCACTAAATAGTTTTAATGCAAAGATGGATTTCATTACCCAGCAATAAACTCCAACACAATACTAGTAATGAATTGCTATACTATTACTCCCTACGGCTTCGACCAATGTAAGAAAATGCTTGTTCAATGGAAATTATTAAGGAACGTGGGTTTCTTTTGTCCCTTTCTGATAATCTAAAATTCATCCTATGTTCCATCTTAAATCACTTCAAAGATGCCTTGGAACGACGTCTATGATTTATTTGTTTACAGGCTAGGGAACAAGGACACCATCAATGTAAAGTTTCTTTCTTCTTGGCACCAATGAGTCAGTCTCTCTCATGGCCTACAAATCTTACAAGGAACTTAAATACCTGGGTTACAATTTACACTAAGGACTTGAATGAGATCGTTCTTTGTTTTAGATGTTGGTCTTCCAAGCAGCGATTTCATTCAATTGTCACTCCTCGCCTATGGAAATATAAGTGCTGCAAGAAACACAATGCACCAATGATAGAGTCTAGTTAAACACAGATTGCAAAATCATGTATTTAGCAACCCAATCATATATGAGGTTCTTCCGAGTAGGTGTCTTTTTCTGCAGTTTGAAATTTTCTACCCAAAGGGATCAAGTGTGCATTTCCTAATTGCCTCAATTAACAATGATACTCATTTGGTGATAATTGGCACTCTATCCCATTTCTGAAAACTTTAAACAAGATAAAAATGTTAAATGGCTGAACCTGGTGTTGCCCATTTCTTCCAATTCCTAGCTGAAGTTTTTTCCTATGTGTATTTTTCAAGATTCACAATTGAATTTAATAAAGAAATCTCCAATTTGATAACCATCCAATTCTTTTCCCATCCGATCACAAATTTCTATTATAGAGTACAGAAATAGTTAAGAATTTAAATGACCTTATTACTGAAATTAGTTACAGTTTGAGAATATATTGTTTATTATCTTCATATTTGTTTAATTAAATTTATAATATTTTGAAAAAAATTGTTTAAATAGGAAAAAAAATTGTTCATAACTATACCTAAAAACCAAATTAGGTATAGATCATTGTGTCTCAATTTGCAATGAATAATAGCATGGAAAATATTGTGAGACTAGAAGATATGGCCAAAAGAAAAATTGAGACAATATATGTGATAGCTCACTTAATTAAGACTAAAGAATGAACTAACATCATATTAGGGTTTGATTCTATAAAACTAAAATTGATTTCTTAAAATTAATGATGTGAATTTTAATTCTTTTGATATGAATCTTATTGTCCTCATTTCTAGCATTTTTAGAGTACAAATGTTATGGTTCAAATTGGGATTATCTAACAAAATAAGCCTAAATATGAATAAGTTGCAGTTTCGAAGGCTTTGGTGTAAAGGTCTGTCCAAAATTTGTCTACTTATAGATGTTAGGATTTCTGACCACTAATTTCCACAATTTATGAAGTTTGTCTAATAGATTTCAAAAAAAAGGGCTCCACTCTTGCTGGAAACAACTTTTTAGGTAATATTTATTATGAATGCTAGTAATACAATTATGTAATGTTATAATTGGGGATTAGGATTCTACAGTAGAATTTCCAGAATAGAAATGATGAATTTTGACTTTCTTAATATTAAAAATTATTCCGAAGAGAAATACTTATAGAAATATGATGAAAGTATAATATTATTTAGAAATCTGTATGAAAATTATTTCTTTGGAATACTTATAGAAATACTTATACATTATAATAATATGCATAATATATATTATATATTATGTAATATATAATATATATACATAAACCTCCAGATTAGTTTAGCGAAGTGACCTTCAATCAAATAGAGAAGGGACATGAGTAAGAGCTGGAAATGCTGCATTACTTTGCAAGGAAATTATAAGATGTATGACTGGGGCTTAATACCATTGTAGACTAGGGTAATATCTTTTCAGCCAATAGGAGGAAATGATAGGAAACCGAGGCATCCAAAATTGATGCAAACTAAGTCCAACTTTAACTTCCTCCATAGAACTTTTTTTTTTTTATTGAACACAAGGTCTAACTATAGCTTCCTACATTGCACTTGATGTGTAGCCTCTAATAAAGATGTGTTAGGAAATGATAATGCATACTTAATTCTGCAGGTTTCTTATTTTTTTCCTATTGTTAATAAACTATAGGTTGTTTTGTTTCCTAATATGACAAGTTTAGAGACAACTATTTGTTGTAATGCTATTGAGTTTAACGACTATTGTTTTTTGTAATGCCATTAAGTCAACTATTTTGAGAACCATTTAAAAAAAATTATTAAAGACTGGTTGTGCATAAGTAAGTTGGGCTCTTTGATTTTTCTGAGTTCTCAATTTCATTTCTTCAAGCAGAGTGTTAGACATGATTCACCAATTAAAAAAACTTTGGTAGAAGATTATTCAACCAATTTTTTTTGTCCATTTGTCATTTTATCTTTTATATATCTCTATTCTTTAGTATGAGAAAATGCTATATATTGGCCTTGGAGAGTTATATATATATAATATAACTAAACCCTCCTCCATAGGTACTATCTAGACCATAATTTCTAAGTTTAAGGCATTAATGATCATGAAGAAGAAATTGCTACATATGAATCAGATATAGATTGTTTTAAATTGTTACATATGAATTAGATATAGATTGTTTTTAATTTCCGCATATGAGTTAGATATAGATTGTTTTAATTGCTGCATATGAATAACCAATAAGAAGGAAAAAGGCACTGATAAGGAGACACTTGAAATCCAAAGGCTAAGGAACAATTCCAACTGAAGATGATCAATATTAAAAGGAGGTAAAAAAATTTTAAAATGAGATCAAAATAAATGGAGATGGATGGTAGGGAAGAGGCAAGGAAAAGTAAAATGATCTACTGAATAAAGAGGTTAACTAACCAACAGCTAGAAGAACATACATGTCTAGATAATCAAACAACCCTAAAATTAAAGAGGAGAATATGAATAAATAGAATCGAGGAGAATCTCCAATGGAAAAACCTATATTCTGTATTTCAATAGGGGGAAAATAATAATAAAAGGACAGGAACATTAAAAAATAGAAAAAAATTGAGTGAAGAAAATGGGTACCTGGGAATCTTGATCTGCAAAATCTATCCTCAATAAATTCTTCACCTATTTAAATTCTTTGTTCTGACATGAAAAGTATTAAATTCAAACACAAATGAGATTCACCAGTTCTTGGATTCAATGTAAAGAAGAGAAAAGCGATGTGAATCAAGTAGAGCATTGGACAGTTATGCGATAACTACAACAAATCATAAAAAAAATTTTGGTTTGATTACAATTATCCTTTAACCATTTAACACACTAATATTGGACGTAATAGTGGTTATCGATCATCTAAGTTTCATGGATTTTTGGCTCAACACAAAATTCTAGTCCTTCACAAATTTGAGGGTCTTCATGTGACTGAAGAGCCTCTCGGCTAATAAGAGCTACTTCAAAGTAGGTAGGGGGATGATTTTTCACAATTGCAGAGACAAATTTGTCCTCTTTCTTAGGTTTAGTTGTAGGGTCAAATTTTTTAATTTCTTGAGGGGTTCACAGTTTAAGAGCTCAACCATCTCCAAGCTTTGGGGAGGGTTATCATGACTAAAAGTATGCTTGTACAAAACATAAATAAGACCATCTACTAAAGGGCGGTGGGGGTGGCTATTAGGCTCGATAACACTATTACTAAGAGATGAAAATGCGATTATATGATTTTGGGTATTGAGCTCTTCTTAACTAATTTCTTGGTATAATGTTGATTGGATTGATTATCTTGAGAATAGAAATTATATGTTGAAACTTATAATATCTTTATTTCATTCAATTTTAAGAAGTTATCACCTTTGATAATTAAGAGGCTTATATAATATTTTACATTGAAAATATTTCAAAATGATAGACTAGTGTAGATAATACACATCAAAAACAATATGCTCATAAGAAAAGCTCATAAAGTTTTAGAATATTTTTTTATCCCTCCCATAACACAACATTTTCAAGAATTACTACTATACCTAATGCACTTATTGTAAACATTTGACTATAAAAATTAGTATATAACAACCAATAACATACATTTTATTTAAAAATTATATATTTTATTTAAAATATTATTTTATATACATTTTTATTTGATGTAGGTGCAAATATAAAAAAAATAAGTAAAAATATATATTTATATATACTAAGATTTCTGAAATGAAAATATCATCAAATTTCTAAATCAAAATTAATTTTAGCAAATCAAATTAGAGTAAATAAATTTCAATTATTGTTTTGTTTAGATTTAGTGAAAGAGTTTGAAGAACCCCTAAAAAGAAGCTATCTTGAAAAGGATCTCATAAGTAATGTAAAATCACAACAAATAAATATTTGAAAACCTAAATCAGAATAAGAAAATAAAAGAAACAAGAAATGAACCTGTACATAGAATCTATCCTTCAATAATTGATAGCTATAAGGTGGGGGTCAAGAAAAAAATCCACACCTAACTTAACTCTTTCAAATGATAAAGTGATGTAGGGAGTTCAAAGAGTCATAACTTTTGACTTGGATCTAGGTTTTCTTAGATCTTTCTAGGTTTTTTTGAAAATCTATAATTAAGGTGGATTCTAACTTAGCTAGCTCTATTGGGGCCATTTTGATTCATTTTTTGAGAGCCAAAAATTCCATCTTGACTTTTGAATTTCAGTTTTAAAATGTCTTAGGTGTTTTCTATTTTTTTGCTTTGTAATAACTTCAAAATTTCTTTCTCAAATTCCAAGATTAGTTGGCAATTTGCCTTTATGGTTTAAAGGGTAGATATAGGAAACTTCGAAATTGTTTTTCGGAGGTTTTTAGAAGTTACCAAAAATGGCATTTTTTTAGTTATCAAAATCTACCAAATTTGGAAATTTCCTATTTTTCTTGTTGGAGTCAGCTGTTATTTAATGGAGTTAGAGATCCATGTAGATGTAGTTTCGGGTAATGAACAATTCAAAGTTTGAATCTATTTGGGTTTTTCCATGAGTTTATTAAGTTCTCTATGAGTTGTGATCAGTGTGCTACATCATTTGGTATTAGAGCCATGAGATGCTTGGGAGAGGAAGAGGAAGAGGAGGCATTTTCCAATTTCAAAGAATCATACTAGACTTGCAAAGGCAAATTGAGGAGCTTACTGAAAAAGTTGATAATCAAAGAACATGAAATGATAACATATTAGAGGAAGAAGCAGACGAAGAAGGTAGTGATCAAATGGAGGGAAATGTAGAAAATGAAGACGAGGAGTTAGCAAAAATGAGCTATGAATACAGGGTCCTAAGGGCTTTAGAAGGAAAGAATGATGGTATCAAAATTGAAGTCTCAGACTATATTGGGAACCTTAAAGCAAAAAAATTAATAGATTGGTTAAATGAGATGAGTAAATTTTTTGAATGGAAGCCTATGATAGACGAAAAGAAGATGAAGTTTGCATCAACAAAATTAAAAGGTCATGCCATGATCTAGTGGGATCAGATCTCCAAAAGGAGTGGGTGGAAAAAAACAAGGACAAGATCAAGACATGGAGTAAGATGGAAAAGAAATTTAGGAAAAAAGTCTTGCCTATAGATTATTCTCAAACTTTCTTTTGTAGGTTCCAAAATCTAAAGTAGAACTTATCTTCTATGCAAGAATACATAAATGAATTCTATAAGCTGTCTATGCACATAGAACATGAAGAAGAAGATGAGCAGATGGCGGCTAGGTATATAAATGGTTAAAAAATCATCATCCACGATGAGTTGAGCATGCACCATGTCAATAGTATGGAAGAGGCCTATCAGTTGGCTCTAAAGGCTGAAGAGAAACATAATATAAAATATAACTAGAGGAATAGAGGAGGATGAAGAGGTACATCAAACCCTTTTTGAGGAAGTTTTAGTTATGGTTGAGGAGACTAATCCTTGGGATTTGATAAAGCAATAGATACCCAACAAGAACCTAAAAACCCAGAAAGGGAAAAGGCTTTTCAAAGAGGACAAGGCAATGATAGTGGAAGATGGTGTGAAAATCAAAGAAGGATTTTTATTTTCTTTAGGTGTGGAGAGGAAGGACACATGGCTTTCAGATGCTCAAATTATAACATGCAAGAAAAAATGCAAGTAGGACAAACCAAAGTGAACCTAATGCAAATAGAAGAAGAGGAGAAAGAAGTCTCACTAGACATAGGAGAAAATCTCATGATGAGGAGATCAATGATCATCCCAAAGAAGGACAAAACTCTTGCAAATAACTCAGATAATTCATGGCTGTGAACTAACATCTTTAGAACCAGGTGTACTTCAAGTGGAAAGGTATGTCAAGTTATTATTGATGGGGGTAGGTTTGAGAATGTGGTGTCTAGAGAAATGGTAGAGAAATTAGGTTTACAATGTGAAAAGCACCCTCATCCCTATCGTATTGCATGGTTTAAGAAAGGAAATGAAGTCACTATTGATAAAAGATGTTTAGTAAGGTTTACCATAGGAAAGTTCTATAAGGATGAGATATGGTGTGATGTTATTCTTATGGATGCTTGTCATATATTATTGGGGAGACCATGGCAGTATGATAGGAAGGTCACACACGATGGCAAGAAGAACTACATACACATTCTAGAAGGATGGCTCAAAAGTTGTTCTATTACCACTTAAGGATGAAAAGAAGAGTGAGGCCATGTTGTTTTCAAAAGAAATTGCCAAGGAAATGAAGGTGGCAAGATGTTGTTATGCTTTGGTAGTGAAAAGGAAAGAAGACCAGGATAACCCAATACCACCTGATGCAGTGAAGGTATTAGAGGAATTCTCTTATGTTGTTCTTGATGAATTACCATATGGTCTATCACCAAAGAGGGATATCTAACACCACATTGGTCTTATCCCTCGAGCCACCCTACCTAATCAAGTAGCCTATGGAATGAATCCAACCTAACATGCAGAGCTAAATAAATAGGTCATAGAACTCCTACAAAAGGGTTTGGTTAGAGAAAGCATGAGCCCATGCGTAGTACCAGCATTGTTGACTCCAAGAAAAGATGGTACATGGAGGATGTGCACTAATAGTACAACAATTAATAAGATTATCATTAAGTAAGTTAATTTCCTATTCCTCGTATCAAGGACATGATGGATGAATTGGTAGGTGCCAAGTACTTCAACAAAATTGATCTTTGAAGTGGTTATCACCAAATTCGTATTCGAGAAGGGGATGAATGTAAGAAAGCTTTCAAAACAAAGGATGGTTTGTATGAATGGATGGTTATGCCCTTTGGACTTTCTAATGTACCAAGGACATTCATGTGAATGATGAATGTTGTACTATGACCTTATATTGGTAAGTTTAAGATTGTTTATTTTGATGACATCTTGATTTTTAGCAAGAACAAAGAAGAACATTTACAACACTTGAAAGTTATCTTGGTTGTACTAAGAGTAGAGGGACTCTATGCAAACTTAAAGAACTATAGATTCATGCAGACTAGCTTAACCTTTTTAGGATTTTTCATTTTTGGAGATGGCATTCAAATGGACCCAAAGAAGATCAAAGCGATTCTCGAAAGGCCTACTCCTACAAACGTCATAGCGGTAAGGAGTTTCCATGGGTTAGCCACTTTCTATCGAAAGTTTATCTAGAATTTTTGTAGCATTGTAGCACCTATAATAGATTGCAAAAAGGGAGGGAATTTTGCCTCAACAATAGATACAAAAGAAAGTTTCAAGATTTTCAAGGAGAAGGTAACTAGAGCTCCTATAATTGCACTTTCGAATATTGACAAAGTTTTTAAAGTAGAGTGTGATGCTTCCCACATTGGAATAGGTGTTGTTCTTAGTCAAGAAGGTAAACCTGTAGCTTTTTTTGGTGAAAAACTCAATGATACAAGGAAAAATTACTCCACCTATGATCTAGAATTCTATGCCATTGTTCAAGCATTATGCCATTGCAAACACTACTTAGTGCCACAAGAGTTTGTGCTATTTACTGACCACCTTGCTCTGAAATACATCAACACCCAAAAAAAGTTGAATACATGGCATGTCAAGTGGGTCTCTTTCTTATAGGGATACACCTTTTTTTTGAAGCATAAATCTGGGAAACAAAATTAGGTTGTTGATGCCTTGATTAGGTTTACTTCTCTATTAATCACAATGGTAACCGAAGTCATTAGA
The DNA here is from genome assembly GCA_028749045.1 of Cupressus sempervirens. NCBI lineage: Eukaryota > Viridiplantae > Streptophyta > Pinopsida > Cupressales > Cupressaceae > Cupressus > Cupressus sempervirens. The sequence goes on along the minus strand of CM053793.1, from coordinate 756,385,643 downwards.
TTTGATACTATTAAAATATTGTATGTTGTTGATGATGATTTTTGGGAAATTGTGGAACAGTTGAATGGTTCAAGCATTGGCAGGATGTCTCATGTCAAAGGTGATTATTTTCTATAGGATGGTTACCTCTTCAAGGGAAGACAACTATGCATACCAACTGGCTCTATGCGAGAAAATATTATTGAGGAATTCCACAGTGGAGGGATGGCTGGACACTTCAAAAAGGAAAAAATAATACACTTGGTGGAAGATAATTTTTATTGGCCGAAGATCAAGATAGACATTACTAAGTATGTGGAAAGGTGCAAAATCTGTCAAATGACTAAGGGACATTCACAGAATATAGGTTTATACATGTCATTGCCAGTTCCTATTGAACCATGGACTGACTTGAGTATCAATTTTGTATTGGGTCTTCTACACACTGAGTGAGGTAATGACTCTACTTTTGTCGTTATTGATAGGTTTTCAAAAATGGCTCACTTTATTGCCTATAAAAAGACTAATGATGCAACTAGGATCACCAAATTTCTCTTCTTAGAAGTTGTTTGCTTACATGGTCTACCCAAAACCATTACTTCTTACTATGATACCAAGTTCTTGAGTCATTTTTGGAGGACTTTATGGAAGAAATTGAGGACCAAGTTATAGTTTACCAGTGCCTACCACCCTCAAATCGATGGATAAACAGAGGTAGTCAATTGGAGTTTAGGGAATCTGTTACAATGCATTGTTGGTGAAAAGCCCAAATGGTGGGACTTGGCATTACCCCAAGAAGAATTTTCTTATAATAGTTATCTTAATAGGTCAACAGAGAAATCTCCTTTCCAAATTATTTATGGTAGAAATCCTTCAGGTGTTCTAGATCTCATGCCTCTACCATTGGGTTATAGGATTAGTGATGATGGAGTGGCTTTTGCTAAACACCTTCAACAACTCCAGCAAGATGTCTGTCACAAGTTACAACTCTACAATGATAGCTACAAGATTCTTACAAATGCTACTAGAAGACACCAAACATTTATTGAAGGTAACTTGGTCATGGTTTACTTACGCTGCTAGCAATTTCCTATTGGCACATTCACCAACTAAAATACAAAAAGATTGGGCCTTGCAAAATCCTTAAGAAAATTAATGATAATAGTTATGAATTTAGCTTACCCGACAATCTAGACATCTCTCTTATGTTTAATGTTGCTGATTTGCATGAATTTAATGGAAATGTTCCAGAGGTAGTTGATGGACAGGAAGTTGAGTGGCAACATCACCTTTCAAATAAGAGACATGATACCATTGCCCAAATTCTTGACAAACAATCTACTTCCACAAGGCACAATCAATACAACTGCTATTTAGTACACTGGGATGGCTTACTAGACATTGAAAATACATGGCTATCTGAGTGGGAAGTGTTGCAGTTAGATCCTTCCAAGTTGCACCACTTCACCAACAGTCACTTGCAAGAGCAGTATTTCTTTTCAAGAAGGGGAAAATGATGCAGGGAGTTTGGAGAGTCATAACTTTTGACTCAGATCTGTGTTTTCTTAGATTTTTTTTGGGTTTTTTTCAAAATCTATAGTTGAGGTGGATTCCAACTAGCGAGTGCTATCAACGCTATTTCAATTTACTTTCTGAGAGCCAAAAATTCCATCTTGACTTCCAAATTTTAGTTTTAAAATATCTTAGGTGTTTTTTTTTTAAATTTTTACTACTTTGTAATAACCTCAAAATTTATTTCTAAATTTTGAAGATTAGTTGGCAATTCACCTTTATGGTTTAAAGAGTAGATATAGGAAACTTTGAAATTGTATTTCAGAGGTTTTTAGAAGTTACCAAAAAATGGCATTTTTTTCCAGTTGTTGAAATCTGCCAAATTTGGAAATTTCCTATTTTTCTTGTTGGAGTCAATTGTTATTTAATGGAGTTAGAGATCCATGTAGAAGCAATTTTCAATAATGAACAATTTTGAGTTTGAATCTTTTTGGGTTTTATCATGAGTTTATTAAGTTCTCTATGAGTTGTGATCGATGTGCTACATCATATGTAAATAAATTTTTTTACCTTTACGTTAAGCAAGGTACATGTTGCTAGAAGCATATATAGATATACAAAATCTAGCCTAACCTCATTCACATATCTTTACAACTAATCTTGATTGATTTTGATTGTTGCAATAACACTGAATATTTTGTTTTGTTTCCTCATCATATTTGCTAGTTCTTATTTAACAAATAATTTAAGATTATCATTAAAACTATTAATATTGAATTAAATAAATTTGGAGAAAATGCCCATGTTCAAATGTCTCATAATGTATGATGGAATAGATTTCTATGGGTCTTATTCATACGAAAAAGTAAACTACTTAATAAATAAATTCACTAAAAAGATATTTTTATTAAGTTTACTATTGAAGAAGTCCTATTTATAATAAAAGACAATTTCCATTTTTTTCAGAGTTGCAAAGGAATATGAATCCCATCTATAGAAAATATCAAATAAAATCCACATAATAGTCTAGAAAATCAAGGTATCACACACTAATGACATTCTATCTCAATTTACTAGACATGACTTTATCCATTTATAGACACCAAATTATGAGTATGAATTATTATATATAGTTTGGCATTTAGACTAACCATCTAGTTGGAGCCATGGAGACCTTTTAGTGCTAGCTCACGAAATGGACTAAAAGAATGTTTGGATTGAATACTGGTCACTCAAACAAAATTATAAAATACATTAAGATTCATGGAATGGTCTACCTCCCTTGGCTACCAGACAAGAGTTTTTAGATTTTATTCAGATATTTAAAGACAATTGGGAGACAAGGTTTTGGATTATGTGTCTCAAGTGGATCCTCTCTCTTATAAGGTCAATTGGAAAGATCCTTCCAATTTACCTATACCAGATCATATTGCTCTTCTATTCAATCAAGTTGTTAGTGATAGGGATTTATTTTTCCTTGAACAAGAAGAAAGGATTTTTTGGGCCCCTACTATTAATGGGTGCTATTCAATCAAAGATAGATATTTGGCTCTTAGTAGTTTGGAGAATAATTTGATAAAGAAAAGGGCTTATTTTTTCTATTGAAATGATTGTACATTGCCTAAAGCAAGCTACTTCTCTTGGCTAGCTCTTTGAAAAATGCCATTAACAAGTGACAAGTTAGAAAGATTCAATAATGCCCAACAATTTAAATGTCTTCTATGTGGGAAATTTTTTTGAAGATGTTGATCATGTTTTTCTTCAGTGGTGCTTTTGCAACTACCAAACTCCTTGTGGGATTTTTTTTGAAGCCTAGTCGGTGTTACATGCAAAATCTCTCCTAGCACCCATCTAGAAATCTTCCCTAGCATTGGTTGTTTGGGCATTGTGATGGGAAAGGAAAAAGTGTATCTTTAGGCAGGAGCAATCTACAGTTAGTGTTGTCATTGACATAATTGAAAACTTAATTTCTGAATTGGTTATAACTAATATTAGGAAGAGGTCTTCACAATTTGGTTTCTCCAATTGGGATAATCAAATTCTCAAAAATTGGAAGCTTATATCTATTCCAAATATTTTAAGCCTCACAAATACATTGAAAAAAGATAGCTTGAGTGTGAAATGACAATGTCTAGACCAAGGTGTTATTAAGCTAAACTTTGATGGTGTATCTCGTGGCAATCGAGGGATGTCTAGTATAGGTGTTTGTCTACAAAATCACTTGGGCATACCTCTAATTATAAAATCTTCACCTATTCCATGGGGCATCAACAATAATGCAAAAGTTTTAGCTTTGCTCCTCGGCCTTGTCACATCATCATCTATGAAGATACCTCGGCTCCAAGTGGAAGGGGACTCTCTTATTATTATCCAAGCTTGTATTAATAGACAAATTCAATGCATAAATCTAGCATACAAGCTAAAATAGGCCTGGCGCCTAATTGATGCTTTTGAAAATTGCCTCCTCACTCATACTTATCATGAAGGTAACCAATTTGCTGACTATCTTTCAAACTTAGGATGTGATGAAAAGAAACTAGATAGTTGAGATCCAACTACACTGGTGGAGATATATCCAAGTTTATTGGATATCATTAACAATGAAACAAGGTTGTCATGATTTATCATTTGGCACTCTCCATGTCATTATTTAGTACCTTGCAAAAATGATTAATTGACATGGATGTGTTGGCACTTTTGGAAATGATTACCCTTGAGATTTTTATCCTCCTTCAATATCTTCATTTTTTATTTGGTTGTATTTGAGTTACCTTGTCATGTACTTGTGGCATGTGTCTCAGGACGATGTGGGTTAATGACCTTGTGTGTCTTGCTTTCTTGGGCTACGAATTTTGCTGGATGGTTTTTTAAGGATCAAATTTCTCATTAGCCTTACATGCTCCAACTTTGCTCACCATGTGATTAGATAAATTTGTGTCTGTTGTAAATTTTCTCGACACTTTGTATGGAATCTCCTAGCATCTTTGTATTGGCTGATGATTTCAAGTTTTCTTTCAGTCCTTTCTTGAATGAATTCTTCTTTAATTTTAAATGATATATACAGTGGCTCCATCCATTTCTTTATTTTTTTAGTTTTTTTTTTAAAATACACTAAGATTAAGCATTAGCCATCACAGATAATTGAGAATTTGATAAAAATATCAAAATATATAATATTATTATTTCAAATGAGTAAAATCTCTTATTTATATTGTGAAATAAATTTCTTAGCTAGTTGGTTGACAAATAAGGGAGTTGGAAGTAATTAACTATCCATGTGGAGGGGTAAAGACATGTTAGGGGTTGAGATCACCATGCTCTTACTTGTGATGGGATGAAGAGAGTGGGAAGTGATATCACCTTAAATGATGGATGCTAAATTTGAAACAAAAGATGGCATGATTTCTTGGAGGGTGTTATTTCCAATGTTTTAGCTCATGTGGACACCACTCAAATTCAGAATATGAATCAATCACCACATAGATTTTGGGTTTTTTTTTTCAAGATCTTTGAATTTTTTCTTCCACTACTTTGTTGGTCAAATTATTATGTTTTCAAGCTCACAGGTAGATATTACAAGGATAAGAGGAGGGTCAAGCCTATTGATTCTGCAAATATCAAGATTGAACACAAAGTGTGGAATAGTTTTAAGGATGGTGGTCTTAAACCTTACCTATAGTGACTCCACAATGAGGATCCAAAAATCAAAAGTTATTTGATAGCAGTTGGAAAGATGGTAATATGAATTTTTTGGAAGGAAGACATTGAAAGGCAACAATGTAATGCCCCACCAAGGGATCCAAAGAATTAACCTAGAATTTCACTAAGTTTGGTAACATTTTTTATTTTTTATTTATAACATGAAAGTAAATACCACATATAACTTGTACATAATAATGGAAGCAATAGCAATGTCCATCTAAAATGAAACATAACATACATAACCGATTTCATTCTTTAAGAATCCCTTAACGTTGAATCACATCTAATCATAACTTATTCATCTAACATCACATCTTTAAGAAATAACAATGATACATCCAACATTCATAAATTACATAATAGATTGCTCAATCATCCACTGTACATGTTATAAGGTATGAAAAGCTTAAAAGAATAAACATCCATGTTATTAAAGTACATCATCATCCAATATTAATCCATGATGCAATTAAAGTAAATGAAACCATAAACCATACATGATACATCATCATAAAAGATATAAACATCCATCATAAAAGATAACCATATATCACAAACATAAATAACTAAGTGCACAGTTCCTCCCAACCGTTAATAGCATCATTAGACCATCGTGGATCCTAGCCATCCCTCTGTGCGTAAGATTCCAAGGCACTGAAGAGATCATCAGCTATAAACATAGTAGGAATGTCACTCCTAAAACATCCTACTAACATGCAAAGTAAAAGCATAAGATAACATCATCTAACATATGCAAATCATCAATATAAGAAACATACCAGTAAATACATCTATCATAAGGTATATCATCTATCATAATGCTCCAAGAACATAATGAAGATAAATACCAACCAAGAATGCTCCAGCCACGGTGTCTCAAGCAGATCTCAAATGATAAGAGTGAAAAATACACTACCACCTGACCGTGTGGTACCTAAGTGGTCCACTCCCACTGTGCTGAGGAGATAATCTCAAGTCTCAAACAGGCTATCCAAAACCACATAGCACAAATCTCTATAGTCCAAGAATCCTAAAAGTATACTAACTCAAAGGTTCCAATCACTAAACTGACATCTACTTCCCAGAGGCACACAAAGACATGTAGGAACCTACTATGCAAGCGGGAAAGTGTCATCACATTTATCACGTACAAGTTATCCTGGTAGTTAGCTAAACTCCACGGGTCCATACTGATCTCATGCGGCCACTAGTATCCTCTCATACTGACAAGGCATACTACGGAATGCACGGTTGCAACCATGAGTTCTCACTACTCCCATCCTAGCTTGTACAAGCACTCAAGGCATGGGCGAGAACATCAAAACAATTATCTTTTTAGGTTCATTTAATGCCCATTTAGTGTCTAAATGTTATCACTTATTAACCAAACTTACAATGAGTTACCCTGGCAGCCACTTAGGGCCCCCGCCCCCATTGCAAGCCACTTCCCGACACTACAAGTAGATTACCTACTCTAAGCTCATGAAATCATAAATCTCAAAATTTCAAAAGATAATCCATAATAAAATCATCAAATATGCATAAAAGAATCAAATATCCATAATAAGAATCATCAAATCTTCAAGATAAGAATCATCAAATCTCCATGAGCATCTGAAAAAATATCCATAGAAAATCATGAGCACAACAGTTTTCTATTGGCAACTGAAGGCATCACTGATAATCATAAGTATCCATTGGTTCTCAATAAGCAAAATATATCTCAAAATAAATTACCATATCCATTGGTTTTCAACAAGCAACCAAGAATATCTCAAACTCATACTGATTGAAGACTCTAAAATGGTTGAGTCAAACATGTCACAATATGACATCATCAAGAAATAAATCCACATTTAAGTCTCATCATGGTGACTAGAAAGTAATCCAAGGATAACTGGTCGATGACTCAAAAATGATTAGCTCAGGTGTCTCATACACATACATCTTAGCTTCACACATGAAGACTGATGAACAATAACAATCAGCAAATACAAACATTTCATAGAGTATACGATCACATTACCATGGTTGGGCTTATAAAGATCAAGACCAAATAAAATCAACATGCCAACACATCTCATAACCTCTGAGCCTCTCGTAACAACCTAGGACTGGTCAACACTAATCAACCCAAAAACCCAAAACAAGAAGCATATAGAATACACGATGCAGACACATGTTTTGGTTTTGCTATCTTACATAGTTGAATCAAGTGTAGAGGTTTCCAGTTTTCTGTTTGCAAGTATATTTTCAAGTATCTTAAGTTTCATCATTTGATCTACAAGTCAACCCATTTGTTCCCCGATAGCATTATCCCTCCATTATTAAGAATTACATTCTAAGAATAACTTAAGGATAAATATTCACTAAATCGATCATCATTGAACTTAATTAAATTCTCACTTTATTTAACTAAGATCCATATTCTAATTGATTAACTCTTCTTTAATGTTACTTCAACTTTTCAAGATAATCAAGGATCATTATTCATTATAATATAAGAAAGCCAATTATCAATCTTTGAATAAGAAAAATATAACTTTATTAAAATGATCAATTAAATCAATCAATTAATATAGGTTCACAATCCATAACCTTTTATCATTCTAATAATTCTCAATTAAGTCTTCAGCCTTTTTATTTAATTGTTACAACTAATAACCATATAATATCTAAAGTCTTTATTCAAGTCATAAGACTTACCAACTTTTGATACCAATATTTTAACAATCTTGTTTAAGAATTATATCAATTAAATATCTATTACATAATTTAATTATTAATTAAATCTAATTAACTATAGTTAACTGATTTAATTAATAGTTGCATAATCATAGCATTGTTCTAATTAATATCAATTGACTAATAACTAACTAGAATTCTGTAAGATTAAGGTCAACTATAATCTAGTACACAAATATTCATATTCATAGTTCAATAATAATAACTTATTAATATTTAATAACAAGCTATGATGGAAATCTTATCTATAATGTCCACATTCGTCATTGTTTTCAAATAACACTCTATCACACAACTTAATTATTAATATCATGGTTATGATATCAGCTCAATGAATATCAATTGATCAATTATACTTCAAATTTCAAAAACTAATATTTTTTTACAAAACTTTAATCATTAAATAATCTCCACTAGATTATCTCTAATCAAATTTGTTGATAAATATTTAAACCATTATTTATTAATAGTTTGCTGGTCCTTACAAACATTAATAAATAATAAACTCCTCAAACTATAAATACTCAATCTATAGAATCTTTTTATAAACTTATTAGTTAATATTTGGCTAACTCTTAACTCCATTAAGGTATTCAAACGTATTAAGCAATAATATAATAATTTAGACTTAATCCAATATCATTCAGAGTTTCTAAATTTAAATCAACATAATATAAATTATCATCTTACAATTATTTAATAAATATTAAAATAAACCATTAGACTCCATTTTCTAATTGTTCTAATAATATTTTGTCCATATAAAGATCCCTATCACAAACTAATAAGGCTCATTATAGATTTTAACAAAAATAATCTTCAAATTCTTAACATAAATAATTTCCAAATTCTTAACATTATCATCTTCATTAAACAACTCTAAAATTGTTTAATATATATTAAATAGTATTCAATATACATTATAAAAAGTCCACTATATAAATTATATTAAAATATCTTTTCTTTTAATTTTCTCTCATTTAAAAATCTATTTACTTAGATTGACTAATAATTAATTACACTTCTTCTACTATTAACTAATCTTAATTAACTTTCATTTAATTAAATTAGATAATAAACCATATAAAACTAATTCATATTAATAAGATTCTAATAAGCAAAGATTGCAATAATAACTTTAATTCATTCCATGTTTTGATATATTATTTTTGTGAAGTTTAAGCATAAAGAACTCTTGGTTATGGAAAATGGAGAAATATCTGTCTTTGAATAAAACAATCTCAGTACGACGGCCATATCTCCCTAATGAACCGTTGGATCAGGCTAAAATTTAAATATGTTGGAAAGGGCCAAGTTTCGTCGATTCTGACCGGAGCGATCAAATAAATTCGACCACGATAAAAAGTTATGAGTGACTGAATTCGGGTCTATCCAAAGGGCAGCGACAGGACAATTTTATGATGAATTAAGAATTTCCTGTTAAAATAATTGTTCTCTAAATTTAACCATAAAAAAGTTTGTTCATATGCATCTAAAAATATAATTGATAGAAAGATTACATCTAATCATTCGAATTTTCACCATAAAATTTCTATTTTAATTCCAAATCTTGTCTTTCTAATTTAATATAAATTCAAACCCAAACTCGATTAAAATCAAATTTCTTTCTCATTTGGAACTAGGGTTTTTCTATTATTTTCTTCTCATCCAAATAGCATATCTAGATTCCAATTCAAATTGCAAATTCATTCATGGATCAGACACATATAACAAACATGATGAAGACAGGAAGAGAAATAGTGCAAAGAGAATATGTGAATATCACGAGTGCACCTGGACACTGATGCTAATCCGTTATGCCTCAGAAGTCCATGAAAAATCTCTTCCTTCTCCATCATCTACGATTCCTCCAAAATCTAAGCCAATCGAATCCTCCAAGTGACTAGAAGTGCTAGAAGAAGCATAATAGCATGTAGAAACATATAAGCATGAAGGAGCATATGAGCATGAAGAAGAATATGAGCATGTAAGCTTCAAGCTTCCATTTTTTAGTTTGAAGCTTGTAGCTTGTAGCTTCCATTAAGCTTTTTTTTTTAAGCTTCTATGAATGCCTGAATATCAAGAGCTCTCAAGAAATCTTTCGAATGCTTTTTGAAATAGCTGGAAGGTGTCACTAACTAAGCATGGGTCTTTTCCAAATTTTTTGATGAGTCATAGAGTTGTAGACACCTTGTGCTTAATTGATACACTAACCCCCGTGTTGTTGACACATGTTAATTCTCATGCAAGCTTATAACTCCAATTTACTTTACTCTTTCCAATTTAATTTATTTATTTATTAAGTCTCATGCACTAACTTTAATATCTCCACTTTTCAATCTTAATATATTTATATTTTAATCATATGAAATTTAGAATCTTTTAATTATTTATAATATATTTTCCACTTTTAAATTTCATTGCTAAAATATTTATTAGCTTTAATAATAATATTATTTAGTCATTTATTTAAAAATGAGCTCCAAATATATTATTATTAAAATAAATATTGTCACATTCCAAATTTAATATTATAACTTTTATCTTCCAATTTAATTATTTTATTTAATTAATTTTTTAATTAATTAAATAAAATAAATATTAAAATATCATATTAATTTTTTATTTAATTAAACCATTAATTAAATCTTTTAATTAGGCTTAATTAATAAAAATACTCCAAAGACTCACAAAGGTAAAAATACGAAAAACCCATCATAGCCAAAATATATACAAATCAAACCAAGGGGTTTATATCACGAATTACATCATCTGACGTATTCGGAGGGTACTCAACTTAGATACTTGTCCTAATTTTTTAATTAAAACAAATGGCTTAAAGGGTTGAGATTTGGACTTGAGAATTTATCTCCCCTCTCTTATCATTGAGATAATGTGATAGGGTACGCTCATCTTGGCAATTCAGGAAAGTTGATACCCGGTACCTGCAACCTGCATAAAAACTATGCATGTACAAGCACAATATATACTAAACTAAACAGACAATGGCAGGAAGTGGTGCATCGTGTAGATCCCGACTAGCAGGTGACTACGACTCCCTTCCTTAACCACATCAGACACACCATACAAAAGAAAACACACAAAGCAAACATGCACACCATACACATGCAAGTATGGGGTAAGTATCCATAAGAAAACACATGATAATAAATCATCTTACTAATCATCATTAATAACTGCAAACACTGAAAATAATCATCATACATACATGAAATGTAGAGTCTAAGTAATCTCATCACATATCAACTAAATCCATAGCACAATATCTGATAATCTCATAATAATGTTACTAACCATCAACATGAAACTAGCTCTAAAAGAGTTCAACAATGATAACAAAATGCGAATCAGGGGCAGGCACTACAAACAACATGATAGTTGAAATCATTGACCTTTCATCAAAAGGGTTGATTTATAAGGACAAAAATTATTTGAATCTTTCTATCAATAGGTTTCAAACCAAAGAATAAAACTAGTTACTTTGACCCATCCAAGATTAAGCTTCTTTAGAACTAGTTAATCAATGCAATAATAGATTATACAAATCTTGGGGGTCATTTTCTCCAAGAGCATTAGTACATCATTTTGAATTATTAAATGCATTTCTTCATAATGTGAGGGGTTTTCCTTTTTACTCGTCATTGTTAAAAAGTAAAATCCACCAAGATAACTAAGAGGGGAGGGGAGTGATGGGGAGGGGGGCATGAATCAACTACTAGATCTGTTGGTAAACAGATTTGTTCTTTGTTGATTATGATTTTGAATGCCCAAATTATAAACAATTTTTTATTACAAATAGTTGAAAAGCCACTTATGGATAGACTAGCTTTTTCTCTGAATTAATAGGTACAACTCCCTATGCTAGATTTATAGTGTTTTCTTGACTCAAAAATAAAAGAGGTAAAACCAAGCCAGACTTAAACAGGATCTAACTCAGGTTAAGAAAAGACTTCTAAAAAATTGATTAAGATTATGAACCCACACATCTTATGAACTCACAAATCTTAGTAGTACAAAAACTTATACTAAACTGAATTAACTAGGACTTGAATTACAGAAAAGAAAAGGTTAACTAAAAGGGAAAAGTGTATAAGGGATTCCTCTTTGAACATGCAATGACACTACTTATCACATTCATTCGCTGCCTTGACATAGGGAAATGAAACTCTATCCTTTCCTTGCTTCAATCAAGACAAAAGAGAAAACATATAACTACAACTAACAGAAATGGAATAGAAAATAGTTGCTACAAAATACCATCCAATTGACTCTGCAACATCAAGTACTTCACACAAAAAAATTTCTGACCTTTTATTAATCTTTCAATTTCATACATATAGGACTCTAAGATGACCATTACAATAGAAGCTCACTTGGTTCATCTTCTCAAAGAATGAAAAATGGCAAGAAACTAATTTTTTATATTACAAAAAATACATAAGAAAGTGAAAAGGGGGTGGAATGTGAATCACTTCATCTTCTTCTCCTTTTTTGCCTTTGTTCTATAGGCCTTAGCAGCAACTATGATTGGGATTAGCTCTTCATGCTTAGGCATGTGTATATTGGTGTATCTCAAGAGCCACTTAGAATTCTCCCTAGCCAACTCCTTCACAGCATTCAATTGGTTCGGTGATTCCTTCGTGGCCACATGTATGCATCCGTTGAGTTTTTGGAGTTCTGCAACTTTGTTTTGATTATTGGAAGACACATCAGTAAGATTGTCTAAGAATTTGGAGAAATTCTCTTTCATGACATTCATCCCAATGAGTAGTTTCCCTTGGCCACTAGTCTATGAATATGTTTGTAGCCCCTTCATGAGTTCAAATCCTCTATCTCAGGTCTTCTTCACTTTATCCTCTATTTTCTTAAGTCCTTTTTCTACTAATAGGATCATTTTTGTCTTGAATTGCATGCTTTGAAGCCATTTGAATAGAGGTTCATCTCCTTTTGTCAAGACTTTTGCTTCAACAACTTTCTTTACCTTCATTTGAATGATCATCTTCAGAAGAGAGATACAATCAATGTACTTCATTCTTTCTTCAGCTAGAGTACTACTATTTGCTAAGATGTTATCCTTCTTTGCTTCTAATCTAAAGATAACATTGCTAATTTTTTCTATAATAGAAACTCCCTCTACTTTGAGCTTTCCAATCCAATCTTTACCAATTTGGCCAAAGTGCCTATCTTCTTGAAGTTGAGAAATAAGAGCTTGAACTTTAGTAGCAGTAGTATTTCTTGTTACTAATACTCTAGAGATATTTGCCAATGGAGTAACCAATTGCCTGATGAATCTGTTCAACTCTTCTATCTTAGCCTTCATCCTAACTTTTGACAACTTTAGGCTTTCCAATTATCCCTCAATTACTTTATTGGTTGACTTCCACATGCTAACCTTAGTGTCATGTTTGGCTTCTCCAAGGTCCACTGACTGCATAGTAAAATCATCAAGAGTCATATCTTCAATTCTTCCTTCTTTATTGGGCTTGGCTATCTCCATTGTTAGGTGCCCTATTTTTGGATCTTGCCCAAGTATAGACAAGGTTTTCTGCTACTTCACCTTAGTTAATGCAGATCTAGAACAAACTAAAAAGGATATGGTATCTTTGGTAGGGGTGTTTTCATCTTTACTTTTTCTCTTCCTCTCCAAAGTATCCTCTAACCAAGAATCAATGCCTATCACTTTGGAGGCCATGCAAAGTGATTATATGCTAAACATATTCTTCTTAACTAGAGTGATTGTTATCGTAGTTGAAGAGAAGAGATTCTTCAGGGCTTGAGAAGTAAGCTTGGAAGAGTTCTGGCCTTTCTCCACCTCTGAGGTTTTCTTTGTTGCCTCATCAGATTTAGTAGATTCACTACTACTACTCTTTCTATCTCCCAAATCTACTATCAGTATTGGGTAGCCACTTGGTTGTAAAATTATAGCACCTACTAGTGGAACTGGACTATGAAGAGGGGAGGAGACTGGTGTAACATGAGGAGAGGGAATTGGTGTAACATGAGGAGAGAGAACTAGTGTAACAAAAACTATCCTTTGGCTCCTCCATCTTCTTCTCTTTAGCATCAGTTTGGGTTCCAATAACTAGAAGAGAGCCATCATGGCAAGTCTTAGCTATGGGAATGCTCTTGTCTAGAGGTTGGTCACCTCCCCTCGAATGCTGAGCTAGTCCTTGAGTGGTAGCTATTATCATGCCTAGTGTGGCACTTTGGGAGGAAGAGGGTGTTGCAGCTATTGGAGAAACTTGAGTGGTTGTGCCCTTACTCCTACTTCTTTTGGTTGTCCATTCAACCCACTTCCCCATTATTTTGATGTTTCAGGCCATCATAGTGTCTAAATCTTCCTCAACATCGTCATAAGGCTCTAAACTGACAAGAGTGTTCCTTAACTTAGTCAAATATGTATTACTATACATATATTTCCCATCATCTTCTAGTCCTTCAACATTAAGATTGATATTATATATTTTTATTTTCTCTATTGCATGATCTCGATTTTCAAACTCATCTTTGCAATCTGCCCAATAGTCTTCAACAATGGCAATGTGTTTGATCACACTTCCAATCTACAACACTTCCCTAGCATATCCATTCAAATCAAACATAGGTCTCAAGACCTCATACATCTCCAACTTGTATTTCATCTCGAACACTTTGAGAATATTCTTTGCATTAGATCAAGACTCACAACTTTAAGCTCCTACTTTCATAGGGAACTCATATCCCTTCTTCTTCAAGCTTCTGCTTAGCAACTCACCTAGATCGCCTACCTCATGATCTTTATTAGCATGATCATGTCCCTTGGATACTTGGGCAGCTTTAGGGGGAATCCATCGAAAGCTACAAGATGCAAATATGAGAACGATGAGAAATGGATAAAATAGCTTCTGAATTGACTAATAGCTACCATTGCCTCTAGACTGAATCTCCTCTCTAAGAATACCTGGAGTTTCCTACAAATTATCATTGTAAATGCATCATTAACTTTGATATACTCCACATAACTATTTTGCAATTGCAAACATGGATAGAACTCATAGCACTTCACATCATCAAGAAAGTTTTCTATTCTTGGAAGGACCAGCCATAACTATAGAGATGCTAGCATGTAAATCAGAAATAGAAACATATAGAAAGTGTTGTAGAACTTTGTGGTGCTGAGAGCATTGGAAAGATTTTCACTTACCTCATGATCCCAATCAATATATTGTGTATTTGAACAAATAACTTGCACCAGAAAGAAATATTGTTCAACAAAATTTAGAGCTTCTACCTCACCTTTGTGTCTATGTAGGAGAACTAGAATATCTACAATCTTAGGTTTGAGATTAGTACCAAATAGAGTTTTGGGGACCTTATTCATGGTGCTCTACAACTTTTGAAACTAGGATTGCATTATTTCCTTCCTCCACACCATCTTCTTCATGGAGAATTTAGAGATTGTTCCTCCTACTATCAAGTCTGAAAACTCCTCCCATTCTAGAACTTGGAGGCAATTAACCATAGTTTTCCTATCAATGGAGATTAATATTGTATGATTAGGTAACACAATCTACCTGGTATCTAGATTATAGTGATTTATACATTCATAAATCAATTCTAGAGCTTGGATTGCTACTAGGAAACCAGCTACCTCTACTATTCCACTTCCTCAAAGCTTCTCAGTTATGGGGTGAATCAGCTCCAACTTCAGCCTCCTTTGAAAATCTTGCATGTCATAAAAATGGAGTGAAGTATCCATGAAATTCTAAAATGTGGACTTGATTCAATTTAGCCAATCAAACCCCACAAATCTAGTTGTCATTCTATCTGAAAATGAAGTAAATTGCAATTTTGAATTTAGATGAAGAATAAGATATTGAATTCACAAATACAAACTATTTGAAAGTGTTGTGCAATTTAATAGAATAATAGTTCAAGAAAAAGTGGTAGTTTGAATAATTGTTATGTTTCCATCTATATAGGAGTCTCAACTCATCCATTAATCTTTAGGATTCGCGCCATATGAATGAATCAAAGGATAAATCCATTGAAATAGTAAATGCAGGAGCTCTAATAGATATTTTGGTGTCTTTTCACTATTTCTATTGGCCCAATGGTAACTTTCCTTTCTTTCATACTTGCTTTTCCATTTCCCATTAAGTTTTAGAGAATTAGGAATAGAGTACCCCATAAGGAAATGTCTACCCAATTAAATTCTACTTAGAATACCTTTCCCACAATGGTTATATTTTTTCTATTATCATCTTAAGATGTTTTGTGTATAATTCATGGGTCCAATCCACTTACAAAGTTGATTTTCTCTTGAATGCAGAAAATCGTCCTCATGGGTTGAAAACCTGCTGAGGAGAAGATGATTTCCGTTTTTCTACCTAGACTTTCCTTTAAACTTATTCTTTAAGTTAATATTTCCTTTGGGTTCAAAAAACCTTGAAAGGACTAAAAAAGTTTAAAAGGGGCCCACTTGCTTGTTTCCTTCCTCTACAATTACCTTTGGCAAAAAATAGACTTCATGGGTTGAAAGCCCCACAAGGAGAAGTCATTTTTGAGTTTTCTACTTAAGATGATTCTGAGCATTGTGATAAATCCAAAATGTTTCCCAAGATAGAATATTTTAATGAAAATAATGATTTTTCATAAAATAGCTCATTATCTTCTTATATGGGCTCATAAGCATCATCTATTACTCTTTGTGGAAAACTGCCTTCTTGGGTTGAAAACCTGTCGAGGAGAAGGTGATGCTCAATTTTCTGCAAGCTTGCTTCTTTCATTGAAAAACATGATAAGTTGTGAACAAGCCTAACTTTGTGAACAACTGTTGCATGTTGTAAGAAGCTCCATCAAATTAGGTACTAAGCTACCCATAAACTCACAACATCAAGGAAAACCACCTGGCCATGAAATGTGAGAGAAGGGAAAGATGGAAAACCCAATGGAGACTTTTTTCACCTAAGGGGAATTAAAACTAAACCCAGACACACCTAGGCTTAACTAAAACAAAAAAATTCCACTTTTACAAAATGGTTATAGGGTGAAAAGTGAGGCAACATGATCAATATGATCTTTATTAACCTTATTAAACTTCAAACATGCAATTAGTATAAATAGAAACCATAAAAACATACACATACACAATAACACTAGATATGTTAACTAGGAAAACCTTGCTTAGAGGGGAAAATATAGTGGGGATGGTACCTACAAAATGATGTACTAATATATAAGTTCCTTGTAAGAGGATGGACTCTCTAAGGAGCCAATAAAATAAATTTAGTACATACCAGTCCTTGTTAGGAAACATTGAATCCCTATGAAGAGATTCCAACCCTATTAGGAGTTTTCCTAACCCTATTCAAAGTTGTAGAAGGAGGAAGGACCCACTGTCCAAAAAACTGCAAGGGTAAAAACAACAATTCATTGTCCAACTTGCCTCTATGTTCTTCCTTTTAGAATAACAGAAATACAACTGATCTCAATAACTCAAACTCTTTCCCTATCATCTTACCATTCCTCTTTCACATGAAACACTTCTCAAATATCACTACAAACTCGAATCACAATAATCCCTTTGATTGCTTACTCCCATTTAGCTTACTCCCATTTAAAAATCATCTTTTCTTATTGCATACACTTCATTTCAATTATTTTTTATCACAAGAAAAATAAATTTTGTTTATACTAAGTCCTGAAAATGGTTCATTGAGTTCGCATTGAGGCTTTCCTGATTATAATCATACTAGGACCTTAATAAGATAAGATACTACATTACATCTTTTCATAATTACACAACAATGTCATCGCACGCTGTCTACAACTTCTCACATGTATGACCTTGAGCTTGATGCACTTGCTAACATCATCATTAGCATGTCTTCTTCCTTTGTCTAACTATGCACAACTAGATTCTATCCATGTTAGGAGATATAACGCAAACATCAGAAACCACTTCTTAGGAACTCTATATGTAAATTTTCTTCTATAAATCTTGAATGACTACTATGAATCTTTGAATTTTTACATCTTCACTTAGCCATGTCATTTGGATACTATGTGGAACATGTCCCCAACTGAACTTGACCTCATCTTCAATCCTCAATCCATACGGTGTCAAACATTTTCTTCTAGTCTACCAATCTTCATAGTATTTTGTGTTAATGGTTTTGACATTTGAGTGCCAACACACTTAACCACTATCTACATTGGAGCTGAGCACACTATGTATGCTGAGCCACAATATGTGCCAAATCAAAAAATCCAACAGGTGCCGAGTGATCTTCGGGTGTCAAGCAGCTTTCAGGTGTCGAGTGAAGATCAAGTGCTGAGTGACTTCAGATGCAGAGCATGATACATGTGCTGAGTAATATTTGAGTGCCGAGTCACAAACGATATCGAGCAAAATAGAAATGCAATAGGAGCCGAGTGAGATAGTTTTGTTACATGTGTCGAGAATCAAAAATTAGTAAGTGCCAAGTAACACAAAATGCGTATATAAGTTTTAAAAGGCACAAATTTAGATGTAATCCATTTTTATGGCTGACATATGATGAATCTCGAAGGATCTAAGTGATAAGATCGAATTTTTTGTATTTCCTATACAATCTACATGCACCCAATAAGAAAAATGGAGAAGGTAGGCAACCAATAACAAGAGTGCAAGGAATGAGTATGGAATGGAGATTCAACATGGATCATAGATCTATGCCTAACCCTAAGTCTTCGAATGTCTATATAAGGAAGACAAAATCTCATTGTATAGGAGATGGATGAAGGAGTGAATGAAAACTCTAGTAGAGTTCAGACTGAAGAGTAAAAGACTTAGAGGAAGAGAGTAATAGTTAGACATTCAGTTGATCAGAACAAAGCAAGGGATACGCACGAATATCAGATCTCAGAGGATCAAGATTAGAGAAAGCAGATCAAGTGCCTTAATTTAGCAATCAAAGGATTGTAAGCTATCAGGTTTATTATACCTAATACTCTTTAGCAATTGTATTAGCAAGGAAATCCTATGTTGATAGGTTAGCTTAGTAGCTAGGTTGTAGATCCTTTGAAGAGGTCATTAAATCCTTTAACAGGGTAACACTTCATGTAAAGTGTTTGTAAATCCTTTAACCAGGTCATTATTGACATAGTGTAAAGCCTTTAATAGGGCAGGCCTTTAACAGGGCACACCATCAAAAGTGGTCAAACATTATTACTACAGTGATTTTGTGGGTATCATTCCCACCCTAGTTTTACCTTCTTAATCCTGGAGGGTTTCTGGGTTACCAAAATCTTAAGTGTTATATGGTGATGCATATATGTTTCTCATGATTTCTTAATGTTTATATGCATGCATGTTCATTTCAATAATATGTTATTAAAGGTTTAAAAATAGGTCAAAAGCTAGTACTTCTAATTCACCCCCCCTCTCATAGAAGCATTCTTTCCATTAAGACATTCCAACAATTGGTATCAAAGCTAAGTTCTGTCAAGAAGAAGCCTAATAGCTTGGAGGAAAAGATCTAAAGATGGAAGTTTTCAAAATTGGAAAGATCATTGAGAACCAGGTGATAGATGTGCATCTCACTCTACACAAGGTAGAGGAAGCTAGAGAGGAATTAAGAAAATCCTTGAAAAGAAGAAAGGAGGTAACCATAGCTGAAAATGATATAAAATACAAGGAGATTGATGCCACACAAGTGTTTGCCAATGGAGACACTAAAGAGTTTGATGCAGCAATAGCAGAACTGATGGAGAAAAACAAAGTTCAAGTAGAAGAGATAAGATCTCTCAAGATGGAACATGAATCACAAGCAATAATGTTATGTGAAATCACTAAACAAAAGAAAAGAGCAATTGAGGATAAAGTCATGATGGAAGATGACAAAAGGAATCTTGCAAACAGACTGCAAGAAAAATGTACTAAATTAACAAGGATCTCAAACATGCAGATGGATACACTTGCCCAAATGATGAACCTTCATCATGAACTTAATATGAAAGATATTGAGATCTCTACTTTGAGGATGCAAAATGAGCAATTGCAAAATGAATTGAACAAAGAAAAAAAATAGTAGAGAATCTCAACAAATCAACTGAAGCCATCAAGTACTTTGAGCAATTGATGAAATTCTCAAGATCAGCCCATGATACATCAGGACTTGGATACAATAGCACTAAAGTAGGGGAATAATCAAAGAGTGTTAAGCAAAGAAGTGACAAATTTAAGGATTCTAAACCCACTTATCATTACTGTAATAAAAAGGGGCATACTTTTAATGTTTGCAGAGTAGAAGAATCAATCAGCCAAATGCACCCAAAAGCAAGAGTTATTGTCACAAGTGCAACATGCAAGGACATATGACACAAGATTGAAAATCCAAAGTCACAAGGACACAAATATTTGATGGACATTGTCATAATTGTAAAAAGTATGGACATAGAGCATTTGAATGTAGATCAAAGCCTATGTGGACATCAAATCAACCAGCAAAAACAAAAGAAAACCACTACTGTTGGGATTATAACACTAGGTATAACTGTCATTATTGTTAGGAATATGGACATATACCCGAGAACTACATAAGAACACATTTCAAGGGGAACTATAAAAGATGGTTGAACCAAACCACATGTTTTAGTTGCTTGAAAATTGGTCATATCAGCAGAAACTGTCCTACAAGGTCTAAAGCACCAAAAACTGAATCCAACAAAGGAAAAGAAAATATTGATGTCAAGAAAATAAGACAAATGAATAAGACTTGGAAGAAGAAAGATGAGTGTAACACATCAAGTGGAGAGATCACTTCACCCAATGGGTCAAATGATCATACTTCATCAAACTAAGCATAAGAGAGGTGTATGGGACTGATATACAAACTTACATCATACATCAGTCCCAAGACAAAGAAGTATTGAACAAAAGAAATAAGCATAAGCAAAGATGCCAAGACATAATATGAAGGTTCTCACAAAGCTATTGAATTGTCCTCAGATGCCAAGTACACCCCCAATACATGTCGAGTTCTTAACAGTGACCGAGTTGATAACTTATGCTGAGTTAAATAACTCCAATGGAAGCCGAATAAAGTGGAAATGTAGTGGAAGCTGAGTAATGTTAAAATCCTTTAGAAGCTGAGTGGGTAGTTGAGCATTTAATGCAATGGAAATAGGGTATATTATCATGATTTTAATCATTTATCCTCATCGCAATCGAGAAGAAAAGAAGAGAAAGAGAGTAGAGCAACTTCATAGTAGAGAATCCAGTATTCCAAGCAGATTCCAACCTCTTACAATGTGTTTTCATTGATCTTGAGGTATTTTCATTTGTGCCAAGCTACGCAGTTCCATATTTTTGTGTAAAGGAAACCCTAGTTTGCACAAATGGCTTCAAGTTCTAGGAAAACCCATGAGAAAGAGTCGTTTGAAGTCCAGCTAGTATCTAATGAGGTTAAGTAGCCTAATTTTTGTCCCATCCCTAAAGTTGCATACAAGAACAATCCCGTCGGAGCCCTTTCTTGCATACCCCAAAAAGTTATAATGGTTTAGGACGTAAGAAGATGTTATAATTGTAAGATAGGAGCCATAGGAGACATGAAAATAAGAGAAGCCTATGAGGAGTTGTGTGTAGATGGAGTTTTGAAAGATGAATACAAAGTTGCTAAAAGGAAGGGTTTAACACAAGTTCTAAGTTTTCCCACCGTATTTAAGATAGAATGGATCAGACTTGTGTTAAGAAGAATTCATGATGGTAGTCTATGGCTAGAAGAGGTTCCCATCAAGATCATGAAAGGAATCATTCATAGGGTAACTGGATATCCTACCCTAGATTGGTACAAGACCCTGAGATGTGAATCCAAGGAGGTTATTGAGAAAAACATAGGTGCCCAGTGGAATAAAAGAGGAATGACAATTCACACCATTCAGGATCCTCTCGTTGAATTTGTTGTTAGACTTATTGTCCATAAATTCTATCAATCCAGTAGACTTAACAGTGTGCCATGTATTGTAGTAGATGTAGGCTACAAATTGGTGAAAAAGGATCATACTTATGATCTTGCAGAACTACAACTACAACAGATTAATGAAAACCTAGCAGCTATAAGAAGGACAAAGGGAGCCCAATGAAAATTTGGTGCAATTTTGGTTTGTATATTCTTCTATGTTCTAAATGAATTTCCCTCTTTTGGCAAAGTTACATGGAGAAATGATAGAACTATCATTGCCTAAATTAATGAATATATAAAACAAATGGGAGACAATTTTGATACACTGATGACAAGCTATTTTGAGGATTTCAAGAAATCCATGAAGCAAAGGGTAAGAATACCAGTTTCCTTAGTGGAAAGACATACTAATGATATATGCTTCTTAGTTGATATTGATTTCACCTATATCCAAGCAGCAATTCCAAGGGTGAGATGGCTAAGGCCATTTGGTTATGAGATCAACATAGATAAAGCATCTGCAGCAATAACTGCATTATTGGCAGAAAAGACAAACAAGAGTGCCCCACACTTTTGCACTTATGATGTGGTATTAAGGTCAAAGGTGAATATGGAGTTGAAGACTGCCTCCATAATGAAGAACAAAGATAAATTGGTGAAGAAAATTAAGAAGAAATTTGGTGAAGGAATTGAGGCTGAAGTAGAAGAAGAAGAAGAAGAAGATGATGATGATGATGATGTTGAGGATGAACAAGAGCAAAGCCAA
Source organism: Cupressus sempervirens (assembly GCA_028749045.1). NCBI lineage: Eukaryota > Viridiplantae > Streptophyta > Pinopsida > Cupressales > Cupressaceae > Cupressus > Cupressus sempervirens. The sequence continues at coordinate 756,362,993 of CM053793.1, read as the reverse complement.
ATGGAATTGACTCAAGGCCTAGGTGAAGAAAAGGAGGAAGGTTTTGAAGAAGAAGAAGCCAAAGGAAGCACCAACCCAAGCCAAGCCAAAGAAAAGAAAGGCAACAGTACAGCCTCCAACCTAGCCCAAAACAAAGAAGGGTGCTAAGCCAACTCAAGCCAAGCCACAAATACTAGTTACAAAGGCTATCACAAGGGAATCTTCAAAAAAGGCCAAGGAACAAATCAAAGAGAAGAAGAAGGCTATTGAACAGATTGGTGAAGTGCCAAGAAAAAGAAGAAAATATGTAGCACAACCACATTCTAATGAGGAGGAAAGAACAAAGTCAGAAGATATCAGCCAATTCAAAGTGGTAAGTCATCCTCCCAAATCAGCCTTGGATAAAATTTGTGAAAATATTAAGAATGCAAATTTTACTGATTTAAAAAATATTGATTTCAACAAGCTAAGTAAAGAAGAGAAAAAAAATAGGAGAATCAGTATATGCCATGATGGCTGAATTCAAGTCTACACCTCTAGAGCTAGACAATACCATGCCTAGAGAATTATATGAGATGATTGAAAACAAATGGCATCATTGTCTAAAAATTGAAAAGGAGATAAGAGAATATACCTTAGCACAGGTGATGCCTGACCTAACAAGAGGTCAAATAACAAAGGCCAATAAGAAATATAGTGGCGATTTCACACCAAAGCATAGAGCCTTTGACATCTTACAAAACAAGATTGAAAATGTTGTTAGTAAGTCAACAAAAGTATGGAAGTTGATATATGGCTTGACTACTATCAAAGATGGAGAATAAGATCCCCTTGAGGGACAAAACACAGAACATGAAGAGCTTAGTGAGAAAGAGGAGGAAGAAGTAAAGAATACAGAAAAAGGAGAAGAAGAGAAGAAGGAAGAAGAAAAGAAAGGAGAAGAAGAGAAGAAGGAAGAAGAAAAGAAAGGAGAAGAAGAGAAGAAGGGAGAAGAAAAGAAAAATGGAGAGGAGAAAGAAATAGGTGAGGAGGAGACACAAAAACAAGATGAAATGGCAATAGTTGAGCAGGAGTAGCAACAAGACCAGAGTGTGCAAGACACAAAATTGCCACCTTCTAGCCCTCCTCATGTACCTGTCACACCTATAGAAACTATAACTATATAGGATGCTCCTAACACTTCTACTTAGAACATCAATCCTTTAACTGCAGAGGATCTCAAAAGAATCCTTGGCCAATCCACACAACAAGAAATATTATGTACAGATCTAGTATTAGTCAGTGTGGGTGAATTACAAAAATTAGTAGAAGATACAATTAGAGATAAGGTGAATCCACAAGAACCACCTTCCATATCTCTATAGTTACTAGTGGTCAACTTCAAATGCAAACTATTGTTTCATTAGGAATAGTTGACACCACAGTACAGAAGCCGAGTGCAGCAGGAGACAAAGAAGTAGAACAAACAAGATAGACTGTTACATCTGATCCTATAGCACAAACACAAGGTGCATTTCCTCACATTTCTATAATTGATCAAGGTAGTAGACAGTAGGAGAAGGGAGCAGAGGAAACCCCTAAAGAGTAGGAGGCAATACAAACATTAATAAATTTTCCTACCTTGGGAACTCCTTCGAAACAACCAAGCAATGATGCAATGCCACTGCATATATCAGTACCAGGATCAAGTACTAAAAAAGTTGCAAGGGTACTCCACTATGGAGACCCTAAATTAGATGAGGAGATAGTCATGCCAAGTTATGATTGAAAAGCAATAAGCATTGATCAAATCAATGAGGTGCAGGAAGCATTGAATAGAAGAAAGTTGCAGGAGATACTCGGGAAGGAGTATAAACAAAAGCAAACATTACATGAGATAAAGGACATCTTTATGGATGCCTTCAGTTTGTAGTCACCAGATGAATCAAAGCATATAATGGAACAATTATCAGATATTGTTGATATAGTGAAAAAGGTACTTGAGAATATATTCTCATTGTACAACAAGCTATGTGACTTTTCATACTTCACACAGGAGACAAGCCAAAGAATAATGAGCCTAGAGAGGAATCTGAAGATTTCAAGCATGCAACTACCCAAAGGTCCAACTCAAAGTGAGAAGCACTTTAATCAAACGCTTCACACCCAAAAAGAAGTAGCTGTGTTAACAGAAAAAGAGGCCACCATTAAGGCCAAACTGATACAGCTACAATCCTCCATTACCCCACATTTGGAAGTACTCCATAAAGAATAGGTCTATCCTGAAACTATTCTCAAGAAAGATCCTAATCTTTCTACTTTAGATGCAATTTTTCACCTTGCTATAGAGACTGCCATCCAATACAAGTCATTGGAAATTGCTTTGCATAATTGTGATGCAACTCTCAGGATGATTATGGATGTAAATAGCACATTTTTGGCAAAATATGGTCTTAACCCTTAGCACTCTTTGACATAAGTGTCAAAAAGGGGGAGATATTATAAAGAGAATGGGGGAGACAAGATAAAAGGAGGAGCATAATATACAACACAAAATTTTGATCAAGTTTTTATTACTGAGCAGTTTAGTGAATGTACTCATAAGGTCAGATAAATAAATGCTTAGTTAAGTGTTTTTGTCACTAATGTCAAAGGGGGAGATTGTTAATGGTTTTGACATTTGAGTTCCAACACACTTAATCACTCTCTACATTGGAGCTAAGCACACTATGTATGCCGAGCCACAATATGTGTCGAGTTAGAAAATCCAATAGGTTTCGAGTGATCTTCAAGTGCCGAGTGAAGATCAAGTGCCAAGTGACTTCAGATGCTCAGAATGATACATGTGCTGAGTAATATTTGTGTTTCAAGTCATAAATGATGCCGAGCAAAACAGAAATGCAATAGGAGCCGAGTGAGACAATTTTGTTACATGTGTCGAGCATCAAAAATTAGTAAGTGCCGAGTAACATAGAATGCGTATATAAGTTTGAAAAGGCACAAATTTAGATGTAATCCATTTTTATGGATGACATATGATGAATCTCAAAGGATCTAAGTGATAAGATCGAATCTTTTGTTTTTCCTATGCAATCTACATGTAGCCAATAAAAAAAATGGAGAAGGCATGCAACCAATAACAAGAGTACAAGGAATGAGCGGGAAATGGAGATTCAATATGGATCATAGATCTGTGCCTAACCCTAAGTCTTCAAATATCTATATAAGGAAGACAAAATCTCATTGTATAGGAGATAGATGAAGGGGTGAATGAAAACTCTAGTGGAGTTTAGACTAAAGAGTAAAAGACTGAGAGGAAGAGAGTAGCAGTTAGACATTCAATTGATCAGAGTAAAGAAAGGGATACACATGAATATCAGATCTCAGAGGATCAAGATCAGAGAAAGCAGATCAAGTGTCTAAATTAAAAAATCAAAGGATTGTAAGCTATTAGGTTTATTATACCTAATACTCTCTAGAAATTGTATTAGCAAGGAAATCCTATGTTGAAAGGTTAGCTTAACAGCTAGGTTGTAGATCCCTTGAAGAGGTGATTAAATCTTTTAACAGGGTAACACTTCATGTAAAGTGTTTGTAAATATTTTAACTAGGTCACTATTGACATAGTGTAAAGCCTTTAACAGGTTAGGCCTTTAACAGGGCAGACCATCAGAAGTGGTCAAACGTTATTACTGCAATGATTTTGTGGTTATCATCCCCGCCCCAGTTTTGCCTTCTTATTTCTAGAGGGTTTTTGGGTTACCAAAATCTCAAGTGTTATGTGGTGATGCATATATATTTCTCATGATTGCTTAATTTTTATATGCATGCATGTTCATTTCAATAATATGTTATTAAGGGTTTAAAAATAGGTCAAAAGCTAGTACTTTTGATTTAGCCCCCCCCCTCCCCCGTCCCCCGCTCTCAGAAGCATTCTTTCCATTAAGACATTCCAACATTTTGACATCAATAAAAACACATAGTGATGAATGCAACACATAGTCATGTTTTCAATCTCTCCAATACACCACCAATTCTACGATAATCCTCCTTAGGAATATCATCATAATCCATCCTAACAATCTCCCCTTTTGGCATTGATGTCAACATAGATGAAAAATATCTAGGTTCCAAGAATACCAAGTCCAACTACTCTGTTGTTCCTGCTCTCTTCTTTTCAAATCATTTGCATTAATAGAATCTTAATCTCCCAAGAATTTTTTTCATTAGTACTACTTCTCCCTCATTGATATACTTCCCTTATTGGCATATATATCCCTTATTCTATATGCTCATCTTTCTCATGCACTCTTCCTCATTGACATCAATATTTTCTTTATAACTCTCCTGCATTCTCAAGAGATGTTTTTCATGAATTTTAACCCCCATTGACATCAATGACAAAGGCATAATAATGTTAATCTTCTATTCAATATCTTCAACCAACTCAAGTTTTCGAAGACATTGTTTAATACCACTACAAGGAATCTTTTAACAATTTGCTCAAACACAGATACTCTGACACAAGGGAAGCATAACGCCCCACTAGGGAACCCAAAAGAAATTAACCTAAAGTTTCACTAAGTTTTCCAAAAAAAATTTAAAAGATAATAAATAACAACACATATAATATATTGAAATAACAAGAGATAAAATAGCAGAAGCAATAACTCACATACTTACAACCATCATAAGCAGATTACATCTCCTAAGGGTCCCATGATGTTGAATCACATGAAAGTTTTATTAATACTACAAAAGATACATAAAAAATCCACATCATGGAATAATCACAAGTACAAATCCATTAAAATAATATAAAATTACAAAGGATGCCACTTGGCATAACTAGAATGCCTAATCGTCCACTATACAAATCATAGGGTATGAAAAACTCAAAGAATATAAATCATAAATAAATACATCATCTCATAAGATATTTGATAATAAAGTATAGTATAATAAAATATAATCATCAAACAAAAATACAAGATTAGAAAGAAAGGATCATTTTCACAAGGACATCCAACAACGACATCCAGTTTTTAGATCCCAATCGTATAAGAAAAATGCACTACCAACCAACCTTGTAGAACTTAAATGATCCACTCCCATCATGTTGAGGAGATAAAATCAAGTTATAACCAACATCCAGGTCAAGGAAATCCAGATAACAAACTATCTCAAAGGGTACCAAGACACAAGTATCATCTAAACATAGAGGCAACAAAGACATGTAGGAAATCTACTGTGCACTTGGGCAAGTATCATGGCATGAGCCAACACTAAGGTTACCTTGTTAGCCTCTCTAGACTCTACCCTTCTAGTTTCTCTATGTGGCACTAGTAGCCCTTCATACAAAAAAGTCATACTAACGAAGAAATGTCACAACCAAGCATTCTCTCTACTCCCATCTTGGCTTGTATTAGCACTTGAGCCATGGGCAAGGAAAAATGATGACTCTTATTCATTCATTTTAAAACCCATTTAATAAAATGTTATCACTTATTAAAACAACTTACAATGGGTTACCTACGTAGCCACTCTAGGCTCTGACCTCCATTGCAAGCCACTTACCAATGTGCACATAGATCACCTAACCTAAGCTCAGAAAAGTACAAATCATAATATCATAATTTTCACATTAGCCCTTTACAAGTGACTAGAAAGAACCTATAGATAAAACATAGTAATCACCTCAGTCCTTTACAAGTAACTGGAAAGCATCTAAAGACAAATCATAACATTCACCTCAGCCCTGTGCAAGCAATTGGAAAGCACCAAAAGGAAAAACTCAATAATCACCTCAGTCCTAAACAAGCAACCAAAAAGCACTAGAAGATAACCAATCAAAAGCTCAAATGTTAAAACAAGAATGTCACAATTATCACCTCAGTTCTATACAAGCAACTAGAAAGAACAAACAAGCACTAATCATGGGTGAATGCACAAAGTTGAGTTACAATTTTGTGGAACTCAATTCAATGGAATGAGACCTCTTCAGAAATGGGTACTCATTTTTAAAAAAATGGACACCCATATAGGCTCGGTTACCCAATAATAAAATTAAAAAATGGGCACCCATTTTTAAAAAAATCAGTTGCCCATTTTTATTTCAAAAAATAGGTACCCATCTTCAAAAAAAAAATTTAAAATGAATTTTTAAGAAATTGGTACCCATTTTTTAAAAGTAAAAATGAGTACCCATTTTCCAAAAATTGGTTACCTTTTTTTAACTTTTAAAAAATGGGTACCTATTTCTAAAAATTTAAGTTTTTTATTTTTGGGGGAGTTTAAATGCGACTTTTAAAATTTCAAATTTTGAAAGAATTTTTTTTTGAATTTCTTAGAAATGGGTACCCATATTTTAAAAGTAAAAAATTATTATCCATTTTTTATTTTTTTTAAATGGGTACTCATTTCTAAAAAAATCAAATTTTTTATTTTTGGGGGAATTTTAAATGTTATTCAAATAATAGGTGCCCATTTTTTACACCATGGGGCAAGATTTTTTTTTTCCTACCTCAAATTTTTGTTTGGGATAGGCTTAGTGAGACCACACCTATGCCTTGACCTCTCCAAATTTGGCTAAGGCATTAAACTAACAAATTCATGCATTGCCATAATTTTTAGAGGGTCTCCCTGATCAAATTTTCTTAAGAAACAAAAACCCATTAGAGCTCTCTCTATCCTGATTACATCAATATAAATTTTATAATATTATGATTTTATTTACTATTTTTGTATTATTTTTTAATCAAAGGTGGTACCTAAATGTAAAATAGTGAGGTTCACTAAAACTTTCTAGGGACATAAACCCCACTTTTATTTTCCATCCTTTTCCTTTTCTTTCCCAGCCAGGAGCACGTTAACCCAATCCTTAGCAAGAAACTTATAGAGGAGCTTATTATCCTCCATGTCCAGCCCATTTTTGTCCTTCTCCTCTACCAGCAATTGGAGGGTGATAGCAATAGCATGAGTAACCTTTAGTGCAAATTTAGAGGAGTAAAACCCCTCCTCTTAGGATTTGACCCTTTTTTCTAGTTGTACCTTCTTTTCATCCTGTTCCTCCTCTTCCTTGTTTTATTTTTCATCATTTCTATACACCTCCTCAGTCTTTGTCAAGGGCTGGTTTTCATCCTCGAAAACCTAAGAGTTAGTAAAAACATTGGTTTTTTCCTTTACTAGGGAGGAGATGGTAATGGGAGAGGTGTCCACTTTGCTGATGTCCTTACAGATTTTTTATTTTATGATTTTTCTTGAATTAATCTATATGCCATCAATCTACATCCAATTCTTTTGAAGATTTAAAAAAAAAATTAAAGTGAAATTTTGATCAAATTATGGTGTCTGTACACGAGAGGTTTTAAAATTTACCTTTATATCAAATACAAAATTAATAATAATAAAATTATTCAATAAAAAATTAATGAAATCATCAATCTTCGATATGTTAGGTAACGTTATTTAAAATGATTTACAAAAATTCATTTATTTGGGTCAAATTATGGTTTTCATACACAAGATGGTATGGTCCTAAAACATACATTTTGAAAAAGTGGTTTTTAAAGATCCATACCAAAAAAAATCTATTATATGAGTACACAAATAAATTACATATTCAAAAAGTAGATTCTAAATACTACAATTGTATTTCTAAAATTTTTTATATTCAATATCTAAATGCATCAAATTTTAACATCAATTGTCAAGAAATTTCGAAAATAGGAAAAACACTTCCACTTTTTGCTCAAAAAAGTGAGACCCAACTTCTTGCACTTACCCTCATAACTCATCGTAGAAACATGTGACACATCACCATAGTCAGGTGTAAAAGATCGTATACATAACATCATCACAAAAAAAACCTTAAGTCTCTAGTAGACATCCTAATTTGGTTAAAGTACTAAGTCAAACTCGAAACCCAACATACGATACAACATACATCTCAATAGAATTTTACCAATCGTATTCAGAGTTGAACTAGTTTTCAAAACATAAAAGTATAGTATATGAATAGGGTTTTAGTTTTCATCTTTTCAAAGTATTATAGTTACCAAGGTTTTTGATTAATAAAATTTCCCTAGTATTATAAATAATTTGTACCGTAAAGTAAAATGTGATTTTATTAAAATAATCATTTCTCTAATTTACGATTATAAAAGACATATACATTTTAATAATACATTAATTAAAAACTTCAATTAAATATTATTAAAATTAAATTAGTAATCATTAAATTTCTAATCATAATAATTTATTTATTAATAACATAATTTAAATTAAATTATTAATAAAACAAATTTCTTGTCTATTAGCAAAGTGATTATTATTAATAATAGTAATAATACTTATAACATTTAATAATTATTAATAAAATTATTTAATAATAAATCAGTATTATATATATAAAAACATAACAAAAAGCATTAATAAATATAAAATTTTTAAAATAGGTTTAAAAAGAAAACCTTACCTAATGTTTATAGCCCGTGAGTTTATTGCCCTGCACAGCCTATTGCTGTCACAGTAAGATTGCCACACATGTAGTCCAATAAGGGGTCATGATTCAAAAAAGAGGAAGGAGGAAAGATGGGTGGAGGGTGGTGACCCCTAGCCACCCAAACACATTTAAATTGTTTATAAATAAACACACACAACCCCCGTATGAAATGGTCATTTCAAAATTTATAACTTTTTTAATTATTATATATTTTTATAGTTTACACATTAATTATAAATTATTGTGATATATATATATATATAATTTTCCAATATAAACCCAATATAGAAATGTAGATTTAAAAGTCAAAACCTATCAAACAAATTTTCTTTTCTTTTCTAAACCCACATCCCAATTTTTACTGATCAAATTACGAATCTCTAAAATTTTGCAAACAAGGGTTTCAAACCTTCAATTATTTAAAGACATTTTTGAAACAAAAAACAATAGATTCACAATAGGGGTTTTCAGATTAAATCAAAGAACATTGAATAATGAAAATCAATTTTTTCTCGAAGAAGAGTTTCAACCAAATGAATTCTAAAACAAATCCATCAATCATGAAGAGAACAAAATGATTTCATAGAGGAAACTACTGTGCAAAAATCATGAGATCTTATCTGGATCTAATGCTAAAACAACAAACACACAGAGCTCACAAGCGAACCCTTCTTTCTTTTAGAAACACTCTTCTCGAAAATTGGCTCCTCCAAACCTTGATACAAAGAAATAAATTCTAATTTCCTAATAAAGAGCTTTCCCCAAATCAAGGCTTCAATTTTGCAATCACGAGAAACCCTTTTCCTTTATTATATTTTTGTTATTTTAATTACATGTCCAACCTTTTAGCAACTTTGATTAAAATAATTTTATTAAATCAATTCTCTCTCTCTCTCTCTTATTAAATTATGAGACATTTTTTATAATGTATTTATTAATTTAACTAATAATATTTTTTATAGTTTATTATTAAAATGAAACTTCTAAATAAATTATTATTTAACGAAATAAATATAAATATACCAAAATTAGAACATTAACCAAATTTTTTTGAATTTAATTCTTTTATTTAATTAATTTCCTAATTAATTGAATATAATAAAATACTGAATTTTCCTGATAAGATTTTCATTAAATTAAATAATTAAATTATCTTTTAATTTGATTTAATTATAAGTAAAAAGCATCACAGACCCACAAGACTAAATATAAAAACCCAACATGATGTACACAATACTAAATCAAAATCAAGGGTCAAAATCAAAAATTCACATCAATTGACGAATTCGAAAGGGTCAAAATTATGGATTCGCATCAATTGAAAAATTCAAAAGCATAAGCAACTCAGATACTTATTCTAATTTCTAGGACAATTGACTTTACGTTAGGATTCAAACTCAATAATTATCTCCCCTCTCTTACCATTAAGATAGTGTGATAGGGCATGCACATCGTAGCAATTCAGGAAAGTCAATGCTCAGTACCTGCAATCTATGTAAAATCCAAGCATGCACATACACATATAATCTAAACTAAATAGGAGATGGTGGGGAGTGGTGCATCGTGTAGATCTTGACTAGCAAGTGACTCTGACTCCCTCCCTCAACCACATCAGAAATGTCATAAATTAAGTAAAACATACAAGTACACCATAGACATGCAAGTATGGATAAGTAACCATAGAAACTACATAAAAATCATTCATCTAAATAATATTATGAAATAACTGAAAGTCGCTAAATGAACATACATATATCATCATCAAAAAATCATGAACACGTGAAATAACTAAGTAACTCAAAATATATATCAACTAAATATGAAACACATCTAATCAAATCTAGTTACCAAGTACCACTAATCATAAAACTTTCCTAAAAGAGTTTGGAACTACGACAAGAAGAGTCAATTAGGGGTACACATTACAAGAAGCATTAGCATTCAATCCATATAAATAATAGTGTTTTGCACCACTAGACTAATGCGATCTTTTTTTTATCTACTCTGAAGTAGATAGTGACATAGCCCCAAGCATCCCTAACAAATAATCAAATATATCCTTAGGTAAAGACTTTGCCAAAATATATGAAATCTACTCCTTTGTATTAACATGCTCCAATCTAATCTCTTTCTCTACAACTTTCTCTCTGAAAACATGATACTGAATAGATATATGCTTTATCTTAGAATGTAACATAGGATTCTTAGACATACTCACTGTACTTGTGTTATCACAATGTATGATAACATGACATAAAAATTCTATCCCAATATCCTTCTACATTTTTTTCATCCACATAATCTAATTATAATTGTTTGTCACTACTACATATTCTATAGTGCTCTGTGAAATACAGTCTTGTTTCTTGCTTAGCCAAGAAACCAACCTTCCTCCTAGGAAAAATTGTCCACCACTTGTAATTCTCTTTCTGTCATCCATACTATGTGCCCAATGCACATAGCTTAAAGTCATTTGATCTTTCATACTACAACCAAAAATCAAGTGTACCCTTCAAATATCTAAAAATCCTTTTTACTTCAAGATAGGATGAACGATAGAGAAAGATAAGATGTCAATACCAAATGGTGATAGAAAAAAAACTTTTCTTATTTTCTAGTGGTATCTTTCTTGGTTATCGCAAAAGCTTAGTTCTACTCTGGTGTGGGGAATAATTTGGAGTTGGGGGATGGTGCTAAAAGCCAATGGATAGAGATTAACAAGAGAAAGAATAAATTCATAGCTACTAGCCCTTTCTTTAGTATTATTTCAAAGAGTAAGTCAAAACCAAATGTGAGTGGTAAGAAGTATGGTTTAGGTAGGAAGAATAATAATGAAATAAGAGAAATGGTAAGTAAAACTATCATTGTGAATAGAAAAAAAATGACTATCCTAGAGAGTTGTATCAAAAGTTTCAAATGAAGATTATGTCATGGAACATTAGATGATTGAATTCTCCTCATAAGTAAGAAATATTTTTAGACATAGTTCCCAATCACAAATAGATTGTGTTTCTGATTCAAGAAACTAATATGAATAGAGATAAAGTGGAAATGCTTTATTTTTTCAAAAATGGAAAAGTTTTGGTTTTTAGTTTCCAAGCAGTGTCAAGAGGTGTTGTTATCTTTTGGAAAGAGGCAATTGTGGAAGGTGAGTTTCTTATTTCAAAGAACAACCTTTTGTGCATTAGTTTTTATCATATGAGAAATAAATTCACTTGGATCCTTTCCAACATTTATGATCCAAATTTAAATGCTGGTAGAATGGATTTTTAGGAAATGATATCAACTTTTAGGATTTCTTTTATATCAGTTTCTTGGCTAGTTATGGGGGACTTCAATACGAATCCTAGGGATTTTGAGAAAATTGGTAGGGTTTCAATTGAGAGTCACCTTGAAGCTAGATTGAATTTCATGAAGTTAATTGATTCCCAAGCTATTTTGGATGTTGAGCTCCAACATTTGAGTTATACTTGGTTGAACCATAGATCTAGTTATGAGTTGATTTGAGTTAAATTGAATAGATCCCTCATTTATGTTGACTAGATTAATTTTTTCTCCTACTTTCTCATCACTTTACCTGAAGTTAGTGCTGACCACTTCTCTATCTCTTTGGTTGCTAACCCAATAGCCATAAAAAATAATTCTTCATTTAGATTTGAGAAATGTAGATCGAACAGTATTACATAAGAGTTAACATTAAGGAGTAGTGGGGTATTTGGATTGATTGTCTAGCTATGTTTAGGTTAGCCAAAAATTGAACTTTAATAAAGGTAAAATTAATGTATAGAATAAGGAGGTTTTTGGAGATATCTTATAGAAAAAGAATGAAATTAAATTAGAATAGGTGGTTATTCAAAAGAATATTCAATATTCTATGGATATTCAAGGTTTAATTGTCAAAGAAAAGGTTATAATAAATAAAATATCATGATATCATTATCAAAGATGAAATCTCTTGGAGATGGGAAGCTAGAGCCCGATGACTTGATTTAGTCGATAGAACTAGTAGATTTTTTCACCTCACAACTTCTAAGCATAAAGTGGCTAGTAGAATCTCTAGTATTTTCACTATTAATAGTGTGAGAACTACGAATAAAGAGATCTCTGAAGAATTTTTTTGTTTTTTCTCTTCCCTTTTTTTTAAAAGACATTTCTCTATCAGTCACTTATTTGAATAAGTTATTTGAGGATATCCTTAATATTTTGGAAGACGAGTAGAACAAGATGTTGGTATCTATTTAGTCTATTGAGGAAATTAAGAAAGTTGTTTATTCCTTCAATGGATAAGAATCCCCAGGGCCCAATGTATTTCCAATTTTTTTCTTTTAGGACATTTGGAGTATCATGGGGAATGATCTCTACTATGAAGATAAATAATTCTTCAACTCAAATAAGTTTCTCAAGGAAAAAAAATTCTACTTTTATTGTACAGATTCCTAAGAAAGTTGGAGCCAGGATTATGAGTTTAGACCCATCCATTTCTATAATTAAGTTTATAAAGTGTTCTCAAAAGAGTTGACTTCAAGATTACTTTATTTCCTATCAATAGTCAGATCTCCAGAGAAAAATTTCTTTATGCATGGGCATCAAATCTTGGATTGCATTATCAAAGTTCATGAACTTGTTCATTCAATTTCTTATTCTAAAAGAGAAGGTTTTTGTAGTTAAACTTGATCTCTTTAAGGCTTTTGTCCTTGTGTATTGGGACTTCTTGTACAAAATCATTAAACCCTTTGGGTTCTACAATATGTATATTCAACTTCTTTAACAACTAATACCTAACACTTTATCAATGTTCTTATTTAATGGCTCCTCTTCTATCTTTTCAAAGATTTCAAGGGGCTTGAGATAGGGAGACCCTATCTCACTAGTTCCTTTTTCTTTAATCGTAGAATCCATTGGCTACCTATAGAGTTCTAAATTTTCTTCAAGGATTCTTAAGGGATTGAAACCCTCATCTAAGGATGTTGTGTCCACGCATGAATTTTTTTTTTATGATATAGTGATGATGGAAGACACTTTGATCGAGGAGGCAAAAGTGTGTAAAATTTTTTTTAGACTAATAATTTTTCCCCGGGCCAAATCATTAACTTGGAAAATATCTCTTTCTATTTTATTAACACTCCTATTATTATATGGGGAAGAAATGGTGTAATTCTATAGTGTGAGATTGGATTCCTATCGGCCTCCTATCTTGGATTGCCACTTGGCTTAAAACCTCCTAATTCTTTTTGGTCTTTCTTGGTTGAAAGATTTCCCAGAAAATTGGTCGGATGGAAAGGTTTTATTCTTAGTAAATTTGGTATATTATAGTTGATTATGTATACTATGCCTTTTAATATATGCCCTTAGATTGCTCAAAATCCCTAGGAACTTTCAAGAACCAATGGAAAGAATTCAAAAAATATTTCTTTGGACAAGTGTAGAAATTAAGAAAAGAGTAGTTGTGTCAAATATAGTTTCTATACCAAAAACAAGTGCGGGTTCGAGCCTAAGATCAATAAAAACTATGAATTATGCTCTTATGGCTAAGAAAATTTGGTGAATTTATGGAGAAAGGAAAGATTGGAATATTATTGTTCATGTAGAAAATACTTGAAATATTTTCTCTTGCTAGAAAACTTTATTAACAACAATGAAAGCTTGACTTGTTGTACTTTTTGGAAAGGCATCTAACAAGCTAATGCCACTACAAGGTTAAAAGCTAGATGGAAAGTTAGAAATGGTCAGATTATAGACTTCTAGAATGATTTCTAGCTTCTGGACAAACCCATTTCCTCAATAATTTATAGAGAGATGTTATTAGTTATTTGAGTTCAAGGTTTGAAGTTACTAGAGAGAAGATCAATGGGTGAAAATTGGGGAAATATCCCTTGAATTAAAAGATATTCAAACTAGTTTCACTGTTGTAACTATCAAGTTAGGGTCTAAGAATTCTTTAATTTTGTATGGAGATCCTTCAGGTCCTCACTTTGTTTCCTTGGTTTTTGAAGCTCTTTAAGTTTGTGAAGTTTCCCCTTTTCTCTAGGCCTCTATTTGGAAAACAAATCTCATTCCAAGAATTCATATTCTTTAGTGGTTGACTATGCAATAAAAGATTCTTACTTTGGAAAATCTTAGAAAAGAGGTTTGTGTTTATCTAACAAGTATTTTTTATGTGCAACCTGGGTTGAATTTATGAATCATATTTTTATATCTTTCCACTTTTCTTGGAACACCTAGATGGAGCTTTTTGAAACTTAGAATATAATTTGAACAATGCTTAATAACATTAGAGACCTCTGGCTAATGTAGAAAGATTTTAAATGTAATATTGAAATAAGTCTTTGAAGGCTATATTTCCCTCATCTAGTTTGGAATCCTTGGAAGGAAAGAAACAATATGGATTTTAGGGATTTATTTCAACCCTACTCTTCAATTTGTCATCATACTAGGTAATGCATCATTGAAAATTTGAATAACATGATGTTCAAGAATAAAGCGTACTTTTATTCTAGTGGAAATATAAGTACAAAGAAAAATTTAGATGCAGTGGTCAAAAGTAAAAGGCAAAATGCTAGACGGGATCATCCTCCAATGCATTGGATTATGTTGAACTTTAACGGAGTTCCAAAGTGAAATCCGAGTCTAACTAGATGTGGAGCCATTATAAGGGACAATTAGGGAAATTTCTTATAATTGATATAAATGTCCCTCTTGGCATCCAAACCAATCACCTAGTTGAAACAATAGGTCTACTTCATGGGCTGAAATAGCTTAGTGATATTGAGGTGAAGGAAATTTGGATGGAAGGGGATACATAGAATATATTAGGGGATACGTAGAATATATTAAACTGCTAATTCTTTGATTCCTTCATGGTCTATATAAAATGTAATCAAGGGAGCCAAAAGATTAATATTTATGCTTGATAAAGTGTTTATATCCCACTTATATAGAGAACTGAACACAGTTGCTAACTCACTTGCAAATGAGGCAATTAAAAAGGGAGCCATTGCATGTTGGAATCTTATTGATGAGATAATTATGAAATTAAGGTGCTTGTTAATCATGATAAGATAAAAAGTAAAAACTATGTCATGTCACCTATTTCCATTCAAAATAGAAGTTCTTTGGGAAATGAAATGTAATTATTTTGAGAAGTTCTTGAGTTGTAATAGTGTGGTAATAAAGGCTTCACTTGTATTATGGGTTATTTTAGTGTTGTTTCTTCTTGAGAAAGTTTAATATCAAGAGAAAAATTAAGTTAGGTTTGCTCTGCAACTAGTTAAAATTTGAGGGAGATTGAGAAGAAGAGAACCAAAAAAATGTGAAAAATGGAGGATGGAGAAGGAAGTTTGGGAATAGTGGAGGAAAGGGATATAGTTCCCTACATGGAAAAAATGAAAATAGTGAAGCCCAAAGTAACTAAGATGTTGTTGAAGGATTGGAATAATGAAAAAGTTGACCTAGGTTGAAGGAAATTGCAACTCAATGTAGTGATAATAGAAAAAAATACCAATCTCAGTGCTTAAGGTAAGCTTTTTTTGGTGACCTAATGCATTCTGAGATTCTATTAGGAAATTTCTAAAAGAAACAAATGATAATTGTGTTGAAGAAGAGAGTGTTCTTTATATTGTTTCATCAATTAAATATATTTGGAAGCGTGTTCCTGTTGTCGTAATGGGCTATGTTTTTCTTGATGGGAGATATGATAGGCCTTATTACTTTGTGTTACTTAATCACTATAGATATAAAAAGAGGGTTTGTTTTCCATTCTACCTAGTTTTCTCCTTGTCTCATAATATCAGTGATTTAAGTTCCAAAACTAACAAACCAATCTTAGATGAGGGCTTTATGAAGAAGCTTATGAGTTATGTGAAAAAAATAATTCATGACTATGTTCCAGAGAAGATTTTAGAACAATATATTAAGATGGAAGGTATAGAGGAAATTTTGGTCAAAGGTAAAAGGATAGTATACGAAATAGAAGTAGGTTCTCTTGGATCTTCAAAAAGGAACAAGGCTAAGGTTAATTATGCATAGCTTATTATGGAACTAGAATAAGAAAGTGATTATGAAAAAGAAAAAGATGTGTTCGAGGGGAAAGGGAAAGAAAAGATGGATACAAAAAAAATAAAAAATGAGGAAATTGAAAATTTTGAATTAGTTGAAAGATTGCTTGGGGTTGGCAATGTCCCTATTTCCTCTCCTCGCAATGTTCAATTCATACTGAGATAAGCTCTCCTGTGGTTACCAAAGAAAAAGATAACCAAGCTACTCAGGAGAAAGTGGAAGAAGAAGGGCTCAAAGAAGTCATAAGTTTTATTAACTATGATGAGCCTCTTGAGCATGTTCATATTATTTTTCCACAACAAGCTGAAGGAGAAGAGATTAATAGTCAAAGTCAGAGTAAAAGTTAGAAAGTAAACGAAAAAATGGACAACCAATTTTGGGAGAAAAAAAATTAAAAAGGCTAGGATTCCAATGCTGAAACTAGTTGATGTGGAGGATTTTAAAGTCAAGATTATGGAGGAAGATATGTATAATTTGGTAGTTGGCTCTCCTCATCTTTTTTTAAAAATTGCAAAAGCGGTCTCCCTCTACTCTCTCAGACTTGATAAATGGGCCTTCCACTCCCTTAAAATATTGATTTTAAAATGAAAATCTCTAGAAGGAAAAATTGAGGACTAACATAATAAAGAGGATGAGAAGGGATTGAAGGAGAAGGAGATAGAGCAAAAGGGTAGCTTGGAGTTGATCGAAGAGTTGAAGAGAAAAATTGATAAAATGGAAGATGTGAAAAAATCTGCTATGTCCAAATGCCAGGGTCTACTTAAAACTTTTGTTGACTGGATGAACAAAATGTTGGGCAATTTGGATCTAGAAAAGGAGGTCAAGCTTGTGCTCAATCTGGAGGAAGCTAAGAAGGAAGCTAAGGATCTTGGTCATCGAAAATGTACCCAATCCAAAACCAAGAAGAAGTAGAAGAAAGGGAATGAGATAGACAAAAATGAACT
Organism: Cupressus sempervirens; assembly: GCA_028749045.1. Lineage (NCBI taxonomy): Eukaryota > Viridiplantae > Streptophyta > Pinopsida > Cupressales > Cupressaceae > Cupressus > Cupressus sempervirens. Next base: position 756,345,533 of record CM053793.1, on the reverse strand, counting down.
CATAGAGAAGATCAAATCCATTTAGTTGGAGGTGAAAGATAAGGTGGAAGAGTTAGTTTAGCTTCATTCACTTGTGTTTTGTCCCTTTTTTATGTGTTCTAGATAGACTGTTAGTGTTATAGTTCATTCTAGTTTTTTATGTTGGCTTTTTTCTAGGTAGTACTAGTGGGTGTGTCATTTATTCTGGAAACTATTTCATTTTAGATGTTTCATGTTTAAATCTTCAAATAGTCAATATAATGTCATTGCAAATCCAACCATAGACAAGAAAAATACCGAACAATTTATAATTGTAAAATAATTATTAGCCTAAACTAGTAAAATATATATTTATGTAATATGTTAGTAAGCATTGTATGAGACATTCTAATATTTAAGTTTGTTTATTTTAAAAAGTAAGGATTTGTTTGTTTTAGTTCTATTAAAAAAAATTTAGCATGATTGTGACATCATCCCTTACCTTACCATGTAGAAAGTTTGTGCTCTCAATAAGACTTGATTCCTAATGGACTCATTCAAACCATTAGACATTTTCAATAAACTAAGAGCCCATTAACTTATTCAATCTTTTTAATATATAAATAGATAAGAACAAATTATTTTAAATTTACAAATTCTAAAATACTCTTCAAACTTTCTTAAAATTCTTAAACTAATTAATCGCTTCTCCCAACTTGTTTGATAAATTTATATTAAAATTTACAATTAAAAGCTATTATTTTATTTTTTAATCTTAAATTAGTACATCTCAAATAAAACCTAAAATATCTAAAATATTTTTTGAGCTCTCAATATTTAAAAGAAAAGTTTTAGTCTCCATTTTAAAAAGGAAACAACGTTTTCAACGTCACAATAGTTCTGTCAACTTTGGACAAGGTCAAAACCCGTAATGCTGCCCAAAAATTAAAGTTAAATGAACATTGATGTAGCATAACTCCATTTAATAAAAAGATATTTTTCAACCCTATGTATTTCCATGTAATTAATTTCTAGCCTGCCTATAAAAAAGCGAAAAATGTGTGTCCTTGTTTTCTAGAAACCCTAGAAAATCGTAAGATACCTAAACAGATACGAAAGGTCTGACGTATTAAGAGTAGGCCTCACTTCGTGCCAGTTTACCATAAATATAAGATTAAGAGAAGTTAATGTAGATCTAGTGACTGTTTAGAGTTATAATCAACATAATTTAAGAGTTTAAGAGTTTAAGAGCTTAATGATCAACATATAAATGATATATGTCATGTTAAAGCTTTAATAATACTAACACATAGGTCAAGGAAAAAGATTTGAAATATTTGCAAGTATAGTTGAGAAGAATTTGAGCTAAGAAGTTAAATTGTTTATTTATTTTTTCGATACATAGATGAAAGGAGAACATCTCCTAGTACAATTCTCTAGATAAAGTAATAAGTGAAATACTAATAATTGTGAAATCATCATATGGACCATGTGTATAGTTCTCCATAATGATGTAAGTACATCACATATTCTTCAAAGATTAAAATTGTATTATTGCCTTTGTTGATAATATGATCATCATAGACCTCTTTCACCATGGATGGAAATGCATCTACTTTTGTAGATGTGTTGCGTACATATTTTTGCAACATCTTCCATCTCCATTATCTCTATCTCTTGTACATGATCAATAGATAAAGCTGCATTCTCAAGAGCTTTTACCATAGTTTTACAACGCTGTTTAATTATTTGTGCACACTTCTAAAACTCTGTCTCATAAAAATGATTTGAGTCTACTGAAGAAGTTGGGCTCATGTCAACAATGCTTGATTGTCTATCAGAGGCTTCCATGCCTAAAAAAAATATCGAAAACAATTTAGAAAGCATTATCACCAATTTAAAAAAATAGAACAAATGTATACTTAATGAGAGGGATAAATATTTTATATCAATAATGGTCTTGAAAAAATAGAACAGGGCACTTAGTACAATCAATTGTGGAGAAAATGAATATAAAACCAAATTGTATTAAAATTTGTAATGAAACTTTGGGTATTGAAACATGGAAATATTATGACCATTCATGGATAGTGAAGAATAGACAAACATAGATTTCAAATATTGAGTAGAAATGTATTGGTTGAAAGTAACGAAGCAAAAACATTATGATTTATTTGAATTGAAGAATGCCTTTATAATTTGAAATAATATTATAAACTTAATTTGTGGACCCAATTGATGATCATAGTTAAATTTACAAATTAGAGAATTAGTATAATAAAATTTCAGCATAATGGTACTTGCAAGCATTAAAATGTGCAAATAAAAAGGTTATCATGTCAGATTGAGCATATGAAATTATACTTTTCATTAATTGTGGAATATGAACTATCAACGTGCATAGTAAGAATAACAACATAATAGTTGATGATGATGATCACATAATGTAGTAGAACAAATAAATCTTTATTATTAAATAATATGTTTCAAAACATCAATGATTTTCAAGACTTCTCAGTCTACATTCTTCTACTTTTCTCTTTGAAAGTTGTTTCCCACTTTTCATTTTCTCATAACAGTCGTATGTAAAGGGTGGCATTATCCTCAAACCTTCCAGTGACTTAACACGAGATATCCCCTCAAATGTCAATCCTGGTCTTTCTCTTGGACCTATGTCAATTGTGGCTTTTGAAAGAGTTAGGCCTTGAGATTTGTGAATAGTCAACGCCCATGCCAACCTTAATGGTAGTTGGAAGGTCCTACCCCTTTGCAATGGTGCTATTGGTATTATGTTTGGATGGTGATCATCAAATGGTACTCCAAAGTAATTGTCAAATTCAACTGTAACATATGATGGTGGCTCAGGTGGAGTAGTTCCTGGTTTGTAGACAATATTTCTGATATATCCCAATGATCCATTCACAAGTCCAACTTCTATCCACAGATTTGTAGTCAACATTACTCTTGCATTGTTACTAATCAATAACTCTGTATGAAGTTCCTCGCTTGATAAATCTTCATTTCCATTACAATTCCTTGACTTGGTTGCAAGGCTACGTGCAACTGGATGTCTTAAAGAATACAACATCCTCATGTTATGGTTACGAACATTGTCATTTGTAGAGAATAAATGCACTGCCCTATCAAACTCATCATTGCTTGCAACATCTAATCTTATAGGTGTTCGTGTCATAAGCAAGTTCCAATCATATATTTGTGGATTCACATCTCTCACATTTGTGAGAAGCTGACGAAATCTTTGTTGTTGGATATTTTCTCCATCTTGCCTAAATACTTTATCTAGTGTAACCACTATCTTGAATTCTTTCCATAATAACTTTGCCCACCTATTGCTATCATATGCTGGTCTATCATTAATAGGAGGTAATTGCCCCAAATCACCAACTAAAATAATAGATACACCTGAAAGATAGTTTCAAAATTTTTAGTTACATATATAAAGTAAAATCAAAAGATATGTAGGGGGTGTATCTAGAGACTAGAGAGAAAGAGAGATTAGAGGGTGTATTTAGATAAGGGGAGATATTACTAGGTGTAGTTAGAGAGTAGGGAGAGAGAGAGGGAGAGGGAGAGGGAGGGACGGAGGGACGGAGAGAGAGAGAGAGAGAGAGAGAGAGAGGATGGGAGAGGGAGGGTTTAAGAGTTTTAGTATGTGGAAAGTAAACTTCGTAAAATTGTCGTCGACTAAGTGGAGACTTAAATTTATCAACAATAATGCCTGACCACCAAGAATCATTCTCGAAGATTTCTACTGCAAAATCCAATGGGATGTACTATGGAAGAGAAACAATTGGAGGTGTAGGTCTAATATCCTCTAGAAAAAGCTCCTCTACAAGAGGTTCTTGTGTGACCTCATCAGTTATAAAATTATCATATTGAATGAAAAACTTAGGCTTGGGAGCATTGGCCACATGTCCAATAATAGTGCCAGGGAACCATGCTCCCTAGAAACCATCGTCATGAGAACAAACTTCAACTTTTGTCCCATAATTGAAGTTCATGTTTTATGTATACCTTTAGCATTAACACAATAAATAAAATATATTTGATTATTTCATTATAAACATATAAATGAATCCTCAACACAAAGTTAAATATTTCTAAAATATTCATAATAAAATGCATATGATCACATAGATGTAAACAAAGTAATATTTATTATTGTACGAAATATTTGCAATCTAATGTTTCAAATATGGTGACATTGTCATCCAACTTTTATATAGTGTTTTGTTCCTTTTGTTTTTTTGTTTTTTTAATTTTTTTTAAATTTTAAATTTTTTTTTTAAAATTTTCTTTTTAATTTTTTAAAAAAAATTTAAATTTATTTTATTTTATTTTATTTTTAAAATTTTTTTTCACTTTAAAAAAAATTAGTTTTGTATTTTATTTTTTTCATATTTTAAAAAAGAATATATGTAATTTTTTTTTTTAAATGCAATTTTTAAAGAAAAGCATTATCATATGGTAATGCTATTTTTTATTTTTATTTTAAAAATTATTTATTTATTTAAAACAATAATTGTTGATTTATTAAAATTTATAGGAGCCTATTTTTTCGGATCCTATTATTTTGGGTTCCATTCGGCTTCCTCTTTGCCAGCTATTATTTTGGGAATATTTTTTATGTTGGCCAGCTATTATTTTGGAAATTTTTTTATTTAAAATAAAAGTTTGTAACGGCTCCCTTTTCTTTTTTACTGACAAAGAATCTTGGCATATTCCCATGCTGGGCATTTGTGCTGCCATTGTATAGAACGCCTCTCGGCGTAATAAATAAATTCCAGTTATAGGTGGTGATTTTTTTAATTTCTGCAATTGACACAGTCAATTTGATTCTTTCTCCACGCATGACCTTCACCTGCTCCCTAACTCCATTTAAATGACCTCCACATTATGCTTTCAGAGTAGAACCAAAATTCTCCGTTACAAAACTTCTAAGTTTTCTAGTGATGGATATAGAAGGGGAAGAATTCCATTTCCTGGATGCCTTTGGAATCGTTGGAGAGACATTGAAAATTGTACGACGTGAGGCGAAGCTCCTGGGAGCCATCGCCCTGACATTACAACTTCCTCTCTCCTTTGTAATTAATGGCCACACTTTATTCTTAGCCTCCCTCCTCAACAAAATAATGATGAGCAACGTCTTACTCGGCATAGAAGCCGGCAGCCCTGCAGCAGAAAGCGTCCGCCACAGCTTGCACACACAGATTGCGGAGTTTCTAGTGCAAACAACGCTGTATGCAACCTTAGTTTTTGCATTGTCGTTGTTGTCCAGGTCAGCAGTGGTGTACACGGTGGCATGCATTTACGCAGGGAAAGAATTGTGTTACACAAAGGTTATGAGCATCATGCCCAAAGTATGGAAGCACCTTGCTGTCACTTCTCTCTGGGTTTTCCTCGTTAGTTTCTATGCAATTTGGCCCTAGCGAGGGTGCTGTTTTGCTGATTTTTATTATTTGGAGTGGTTGGACTTAAGACGTGGACCATTTTTGGGGTCGTTGTTATTGTCATCGTTGCTCTATTCTTCTACGTGTACATAGCCACGGTGTGGGAGCTTGCCAGGGTGGTGTGTGTTGTGGAGCATAGACAAGGATTGGACGCCTTGAAGAAGAGCAAACTGTTGATATTGTGAAGGCCAACAGTCAAGTCTTCTTTTCCCTCCAATAATCGAGTCTCTTGGTTTCCAAAGACTCTTCATTTGTAATATTATTGGAGCCCTTTTATATGCTGCTCCTACTCATTTGTAACTTAACTTTTCTTATTAATTCAATACTCTGCAGTCTGGACGTAGCCACTATTGTGGTGAACCAGGATAAATCTGGTGTTGTGTATTTCTTCTTATTACAACATTTTCATTCTTTGTTTAATCCTTTCAATTGGTATCAGAGCACAAGGTGTGCAGGTTGGAAAATCAGTGTTGAATTTTTTCGGAAAGATGGAGGATTTGAAAATAGAGAAATTTACAGGCAAGAATTACAGCCTGTGGAAAGTGCAGATGCGTTCCTTGCTGGTTAAGCAAGACTTGGCTCTCGCAATCGAAGGAAAGTCTAAGAAACCGTCTACAATGACTGATGAAGATTGGCAAAAGATGGATGACAAGGTGATGGCATCCATTTTTCTCTCACTAGCGAAAAATGTCTTGTTCAATGTCTCAAATGAGACGTCAACAAAAGATGTTTGGGACAAACTTTAGAATATGTATCAAACGGCGTCAGTTGCAAACAAAATCTTCATTATGAAGAAACTCTACAAACTGAAAATCAAGGAAGGGATTGCAATGTCAAATCATATAAATGATTTGAACACCCTATTTGTCAAGCAAGCTCGGTTGGTATGACTCAAGATGACGAATCCAAAGCAATCATCTTGTTATGTTCTTTACCTGATAGTTGGGATCTCGTAGTTACAGCTGTAAGTACTTCAAGCTCTACGAAGTCAAAGCTGGCCTAGGATGAAGTTGTTGCCACTTTATTAAGTGAAGACATGAGAAGGAGTAACAAAGACTCCTCATCCGGTGATGCTCTCACTATGGTCAGCACTGAGAGAAGAGGAAGAAGCCATCATAGAGGAAATAATAATTACTATCAGCGAAGATCAAAGTCACCCAATCGTTAAAGGTCAAGAGGTAGGAATGGTGAATGCTGGTTTTGTGGTAAGCCTGGCCACACAAAGAGAAATTTTCGGGCTTACAAGAAAGCACAAGAAAATGTGAGAAACATGGAAGAAAATATAGCCTATGAGAAAGATGAATGTGCTTTAGTTCTTTCTACAAGTGATACAAAATCAGATTCTTGGGTGATAGATTCCGGAGCTTCTTTCCATGCTACTTCATGTACGGATTGTTTCACAAACTACCATGGTGGTCAATTTGGAGAGGTATTTCTTGGAGACAACAAATCCTACGAAATAGTTGGCAAAGGTGACATTTTGTTACCGCTGGAAAATGGAGGGAAATGGTTGTTAAAAGATGTTCGCCATGTTCCCAAATTAAAGAAAAATCTAATTTCGGTTAGTCAGCTCTTTGCCCAAGGATATTATCCATTCTTATCTCCGAATACTTGAAAAGTTACCAAGGGTTCGAGATTAATTTCCAAGGGAAACAAAGTTGGTAATCTTTATCTTCTTGAGAAGCCTATTGAAATAGGGGCTGCTATGACAGTCATGGGCAGCGATGCAACACTTTGGCATCAAAGATTAGGCCACATGAGAAAAAAGGGCCTTGAGATAATGCTCAAAAGGGATCAACTACAGGGTCTCCAATCAGCAAATTTGGAATTTTGTGAACATTGCCTTTACGGAAAGCAAAAGCGGGTCAGCTTCTTGAAAGATGGACATGATCTCAAGGAGAAACCATTGGAACTTGTACACTCGGATGTCTTTGGTCCAGTTGAGGTAAGCTCTTTAGGAGGTTCAAATTTTTTTGTTACATTCCTTGATGACTGTACTAGGAAAGTATGGATATATACGATGGCAAATAAATCTGAAGTCTTTTCTAAATTTAAAGTTTTCAAAGCTCTTGTTGAAAACCAAAGGGGCCATAAGATCAGATGCTTAAAAAAGGATAATGGAGATGAGTTTTGTTCGTTGGAGTTCGACAATTATTGTGTAGATAATGGTATTCGTAGGGTGAAAGTTGTGCCCTATACCCCTCAAGAAAATGGGGCAGCGGAAAGACTCAATAGGACAATAATGGAGAAAGCTCGGTGTATGCTTTCTAATGCAGGATTGGGAAAAGAATTCTAGGCTGAGGCATGTAATACATCCGTATATCTCATTAATCGAAGTCCTTCTTTAAGGTTGAACTTCGGAATTCTAGAAGAGGAATGGCAAGGTAGAAGACTCTCTTATTCTCATCTTAAAGTTTTTGGTTGACAGGCTTTTGCACATGTGCCCAAAGAAAAAAGAAGCAAGTTGGATCCTAAATCTGAGCCTTGCATATTCGTTGGCTATGGAGAGGATCAGTTTGGCTTCAGGCTTTGGAGCTTAACTAATAAGAAGATTATTAGAAGCAGAGACGTTGTCTTCAATGAGAAAACCTTTCCAGCATTAAATTCTCAGGAAATGTCTGAAAAAGAATTTGTGCCAATCGCTGCACAAAGGAATGTTGGATTGAATCCACAAACAGTTTCTAACACTATTTCATATAGTCCCACCTCTGTACTATTTCCAAATTTTTCATCTTCTTCCACTCCTGGGAACACAGGACATGATGATAGTTCTACACAAGAGTTTTCTGATATCTCTTCTCATGATAGGAATTTGTCTCTCCATCACGATCAAGCTTGTGAAAGTTTTTCAAACCAAAGTACAAGGGATCCTCTTACTAAAATGGGCTATCAGTCAAAGGACTATAATGCCCATCCACCAATGCAGGGTGGGCAAATAGAACTGCAGGACATCAATCTGGATGATGAGAGTAATTCGCAGGCTGTGCCAATTGATATCCATGGAAATCCCGTCTATATACAGAGTAGTTATAGTAAACGTATGTCACTATATCCATTTGAGCACGGTGGAAACTCAAGCCATAATCTTGGCAATAAACGTGGGCAATTTCAAAGTGTAGGTCCAACTAATCCGCAGCCTACACATAATCCGCAAGGGGCAAATGAAAACCAGGTTCTCCATTTGAATTGGTTCAACCAGAGAACAAAGAACCCCAAATGAGAAGATCCACTAGAGAACGAAGAATGCCGGCTAAATTGTCTGATTATGAATTATTGCACGCTGAAGAAGCAGAGCCTTCAATTCTAGTTTCAGAATTTTCAAAACTGTCTACATTCAAAGCAGCTCTCAAAGATGTCAATAGTGATCAATGGCAAACAGCGATGCGTGAAGAAATGGATTCTTTACTCAAGAATCAAACCTGGGATTTGGTATCTCTTCCGCCTAATCGAAGACCACTTAGGAACAAGTGGATATATTGTGTGAAAGATGAAGCGGAAGGCAATAAATGCTTCAAAGCCAGATTGGTGGTAAAGGGATTTGATCAAAAACAAGGGATAGATTTCAATGAAATCTTCTCACCAATTGTCAAAATGACAACTATCCGAACTGTTCCAGGATTAGCAGCTACATGGGATCTTGAATTAGAACAACTTGATGTGAAAAAAGCTTTCCTACATGGTGATGTAGAAGAAGAACTGTACATGGAGCAGCCACAAGGGTTCGTAAAGAAGGGACATGAACACCTTTATTGCAAATTAAATCGGAGCTTGTATGGACTGAAACAAGCCCCAAGACAGTGGTATGTAAAATTTGATCGCTTCATGGCTGAGCATAATTTCACAAGATGTGAATCAGACCCATGTGTCTACTTCAAGAAACTTCCAAGTGGAGAGTTTGTCATCCTTCTTCTTTATGTCGATGATATGTTAGTAGCTGGCTCAAACAAAAGAATAGTTAATGAGTTGAAACAAAAATTGGCAAGCAAGTTTGCAATGAAAGACTTAGGGGCGGCTAAAAAGATTATTGGCATGACAATCACAAGGGATAGGAAAAAGAGGGAAATCACTTTGTCTCAAAAACAATACATTGACAAAGTTGTTGAAAGATTTGGCATGGCTGAATCAAAAGTAACTCCTATTCCTCTTGCTGGCCATTTTCAATTAAGTTCTGAATTATGTCCTCAAACACAGGAAGAAAAAGAATTTATGGAGAAAATTCCATACAAATCAACCATTGGTAGTATTATGTATGCTATGGTTTCTACTCGCCCCGACATTGCTCATGCGGTGGGAGTTGTGAGCAGGTTCATGAGCAATCCCGACAAAGCTCATTGGGAAGCCGTCAAATGGATACTAAGGTATCTAAAAGGTACTTCAGATTATGTTTTATGTTTTGGCAGAAACAAAGTTCAACTATAAGGTTACACTGATTCTGATCTTGCCGGAGACTTGGACAAATGAAGGTCTACCACTGGTTACACCTTCACATTTGCTGGAGCTGCGATCAGTTGGGCTTCACGGTTGCAACATTGCATTGCTCTTTCTTCAGCTGAAGCTGAATACTTAGCTCTTTCCGAAGGTGCAAGGGAAATGATTTGGCTTCAATGGTTACTTGGTGAATTGAAAGTTCATCAAAATGAATATAATCTGTTTTGTGACAGTCGTAGTGCGATCTTCATGGCACATAATCAGTCATCACAACGTCGCTCCAAGCATGTTGATGCACATGCTCACTTTGTTCGTCATGCAGTCGAAGAGGGCAAGCTAAATGTTGTCAAGATTGACACCAAGATAAATCCGGCTGATATATTCACGAAGGTTGTTGCCAAAGAGAAGTTGGAATGTGCTAGAACTTCTCTTGGGCTCGTGAAGAAAAGATAGATCATTCTTTGAGCAGGGTATTAGGTGATCAGTTGCAGCATTGGTTGTCCTTTAGGTGGGAGTTTGTTGATATTGTGAAGGCCAACAATCAAGTCTTCTTTTCCCTCCAATAATCGTGTCTCTTGGTTTCCAAAGACTCTTCATTTGTAATATTATTGGAGCCCTTTTATATGCTGCTCCTGCTCATTTGTAACTTAACTTTTCTTATTAATTCAATACTCTGCAGTCTAGACGTAGCCACTATTATGGTTAACCAGGATAAATCCGGTGTTGTGTATTTCTTCTTATTGCAACATTTTCATTCTCTGTTTAATCCTTTCACAAACAAGTTATGAGAGGAAAGAGGGATACGGCGTTGACGCTATATGTTTTGTATGCGCTGCTTGTGGACGTTATTACTGGTTTTCAGAGCTATTCAATGTATGGCGAGAGGGAGCAGGGGATGAGCGTGGGAGTTATTTCCGTGGTGGTGGTGTTGCAGTGTGTTGTTGATTTGGTTGTGGCTTCTCACACAGGCCGTTCTTTACTTTGTCTGCAAATCCTCTCAGCATGAGGACATAGATAAGTTGACTTTGTCTAAACATTTGGAGATGTATAGTGGAGGCTATCTGCTTCTCGATGGTGCCCTTATGCAGTTTGAGATGTCTAGCCCATAGATGATGTTCAGAGAAATAAGATAGATTTTTTAAGTTATTGCTTAGACTAGTTTCACATAAAACTCTAGGGCTAAAGAACTTGATACTTTAGTTTGAGGGATGTTTTCAAAATAGGGAGTATCCTAGATTGTATCTTATAAGAAAAGGTCATACATAATATATAGATTGTTAATGGTAAGATTGAATTAAATGAAAGTTAAATTTAAATTTTTATATTTTTTTATTGTTTTATGTTTAAGTTGTAGAACTTGTTATTTCTTTAATTATAATTATAATTATTTCAAAATGAACAAAATATTTCCATTACATAAGTACATGATAGACCTAAATCTATTATAGAGACTTGTGTTTCTCAATAGTCTTCTTAAATAGCTTGAGATGTCATGGCATGTAGAGGCTATTATAGAGAATAAGAATGTTTCCAATTGAGTAATAGTTTCAAAATATGAAGTTTCTTAGATATTATCTTATAGATAGAAGAAATATATATCTAATTGTCCAAGTTAAAGCATTTAAGTTAATGTAATCAGAATAGATTAATATAATCTTTATTTTTTCTCTTTTATTTTAAGTTTATCTTTTGTCATTATCATTTAATGTTTGTTTAGTTGTATTAATAAATGGTAGACAAGTCAAGTACAATTACAATTGTTTTAAAAAGAGTGAGATGTTTTCATTAGGAAAGCACTAAAGGAATCTAGATCTATTATAGTAAAAACAACCTTGAAGTAAATTTGGGAAAGTCTGATGAGTTGTAAAACTAGTAAGACTCACACAAGGATAGCTTTAGAGTAGAGTAAAGAACTAGTGAAAAGTATTTTTCTTAACCATTAACTTATTATATCACCTTATAACACAAACTAGAGATAAAATAAGTTTTTAAAGGACACTAGAAACCATTACAATAAAAAAAAGTTTTTGTTTACAACCCAAAAACTACAACACAATGAAAGGACCCATCAAGTAGTCAACAAAATGAAGCTACTAAAATTTAGATAGAAATATCTAAAAATGAGGCATAATAATCTAACAGTAAGGGCATGACCCAAAGATTAATTATCTAAATTCAATAATTTAAATCTTTTAGTTATAACATATGTAAAGGATGAATAAAGAACTAAAAAAATTTCTAGGAATGACGAGGTTCAAATAAGCTAAAAAAAGGTTAATGTTGCATCAAGGGACCTAATTCTACCATAGAAGGGGAGATATACCTAATATTACAGTCCTTCAACTTTCCAATAGGATAGGGCAGATGATCCCAAACTAAGAGAAAATCAAGTCTATCTAGTTGATTATTCAAAGAGCTATTAGAAAAGTCCAAAATGGATAAATCCACATTAGCTACTTCCATATACCATTTGTTCAAGTCACTGATAATTTGTATAGGAATTGATTCTCACTTTAGAAGGGAAGTGGGATTGATAACTATGATAAGATTACCAACTCTTCCCACACAATACTAGAAAAAAGGGCATACAATTTTTCAACTTAAGAAAAAACTTTACATATATCAAATATAGATGAAGGCACAAAAAAAACCTCAAACAAGTGAAGATTTAAAATCCTATGCACAACAAAAATAAAAGAAAAGCTAGTAGAATCTAGAACAAAAATTGAAGCAAAAAGAAGTCTAATATTTCTAACAATATTAATAAACATATAACTATATAGATTTCCAACATATTGGAATTGTTAGTGTTATTGTCAATAACCATATTAAATTATCGTTTAAAGTTACATGATGAAATCATCAATGTTTATCATGAATCAACCTTCTCTACATCTAAATGCACATCATACCGTAAAATAAGGCACCCACTATATTTACCTTTTCTTTATCACTTTCAATCATAGCATGAAATAAACCATATGAGTTTGTGTAAATACATCTATGCATGTGCGCAAGAGAATAAATCCCTATCTTAGTATCTTTGCATTGGATGATAGGATAGCCAAATTTGGACACACCTCTTCCACTAAGACTTGTGATCTTTACATGTACTTAGGCTCAAAGTTTCCTACTCAAGAATAGATATGTGATAATGCATATAACATTTATTTTAGATGTCACACCATGCACCTAAAACTTTGAGATGCTCAACCAAAGAATCAATGAATATTTCCATCTTGTGTTTAATATTTGTTTTTGCAACAATCAAATATCCATTTAGCATATGACTCCTAGATAAGTTCTTCACATAGCATTAGTCCTGTCTAAAATTTAGGAAAATTTATCTAGCAACATTTTGACATATGTTGAAAAGTACATGTACTAGGAATCATTTAACATTTGGCTAAGGCATTGAACTAAAAAATTCATGCCTTACCATAATTTTTAGAGGGTCTTCCTAATCAAATTATTTTACAAAACAAACACACATTAGAACTCTCACTATCTTGATTTCATAAATATAAATTTTATAGTACTATGATTTTATTTACTATTTTTGTATTATTTTTTAATCAAAGGTGGTACCTAAATGTAAAATAGCAAGGTTCACTAAACCTTTAATAATTTTTTTAGTTTATGATTTTTCTTAATTAATCTATATTTCGTCAACCTACGTCCAATTCTTTTGATGTTAAAAAACAAATACTTTTTTGCAAAGTGAAATTTTGATCAAATTATGGTGTTTGTACATGAGAGGTTTTAAAATTTACCTTTATATCAAATAAAAATTTAATAATAATAAAATTACTAGATAAAAAATAAATATAAAATATTATCATTAATATTTGATGTGTTAGGTAGCTTTGTTTAAAATGATTTACAAAAATTCATTCATTTGTGTCAAATTATGGTGTCCATACACGACTGTGGTATGGTCCTACAAAAAGTATTTAAAAATAGTGGTTTTTAAAGATCCATACCAAAAAAATCTATTATATGAGTACACGAATAAATTACATATTCAAAAAGTAGATTTTGAATTCTACAATTTGTATGTCTGAAGCTTTTTTATATTCAATCTCTAAGTGCATCAAATTTTGACATCAATTGACAAGAAATTTCAAAATAGGAAAAACATTTGACTTTTCCCACAAAAGTGAGATCCAACTTCTTGCACTTACCCTCATAACTCATCATAGAAACATGTGACGTATCACCATACTTAGGTATAAAAGATCATATACATAACATCATCACAGAGCAAACCTTAAGCCTCTAGTAGACATCTTGATTTGGTCAAAGTACTAAAACAAACCCAAAACTCAACATAAAATACAACATACATCTCAACAAAATTTTACTAATTGTATTAATAATTCAACTAGTTTTCAAAACATAAACGTTTAGTATAGAAACAAGATTTCAATTTTTTGTCTTTTCAAAGTATTATAATTACCAAAGTTTTTGATTAATAAAATTTCCCTAGTATTATAAATCATCTATACTGTCAAGCAAAATCTAATTTTATTAAAATAATCATTTCTCCAATTTACAATTATCAAATACATATATATTTTAAAAATACATTAGTTAAAAATTTCAATTAAATACTATTAAAACTGCATCAATAATCATTAAATTTCTAATGATAATAATTTATTTAGTAATAGCATAATTTAATTTAAATTATTAATTAAAAAAATTTCTTATCTATAAACAAAATGATTATTATTGATTAGGGATTTCGGGGAGGAATTTTGCTACACGCTAGGGTTTCACCATGCCCTGGTTCTTGATGGCACACAGATCTGAGACTCGTCTGTGATTGTCCTTGCTATACCACTGCTGATTGTGCCAATGCTGAGGCATGTTTCGAGCTTGGAAGGTGTAATTGCAGCAATTTAGGGTTTCAGAGGTTTTAACCTTGTATTGGAGAAAGTTGGATGCAGATCAGTTGCCGTGAGAATTGTCTAGTTTATTTCAGTTTGTTTTTGGTTCCTGTTGCTTCTCTTTTCCTCGATCTATGATTTATTTTTCCACAGTTATCTAAGTTTCATGTGGGGAGAGTCTAGCCCATGCTAGGAGTGGCTGAGATCTCAATGCATGTGCTACAGCAAGGAGTCTGGAGCAGGCACAAAGATGCAAATATTCATCAAAGCATGTATAATGAATAGTTGCAGAGGAGGACTTTGTTCAATTTAATTTTAGGGTTACACGATTTATGTAGATAGTTGAGGAACAAGATGCGGGGAGCAAGATTTTTTAGTAGAGGAGGGCATGGGTTTAGCAGAGGCAATAGAGGAGGTAAATTTTCATGGGCTTGGATGAATCATCGAGGGGATAGGTTCCACCAGCAGCCTCTATCAAATGAAAATTATAATCAATTTAAGAGGATAGCGATCTTTGACATTTGCAAAGATTCCCAAGCTTTAGGTTCTTCATCCAAATCATTGCCTTCTGAGCCAACTGATCGTCATTCGTCCAAATCAATTCATGCAGAATGGCTGCCATCATTCATTTCGTCTCCTAATAATAGAGCTATTACAAGACCTAAGTTTCTAACTTTTATAAATAATATCCCCATTGGAAGGAAAAGGCAAGTACACAATCCAACAAAGCAGCAAGGGTTGGATTCTTCTAGGTTGTCATGGCACAGATCTAACGTTATAGGTAATTTTGCTTCCTTTAAGGGAAACTGACATAGCCATGAGCACGATCAATATTATCCAAATAGTAGTTTGGGAAAGGATCGCAGATTTGAATGGAGAAAGAAGGAATCTTGATTAGATCATATCAATGCTTCCCCCATGAAGTATTCATATCCATCTATAATCTTTCCAGATCATTACCTTGAGGTGCATATTGATCTCCTTAAAGACACTGCATTAATAGGTATGTTTGGCCCTAACCTATTTCCATTATCCATTATTTTGGATTGGGCTAGATCTATCTGGCAGGGAGTCAAGGAATTTTTTTTCATTGATTCAAAGTGCAATTATTTTATAGTTTTATTTGACTCAAAGGCATCTAGGGATTTTGTGCATAAATATAAGGGTTGGTTTTGTAAAGGGCAAGGTTTATTCACCATTTCATGGACACCAAATTTCAAACCTAATGATGCACTACCCCAATTCATGCCATTTTGGATTTGCCTACCTGCTTTACCATTGGAGTACAGGGATCCCAACATTGTTGAAATTATAGCTAATCAGATTGGAATTTATATCAAGCATGATTTGATCCCCTATGAAAATCTTCAAAGAGATGTTGGAGATTGTTTGTTACTTAACCTGTCTAAGCCAAACCAACGGGTGTCACAATCAAATCCAAGTGGGGTGCCTTGAATTAGCTCATTGTGGTTCAAAGTCCAGAGATTGTTGATGCATTTTTTACTACTTTGGGTCACTTTACATCAGACTGTTTGCAAGATCAAATTCCAATTGTAGACATATGTTGTGATCACTCTACAAATCTATTAAAATGTGCATGGGCCAATGCAAAACTCTCCCAAGCAATTTCACAGAATTCGTTGGCAGTGGTTTCCAATCAGGTTTTTCTTAGTCAGGCTATTGTTCCTTTACAACAAGATTTTGTTCCCATTTATGACTTTAATTTCTTAATTCAAGTCCTAGAATTATTGTACTTCTTTTGGCATTATTGGAGGAATGATACAAATATGAGCACAAGCTCTAAGTCTGCATTACTATTGATGGGTTCAGACGATTCAGAACCTAATGAAATTCCTGATCTACTGTTGGACATGATAGTGCATGATCTAACCTATCATAACAAGCCTATTAACTTTTCACGCATTATCAGTGATCTAAAAGGTAAGACGATCACCCAGCATCAACTTTTTAAAGTAGCTACAGCTCTCTCAACAACTTTTGCAGCTGATTTGATTCATGAAATTGCAATTGAGGAAGGAGTTTCTATAATGGAAATTCTTCACCCAGATGATAAAATGTCTATTAATCAATCTAATTTTCCAAATGGGACTCAACTGGTGATTGTGGATAATCTCCTAGATCCCAATGAAGTACGGGAAGGAACATCTGATTCCCTATATCCAAAATCATTTGACAATTGTCAAATGAATGCTCTCATCCAACCTAAATGGTTAGAATCTTCTAATCTTGAAGTAGCCCATCACTTGAATGATATAAATAAATTGGAGCTTCCTTTAGATTATTGCCAGATCAATGAGTGTGTAGAATCTCAAATGAGGACGGCTAATTTATCTGAAGAAGACCACATTTTGAATGAATTTAATGATGCAGATGTGATGAATCCCAATGATCAAGAATCAGAAAGCTCTCAACAAAATGGCAATAACATAGATAGAGGGTATTTTGACTTCTCAATTCATTTGTCATTAGATCAATCCCCTACTGTCACTACAGTGAGGAAGACTCCAAAAAAGAGAGGTAGAAAGCCAAAATCTACAAAGATGCTACTGGAAGTGGATGCTGGTATTCAATCCACTCTTGATGATAAGTTTTCATCAGTCAAAAGATTGGCAAGGAGAACGAGAGGTTCTCCTTGTCAGCAATGAAAATCATTACGTGGAATGTCAGAGGTATCAATGCCTCTGACAAAAGAGGTAGGATCAAGCAGTTTCTTGATTCTACAAAAGGAGATATTATTCTTCTTCAAGAAACTAAATTATCAGAGCAAGTTTTTGATAAGACATTAGCTAAATGGACTAATTGGCTTTCAGTTCATGCAGAGGGGCATGGGGCCTCTAGGGGTTTAGCAATTTTATGGAACGCTAAAAGTATTCATGGTATTCTTATTGGGCAAGATTCCAATTGGCAGTTGCTAAAAGTTGAACACTTTGATTTGAAATTCCTTATCTTCAACATATATGGTCCCACATCTACAAACGATAAGAGGAACCTTTGGGTTGTACTGATGAATCTTATTCAACAAGAAAGAGAAATGAATTTTATATTGGGTGGGGATTTCAATGCGTTACTATCAATGTCTAAAAAGAAAGGGGGAATTTGTCCACCCATTAGAAGTATCCAAGATTTTTCTTCATTTGTAGAAGATAATAACTTAAGTGACATTTTTCCTAACAATGGATTATACACATGGACTAATCGACATATTGGTTTTTTAGAAATTGCTGAGAGACTGGATAGGTTCTTGTTTTCACAATCATGGAAGCTATTGAGTTATAGTTTTAAATGTGAAATCTTACCTTTTTTATATCAGATCACTTTCCAGTCTAGTTATTAATATCAAAGAACAATATATAACAATGTCTTAATTGGGTTAGCTCTTTTAAGTTTGAACAGATGTGGTTCAAGCATCCTAATTTTATTATGCTTTTAAAACACTGGTGGATTAATGCTTCAACTTTTAGGGATCCTAAGATGCTTTAGTTCTCTAAAAAGCTTCATTACATGAAAGGGATGATCAAGGAGTGGAATGCAAAGGTTTTTAAAAATGTGTTCAAACAAAAACAAGATGTCTCAGAAAAACTTGAGAAGGTAAATTTAGTCATCATTTAAAAAGGTCTTAGTCCAGATTTATATCATGATAAAAAATCCTTGAAAGAAGAATGGGAGGAGCTTTGCAATAGGGAGGAGATTTATTAGAGACAAAAGTCTCATGAACTATGGTTAAGAGATGGCGATAAGAACACAATTTTTTTTCATGAAACTGCTAGAGTTAAAAGGGCAGTTAACACTATTTTTTCAATTAAGAACTCAGTATCTGGTCATCTTATAGAAGATGACAATGGTATTAAAGAGGAAGGTGTTCGCTTTTTTTCAAATCTCTTGGCTCCCCATCATTTGGATCCTATTGATGAAAATCTGATTAATGATTTTATTAGTTGTATTCCCCCTCTTATTACAACAGATCATAATAGGATGTTGCTTGCCCCTTTCACACTGGAAGAAATTAAAAAAGTGGTATCTTCATTCTCATCTGACAAAACCCCAGGTCTTGATGGATTTACAACTCTTTTTTATCAAAAATGTTGGGATTTTATTGGTTCTGATTTATTAGCAGTGGTTGAAGAGTCAAGAAGGAATGTCAAGATGATCAAGAGCTTCAATTCAACTAATATTGCTATTATTCCAAAAGTTAAGCAGCCAACTTCTTTTGCTGACTTTAGGCCTATCTCTTTATGCAACATGGTTTATAAATTTATTACTAAAGCTATATACATGAGGTTGCAGCAATTTATTCCTCATATCATTTCTTTAGATCAAGGTGGTTTTGTGCCAGGAAGAGAAACATGGGAAGGCGTTGTTTTTGCACATGAGACTCTTCATTCTATCAATTCTCATCAGTTGTCTAGTTTTGTGGTCAAGCTTGACATGATGAAGGCTTATGATAGGGTAAGATGGTCATTCCTCTTTAAAGTTATTTCCAAATTTGGTTTTTCAGATAAGTGGTGCAGATGGATCAAAAATTGTATTTCTGGTGCCTGGTTTTCAGTCATTATTAATGGAGAGTCAATTGGTTTTTTCCCCTCTTCTCAAGGGATTTGTCAAGGTGATCCACTATCTCCAGTTTTATTTCTTCTTATGGCTGATGCATTCAGCAGATTCATCAATAGATCTTCACAATTGGGCTTATGGCAAGGAATTTTGATTCCTCGTTACCCACTCCCTATTTGTTGATGATACTCTTCTTGTTGGTATGTCAAATGTAAAGGAAGCTAACCATATTAAATTTTCCCTGGATCTATATTCAAAAGTTTTTGGTCAAAGAATCAATGCCAAAAAGTCCAAAATTTTCATTTTCAACACTAATGATGTAGTGGCTCAGAGGATTTCTTCAACTTTGGGTTTTCCGGTTGATCACCTCTCATCCATTTATCTTGGAATTCCTTTTTTTATGAGAGAAAACAAGACAACTTTTTTGGCTTCCTATCATTGATAGAATTAGGGCTAGGATCTCTACTTGGAAAGCTAGATGGTTATCTTTGTTAGGCCATATTTTGTTAGTTAAAGCTGTCCTAACAGCTATCCCAAACTATTATTTGTCAATTCTCAATGCTCCCTCTTCTATAATCTTGCAAATTCAAAAGATTATCAAAGAATTTATATGGAAAGGAAATTTGTTAGATAATAAGAAGCTTCCTCTTGTTTCTCTACTTGAAATGTCTCATGATAAGGCATCTGGGGGTGTGGGTTTGCATGATATTGCTACTAGAAATAAGGCTTTTGGG
Organism: Cupressus sempervirens; assembly: GCA_028749045.1. Lineage (NCBI taxonomy): Eukaryota > Viridiplantae > Streptophyta > Pinopsida > Cupressales > Cupressaceae > Cupressus > Cupressus sempervirens. Next base: position 756,325,481 of record CM053793.1, on the reverse strand, counting down.
GGCAAGCTTGTGTGGAAAATGTATACAAAATCTCATGCAAAATGTTGTTCAATCATGCAAGAAAAATACTTAGATTCCTCAAGTCCTTCCAGAATTTTTACTGTGTCTAATCCTCCTTTAGGTTCAGCCATATGGAATTTTATGATGTCTTCAAAGGATATTGTTTGTAATTATATGTTACTTGGGAAATTCACAGTGGAGAGAAAGTAAAGTTTTGGGAAGACTCATGGAATGGATTTCCCCCTCTATGCAGACAAGAAAATTTGGATGAAGCACGCCACATCCTAAAAGCTAAGTGGGGATCCTCTTTTTGGGACTATGTTTTGGCTATTGAAATTCATTCAAGAAGAGTTCTCTAGAAAGAACCTCCAACACATCTTCTTAGTCAGCTAAGTCTCCTTTCCTTGAGGGACTCTCTTGCTGAAAGAATTGTCTTTCTTTCTAATAGGGAAGATATAGTTATATGGGCCCTAGCCAAAGGTGGTGATTACTCAATCAAGGAAGGTTATTATGGTCTTCAACAAGCATATAATTCAAGCAGGAAGTGTAGAGCTTTTTCCTTTTGTTGGAATTCCACTGTGTTGCCTAAGGCTAGATGTTTTTCTTGGCTAGCCCTTAGAAAAAGAATACTCACCAGTGAACGATTGTTGAGGCTAGGTATTGCTGAATCTTTTATTTGTAAATTATGCAACAAGGAGCTAGAATCTACAGATCATCCTCTTCTCCAGTGTCCCTTTGCTTATCAGTGTTGTGATTTTTTGTTGAACAAGCTTCAAATGTCTTTACCTCTACCAAATAGTCTTTGGGACCTATTTCAATCTTGGCCAGTTCTATTCTCAAGATCTCTATTTGCTAGTATTTGGAAGTGCATCCCAGCTATTGTGGTGTGGGCCATCTGGTGGGAACATAACAAGATCATTTTTTGCAATGAAAGATCAAACCTAGAATCTGTTCTAGATGGGATTAAGAATGCAATTTTAGAAAGAGTAAATGCAAATATGTTCAATTATATGAATAATATTTCAGTTTCTCCTTGGGATTATCTTCTTCTAAAATTTTGGAAACAAATTAAGTTACCTCCAAGTTTCTCTGCAAACTGAAATTCTAATCATCTATCTGATCGACTTCATGTAAAATGGTCTCCCCCCTCTAGAAATTTTCTAAAGTTAAATTTTGATGGTTGCTCTCGCGGGAACCCTGCTTTGATGGTTGCAATCAAAGCAGATGTTTTACCAGTTGGTACTAGCAACCTTGCAGAAGCCCAAGCTCTATTGGTAGGTCTAATTTTGGCAAAGAGATGTAATGTTTCCACCATCCATATTGAAGGTGATTCTTAGGTAATTATAAATTCTTGTTTATCATGATCTTCACATACCTAGAAACTAGCCTATATCCTTCAACAATGCTGGGATTTAATTTATTCTTTTCAAGCTACTTGTTTCTCTCACACTCTGAGGGAGGGCAATAAATTAGCTAATCGTCTAGCTAATTTTGGTTGTGAAGGCTCCATATTTGAATCTTTCCATTCAGAGGTTATTTTTTCGAAATTCCCATGCTTAGCAGAGTGCCATCTTTGGGACAAAAAGAAGATGAATGAAGCTTAATAGATTAGCTTGAACATTCTTTGTGCATGATTCAAAAATGCTCCAATTAGATTGAAGGTTCAAAGTTCTCTTGATTTTAGTTAAATCTTTCAAAAGGAGAGGTTTATTGGCATAATTGGACCCTGATCATTGTTGAGTATTGATATATATCATATTTTGGGTACTCTTGCTTAGTGCAAAGAAATTGTATTTTGTTGTAGGTATGCCTGGTATGACATATCGGCTTTTAACACTTTTTTATTTTGGCAATGATTCAGAGTTTTCTAGCTAGTTCTTTCTCTGATGAGCCCTTGAACTAGTTTATTAATAAATATATTATATAAGTGCTATGTCACTTTTTGATTTTTTTTAAAAAAAATGATTATTATTATTAATAATCATAATACTTATAACATTTAATAATTAATAATAAATCAACTTTATATATATATATATATATATATATATATATATATATATATACATACATATATATATATATATACATACATACATATATATATATATACATACATGTATATATATATATATATATATATATATATATATATGTATATATATATATATATGTATGTATATATATATATATATATATATATATGTATGTATATATATATGTATATATATATATATATGTATGTATATATATATATATATATATATATATATATATATATATATATATATATATATATATATATATATATATATATATATATATATATATATATATATATATATATATATATATATATATATATATATATATATATATATATATATATAATTTTCCAATATAAACCTGATATAGCAACCCAGATTAAACAGTCAAAGCCTATCAAACAAATTTTCTTTTCTTTTCTAAATCCACATGCTATGTTATACTAATCAAATTATGAATCTCTAAAATTTTGCAACCAAGGGTTTCAAACCTTCAATTATTTTAAAAAAAAATTGAAACAAAAAACAATAGATTCACAACAAGGGTTTTCAGATTAAATCAAAGACCATTCAATAATGAAAATTAACTTTTTTCTCAAATAAAGGTTTCAACCAAATGAATTCTAGAACAAATCCATCAATCACAAAGAGGACAACATGATTTCGTAGAGGAAACTACTGTGCAAGAATCATGAGATCCTACCTAGATCTGATACTAAAATAACAAACTGATGGAGCTTGCAAGAAAATCCTTCTTTCTATTAGTAACACTCTTCTTGAAAATTGGCTCCTCCAAACCTCGATATGGAGAAATGAATTATAATTTTCTAATAAAGAGCTTTCCCCAAATTAGGGCTTCAATTTTGCATGAAATCCTTTCATTCATTATACTTTTATTATTTTAATTACATGTGCAACCTTACTACAACTTTAGATAAAATAATTTTATTAAATCAATTCTCCCTCTCTCTCTCTCTCTCTTATTAAATTGCTAGACATTTTTTATAATATATTTATTGATTCAACTAATAATATTTTTTAGAGTTTATTATTAAAATGAAACTCCTAAATAAATTATTATTAAATGAAATAAATATAAATATGCCAAAATCAGAACTTTAACCATTTTTTTTTGAATTTAACTCTTTTATTTAATTAATTTCTTAAATAATCAAATATAATAAAATATTGAATTTTCTTTATAATATTTTTATTAAATTAAATAAATAATTTATATTTTAATTTGATTAAATTATAACTAAAAATCACTATAGATACACAAGACTATATATGAAAACCCAACATGATGTAGAGAATACTAAATCAAAATCAAGGGTCAAAATCATGAATTCATGTCACTGGACAAATTTGAAAAGTTCAAAATCATGAATTCGCATCACTTGACGAATTTGAAAGGGTAAACAACTCAAATACTTGTCCTAATTTCTAGGATAATTGGCTTTAGGTTAGGATTCAGACTCAAGAATTATCTCCCTTCTTTTACCATTGAGATAGTCTGATAGGGAACACTCATCCTAGCAATCCAGGGAAGTTGATGCCTAGTACTTGCAATATGCATAAAACTTGAGCATGCACATACACATATAATCTAAAATAAATGGGCAATGGTGGGGAGTAGTGCATCATGTAGATCCCGACTAGCAAGTGACTACGACTCCCTCCCTCAACCACATCAAAAACTTCATACATTAAGTAAAAAATACAAGTACACAATACACATGCAAGTAAATCATAGAAACTACATAAAAATTATTCATCTAACTAATATTACGAAATAACTGAAAGTGATTAAATGAACATACATATATCATCATCAAAGTAATCATGAACACATGAAATAACTAAGTAACTCAACACATATATCAACTAAATATGAAATACATCTAATCAAATCTAGTTACCAAGTACCACTAATCATAAAATATAATCATAAAATAGGCCTAGAAGAGTTTGGCACTATGACAAGAAAAGTCAACTAGGGGTAGGCATTACAAGAAGCATTAGCATTCAATCCATATAAATAATAGTGTTTTGTACCACTAGAATAATGCAATATTTTCTTCATCTACTTTGAAGTAGACATAGACATAGCCCACAAGCATCCCTAACAAATACTGAAATATATCCTTAGGTAAAGAATTTTTAAAAATATCTGCAATCTACTCCTTTGTATTAACATGCTCCAATCTAATATCTTTCTCTATAACTTTCTCTCTCAAAACATGATATTGAATAGATATATTCTTTATCTTTGAATGTAACATGGGATTCTTAGACATACTCATTGTACTTGTGTTATCACAATGTATGATAATATGATGTAAAAATTCTATCCCAATATCCTTCAATATTTGTTTCATCCACATAATCTAATTACAATTGTTTGTTGCTACTGTATATTCTATAGTGCTTTGTGAAATACACTCTTGTTTCTTTCTTAGCCAAGAAACCAACCTTCCTCCTAGGAAAAATTATCCACCACTTATAGTACTCTTTCTATCATCCATACTCTATGCCCAATCCACATCAGTATATGTGCATAGGGTAAAGTCATTTGATCTTTCATTCTACAACCCAAAATTAGGTGTACCCTTCAAATATCTAAAAATCCTTTTCACTTCAAGTTAGGGGGAATGATAGAGAAAGATAAGATGTCAATACCAAATGGCGATAGAAAAGAACTATTCTTATTTTCTAGTGTTATCTTTCTTTATTATCTCAAAAGCTCAGTTCCAGTCTAGTGTGGAGAATTGTTTGGAGTTGGAGGATGGTGCTAAAAACAAATGGGTGGAGATTAATAGGAGAAAGAATAAGTTCCTAGCTACTAGCCCTTTCTTTAATATTATTTCAAAGAGTAAGTCTAAACTAGATGTGAATGGTTAGAAGTATGGTAAGTCTAAACTAGATGTGAATGGTTAGAAGTATGGTTCAGGTAGGAAGAATAATAAATTAACAAGAGAAATGGTAAGTAAAACTATCATTGTGCATGGAAAACAATTGACTATCCTAGAGAGTTGTATCAAAAAATCCAAATTGTGTCATGGAACATTAGATAATTGAATGCTCCTCATAAGTAGGATATGTTTTTGGATGTGGTTCCCAATCATAAACAAAATGTTTTTTTGGTTCAAGAAACTAACATGAATAGAGATAAAGTGGAAATGCTTTCCTTTTTCAAGAATGGAAAAGTTTTGGTTTCTATATTCAAAGGAGTGTTAGAAGGTGTTGTTGTCTTTTGGAAAAAGGCCATTATTGAAGGTGAGTTTCTTATTTCAGAGAACAACCTTTTGTGTATTAGATTTTATCATATTAGAAATAAATTCTCTTGGATCCTTTCCAACATTTATGCTCCAAATTTAAATGTTGGTAGAATGGATTTTTAGGAAATATGTCAACTTTTTAGGGTTTCTTTTATATTAGTTTTTTGGTTAGTTATGGGAAATTTCAATACAAATCCTAGGTATTTTGAGAAAATTTGTAGGCTTTCAATTGAGAGTCACCTAGAAGCTAGATTGGATTTCTTGAAGTTTATTGATTCCCAAGCTCTTCTAGATGTTGAGCTCCAATGTTTGAGTTATACTTGGTTAAACAATAGATCTAGTTATGAGTTAATTTTATTTAAATTGAATAGATTCTTCATTTATGTTGACTAGATTAATTCGTTATCCTACCTTCTCATCGATTTACTTGAAGTTGGTGTTGACCACCTTCCTACCTCTTTGGTTGCTGACCTAGTAGCCATCAAAAGGAACTCTTTATTTACATTTGAGAAAATGTGGATCAAATAATATGACATAAGAGTTAACATTAAGGAGTGGTGGGATATTTGGATTGATCATCTAGGTATGTTTAGGTTAGCCAAAAATTGAACTTTACTAAACGTAAAGTTAAATCTTGGAATAAGGAGGTTTTTGGGAATATCTTACAGAAAAAGAATGAGATTAAATTAAAATAGGATGTTATTCAAAAGAATATTCAATATTCTAGGGATATTCAAGGTTTAATTCTCAAATAAAAGGCTATAATGGATAAAATATCATGATATCATTACAAAAGATGAAATATGTTGGAGATGGGAATCTAGAGCCCGATGCTTTAATTTAGTGGATAGAACTATCAGATTTTTTTCACCTCATAACTTCTAAGGATAAAGTAGCTAGTAGAATCTCTAGTATTATGACTTTTGATGGTGTGAGAACTATGAATAATGAGATTTCTAAAGATTATTTTGGTTTTTTCTCTTCCCTTTTTTTAAAAGATATTTCTCTATCAGTCACTTATTTGAATAATTTGATTGAGGATATCCCTAACATTTTGGAAGAGGAGGAGAACAAGATGGTTGTAGCTATTAGGTCTATTGAGTAAATTAAGAAAGTTGTTTATTCCTTCAAAGGATAAGAGTTCCCAGAGTTTGATGGATTTCCATTGTTTTTCTTTTAGTACTTTTGGGATGTCACTTGGAATGATCTCTACTATGAAGATTAATAATTCTTCAACTCAAATAAGTTTCTCAAGGAAAAAAAATCTACTTTTATTGTATAGATTCCTAAGAAAGTTGGAGCCAAGATTGTGAATGATTTCAGACCCATTGATTTCTATAATTAAGTTTATAAATTGTTCTCAAAAGTGTTGACTTCAAGGTTTCTTTCTTTCCTATCAATAGTTAGCTGTCAAGAGAAAATTTTCTTTATGCATGGGAAGAAAATCTTGGATTCTATTATCAAAGTTCATGAAGTTATTCATTCAATTGATTATTCAAAAAGAGAAGGTTTCATAGTTAAACTTGATCTCTCTAAGGCTTTTTTCCTTGTGTATTCAGACTTCTTGTACACAATCATTAAACCCTTTGGGTTTTACAATAGGTATATCCAAATTGTTTGACAACTAATATCTAACACTTTAGCAATGTTCTTGGTTAATGGTTCCTCTTCTATCTTTCCTAATGTTTCAAGGGGCTTGACATAGGGAGACCCTAGTCCTCTTTTCTTTAATGGTAGAATCTCTTGGTTGCCTATAGAGTTCTACATTTTCTTCAAGGATTCTTAAGGGCTTGAAACCCTCGTCAAAGGATGTGGTATCTACACATGAATAATTTTTTGATGATATAGTGATAATGGAAGACACTTTGATCAAGGAGGAAAATTTGTGTAAATTTTTTTTTCAAACTAATAGTTTTTCCCTGGGCCAACTCATTCACTTGGAAAATATATCTCTCTACTTTATTAACACTCCTATTATTATATGGGGAAGAAATGTTGTAATTCTAGAATGTGAGATTAGAATTTTGTTGGTCTCCTATCTTAGCTTGTCACTTGGCTTAAAACTTACTAATTCTTTTTGGTTTTTCTTGGTCGAAAGATTTCAAAGAAAATTGGCTAGATGGAAAGGTTTTATTCTCAGTAAATCTAGTATATTGTAGTTGATTATGTATACTATTCAAAGCCTTTCAATGTATGCCCTTAGATTGTTCAAAATCCCTTAGAAGTTTCAAGAACCAATGGAAAGAATTCAAAATAATATTTGTTTGGATAAGTGTGGAAGTTAAGAAAAGATTAGTTGCCTCAAATTTAGTTTCTAAACCTAGAACAAGTGGGGTTTGAGCCTAAGATCTATAAAAATTATATATTATGGTCTTATGGCTAAGAAAATTTGGTGAATTTATGGAGAAAGGAATGATTGGAATATTATTGTTTGCAAAAAATACTTGAAATATTTTCTCTTTCTAGAAAACTTTATTAACAACAATGAATACTTGACTTGTTCTACTTTTTGGAAAGGCATCTAGCAAGCTAAAGCCACTACCAAATTTAAAGCTAGCTAGAAAGTTAGAAATGGTCAGATTATAGACTTCTAGAATGATTTATAGCTTCTAGACAAACCCTTTTCCTCAATAATAATCACTAAATTGATTATAGAGAGATGATATTAGTTATTTGGGTTCAAGGGTTGAAGTTACTAAAGAGAAGATCAATGGGTGAAAATTGTGGGAATCTCTCCTGAGTTAAAAGATATTCAAACTAGCTTCAATGTTGTAGCTATCAAGTTAAGGTGTGAGAATTATTTAATTTGGTATGGTGATCCTTCATTTTCTCACTCTGTTTACTTGCTTGTTGAAGCTCTTCAAGTTTGTGAAGTTTCCCCTTTTGTTTGGGCCTCTATTTGGAATAAAAATCTCATTCCAAGAATTCATATTTTCCTGTGGATGACTTTGCAATAAAAGACTCTTACTTTGGTGAATCTTAGAAATTAGGTGTACATTTACCCAATGAATATTTTTTATGTGCAACTTGAGCTAAATTTATGAATCATATTTTTATATCTTTTCAATTTTCTTGGAACACCTGGATGGAGCTTTTTAAAATGTAGAATCTAAGTTGTACAATGATTAAGAACATTAGGGACCTCTAGCTAACGTGTAAATATTTTAAATGAAATATTGAAATGATTCTTTGGAGGCTAGTTTTCCCTCATGTAGTTTGGAATCTTTCTAAGGAAAGAAGAGGGATTTATTTCATCTCTACTCTTCAAGTTGTCATCATATTAAGAAATGCATCTTTTAAAATTTTATTAACATGTTCAGGAATAAAGTGGACTTTTATTCTAGTGGAAACATAAGTAGAAATAAAACTTCAGGTGCAATGGTCAAAAGTAAATAGGAAACTACTAGATGGGATCATCCTCCAATGGGCTAGATTATGCTGAACTATAACGGAATCATTAAGTGAAATCTGAGTCTGACTGGATGTGGAGCTACTACAAGGGAAGATCTGATAAATTTCTTATAATTGTTATAGAGGTCCCTCTTGACATCCAAACCAATCACCTAGTTGAGACAATAGGTATTCTTCATGGGATAAAATGGCTTCATGATATTGAGGCTAAGGGAATCTAGATAGAAGGGGATACGTAGAAAATATTAAACAACCTAATTCTTTTATTCATTCATGTTCTATATAAAATGTAATCAAGCGAGCCAAAAGATTAATATTTATGCTTGATAAAGTGTTTATATCCCACTTATATAGAGAGGAGAACACACTTGCTAACTCACTTGAAAATGAGGCAATTAAAAAGGGGGCCATCACATGTTGGAATCCTATGGATGAGATAATTATGATATTAAGGTGCTTGTTAATAATGATAAGGTAAAAAGTAAAAATTGGGTCATGTCACTTACTTCCATTCAAAATAAAACTTCTTTGGGAAATGAAATGTAATTATTTTGCGAAGTTCTTGAGTTGTAATAGTGTTGTAATAAAAGTTTCACTTGTATTATGGGTCATTTTAGTGTTTTTTCTTCTTGAGAAAGTTTATTATTCAGAGAAAAATTTAGTTTGTGTGGCTCTACAACTAGTTAAAATGGGAGAGAGATTGAGAAGAAGAGAACCAAAAAAATTTGAAAAATGAAGGAAGGAGAAGGAAGTTTGGGAACACTAGAGGAAGGGGGTATAGGTCCCTACATGGAAAAAATGAAAAAGGTGAATCCCAAAGTAATTGTGATGTTGTTGAAGGATTGGAATAATGACAAAGTTAAGTTGGGTGGAAGGAAATTGTAACTCAATGTAGTGGTAATGGAAAAAATTACGGGTCTCAGTATTAAAAGTCAGCTTTTTTTCAGTGGCCTAATGTATTTTGAGATGTCTGTTAGGAAATTCATAAAGAAACAAATGATACTTGTGTTAAAGTAGACAGTGTTCTTTAATATTGTTTCATCAATTAAATATATTTGGAAGCATGTTCTTATTCTTGTAATGGAGTATGTTTTGCTTGATGGGAGATATGAGAGGCCTTATATTTATCACTTTGTGTTACTTAATCACTATAGATATAAAAGTACGGTTTATTTTCCATTCTACCTAGTTTTCTTCTTGTCTCATAATATCAATGATTTAAGTTCCAAAATTAACAAACCGATCTTACATGAGGGTCTTATGAGGAAGGTTAAGAGTTATGTGAAAAAAATTGTTCTTGACTATGTCCCAAAGAAGATTTCAGAACAATGTATTAAGATGGAAGGTTTGGGGGAAATTTTGGTCAAAGGGAGAAGGATATTATGTGAAATAGAAATGGAATCTCCTGGATCTTAAAAAATCAAGAAGGCTAAGGTTAATTATGTAGAGCTTATTATGGAACTAGAAGAACAAAGTGATTATGAAAAAGAAAAATATGTGTTCGAGGGGAAGGGGAAAGAAAAGATGGATACAAAAAATAAAATGAGGAAACTAAAAATTCTGAATTAGTTGAAAGATTGCTTAGGGTTGGCAATGTCCCTATTTCCTCTCCTCGCCGTGTTCAATTCATAATGAGATAAGCTCTCCTATGGCTACTAGAGAAAAAGATAACCAAGCTACTTAGGAGAAAGTGGAAGAGGAAGGGCTCAAAGAAGCCATAAGACTTATTGACTATGATGAGCTTCTTGAGCTTGATCTTATTATTTATCCACAACAAGCTGAAGGAAAGGAGATTAATAGTCAAATTTAAAATCAAACTTCAAAAATAAATTTAAAAACGGACAAGCCTTTTTGGTAGGATTTATTTTTTAAAAAGGCTAGGATTCCAATGCTGAAACTGGTTGATATGGAGGATTTTAAGGTCAAGCTTATGGAGGAAGGTATGTATAATTTGTTAGTTAGCTATCCTCATCTTGTTTTAAAAATTGCAAAAGCGGTCACCCTCTACTCCCTCAAACTCGATAATTAGACCTTCCACTCCCTTAAAATAATGATTTTAAAATGCATAGCTCTAGAAGGAAAAATTGAGGATAAACATAATAAAGAGGATGAGAGGGGGTTGAAGGAGAAGGAGATAGAGCAAAAGGGTAGCCTAGAGTTGATCGAACAGTTGAAGAGAAAAAATGACAAAATGGAAAATGTGACAAAAGATATTATGTTCAGATGCTAGGGTCTACTTATAACTTTTGTTAACTGCATTTACAAAGTGTTGGGCAATTTGGATCTAGAAAAGGAGGTGAAGCTTGTGCTCAATCCAGAGGAAGCTAAGAAATAAGCGAAGGATGTTATTCATCAAAAATGTACCCAATCCAACACCAAGAAGAAGTAGAAGAAAGGGAACGAGATAGACAAAAAAGAAATCATAGAGAAGATCAAAGTCATTCAGTAGGAGGTGAAAGATAAGGTGGAAGAGTTAGTTTAGCTTCTTTCACTTGTGTGTTGTCTCTTTTTTATGTGTTCTAGATAGACTGTTAGTGTTTTAGTTTGTTCTAGTTTTTTATGTTGGCTTTTTTTCAGGTAGTACAAGTTTTGGTTGTGGGTGTGTCATTTATTCTAGAAACTATTTCATTTTAGATCTTTCATGTTTAAATCTTTAAATAGCCAACATAATGTCATTGCAAACCCAAACTATAGACAAAAAATGTACCGAACAATTTATAATTGTAAAATAAGTATTAGCCTAAACTAGTAAAATATATATTTAAGTAATATGTTAGTAAGCGTTGTATGGGGCATTCTAATGTTAAGTTTATTTATTTTAAAGAGTAAGGATTTGTTTGTTTTAGTTCTATACAAAACTTTTAGCTCAATTGTGATATCATCCCTTATCTTACGATGTGAGAGTTTGTGCACTCAATAAGACTTGATTCCTAATAGACTCATTCAAAACCATTAGACTTTCTCAATAAACTAAAGACCCATTAACTTATTCAATCTTTTTAATATAAAAATAGACAATAAAAAATTAATATAAATTTACAAATTCTAAACTACTCTTCAAACTTTCTTAAATGTCTTAAACTAATTAATCACTTCTTCCAACCTGTATGATAAATTTATATTAGAATTTACAATAAAAAACTATTGTTTTAATTTTTAATCTTTAAAAAAAAATTAATACAACTCAAATAAAACCTAAAGTAAAATATATTTTGAGCTCTGAATATATAAAAGAAAAGTTTTAGTCTCCATTTTAAAAAGGAAACAACATTTTCAATCTCACAACAGTTAGGTCAACTTTGGACAAGGTCAAAACCCGTAATGCTGCCCAAAAATTAAAGTTAAATGAACATTGACGTAGCATAATTCCATTTAATAAAAAGATCTTTTTCAAACCCTAGGTATTTCCATGTAAATAATGTCTGACCTGCCTATAAAAAAGCGAAAAATGTGTGTTCTTGTTTTCTAGAAACCCTAGAAAATCGTAATATACCTATAACAGATAGGAAAGGTCTGACGTATTAAGAGTAGGCCTCACTCCCCGCCAGTTTACCAGGTCATAAATATAAGATTAAGAGAAGTTAATGTAGATCTAGTGAATGTTTAGAGTTACTATCAAGTGATATTGAGTTTACTGGTGAAGTTGAATGATTCATAAACAGTCTATCAGAGATCATGTCTTCTCAGTCATAAGGGATGAGGTGGGGACCACATTCCAAGTGATTTTGGCATAGTAAATTCTGTCGAAGAGGTTTCAAGCAAGAGTGAACCCCTGATGGAGTCCTTAAATGTTACCTTAGCTGATAGACAACTCACTGACTTCATCATAAATCTGAACCCTCCATCAAAATAAATAAATAAATTCCAGTGACAGGTGATTTTTTTGATTTCTGCAATTGACACAGTCAATTTGATTTTTTTGATTTCTGCAATTGACACAGTCAATTTGATTCTTTCTCCACGCATGACCTTCACCTGCTCCCTAACACTATTTAAATGACGTCCACATTGTCCTTTCAGAGTAGAACCAAATTTCTCAGATACAAAATTTCTAAGTTTTCTAGAGATGGATAGAGAAGGGGAAGATTTCCATTTCCTGGACGCCTTTGGAATCATTGGAGAGGCATTGAAAATTGTACGACGTAAGGCGAAGCTCCTGGGAGCCATTGCCCTGACATTACTGCTTCCTCTCTCCTTTGTAATCCATGGCCACACTTTATTCTCAGCCTCCCTCCTCAACAAAATAATGATGAGCAACGTCTTACTCGGCATAGAAGCCGGCAGCCCTGCAGCAGAAAGCGTCCGCCACAGCTTGCACACACAGATTGCGGAGTTTCTAGTGCTGACAACGCTGTATGCAACCCTAGTTTTTGCATTCTCGTTGTTGTCCAGGTCAGCAGTGGTGTACACGGTGGCATGCATCTACGCGGAGAAAGAATTGTGTTACACAAAGGTTATGAGCATCGTGCCCAAAGTATGGAAGCGCCTCGCTGTCACTTTTCTCTGGGTTTTCCTCGTTATGTTTCTATACAATTTGGCCCTAGCGGGGGGGCTGTTTTGCTGGTTTTTATTATTTGGAGTGGTTGGACTTAAGACGTGGGCCGTTTTTGGGGTCGTTTTTATTGTCATCGTTGCTCTATTCTTCCACGTGTACATAGCCACGGTGTGGGAACTTGCCAGCGTGGTGTGTGTTGTGGAGCATAGACAGGGATTGGACGCCTTGAAGAAGAGCAAACAAGTTATGAGAGGAAAGAGGGATACGGCGTTGACGCTGTATGTTCTGTATGCGCTGCCTGTGGGCGTTATTAGTGGTTTTCAGAGCTATTCAATGTATGGCGAGAAGGAGGAGGCGATGAGCGTGGGAGTTATTGCCGCGGTGGTGGTGTTGCAGTGTGTTGTTGATTTGGTGTGGCTTCTCACACAGGCTGTTCTTTACTTTGTCTGCAAATCCTCTCAGCATGAGGACATAGATAAGTTGACTCTGTCCAAACATTTGGAGATGTATAATGGAGGCTATCTGCTTCTCGATGGTCCCCCTATGAAGTTCGAGATGTCTGGCCCATAGAGGATGTTGGGAGAAATAAGATAGATTGTTTAAGTTATTGCTTATACCAGTTTTACATAAAACTCTAGGGCTAAACAACTTGATACTTTAGTTTGAGGAATGTTTTCAAAATAGGGAGTTTCCTAGATTGTATCTTATATGAAGAGGTCAAAAGTTAAATATAAATCTATTTATTATTTTTTCTATTGTTTTATGTTAAAGTTGTAGTTATTATTTCTTTAATGTTTGTTTAATTGATTTTTAAAAATAGTTATAACTAGAATTATTTCAAAAGGAACATAACATTTTCATTAGATAAGCACATGATAGGCCTAAATCTATTATAGAGCCTTGTGCTTCTCTATGGTGTTCTTATATAGCTTGAGATGTCATGGCACAAAGGCTATTATAGAGAATAAGAATGTTTCGAATTGAGTAATAGTTTCAAAATAGGAAGTTTCTTAGATATTATCTTATAGATAGAGGAAATATATATCTAATTGTCCGGGTTAAGGCATTTGATTTAACGTAATGAAGAATAGATTAATATAATCCTCTCTCTCTCTCTCTCAAAGTTAATATTTTGTTGCTATCTTTAATGTTGGTTTAGTTGTATTAATAAATAGTACACAAGTCAGGTACAAATACAGTTCATTTAAAAAGAGAGATGTTTTCCTTAGAAAAGCACTAAAAGAATCTAGATCTATTATAATAAAAACAAACTTCAAGTAAAATTGGGAAAGTCTCATGAGCTGTAAAACTATCAAGACTCAATGAGTTTTAGAGTATAGTAAAGAACTAGTGAAAAATATTATTCTAAATGATAAACTTATTATCTCATCTCATAAGAACTAGAGCTAAAATAAGTTTTTAAAGGACCCTAGAAACCAGTACAATAACTTTTTTTTTATCTACAACCAAAAAAGCACAACCCAATGAAAAGCCCCATCAAATAGTTAACAAAATGAAGCTACAAAAAATTAGATATAAAGATCAATAAATGAGGCTTAATCGTCTAACACTAAGGGTATGACCCAAAGACTAATTATCTTAATTTAATAATTTTAATCTTCTAGTTATAACATATGTAAAGGTGAATAATGAACTAACAAATCTACTAGGAATGATGAGGTTCAAATAAGCTAAAAGAATATTAATGTTGCATCAAGGGACCTAAGTCTAGCATAGAAGGGGAGATATACCTAATATCACAATCCTTCAACTTCCCAATACAATAGGGTACATGACCTCCAACTAAGAGAAAATCAAGTCTATCTAGTTGATTATTCAAAGAGCTATTAGAAAGACCCAAAATGGATAAAGGTACATTAGCTACTTCCATATGGCATTTGTTCAAGCCACTGATAATTGTTATAGGAATAGATTCTCACTTTAGAAGGAAAGTGGGATTGATAACTATGATAAGATCACCAATTCTTCCCAAACAATAATAGAAACAAAGGCATAATTTTTTTTTAACTTAAGAAAAAACTTTACATATATTAAATATAGATGAAGGCACAACAAAAACCTCAAACAAGTGAAGATTTAAAATCCTATCCAAATGAAAATAAAAGAAATGGTGGTAAAATATAGCACAAAAACAGAAAACATTTTTAATAATATTAATAAACATATAACTATATAGATTTCCAACATAGTGGAATTGTTAGTGTTATTTTCAATAACCATATTAAATTATTGTTTGAAGTTACATGATGCAATTATTGGTGGTTATCATGACTCCACCTTCTCCATATCTAAATGCACATCATACTATAAAACAAGGCACCCACTATATTTACCTTTTCTTTACCACTTCCAATCATAGCATGAAATAAACCATATGAATTTGTGCAAATACATCTATGCATGTGTGCAAGAGAAGAAATCCCTATCTTAGTATCTTTGCATTGGATGATAGGAGAGCCAAATTTGGACACACTTCTTCCACTAAGACTTGTGATCTTTACATGTACTTAGGCTCAAAGTTTCCTCCTCAAGAATAGATATGTGATAATGCATATAACATTTATTTTAGATGTGACACCATGTGCCTAAAACTATGAGATGCACACAAGATGCTCAAACAAATCGTAAATGAATATTTCCATCTCATGTTTCATATTTATTTTTGCTGCAATCAAATATCCATTTAGCATATGACTTCTACAGAAGTTCTTCATATATTATTAGTCCTACCTAAAAATTAGGAAAATTTATCTAGCAACATTTGGACATATGTCTAAAAGTACACATACTAGGAATCATTTAACATGTAGATATATTTTGTAGAGTAGTGGCTTGTGCTCTTCCAATGTGGTGGCATAAGAGCTCTATATACACATGTCATGGTGGTGGTGACTTGTTGGAAGAAATATGTCTCTCCACATGTTATGTGCATGTAGGACTATGGCCAATGTTTTTATATTATTTTCACAAATATTCATTTCTTTGTGGCTTCTGAGCATTGTGGTATTAATGTTAGATATTCTCAAACACTGTAGCCTTTTTCTAAGAGGTTATAGATAAGAGATTAATTAGGTTTTCAAAGAGTTTCAATCCCCAATAGTCAACTTAATTTGAGCTATAAGCTTTGGATTTGTGTGCTAGTCTATTTTCTTGATTTTGGGTAGGCATGATTAAATATGTATGTTGTAGTTATTTATTACTATATTATGCTTATTCAATAGTTTCCTCTATGCATTTTAGCTTTGTATAAGTTTCTTTTTCCCATGATAATTTTTTGTGGTCGAGAAAAGGAAGAGATAGAATAGGGCAAGACACTAACCAACAAGACATGAATGTTGATATACATATACGTTCTGTCTTATAATAATGGACTCTCTTGTTGTGGTTCTAGAGATAAAGACGATGAGTAAAGATGCTTAGGATGTCCTTTGCAATGCCATTAATGACTGCAATGCTAATATTAGATAGCATTGGGAAGGTGTGGAAGATGACTTATTAAGAGGTATTATTAGTTTTGCCTACCTAGGTAGAGGCTAATGTTTTGTGTTGAATGAATTGACATTAATTGACCTCAAGAATCATGTAATGTAAAATATTTCTTATTATTTCTTATGTTTGATTGATCTTTCATTTTATTTTTCAATTTTAGAATGAATATTACTTTTTTTTAATTAGCTCATTATATTTTTAGTTGGGTGTTTATTAATATTTTTAATCAAACATTCAAAATTTACACTTGTAAAGTTATTTAATGAGTCTTTCTAGAAACTTGCTATCAATGTTATTATTTTATTAAAAAACTTGGAAACTTCTCCTAACTAGAAACTTCTAAATGGCATTTTGAATAGATGTTTCTTTGAATGCAATCCAAATAATCATTTCTTTGATCTATATTTCCATGCGTGTGTAGCCAAAAGCTCCCAACTAAAAAGGTAAAAAAAATTGGATGTTATGATTGGGTATTAATATTTTTGGCAAATTGTGGTTTGGGAGATTTTTTTAACACAATTTTCATGGATGGTTTTACCAGCATTGTTTTGCAGGTATTGTAAAATTATTGAAGATTTTTTAGAGCTATTCTATGCGTTCTTCCAATCATTTCAACTAAAATTTGTATCATGTTTTTTTGTTAGCATTCCAATTCATCTCATTTTTGTTTGAATTTGTTCATGCCCAATAACGTTTCTTTATGGTTTAATATTCAAAGATTTAGTATGCAAATGGAATTCACTTTGGCTCTTGAGATGCAGATATCAATCAAGTGACAAAATCACAACAAATAGTTATCAAGCTCGTACTTTAGACCTGAGATTTTTGTTCGCCTACAAGTAAGACATCAAAATTTCTTCAATGTTTTTACACTATGTACAATTATTTCCCTATTTGGTTAGCCGCATAATCATCAAATCCAGAAAAAAATGTAAAAGCTTCGCCCTTTTACAGAGTAATATTTGAAATGTTTAGCATCAAAAAATCCTAAATTTTATGAATTTTCTTATTTTATATGCATATTCATCTATGAAAGAACATAGCAACACCTATTAGCACAAGAATAAGGTGCTACAAGGGTGGTTCGAGGATTCACTCCACTAAAATTTAAGGCAAAGCTTGAGAATGGATTCTCACTGCTACAATACTGGAGCTTCATAAGTTAGGCTTGTAGAGGTTCATGAATGAAGGTTTTGTCTTGAAATTCTCATGCTTCATATGAATTTATTAATCTTCTATGCTTCATATAAACTTATTATTTAAATTAATTTTTTATTGAAGTTTAATTTTTCTTGATTTGCTTGATTTGCTAGTTATTTATGGGTGTTCAATGTTTCTACTATGATTTACCATTTATGTACATTCTATCTAACTTGTGAAACTTAATAGGATATCTAATTGTTTAAGTTTTAAATAGATCTATTAAATTTTTTCATGTTCTAAAATTTATTCATGTATAATTATTATTTTTTAGTGGAGATATCCTTAAGATATAAGATTTTTAATTCAAAAAACTATAAAAAAAAGATGTCTTTATTCTAAATATATGATCTACAATTATATATAGTTTAATTTAAGCTTTTAATAATTCTATAATTTTTAAAAATAATTTCTTAATATTTTGTATGAAATTTATTACTATTAATCTATAAATAATTGGTATTTAAGTTTACTTGTTATGTAAAAAATATTAAATTTACAAGTGAGCAAAAAGATAATGTATTGAAAATAAAATTATATTTATAGACATGGATATTAAAGTTTACATATTTTTTAGTTATATATACTTTAAATTAAAACTTTAAATAAATAATATAATTATGTTATTTTCTTAAGTATATATATATATATATATATATATAAAACTTTTGGCATTACAACTATCATTTACAATTGAATCTTTTAGGTTGTAATATAAATATTATTGATTTATAAATTGGTTATAAGTTTGATTTCACATATAGTTAGTTTAACTTATAAATTTGTTATAAGTTTGACTTTTCATAATACCATTAGAGGACTTCATCCATTATTTTATGCATTCATATTTATCCTATTCATAATGCTAAATATGCAAGTCATATATATAAAACAAATACACACAATGTTATAGCTATTTAAATTAAATAATAAATAGTATGTAACTAATTTTCTATCAATCTATTCAATTTTTCTTATAAGGTGGGACTTGTGTTGTAACATGATTCTTGTTAGATTTTAGACACCATAAAATATAATTTATTTTTGTGAAATATATCGGTAGAAAAATGACAAAAGGAATTAAGCATTAGATTATATATAGAGCTAATGAGGCATGCTAATCTATAGTGTAGTTTTTTTTAATTTATTTGAATGAAATATCAATCCAATGATTTATATTCAAAAAAGAAAAGTGTTTGAAAATACGTAAACAAGAATACAACGATATTAAAGTGTTGAAGTCATTATTTCCAAAAGGTTTTTCTCTTTTCTATGTGGTGCATACATTATATAGTTCAAAATATATAGAGAAACAAAGATACTTGATAATATAATCTTTGACATTTTTCTTGGATTTCTAAGAAAATTATGTCAACTAGGTTTCATGTGATTGATCAATTGCAAAAAAAAAAAAAGATGTATTTTCATTTGCATTTTCTACAATAGAATTTCTATTTGATAAATAGTCTAGTTTGAATAGTAATACCTAGATAATGAAAATATAAATGTTACTCATGGATACAAATTTATAGAGAATAGTGGGTGGAAAGGAAAAACCACTTACAAATGTAATTAACTTGTTGGATTGGAATATTAGAGATGATAAGGACAAAGGTATTAATAGTATTTTTATTTCAAACCATAAACTTCATCACATAGATTTAGATGGAGTATATATACCTATTTAGAATAATTTGAACAAATTATTTGGAGAAAAATATGTGGAAGAAAAGTTGTCTTTCTAAATATTTAATGGTGTATGTTCAAAGTGGAGGATGGAATAAATATTTCCAACCATATAAAAAAAATATGTTATCTCATTAGGAATCTGGTATAGGTTAAGGTTTTAGTAGATGATATGATGCTAAGGCTACCCCATTAAAGGACTTTCCTTAAAAATTAAATAATGTTAATTTAACACTAGTTAAATAACTTATCAAAATCTAAAGGATATGATTTAAGCTCTTATAGAAGAAGGTAAGAAGATTAAGGAAGATACAAAATAAATGTTAAGGTAAAAATAAATGAAACAACACATGTTTCTTCTAGAAGGAAAAGGGGCACACAATAAAACATTTTAAAACATGGGGTGATGATCTTCTTAAAGGGAATCTCAAAAAGTCAATTAGATATATGCAAATTTTCTTGCATTGAGTTCACTTGGATACATCAAATCATGAAATTATCATTAATCCATTGATGTTTCTCATTATTTTTTAATCATAATTTTATCCTCAAATTCTTCATTTTTGGAGGTTGAAGGCACTAGATGATGGATGTTTTTTTACCATCTATAGCTATCTTTTGGCTTTGAGATGGCTATTTGTATTAGAATCATTTTTTACTTTTCATCCAAGCTTTATTTATCCTTCTTTGTTATTACTAACAATTTTTACAAGTGGCTTAAAAGTCACACACTAAGGGTTGATTCTTAGGCTAAAAGTGTTAAATAGTCGAAAGTTGACTTATTTTTCCAAGTTTAATTTCTTGCTCAGTGTGTAATGTTTAAGGGTGGTCCAATTCTTAAGAATACATGAATTGTGAAGGTTATGATTTTGATGAAGGGCACTCCCCTTAATACCATAAACCATAACAAAAAGCAAAGAAATAACAACACATGTGAGAAAAAAATATGGACTTCTTATTTGCACCACAAATGTGGAATTGCAAAATTCACAAGTACAATATGCTAAACCACATGGGCACCTTCATTGAAATAATTTTCAAGACAAGATCTCAACTATCACCCAGAGCTATTCTAGACAATGTTCACGCCTTTCTTAAATAGGCAATTTTATGCTGCCTTGGAAAGTCATAGACATTGAAACTTAATGCCTAGGGCCAATAGACCCTAACAACACATATAAAGTTGGTCAAATACATCATTGAAAATTATTTTTGAAATCTCAGGTAGCCCAACTTCAGAAGGCCATAACTCTCGAACCATTGCTCTGATTGGCTACTATAAGCACTTTTCAGAAATGCCAGCTCCTGATATATAGGCTTGGCACTGCACAAGCACCCTTCCATCAAGTGTTTGGACCTCATTCAAGCACTCTAAGGCCTCCAACGGTGAGCCTAAAGATTTTTTTGCAAATATTTCCACCAAAAATGCATAATAACTTCTCTAATACTTACCCTGGAGCAATGAGATTTTTATGGTAGGCTTATAACTCTAAAATGAACCTTCATATAGAAAATGAGAACATTCCAAGCTCATGTAATAAACTTACTAAAAATAGCAAGTTCCCATAAATAGTAACCACCCTGTCTACTAGTCCTTATTAAAATAGAAAAGACTAAAAAGAAAATATTTTTGGGTGATGCAAGATTGCTCTTACACTGAAGATGCTCTTGCATTAGACTCCTAGGGTAATTTGAGAAGTATCTTTGTCACATCTTAGGCATTCAGAGGAAAACCAAGACGGTGAACTTCCTCCCTTGCTAGCCATGATGAATCCTCTACTAGCCTCCCTTTCCATTTGATTAGGTATTTCTCATAAATTATGTTCCTTGTACTTTTGTCAACATGACTATTCAGTATCTCCTCAATGTCCTTTGTAGTTGAACTAGCTGCTAGAATACTCCACTGCATTTATGCAATGTCATCTCCATCACCTCCCTCATAACACTCTATCAAATCTGAAATATTAAATACTAGTAAAATATTCAATTCAATAGGCAACTCCACTTCATAAGCATTTCCAAAATAATTCCTTTTCACTATTTTGCATGGTACAAACTTCTTCATCTTCAACTTATTATATGTCCCCACTAGAAAATGCTCTTTTCTCAAATGAACCATGATTTCATCTCCAATTTGAAATTCCTTTTACCTCGTTTTCACATCTACCTTAGCTTTATATTGTGTATTCATCTTTATGATTAGTTTCCTCACCTCCTCATGGATCTTTTTGAAATATTTAGCAAATTCTTTTGCTTCAACACTACTTATCTCTCCTTTATCTAACTACTTCAATTTAAAAGAATTTTTGGGACTACTCCCATATACAATATAGAATGGTGATTTACCAGTACTCCTGTTTATGGAATTATTAAATAATTTTTTTGCCTATGGTAAAATTAGATCCCATCCTTTTGGCTTGTCTCCAACCAAACATCTCAGCAAGTTTCTCAAATTGCGATTCACAACTTCTATCTGTCCATTAGTCTGTGGATGATGTGATTAATTGAATTTCAAATCTGTCTTCAACTTCTTCCACAATGTACGCCAAAAATACACAATAAATTTAGTATTTCAATCTGAAACTATATTCTTTGGCAAACCATGTAGTCTTACCACTTATGTGAAAAACAACACTACCACATGAACAACATCACCAGTCTTCTTACAAGAAATAAAATGTGTCATCTTTGAAAACTTGTCACCACCACAAAGAGAGAATCATGCCCACACTACATTCTCAGTAATCCAAGAACAAATCCATGCTGACATCCTCCCATGACTTCTTTGGTATAGGTAATGGCTAATACAACCTTGTATTCTCCTTCACTCCTTTTTTCATCTTACATGCTTTACAAATCTATACAAATTTCTTCACATCTTGATGCAATTATAGCTAGTAATAATTCTTAGCAACCAAAAAAAATGTTTTATCTCTACCAAAATGTCCCACCTATCCGCCACTATGCTTCTCCTTGATGAGATTCTTTCTCATTGAACTTATGCACAACTAGATTCCTTTGAATAACATATTATCTTGGTTCATGAAATCCAACCACTATGTCCTATCAAGTGTAATAGGTTCTATGCAAGGCTTCCACACTTCACCAAAATTAGGATCATCTAGATACAAAGTACTGAGTTCCTTGAACCCAACCACCTCTATTTGAATTTTTGTCAATAAAAGTTGTCTTCTACTAAGAGCATCTGCAACTCTATTAGACTTCCCACTCCTCTATTTCAAAACAAATGTATAACTTTGTAAAAACTCAACCCACTTCAAATGCCTTTGGTTTAATTTTTCTTGACTATTTAAATTTTGTAAAGCTTGATGATCAGTACAAAATAAACTCCTTAGTAAGAAGATAGTGTCTCCACTTCTTCAATGCTTGAACTATAGCATAAAATTTCTAATCATAAATAGAATATTTTCTTTTTGCATCATTCAACTTCTCACTAAAATAAGCAATAGGTCTACCTACTTGGATCATAATAGCTCCTATTGCAGTGCCACTATCAACATAGTCTACTTGAAACACCTTGTTAAAATTAGGAAGTGGTAAAATAGGTTGTTCAGTAACTTTATGTTTCAATAGATTAAAACTCTTATCTGCTCCTACAGTCCACTCAAACTATTTCCTATCCCCTCTCATTATTTTAGTCAAGGGTCCACAAATAATGCTAGAACCTCTTATGAACTTTATGTAAAAACTAGCCAGTCCATGAAAAGATCTTACCTCTATTGCACTCCTTGGAGTAGGCCATTCAAGGATAGCCTTCACTTTCTCTTGGTCCATTTTTAGACCTTTGGCTAAGACTACAAATCCTAGGTAAACCAACTCCTTTACAAAATTGGACTTCTTCAAGTTTATCAGCAACTTTCTTCCCTGAACTTATCAAACACCTTACAAATATGGATCAAATGATCCTCCAATGTCTTACTAAAGATCAAAATATCATCTAGGTAAATACTGACAAATCTACTTAGAAACTCTTTCATTACCTCATTCATGAGCCTTATGAAAGTGCTCGGTGCATTAGTTATCCCAAAAGGCATGACTAACCACTCGTGTAGTCCTTCCCTCATCTTGAAAGTAGTATTCTATTCATCTCCTTCTCTGATACAAATTTGATGGTACCCACTCTTCTAATCTATCTTTATGAAATACTCAGCTACACTCAAACAGTCCATAATATCATCCATGCTTGGCAATAGAAATTTGTACTTGATTGTGATCTTGTTGGCAGAGTGAAAATCTATGCACATTATCCATTCTCCATTCTTCTTTGGTGCTAATACAACTAGTACTACACATGGACTCAGACTCTCTCGAATCAACCCCTTCTACAACAATTCATGAACTTGTCTGTTCAACTCTTGACTTTCTTCTGGTATCATTCTATGCACTACCTTGTTTGGCAAACTGGCCCCAGAACTAAATCCATCTAGTGACTAATCTTCCCCATTGGGGGCAATCCATCAGGTACATTATCTGATACAATGTTAGAAAACTATCCCAAAATATCTACAACTTTTGCAGGCACCTCCTCTTGTTCTTCTTTACTATCTTTTGGAATTATAGCAAAACATATATGCTCACACTTCATAACTTTGAGAAACTCTTTTCCATCAATAAAACATATTTTTTCAGCACTACATATCTTTTCCTCTTTCTACTTCAATGACTTCAACTTATTTTTCACTCTATTCTTGGTTAGAGTGTAAGTATTTGCTCGCCCATCATGTGCAGCATGCTTGTTAAACTGCCATGGCCTACCCAACAACATATGACATATATTCATAAGTATGATATCATATAGTACCTGATCCTGGTAGATTCCAATCTTGAACTTCATCGAGAACTACTAATTGACGATGAATTTGTGGTCATCTTTCACCCAAGAAATACGATATGGATGCAAGTGTTTCTATCTTTTCAGCTTCAACTTTGTGACCATCATTTTTGACACCAGATTGTTAGTGCTTCCACCATCAATGACCACATCAAAACACTTATCTTCACATATGTACCTTGTGCAAAAATAAGCTCCTTCTTTATTAGGTTCATTCTCACCACTCAGCAGGATTCTTCTATTAAAAATTACCTCTCCTCTTTCATCATCTTTAGAATGCAATGGTCTGACATCTTCATCAACATGTGCAACTCTAGCCTAGCCTTATCTTTTTCAATCGATCCTTCCTTAGTGTAAGGTAGATTCAAATGCTCTATGCCATTCTTCTCCATAGTGAAAATATTTCCCATAGAAGCCTCCTCTTCCAGATTGTTTTCCTCTACCTCTTCCTCTCTAATCTCTATTATTCTAATCATGGAAATAGTTGGAATTGTTTCCCCTTTGGTTTTGACTGCTACTTCTAGCCTCATCCTTGTTATTTTGATCATCATTATGACCTCCATAAGATCATCTGCCAAATCTTCCACCATAACCTCTTCCACTATTCTTGCTATCAAACATTTTGCTTAGTTTCTCCTCAACTCTTAGGGAAAATTGGTATGCCTCCTCAATACTAGTCACTCAAACAAGACTCATCTCATCCTAAATGCTTTGTCATAACTCATTAAGATAACAAGCCACTTTCTCCTTATCAGCTTCTGCATGGCCAGTTCTAATGAGAACTCAGTAGAAATCTTCAATATACTCTTGAATAGATTTTCTTGCTTGCTTCAACCCTTGCATTTTTTTCAATAGATCAAGCTCATAATCTATTGGAATAAACTGTCCCTTCATTTTAGCTACCATCTGATCCCATCTATTGATTTCATCCTTTCCTCTTTTATTTTGATCCAACTAGATCTCTTGCCACTAGATCTTTACATGACCCTTCAGTTTGGCCTTCGCAAACTTCACCCTATCTGGATCTTTAATATCTTCATATTCAAAGTACTCTTCCAATTCATTAATCTATTCGATCAATTCCTCTATGTTGAGTTTTCTTGAAAATGTGGGAACATCAAAAAGCTTCACCTCCTCTGGGTTAAGAACTTCCTCTACTATGTCTGGATCTGCATTTCCTTTTTCTTATCTTTTATCCTCACTTTCCTCATTTCCTATGGAAAGATTCATTCCTCTACAAAAAATTTCTTGCATCACTTGTGTTTGCCTCTGGAGGGTTCTAAAATCCTCAAGTGTAACACCTTTAACTCTTCCACCACACTCTCTTCGTGGAGGCATTTTTGTGCTTCCACTCAAACCCTAGTGTAAACTACCTCACAATGGGTGATCTGTCTACACACTTAGTGATCGAGGAAAGAATTGTGTTACACAAAAGTTATGAGCATCATGCCCAAAGTATGAAAGCACCTTGCTGTCACTTTTCTCTAGTTTTTCCTTGTTATCTTTCTATACAATTTGGCCCTAGTGGGGGGGCTATTTTGTTGGTTCTTATTATATGGAGTGGTTGGACTTAAGATGTGGACCCTCTTTGGTGTTGTTGTTACTATCATCATTGCTCTATTCTTCCACATGTACATAGCCATGATGTGGGAACTTGCCAGCGTGGTGTGTGTTGTGGAGCATAGACAGGGATTGGATGCCTTGAAGAAGAGAAAACAAGTTATGAGAGGAAAGAAAAAATGAGTTTAGAATAGAAGTTTCTTTGCATGCAATTCATAGAATCTTTTCTTTGATCTATACTACCATACGTGTGCCGAAATGGCTAAACAACCGACCCAATGGCTAATTATTATATTTTATTAATTACTAAAAAATTATAAAAGAGTTATATTTTAATTTTAATAATAATTTATAAATGTGAAATAATAGTCATTTGGTCAGCTAGATAGATGCTTCCTATGTGTGCAAGCAATAACCAATCGTCCATTTTTGTTTGAATTCGTTCATGCCCAATAACGTTTCTTTATGGTTCAATGTTCAAAGATTTAATATGTAGATGGAATTTACTTTGGCTCTTGAGATACACATATCAATAAAGTGAAAAACTCACAACAAATAGTTCACAAAATTGTGATTATTAATTATCATCCTTCCAAGGGTAAAGAGACTATTTGAAGGATTATTTTTTCCTAGCATAATTTAGTGTCTATATCTTAGAGTTAGGGACTACGAGATCGATGATTTAACTTATGAGTACACCTTTATAAGGATCATGAAGTAACCTATGGTGTTTCTACTTAATTAATGATTTGACTTTCTAAGAGAATATCTTCTCAAATATGTATTCATTTAGGTAATCATTTTTTTCTCTTGTGTAAGATTTAAAGGGGATGTTGGCATTATACATTTGTGCACAATTACAACTGTCTTGTGATAACTCTTACCACTTAGTAAGTACCTTAATTTAATTATATGTTTAATTCTTAAGATATCAAATACATTGAATCTTCCCCTCATATGTGGTATTAGAGAAATCATGTAAATGAGTTTGAGAACAATGGAAACATAATGTCCAACTTAGCACAAATGTGATAAATGATTATAGAATCTTTTTATTTCAAACAATATAGATGTTTGGCCCATAGTAGTTATTAGAAAAATGAATATTGATTAAAAAGTAATTAGAATCAATAATTAATGATGTCTAATAATAAGAATCAGTCCAAGCATATATAGAATAAAATAGTCCTAAATAAACTTTAAATGATTATATCAATATAAATTATGTAAGTCTTCTTTAAAAAATTTAGAAAGGGGATATTTACAAGGTCAAACTCCGTAATCAATGCCCCCAAAATTAAAATAAAATATAGCGAAGGCTCATTGAGGAGAAACCATCTCAATCGTATTTTAAGAACCCTCTACCTATTAGAATATAATTAATTTATTGTACGACTTTGAAGAATGAAAGGAGCTGGCTTTTTCCTTATCGCATTGTTTTCTAGAAAGCTTTAAAGAAACAATTTATGGAAGAAAATCCAGGTCTAGCGTATTAAGACCAGGAGGCCTCCCTATAATTTATTTCTCAGTCAAATGCTTTACCAAGTCTTCGAGGCCATAAATCATAACTGAGCCCCCTATTTGAAACAGTCTCGTTGATTCTTCGCGTAAAAACTTCACCGGCTGCTCTGCAACACTATTTATATTACCCGCACATCGACGCCTCGGCAAATCAACTCTTTTATAGGACTACCAAAACTCATAACCATTTTCTGGCAGCAAAATATTCTGTTTTGGACGATGGATAGAGAAGAGGAAGAATTGCATTTCCTTGACGCCTTTGGAATTGTGGGAGAGGCGTGGAAAATCATGCGCCGAGAGATAAAACCCTTGGGAGCCATCGCCCTGACGTTACTGCTTCCTCTCTCCTTTGTAATCCATGGCCACACCTTTTATTCAGCCCCACTCCTCAAAAAAATAATGAAGAGCAATGTATCGTTTGGCAGCTCTGCCACAGAAAGCGTCCACCACGGCTCTCACACACATATTGCGGAGTTTGTATTATTCACGACGGTGTATGGAGCTCTAATTTTTGCATTCTCGTTGTTGTCCAGGTCAGCAGTGGTGTACACTGTGGCATGCATCTACGCGGGGAAAGAATTGTGTTACACAAAGGTTATGAGCATCGTACCCAAAGTATGGAAGCGCCTCGCTGTCACTTTTCTCTGGTTTTTCCTTGTTATGTTTCTATACAATTTGGCCCTAGTGGGTTCCTTGCTCTTCTGGTTGTTGATATACGGAGTGATTGGGCTGAAAAAACGGACCCTCTTCGTTGGGGTCGTTGTTATTGTCATCGTTGCTCTGTTCTTCCACGTGTACATCGTCATGGTGTGGGAACTTGCCAGCGTGGTGTGTGTTGTGGAGGATAGACATGGATTGGACGCCTTGAGGAAGAGCAAACGACTTATGAGAGGAAAGAGAGATACGGCGTTGACACTTTATGTTTTGTATGCGCTGCTTCTGGGCGTTATTGGTGGTGTTCAGAGTTTTTCATTGTATGGAAAGGGAGAGAAGGGGATGAGCATGGGAATTGTTGTGGTAGTGGTCGTGTTGCAGTGTGTTGTTGATTTAGTATGGCTGCTCACTCACACCGTTCTTTACTTTGTCTGCAAATCTTGTCACCAAGAGGACATCGATAAGGCGGCTTTGTCCAATCATTTTGAGATGTATAATGGAGGTTATATGATTCTCCGGGATGCCTCTATCCAGCTGCAGATGTTTGGCCCATAGTGATTGTTAGGAAAAGGAATATTGTCCAAATTATTTCTTGTTCAGTCTTAAAAAGAAAGAAATGTAGGAAATAAGAGTATTTCAAATTGAAGAATGCTCTAAAAGTTGATATTATCTGGCGAGGAAATGGATTGAATGAAATGAGTAAGATTCTATGCAAGATGGTTTATTGATTTTGTTTAACTAGAATAGCTTTGAAGTGACTTTGTTATGGGTTCATATAGTTAGGTGTGGACTTTCTTGGCATTAGAAGAGGAAGAGTAAAGAATATCAAACTTATATTGATAGCAAAAGTGTTAGCACTAAAATAAAATAAGAAAAGGAGATCAATAGACCCTAAAAAAATGTATTAAGTATTTGAATTTTACTAAAATTAGTTTGATATTTTTTATTTAGTGAGAAATAAATGTCATGGTTAACTTCATAGATATAGATTAGTGCTATAACAGTAACTGCCATCCCACCCATTTCTTGGTTTGTTAAGTTTATTTATTTTTAGGTGATCAGAATGTAAATCCTAATGCATTTATTCTAGAAATTTTCAATGGAAATCAATGAAGAAGAAGATAGAACCACTCATTATTTTGGTACTGTGAGGATGTTGAGCAATATGGATGCGGCTATCCTCATTACAAATTGTACTATTGACTAAATTTTAAAATATAAAAAAAACAATGAATTTTTTTGAAATGTTCAGCATTTGATCTTCATGATTTGTATATTTTGTGATTGAAAACAACACTTTTTTTGAGACAATTTCACAAAAGAATCATGTTTGACTTTTTTTTGTCTTTTATAATTAGTCAGAAAAGTCTTATTTTAAATTGATAATTATGTTGAGAAACATGTGTCTCAACCTTGCAATCCTTTCTTGGAAAATTCCAGAATTTGTTTGTGGAAGTTTTCCACTTGTTTATGCATTGGAAAATGGTTAGAGAGTTGTTAAAATGAGTCTTGTCCATAGTAGAATATAGGTAGGTCATTTTTAGAGCCTTGATGACTCATTTTGTGACTTTTATAGGGGTCTAGACTAAGAGACAAAATTGTGGACGGGATTACTATTTTAGCCTAGTTGTTTTTCCATATTGAAAATGTAAATGTAAAAAATGGGTAACATGTGGCATGGTAGTTTTTCCCATGGTTTTGTAAAACCATAAGTGGTTTTCAGGTTGTAAAATCACTATAAAAGGAGGGCTTGGGGAGGTGTTTGTGTAATTGAGTTTAGTTTGCAAGACTGGTGCTAGAAGGAGTCTCTCCAAGTTCGAGTTGTGGTGATGCGCTCCTGTAAGAACTTGCATTGCAAGTGTATTGTAATCATCTTGGTTTGATAATACATTGTGCAAGTTTTGGAGGGTGGGGTTTTTCTCTTGGAAGGGTTTCCCCACGGTAATCACTGTGTCGTGTGTTCTTTGTTATTTTGATTATGTTATTATGCATTTCTTGAGATCTTTGCAATAGTTACTTTGATTTGCATAATCATCCTCTCAAAGATTAGCATAGGAAGTGATTTCACGCACCTTTACTTCCTTACAAGTGGTATCAAAGTTTGGCCAGTTTTGGTTCTATTTGTTGGGTACAGTGTTTTTTGAGCTAATCAAGGTTTGAGTGGGAGCTTGTGCAGAGCATTTCATTTCTATGTTGCAGGATTAAAAGATGGCAAGCATGTTAGGGAGAATTGATGTTGAAAAGTTTTCTGGCACAAACTTTGAGATGTGGAAGCTGAAGATGGAAGATCTGTTGATTGATCGGGATCTATGGGATGGGATTAATGAGAACAAGTTGAGGCCCATAGATCCAACATTAGCCGCACAATATGATGTGAATGATAGAAAAGCTAAAGGTCTCATTAGATTGTGTCTTGCAGACTCGATTCTGATTAATGTCCATGAAGAACCTACCGCGAAGAAGCTTTGGAAAAAGCTTAGTAAGATCTATCAAGAGAAATCACTTGTGAATAAGATTTTCTTGAGGAAGAAGTTGTATTCCTTGAGAATGGAAGAAGGTGGACAAATTTCTGAGCATCTGGAAAGGTTTAATATGTTGGTGACTCAGTTGACCTCAGTAGGGGTGCCAATGGATGAAGAAGAAAGGTGTTAAATCTTGTTATGTTCGTTGCCAGACTCATGGGATAGTCTTGTGATGGCTATAGGGAGCACTTTAGTTGTCTTGAAGATGGAGGACGTTGTTGGTTCTCTACTTTCTGAGGAGATGAGAAGGAAGGTCTCTCTGAATGCCAAAGAGGCTTTGAGTGTTCATGAAAGACCAAAAGAAAGAGGCAAGAATGAAAAGCAACATGGCCATTCTAAGTCCAAAAATAAGGGGAGATCGAAATCTCCTAGTAAGTCCAAGGCAATCTGTTGGAATTGTGGCAAACCTGGACACTTCTAAAAGGACTGCAAAGAGGAAATGAAAAAGAAGAAGAAGAAGAAGCAAGATTCTGATTCTGAGTCTGAGAAGGAAGATGGAAATGCTTTGATTACAGCCTTGGCCACTCATGTAGGTGAAAATGCATGGTTAATAGATTCAGGTGCATATTTCCACATGACTCCTAATAGGAATTGGTTTAGTAAGTATGAAAATTTTGATGGTGGTAAGGTGTATTTAGGTGATAATTCAGTACTTGATATTGTTGGTCATGAAAGTATTCGTGTGAAATTTTCTGATGGTAGAATTAGAAGATTTGATGGTGTCTTGCATATCCCTGGACTAGCAAGGAATTTGTTATCTGTTAGTAAGCTAATAGATGCGAGTGTGCATGTACAATTTTTTGAAGTAGGTGTAAAAATGGTGAGAGGCGCTATGGTAATAGCAAGAGGAAGTAGATTGGGTACATTGTACCAACTTGATGCACACACAGTCAAGTGCAATAGTACTTCTGATAAGATTGTGAAAAAGACTACTCAGTTGGAGAAGAAGAGAGTTTCTCTTTCAATAGATGGTCATGGTTTTTGGGTACCGAAGGGTGCTCTGTCTACCAAATCAAAGTTGCCTACAGAGAAGAGTATGTAATGGCACCAAAGACTTGGCCACATAGGTGAGAAGGGCCTACGGACCTTGAAAAATAAGAACCTTGTTGATGGTTTGAATGATTGCAATCTTGAGTTCGATTTTTGTGAGCATTGTATCTATGGTAAACAAAATTGCATTCAGTTTTACTCAAGTTCTCATAAGTCTTAATGTATTTTGGATCTAATTCATTTGGATGCATTTGGTCCAGTTGATGTTACTTCTATTGGTAGATCAGTTTATTATGTTTCTTTCATTGATGATTTTAGTAGAAGAACATGGGTTTATTTCTTTAGGAGTAAAGCTGAAGTTTTCAATCATTTCAAAGAATTTAAAGCAATGGTTGAATTGCAGATTGGAAAGAAAATAAAATTCTTGATAACTAATAATGGTGGTGAATTTTGCTCCAATATTTTTGACACATTTTGTAAATATTGTGGTATTAAAAGAGAGAAGACACCTCTGTATTCTCCATAGCAGAATGGAGTTGCAGAAAGAATGAACAGGACCTTGATGGAGAAGGCTAGGAGTATGCTGAGTGGTGTTGGACTAGAACAAAATTTTTGGGCTGAAGCTGTAGCCACTGCCTGCTACCTGATAAATAGGTCTCCTACATCAGCTCTTTTTGATAAGATGCCAATGGAAGCGTGGTTAGGCCACAAGCCTTCACTTAGACATCTGAGAGTGTTTGGTTGTGAGGCATATGCTCATGTGCCAAAGGAGAAGCGAACAAAATTGGACAAAAAAGCTATCAAATGTATCTTCATCGGATATAGTTATGGTGTGAAAGGATACAAGCTTTGGGATCCTGTTGCACAAAAGGTTTTTAATTCCAAAAGTGTTATTTTTAGAGAAACTAAGCCTTCTTCTGTTACAGTGTAGCCAAAACAAATTAAAGAAAAGAAAGATTTGATTCAACTTCCTGCTACACCAGAGAAAGTTGAATCAAGGCCCTTAGAAAGACAAGATGTTGAAGAGAGCTCTACGAGTTCTGAATCATCAGAGGAAGAGGGAGAACCTAATCATGAACCTAAACCTCATGAACCTACACCAGATCTTGTTTGAAGATCTACTAGACAAAGGAAACCACCTAAAAGGTATGGGCATTCTCCTGATGATTGGAGGTGCATATTTGCATTGAATGCTAACATTGATGAACCGAGATCTATAGAAGAGGCTCTTGGTATGCATGATTCAGAGTCTTGGAAAATAGCCATGGATGAAGAAATGGCAGCTCTTAAGAGGAATCGAACATGGGACCTTGTACCATTGCCTGAAGGATGGAAGCCTATTGGTTGTAAATGGGTGTTCAAAAGGAAGATGGATTCAGATGGAAACATTGAGAATTATAAAGCATGTTCAGTTGCAAAAGGTTACTCTCAAGTTGAGGGAGTAGATTATGGTGAGATTTTTTCTCCAGTAGCCAAAATGACATCCATTAGATTTTTTCTTTCTATTGTAGCAGCTTATGATCTAGAGATCAAGCAAATGGATGTGAAAACTGCTTTCATTCATGGAGATTTGGAGGAAGAAATTTACATGTCATAGCCAGAGCACTATGTGGTGAAAGGTAAAAGTCATTTGGTCTGTAAATTGAAGAAATCCTTGTATGGTTTAAAACAGAGTCCTAGGATGTGGTACCAAAAGTTTGATACACATGTTTTGAGTTTGGGATTTGTGCAATCTAAATATGATCACTGTATATATTTCAAATCTGATGGTGATGGTTTCCTGGTTATTGCCTTGTATGTCGATGACATGTTGTTTATTGGCAAAGGAAAAGGTTTGATTGTAGAGTTAAAATCTCAACTCTCAATAAAGTTTGAAATGAAAGATCTTGGTACAGTTAGGCACATTCTGGGAATGGAGATTATACGAGATAGATGGAACAGAAAGCTTTGGCTAGGCCAAAGTAAGTATGTTGGTACTATTTTGAAAAGATTCAATATGCAGGATGCAAGACCATTGAGTGTTCCTATTACTATGGGAACAAAGCTTTCTAGCTCACAGTGTCCTACATCCCTATTGGAGATGGAAGAGATGAGTCAAGTACCATATCAGAGTGCTGTTGGAATTTTGATGTATGCTATGGTTTGTACAAGACTAGACATTGCCCAAGCAGTGGGAGTACTTTCCCATTATATGTCTAATCCAGGAAGAGCACATTGGGATGCAGTAAAAAGAGTTTTTAGATACTTGCGGGGTACCTCAGAGTACTCAATATTTTTTCATGGAACAGGAAGTGAGCATTCCTTGGATATTCAAGGCTATGTGGAATCGAACTGGGCTGGTGATGTTGATAGAAGAAGATCCACCAATGCGTATGTGTTCACATTGTTTGGTGGTGCATTCAGTTGGATGAGTAAGCGACAGGCTGTGGTCGCTTTGTCCACTACTGAGGTAGAGTATATGGTAGCTACTCACGCCTGCAAAGAAGCCATCTGGCTAAAGAGATTGTGTTCAGATATAGAGTTCAAACAGGGTGCAGTGACAATTTATAGTGATAGCCAGAGTGCAATCTGCCTAGCGAAGAACCCAAATTTTCATGCGAGGACCAAGCACATTGATGTACAATATCATTTTGTGAGAGATATGATCGAGGACAGCAAGGTGAAGCTGGAAAAGGTAGAGACTTTGGTGAATGTTGTTGATGCATTAACTAAGCCTGTGAGCACAAAAAAATTCAGATGGCGTTCAGAGTCTATGGGCCTCTCGGCCCCTAGCAATTAAGTCCATGATATTTTGGATCCCCTGACTCTTGCAAGGTGTTCGACAAGTGGGAGAATGTTGAGAAACATGTATCTCAACCTTGCAATCCTTTCTTGGAAAATTCTAGAATTTGTTTGTGGAAGTTTTCCACTTGTTTATGCATTGGAAAATGGTTAGTGAGTTGTTAAAATGAGTCTTGTCCATAGTAGAATATAGGTAGGTCATTTTTAGAGCCTTGATGACTCATTTTGTGACTTTTATAGGGGTCTAGACTAAGAGACAAAATTGTGGACGGGATTACTATTTTAACCTGGTTGTTTTTCCATACTGGAAATGTAAATGTCAAAAATGGGTAACATGTGGCATGGTAGTTTTTCCCATGGTTTTGTAAAACCATAAGTGGTGTTCAGGTTGTAAAATCACTATAAAAGGAGGGCTTGGGGAGGTGTTTTTGTAATTGAGTTTAGTTTGCAAGACTGGTGCTAGAAGGAGTCTCTCCAAGTTAGAGTTGTGGTGATGCGCTCCTGTAAGAACTTGCATTGCAAGTGTATTGTAATCATCTTGGTTTGATAATACATTGTGCGAGTTTTGGAGGGTGGGGTTTTTCTCCTGAAAGGGTTTCCCCATAGTAATCATTGTGTTGTGTGTTCTTTGTTATTTTGATTATGTTATTATGCATTTCTTGAGATCTTTGCAATAGTTACTTTGATTTGCATAATCATCCTCTCAAAGATTAACGTAGGAAGTGATTCTGCGCACCTTTACTTCCTTACAAATTACACCGTAGACATTCTCCTATTTGAAAGAGGTCGAGCTAATTTATCAATCAATGGCCCAGATCAATTTTCCTAATCTTTTGACGATAACATTTCACTTCTTCCTTGCAATGCCCTTGACCATCCATTTTCTGTCTTATAAATACAAGCTAATCCTTGCATTTTATATATTTAGAGATCATATTCATTTTTAATCTCTCTTCCATTGGCTAATTTGAATAAAATTTGAAGAGCATATGAACTAGTCTAGGAAATGGCAATTGATACATCCAACTCGTAATATATATTACAAGTGGGGACTTCATTCTAGTGGCTCTGATTGAAATTTTGAGGTCATAATTGAGAGAATTCAAAGTTTGTATATAATTATTATTTGGAGAAAATATTCTCACTTCAACAATGCCATTTGTCAAAAATGAAATCTTCGAATTCATTGTACCTTCTACAAAACTTTTGTATGTTACACTTAATAGAAGTTGAAATATACCCTTCACCAATTTAAAACATTTATCTAAATTTATTTTTCTTGAATATTTTTTTTAAAAAATTGTATAGATTTTTTGAAATTATGAATGCTTGTATTTAATTTGTTTAAATAGACTTTCTATTGTCATAAGAAAGGTTATAATCAATATTAAAATGATCTGACATTAAAATAATATTATATTAATATCTATAACATATTCTTCA
Source organism: Cupressus sempervirens (assembly GCA_028749045.1). Classification (NCBI taxonomy): domain Eukaryota; kingdom Viridiplantae; phylum Streptophyta; class Pinopsida; order Cupressales; family Cupressaceae; genus Cupressus; species Cupressus sempervirens. The sequence goes on along the minus strand of CM053793.1, from coordinate 756,289,530 downwards.
TGAATATTTAAAAATATAGAGGGAGAGATTGTGTGTGTGAGAGTGATATTTCTTTTTAATATTAATCATTTTAATAAAAAATAATGAAGAGTAATATGGAGAGGAGAAAAATAGAGCTAGAGGGGGAGTGTAGATGAAAGATATAAGTGTATCAAAGATAAGAAAGGGATAGATATAAAGATAAAGATAAAGATAGGGGAGTTTATAAAGGGGATATATGTTGTGATAGAGAGAGATAGAGAGAGAAGGGGGGAAAGAAATATGGAAATGTACAGAAAGAAGGTGACTAAGAGTGATAGATGGATAGAGAGATATATCTTTATAAATGGAGGGAGAAGAACAAGATAAAGATAGAGATTATGATCAATTGAGAAGATGTGTGTGTGTGTGTGTGTGTGTGTGTGTGTGTGTGTGTGTGTGTGCGTGCGTGCGAGAGAGAGAGAGAGAGAGAGAGAGAGAGAGAGAGAGAGAGAGAGAGAGAGAGAGAGAGAGAGAGAACTATAAATGCTAAAATATATTGATAGAGAGAGAGATATATATATATAGATTTATGAACAAAGAGGTAAATAGCCAAATGCTTTTCAATAACTTTATGGTGTACCCATTGCACACTCAGGTGCAAATATTAGCTATATAGGTGTATGATGTCAATATAACTTCCCTATACTTGCATGATAATAAGTTTATTTTGTTTATTTTAACCTAATCCTAATTTAAATAATGTAATACTTCAATACTTTTGTCTTCATCAATAGAATTAAGAGGAAAGGTAAGTGGGTAAAAGCACAAACCTGTGTCACCCTTTGTGATATCTTTCACTGTTTCAACTGGAAGCCTTTCGGTCGTAATGGTTTCGACCGTAATGGCTCTGACTGAACATACGTGGCAGTTTTGCATGCCTACGTGGCTTGTACCATTCTGGCTGAAACCCGTTCGACTAAAATGGTTACGGCCAAAACCCTGAGCCGGTATAAAAACTACCGCAAACCTCTAGCGGCTATCATTGTTACTGTTGTAGTTCTTGGATTTTTGGAGAGCGGGTCAACGGTTTTTGCCATAATTGGTTAGTGGTTTTTTCCTCCCCATTTTTTAATAGCTTTTAAACGTATTTTTTGATTAATAGATGTTAATTGTACTTAAAATAGTTATTTTTGACCTATTTTGTGAGTGAAATGCTTAAAATTGTTTATTTTTTAATATGTTTGAATTATTTTAATTATTTTAGATTGTTTTAGAATGGTATTTAACTTAATTTGTTAGCAAAAATGTAGTTACACATGAGATAAAAATGTAGAAAAACATTAATTAAAAGTGTAGAAAAATATTAAGTTAAAATATAGAAAAATATTAGGAAAAACATTAGTTAAAAGTGTAGAAAAACATTAGGTTAAAATATAGAAAAACATTAGGTTAAAATGTCAAAAAAATTAGTTTAAAAATATAGAAAAACATGAGGTAAACATGTAGAAAAATATTAGTAAAAAATGTAGCAAACCTTTAGGGGACATTATTCAGTTTCTAACATAACCTGATGGATCTAGAGATGAAACAATAATATCTTATGGTGAAATTAATTTTGACATTAAATACACCTTCTAACATAACCCTATTTTAACTACAATCATAACCCATACCACATTCTAACCATAACATAGGCCCTCTACTAACCGAATGAACCACACTTTTATATTGATGATGTTCATTTTAACAACTAGTTATTGTTAGGTAATAATGAGTCTTACATTACCAAACAACACAGTAAGATCAGTTCAATGATATGTTTTTAGGTACGTTATCCATGCATCTATGTCTTAAGGGGACAGAGGAGTCGTAATAGGTCATACTATTTTTTATAGGTTCTAATAAGTCTTAATATGTATTATTAGGATATAATAGTTCTTATTAGGTAATGATGATTCTTACATTACCAAATGACACATAATGACCTCATGATACATTTCTAGGTATTTTTATCCATATATATGTTAAGGGGACCTAGGGACTCCTACTAGGTCATTACGTCTGTTATAGGTTGTAATAGGTATTCATATGTTTACTAGCACATAATAGGTATTGTCAGGTAATAATGAGTCTTACATTACCAAACAACACATTAAGATCACTTATGTCAACTGCATTTTTCAATACGTTATCCATACATGTGTGTCTTAAGGGGACATAGGAGTCGTAATAGGTCATACTATTTTTTATAGGTTCTAATAAGTCTTAATATGTATTATTAGGATATAATAGGTCTTATTAGGTAATGATGATTCTTTCATTACCAAATGACACATAACGACCTCTTATGATACATTTCTAGGTATTTTTATCCATATATATGTTAAGGGGACCTAAGGACTCCTACTAGGTCATTATGTTTGTTATAGGTTGTAATAGGTATTCATATGTTTACTAGCACATAATAGACTGACCTTACTATCAACCTTAATAAAACTATATCCCATTTACTTTATTAACATTCTTAACTCTAATTCAAACTACTAAATTAAGTCATGAGTTCTAAATTATAAACTAGCATTTGCTAACTAAACTCATTTACTTATCTAGTAACAAATTTTTCTATCCCTATGTCCTAACTCTCATCTACACTCCCCATAATCATCAAAGCATTTACATCAAAATCTAGATTTTAGTCAAGAATTATATTTTTTTATTGCATGTATGTACATGTGTACACTTAGTTATCATTTAATAAAGAAATTTTATTTTATTTTTATTGCATATACATGCACATGTACGAATATTTATTTTTCACATTTGCATGAGCACGTTACAATGTACATTAGATATGGTCTCTAAGTAAATTTTTTTTTAAATACATATGTATGTTACATTGAATTTAGCACCATACATTTAATGTTGTGTATTTATATGTACATGTGTTCCAAATCAAATTTAAGTTTTAATTATTTTAATTTAAATACACTTGTATGTTTATATTTGTATATATATGCATGTGCAGATCTCTAGATATTTATCACTCTTGTAGCTTCACATTCATATCCTCATATTTATTTTCATATATACATTATGGCATCTAGTTCTGGGGATCGTGCTCCTACATCCTCAGGGGATGCCAGTGTTCATGGTGGGGGTCAGAGTGCTGAGTCTAGTACAACACGTAGATCGACCTCCTCCACTCATGATAGACAACAGTTATTTAGAGATACAGTTGCGAGATTATCTCATGCTATGCAGGTTTTGGATACCTCACTTTCCTCTTCTACCACCCTCCCTAATAGGGAGAAGGTCACAGCGATGCGAGAGGAGTTATTTCGTATGATTCAGACAGTTGAATCATACAAACCTTTTGATGATATGAGCATTGAGACATTTTATTCTTCTTTATCTCATAGTGTCACTGGCACTGTGAAGTACACACAAATTGACACTAAGGTTTCCACCGGCATGGTGAAATCCATGTTTCCATCTTATGCAGATCATCGTAGAGTCAGAGGCTACTTTGCGACGAAGTGTACTGATCCACTCGTCGCACCATTGATGTATCCTTGTTGGTTGGCTACTCATCATAGATGGCCACAGAAGGATGAGTTCCCCCTATATTTCTGCAAACAATTGTTTGCAGAACTTCATTTACACTATGATGTTGACTATACAGATTATCCAGGGCATGTTGGGCAAGGTTAGGGGAGACTTTCTGATAGATTTAGACCCGCGGACACTCCTACGCCTGTTAACAAACAGGCAATGGTGGGTCCAAACCTTTTGGTTATGCTGAGAGGTCCACAGATGGCTACTGCAGGTGAAAGTGTTCCTGATGACACAATTAGGACACAAATTTTTTTGAGCATTGCCACTGTTGCCACACAATTACACGAGATTTCTTTTGATCGATGTAGTTGATATATGCTACGGTCTCGAGGTACCGCTCCCATAGCTACATCATCTAGCACACCTTTTGATGATGATTATGGAGTTGCAGACATACCTTCTCCTATAGACATTTCTGCAGTCTTAGAGGTGGATGCATTGCATCGTTTGGCATCATATTTAGCATCTGATCTTTTAGATGCATATCGAGCATTATCTACACTCTTAGGGATTCCACTTCATGACATGAGCTCTTAGATTAGACATATTTTTTCACGTATAGCAGCCCCAAAGGATTCACAGAGGTAGGAGGACATTCCTGCACCTTCTACTACTCCTACTGCTACACAGGCCTAAGCTACAACACCAGCCCTAGCTACTCAGGACCCTACAACACCCCCCCCCCCCCCCCACTCAAGATCTTAGTGGCACCATACAGCCTGGTCTATTTACTTCCATGCTTTCAGATCAGGGCCGCACTATTGACTTGGATGCTAATACTATTTTTTCATTACATGATTCAGATATCAGTCAGATTAGCAAAGCATTACATAATGTTACGGTAAATATCTCTATATGTTTAGATTTATTTTTATTATAGTAAATAATATGTTTATATGTTTAAATTAATGTATATGTGTGTGTTTGTGTATGTGTTATAGGGTTTGAGTGATAGTATGTTACGTTTTGCTGATCTGCAGACACCGATAGATCCTACACGTCGTGAGTCCCAGGTATGTTACGATATATATATATATATATATACACATGTAGATCTTGATATAATTTGTTTGTACACATAATTAAATGGTTCAAGTTATCATTTGACATAGGGTTCAGATGCAGCTGATAGACCATTTTGGGGACAAGGCCCAAGATCAGGAGGGGGGATGTAGCTGATTAGATCATATGTGGCCTTTTATTTTATTACACACATGTTATGTCTAGATACATATTTATACGGACGGTTTGATGTTTTATATGTTATTTCCATATGCATACATTTTATATCCAGACACTTTGATGTCTTATATGTTATTTTCAGATACATGATTTATATGGACACTTTGATGTTTTATATGTTATTTCTAGATACGTGTTTATATCATGGACACTAAATGATGTTTTATATGGATATTTTGATGTTTTATATATATGTTATTTCCATACATTTGATACATGATCTATTTTTATACATTTGATATGGGTACATTATATTCTCCAGATATATGCACATGTATGTTGTTGATCTTTTAATGTAGACGTCTATTTTATTGATCTTTTGATGTCTTCATCTTTTATGTAACTTACGTATGTGTTATGCGCATGTTTCTATATGTTATTCATATTTTCAATATTCAAGTTTACATGTATATGTATAGTTATTCATCTTAATGCCTTAATCTAAGTGTAATTAACTATATAATTTTAATGGTCGATGTACATAACAATATAACATATATTTAATGACATGTCTTAAATAACTATATAATTAACTATATTTAGTCTAATTATATTTAATGTAGATCATGTATTAACTATATTTAATGACATACCTTAATTAACTATAATTAACTATATTAAATCTAATTATATTTAATGTCTTAATAATTAACTCTATTTAATGACTTAATTGACTCTATTTACATGCCTTAATTAACTATAATTAACTATATTTAACTTAATTAACTATAACTAACTATATTTAATCCTATTAACTATATTTAATCTAATTATATTTAATATCTTAATAATTAACTCTATTTAATGACTTAATTAACACTATTTAATGACATGCCTTAATTAACTATAATTAACTATATTTAACCTAATTAACTATAACTAACTATATTTAATCTAATTAACTATATTTAATCTAATTATATTTAATGTCTTAATAATTAACTCTATTTAATGACTTAATTAACTCTATTTAATGGCATACATTCTTAATTAACTATAATTAACAACATTTAATTAATAAAATATAATGTATGTAATATGTAACATAGTTCATAAAACATATACATGTAAGAACATAATGATTATATATACAAACATAAAGAATGTGTCATATAAGAACATATAAATATTATATGTACATAAATACATAATAACATTAACAATCATATGTAAGAAAACATAAACAATGTACATATAAATACATACAAATACTAAAAGGGTTGTCTTAAGGGGAGGTCCTAAGAGACCTGGTCTTAAATGAGATATCCATGTTGAATTTAAATAAAAATAACAATACATGTCTAATTTTGCATATGCAAGATAAATGATCCAATGTACAAAAATTTATAAAACAAATATCCTGTCAATATTAAATATGAAAGTATAAGAGCTATACAAGCATAACTCAACTAGAGCTCCACAATAAGTACATAGGTAAACTAGAGCTCCACAAACAATGTATTGTTAGGATCCTCTCTACTTTTTATTATCTCTAGAATTTTTTCATGTTCTTCAATAGGCAATTTCCACTTTTGATTTCCACGACATCCTTTTCTTTGTACTGCTTCAAATTATAATTTGGTTGCTATAACATGGTTACTGTAGTGTAAAACCTTTTCTCTAGGCTTGTATTCAATAAATTCAACACCACTACCAATTACCCTTGTTTTTTGATAATATGTTCCTTCAATAACAACTGATCCAATTGGATATGACTGTTCATCAGCATCTATAGTTCCTTCTAGCAACTTGTGTTTTTCTTTTGTGCATCTATAGTTCCATTAGCCCACATTTTCCGCATTATCTAGTAAGGCTTGAACTGCAAAAATATCTCTTTCATGTATATAAAAAGATAAATATAAATTAATTTTAATACAAATATACATGTATATTAATTTATATATATGTATATATGCACACAAACCTACCATAACTAAATCAAAAATGCGCTTATAATCAGCTGAATATACAGGATCATGAATGTCAATGTCAATGTCAACATCTTCAAAAGGAGGCTTTCTAACTATCTCCTTCAAATCCCAATGTGAAACATATCCATTTCCAATATTTTCGCATGCACTCACTACATTGTCCTTAATGCAGTCATCACAAAAACATGTTTTCTCTCTTACTTTAGTTACTAGAGGTTTATGGTTTCCTGTAGCCATCACTTGATGTAAACTTCTAATTCCAGGAATCGTTTGACAATTGTAAGGATTAGATCGATCTATATCTGTTACAAATACAAAAAATAATTGTCATATTTCAAAATAAATATTTAATTAAAAACTCAACTTGATTTGAAAAATACATTAAAAATAAATATAACTTAGTTCACCTTTCACCTCCCAAAAGTAACACTTATTGTATTCAGTATCTTGAGTAGCAAAATGAACTTTGCACCATTCAACAATTTTATTTGCGCTCTCTATCCTATTCCCTATATGTACAAACAATATGCATGTATATATCAAATTTAAAATATATCCTATTACAGTATTAAACATGTACATTTTAAAAATGCATATATTTACCTGCAAGTTCATGTTGTCGAAGCACACATTTTATACATGCTCCTGCTCCATCATGCTTCCCTTTTCTGTATCCACTTTCAAAGAAATTCCATAAAAACCTAACATTGGTTCTAGCATGTTGCATTGCTAACCAATTAAATGCTTTTGCAGATTTGAATTGTCCTATGAACATGAAACATGATAAGTATCTACAATTATCCATGTACATATATCAAATAGAAATAGACATGTCCAAATAAATATAAGTTAAAATAAAGTTAAATAAATGTGTAACTATTTTGTGTATACTAACCTACACATCCATCAAACCAAATCCAGTGCTCTGAAATATTTATTCCACGATTTCTGAGATCTTCAGAGAACATTACAAAACAATGAGCCACACAACTCCTATCATGAACTCTATCATCACTAATATAGAAATGAACCTCTTTGATGATGATGCGTTCATTTTCATCCAATCTTTCTATCTAATCCACCTCAAATTGTGCATGTCTATAGGTCACTTGCACAAATATTGCAACTTGTTCAGAATGATAATATTGGCTTTGGAGCTCTGTATGAGGTGCAAATGTATAATTCTCAGAAAAATCTACAACTAAAAGTATACAACCAGGTGGAAAACAATTTTTGGAATCACGAAACTGTTTAGATTTCCATCGTGCACCATGACAATATTGGATATGTGGATATATCAATGGATGGAACTTGGCCATGAAATCATCATAATGCAATTCACTCTCCTTCAATACAATTTTTTTGGATTCATCCCCTCTATTATTTTGGTATGTCTCATATTCATATCTCATCCATGAAACTGGTGTGGATTCATTAATATTCTCAACTTGCATAATTTTAGAAAATTTGTGTAAATCTGCACAATCTTCACACTGATTTTTGATGCATTGCACTTTGAATTCATCTAAATCTTCTAATTTATCACATAATATGGACCTCACAAATTGTGTTGTACTACTAGGGATGACCAAATTAGGATCAAGTATTGCCATAACTTTTTTAAATGATTACAAGTGTAGACCAAATTCAACATGATTTCTACAACAACAAGTTTCTCGCATCTTATTTATGCATACAAAGGAAGGATGTAAACTCTCAAACATTCTCTGACATATTTTGACATTTGAAAATTCTTGTTTGAATGCTTCAAAAAGTTCACTTTGAGTTATATCTGTGAAATTTTTTGGATGTTCAATTTTGGCCCCTGTTTCTTGATCTTTAATTTGTATAGTATCACGCTTGTTGGAAGAAACACGAGAATGTGTGGTCCAAAATTAAATAACTTGTCTTTTTACTTCTTCAGAAATCCTGTCTTTTCGAGGAACTCTACAAATATTCACCCAGTTATTCTCAATGTTATCATCTAGCATATTTCTCCTCTTGATGTATCTCTGGACAATTCTTCTAGATATATATAGTACATCAGAAATTGCACGTACCTATTTTCTATGTGTCAATTTTCTACTAGATATAGTAGTCATCAATGCTCTACGTGCATTACTCAAATCACCTCCTTGAGTTGTGTTGTCAATTTTGTTATAAGCATTTTGCAAATTTTCAACTATTGTTTTATTAATATTATGGGCATGGCTTTTCCTGTTATCAACACCCAACATCTCTAAAACAGGTCTCATATCTTTTCTCCTAAATAACTTGACAAATAATTGTACCTGTCCAAATATACTTTTATCCTTGAAATATTCATCCCACATGTTCTGACAATGCTTTCTGATAGTGTTATCATTTATCATATCTTTAGATGGAATTTGGTTAAAAAGTAGTTCTTCATCCAAATCCATCAATTTTTTTATGCTTTCTAATTTGTCTCTATCAATAGAACTGCCAATTCCTTCCTCTTCATTACTTTCATTTTCTTCATGAATCTCATCATGTTCAAGAATTTTAGAAGGTTGGTTTTGAGCATGTTTTGTATGGCCTTTCATTTTGTCATCTCTTTTTCTATCATATTTCTTTGATTTTTTCCTTTTACTACACATTGAATATTTCAATCTATAGAAAAAAAAAAAATTTAAATTAGATTTCACTAAATATCAACTAATGGTTCAATATATAATACATAAAAATAAAAATAATTAGAAGAGAAAAAAAGCACCTTCAAAATATTTGATCCTTTGCAATATTGATTAAATCCACAAAACAGTTGTTGAAAATTGCTTCAAAATTAATTGTTTTTTGAAAATCTTCTTCCAATTTTCCCTGTCCCTGTATATTTAATTTTTTTAAAAGGAAATTTTTTTTTTTATATCAAATAGTCACATTAACTGCTAGCGGTTTATTCTGTCGACAGGTGTTTAGGCCGGAACTATTTCGGCCGTAACTATTTCGACCGAAATAGTTACGGCTGAAATAGTCTATGTGGCAGCCTATGTGACAGCCAAACAAGAAAAAATAAGAACTTCTGTAAACATCTCACTTTGAAGGCCAATTTGACCTACTAAATTGAACTATTTTTTAAAACTAAAAATATACTTTTGTAGTTCTCGGAGTCACAATTATGATTGTATAATTTTTTTAAAGTTTTGATTAGTTTACATCATCTTCAAATTCTAAGCACAAATGCCACTTTTATTTCGTTAAAGTTGAAGATTTTAAATTCTGATATCACTTCTCCTTTATAAAATGTGACACAGGTTTGTGCATTTACCCAAGTTTTTGTTTTTGGATTTGATTATGTGTGTTTTTTTAGCATCAATGTTTTGGATTATATGAGTTGTGATCCATAATTAGGATAAGAGAATGCAAGAAAACATAGAAGCCAATCATACACTATAGCTCCTCATCACTAGTATGATGCACAAAGGAAAAAGAAGTTCATGAGGCATGAAGTTATATAATAAAAAGCAACATGTTGAGGGAGGCACTTGTAGCAAGAAGCACAAGGATTGGTGGATAATCACTACTTGGTGATACCATGTAATAAATTATAGGTTTTAAGGAGTTATAGTTTTCAACATGAGTATCTTGATAACTTCATTGTATGATCTCAAATAGAAACATTATTATGCCACTTAAAAATTTTATTTACTACCCACAATTCTCAAAATTATTTGGAACTCTAATGTCTTTGAGTCTTAAAGTGATACATTTAGAAACTTAAATATAGCATGTGATAGTAGATGGATCCAATGCAATGGGTATAGGAAAGTGTTTCTATTACTACCATTTCTTGATATTTTACAAACATAGGCTAGGAACTCTGGCATGGAAGGGAAATGTGATCTCAACAAAATAGTTAGGTGTAATGTTTCCTTTAATAATACACTTAATTTTGTCCAAAGAGTAATAAATGATATACCATTTAGAGTAGGGTTTTTCATTTGTACTAGAATTTAAATGTAAAATTATAATTTCCAATAAGAAATAGATAACAAGGATATCAAGAATGTAATTTCTCTAATCTATGTCTTTTACTAATGCAAGGAAAAAGGAATACATTATATTAGGGTGTTTATACAAAGAGATTGTACCTTAAAATTCCTAAAAGATAGATTCAGTCCAAAACAAAGTGGAAGCTAGTATATGACAACTATGGGAATAATTTGAATGAGAAAGGCAAAACTAGAATGGATAATACATGGTAAAGAATTAAAATGTTTCAGTTTAAAGATTTCTAAGAAAGTAATAACATATTATATTTATATTCCACCAGAATATAGTGTATAACATTTCATAGTATAAACAAGGTCTTTGTCCTATAGAACAATAAGACTTGCTAAGGTAAGGATCAGATTGAAATATGTCCAAGAGAGGAGTGAGAAAATCAATTGTATTTTGTCAATGCCTCCTCCATGTATTTACTAGGTACCTTGTCCCATTTTAGAGATCTCCATGGTAGAGAACACACCCTCATAGTGGGATTAAAGGGACTAGAAATATAACATTTGGTTCTGTAGAGTTGAAGGAAATGGTTGATTTCTTTATAGATACTTGTTGCATTGCATCATGGAAATGTCTCATTTTTTTCTTAGATGTTGGGATTGACTCAAATGCCTTAGTGTAGCTGAGAAGATTGTGCTGATTAATGAGACATAATCAACATGGTACTCAAGGTTTTAATTAGTATTTGAATTTTATAAAAAGAATTTCACTCTTGTTTGACTTTTTTGGAGGCATCCTTGTCCTTGGTCTAGATTTCTCTAGCCTTCATACACTATTAAAAAATAAAACTAAAACTATGACATCATACTCTATATGATGATTTTGATGGAGTGTACATGGTCGCTATATGGACTTTCATGATGGAATTTATATTTTATAATTATATATATGGTGATGATTGAAATGGCCATATATGTGATGTACTATGATTCTTGATTTGTTATGCATTTATGATGATACACTTTTGATGATGTTACTAACATTTGTGACGAAGGATGTCTATAATGTATATGATTTATATGATGTTATACGGTATATCTACCATATTTATGATGCATGATCTACATGTAGTATGTGATATGTAATGTATAATGTATATGATATATGCATTATGTTTTGTGATATTTCAAATATGATTATGCATTAATGATGACTTATGGGTCAATTAATTTTAGGTATATTTAATATACAATGTATGAAACAAATGGATTAGATATATTTGATGTGCAATGTTAAATGAATGGATATATTTGACATGAAATTTATGATCAATGATAAGTAATGTTTAATGATTTAAAGATATGGTTTAATACAACAACTTAATCATAGCTTAAACTTTATAATTATTGGTTAAATTAATATGACAAATATGATTAAAATGAATTTAATTAATTATAAGGCCGTGAACCTTTCCGAGAAGGTAATGGCACAAAAATTTTATTTTCATTCTTAAATACATGTGAATAATCCCTTCTTTGCATAAGAAAAGAAAATAATTGTTATGGTGTGTGCAAAGGAGAAAAGAAAGTGGCCCAAAGAGAAGAATAAATGGCTAAGGGAGTAGGCCATAAGGTAAGAGGATCAAAGTAGATGGCTAAGGAATCAATAGTGATGAAGGAAAGGGTAAAGCACAGGATCAATGAAGTACAGTCAAGGCAAAAAAATTAGATTATGGTAGTAAGAAAGGATTGATATGGCTACACAAATGTTGTACAAAAGAGCCTTCAACTTGAAATGGAGAGGATCATGCAGGCTCGCATACAAAAAAAATAGAAACTACATCTAAAGATGTGGGGAACAAAAATTTTCCCAATGCCTTCTTCCTCATTACAGTGGGATCTTCCCAAGAAAAGGAAAGGATCCTCTATGAAGGTCTATATATGATCAATGTTATTGGATTTTACTTTAAATATGGGATCCCAAATTTCAATCAAAAAGATGAAATTGTGGAAGAGGTCATGATCTAAATTTGGCTCTACAACCTTCCCCAAGAATATTGGTCAAAAGAGTTTTTTGAAAACAATGGAAACAAACTAGGAAAATTTATCAAAGTCAATGAAGAAATAGAAAAAGATAATTTCAATAATTCAGTTTTAATTTTAAGGAGATACTAGATATGGATAGAGAGGAGATCAACACTATTAAAAAACTAAAACTTCTAGGAGGGTTAAATCCAATAAAAAACCTAGCAAACTTTCTATTGTTGTCAGTTCTCCTTTGTTGCTCTCCAGCTTCTTTCTTCTCCTTCAACCCTCACTTCCCACAAATTTATAGCATTCCTCCATAGGTAACTCTTGTTTATGGATAATATTTGGCCTATGCTCCATCCCTATATCTAATTTACTCACATGTGGGCAAACTCGAGTCCTTGCAAATAATCCACTCAACTATTATTTCCATTTTTAAAAATATCCTATGTTGGTCAAACTTTTGATGAGAAACTATAATTTGGAAGATTCGAACAACTTGGGATCATTAACAAAGTCAAAATGGCCTAATTTGAGCACTTAACTTCAACAACATCAAAATTTTGACAATAATTTTTAAGTTTCAATGAAATTTTGACCTTTTCGAGATAAAAAAACAAAAGAAAGTGAAATTCACAAGCCAAAATAGCCTTTGGTAAAAAATATAAGTCAAATGTACTAATAGGTGAGAATATTAGTAATGTCTTTAGCATTGTAGAATGAAAACAATAACATACCATTGATTATCACAATAATCTTTACGCTTCCTTTCAAGGACCAAGTTAAGGAAGCCCAATTTCTGGGCATTCCAATAGAGGGTCTGTAAAGAAGGAAATGCCCTACCAGAGTAAGTTCTAGTTCTTTAGTTCTTTATTCATTTCCTATAAAACAACATCTAGCATATTAACAATGCTTCCTTTCACCATGCAAGATATGTTGGATACCATGGGGATGGAAATATAAACTTTAGCACTAACAACCTTGGAGGGGAATCCAATCCATAACTAGAGGGAGGAGGCTAAAGGGTCATTTTTGAGAAGTGAAATATTGTCATTTCTTTCAGTCATGAGAGATGGGGTAACAAGCTAATTCTCGTGGCATGGTTTCAAGCTACTAGTAGCCACCAAGGGCTTAGGCTGAGACTTGAGAAATACACAAGGGGAATTAGGAGGTGAGAATGGGACAATAGGATGGGAAATGTTCCCAGCCACTAGACCATCACTTGGCATTAAGCCAAGCATGGAAAAGGGGAACATAGAGCTAAAAGTAGGGGAAATCAAAGAGTGGGCCTTCAAGTATATTTAAGAATACATGAATTATGTAGATTATGAGTTGGATACATGTTTGGGTTTTGAAAAGAGATTTACTATGAATGGGTTGTTGAGAGAGTTCACAAAATTGTGATCAATAATAATCATCCTTCCAAGGGTAAAGAGATTATTTGAAGTATTTTTTTTCTAGCATAATTTTAATTTCTATATCAGAGAGTTGGGGACTATGAGATCAAGGATTCAACTTAAGAGTATACCTTTATAAGGGTCTTGAAGCAACTTGGGATATTTCTACTAAATTAAAGATTTGGGTTTCTAGGATAATATCTTCTCAAATATGTGTGTATTTATGTAATTAATTTTTTTTCATGTGTAAGGTTTAAAGGGGGTGTTGGAATTATACATTTGCGCACAATTATAGCTATTATAAGTCCTAATTATTACTACCTAGTAATTACCTTAATTTAATTGTATTTTTACCTCATAAGATATCAAATACATTGAATCTTCCTCTCATTTGTGGTAATAGATAGATCATGTGACTTGATTTGAGAACAATGGAAACATAATATCCTACATATCAACAAACATGATAAAGGATTATAGAAACTAAATTTCAAGCAATATAGACGTTTGACCCATGGTAATTATTAGAAAAATGAATATCAATTAAAAATTAATTAGAATCAATTTAATAATTTCTAATAATGAGAATCAGTCCAGCCATATATTTTTAAAAAAATCTAAAATAAACTCTAAATGATTATATCAATATCAATTATGTAAGTCATTTGTTTTTCTAAAGGTATTTACAAAGTCAAATCCCGTGATCAATACCCTAAATTTAATATACGGTGAAGCTTGATTCAGAAGAATCCATCTCTATCGTATTTTAAGAACCCTCTACCTATTAGAATATAATTAATTTATTGTATGACTTTGAAGAATGAAAGGCGCTTATCGCATTGTTTTCTAGAAATCTTTAAAGAAATAATTTATGGAAGAAAATCTAGGTAGACCAGGAGGCTCGCCAGCTATAATTTGTTTCTCACTCCAAGGGTTTACTAAGTCAAAAACATAAGGCCAAGTGAAGCTAATATAATAAGTTATGAGTCTATAACCAGATTGTTAACATCTATCTCACATAGAGGGGAAGATAAATTATACAGACATAGCTGTTAGAACTTTAGTGAGCCACCTATTTGACATAGTCTCGTTGATTCTTTCTCTGCATATAACCTTCACCTGCTGGGCAACACTATTTATATTACATGCACATCAATTCCGCATATTAACTCTTTCAAGGAACTACCAAATCTCATAACTATTTTCTCTCAGGAAAATATCTGATTTGAGTGATGGATAGAGAAGAGGAAGAATTATATTTCCTGGACGCCTTTGGAATTGTGGGAGAGGCGTGCAAAATCTTGCATCGAGAGAGAAAACTATTGGGAACCATCGCCCTAACATTACTACTTCCTTTCTCCTTTGTAATCCATGGCCTCACTTTATATTCAAGGTCACTCATGAACAAAATAATGAAGAGCACTGTATCGTTTGGCATACAGCCGGACAGCTCTGCCACAGAAAGCGTGTAGACCTTATGGTAAGATATATTGTCAGTTAGTCCCAAAACTTTTAGCCGTTTTGTATGGTTATACTGTTACCAATAAGAACCGAGTAAAGCATGTTAAATGTGTTAACCAAGCAAGTAGTGAGTAGTATCAACCGAGTTGACAATATTTACAGAGTTATAGTGTCAACCGAGCATTTGGCTTCAAGCAGTGTCTACTGAGCTACCAATGTTGACCAAGCCATCTTCGCTCACCGAGAGGTCAATGTAAACCAAGAGAACAATGTTAACTGAATGCCACATTGCCAAGTTCCACTGTGGTGCCCTAGTTTCAGCGTATCACTCGTGTGGATAATTGGACCCGAGTATGGACATTGAGCCAACTTGGTAAATTATTGTTTGAAACTATTATGTAGCCAACTTGTTAATGCAATTATTTTGGATACATATATATTTAAATATAAGTTATTTTGGTTGTCCAAAAATGAACTATCAATTCAAGAACATTGCATAGAAGTAAATATGAAAGAGAAGAAAAATTAGAAGGCTATAAGAAAAATACAGGAAAGGTAGAGACTCATCTATCATGTTTCGGTGATTAGTTTACATCAAAGGATCTTATTCTGCAAATGAAGTTTCAAAACAAAAATCAATTCACTGATTCATCCTAATAGGGGCATCAATCAAATCCTCTAATAGGGTGAACCAACAACCCTTTGTAGAAACTCCTAATAGAGTACATACTTAATTGTATTGTATAAATCCTTTCACAAGATGGACCTAACAACCCTACTTACTCTTAACTGAGTGGATCACCAGAACTGATCAATTGTAAGCCCTAATAGTTCAACTTTATTACTACAATAGTGAAGCATTGTGGGTGTCATTTCTACCCAAATTTTACCTTCTACTTTGAGGGTTTTCGGGTTACCAAATCTTGTGTCAAAGTGTTATGGTGATGTTACTTTATTACTTTATGTTCTATGGATACACGTAGATTAGATTAATATAATAAAGTGAAAGAAGTTTTTAAGTGGTTCCTGATTCACTACCCCCCTCCTCTTAGTCACTCTATCATCATTGCATTTCCAACAATTGGTATTAGAGAAAGGTTCTCTTATCTGAAGTTTAATAGCTTAAGAGAAAATATCAAAAGTGATGGAAGTGTACAAGAGAGTATTCTTTTCATCCACTATAACATTTGTGCTCTGAATAATAGTCTTAGTTCTCTTTTTGAAACATCTATAAGATTTTCTTTTCAATCAATAACCAAGAAACATACCTTCATTGCTCCTTGAATCAAAATTTCCAAAGTCATCATCCCTTTTAATGTAACACATAATTCCAAAGATTCTAAAATATTAAACTAATGGTACATGTCCAAACCCAAGTTCACAAGGTGTCTTACAAGTTCCTTGTCTCATTTGTACTATGTTTATAGTGTATATTGTTGTATTTACTACTATTCTCTAAAATATCTTTACCATATTATTCTCAAACATCATAGCTCTTATTTTTTCAATTGCATATATGTTTTTCCTCTCTTCCATCCCACTTTGTTTAGGTGTCTTAGGGGATGAAAGTTATATTTCAATTAGATTTACTTTACAAAATTCATTAAACTCATTTGAATTAAACTTTCCTTTTCTATTAGATCTCAAACATTAAATCTTTGTCTCACATTCATTTTCAACTCTATCCTTAAATATCTTAAACTTCTCAAATACTTCATATTTTTCTCTAAGAAATTCTACCCACGTCATTCTAGTGAAATCATCAACAAGAATCATAAAATATCTTTCACCATAGGAAACTATTGTCTTTCTAGGACCACTCAAATCTAATGTATTATCTCCAGCTTCACAGCTACTATAAACTTCTTGCTTAGAAATAAAAATTTATTTTTCTTTTCTATAACACATTCCTTACATACCATGTTAGTAGACTTTAAAATTTTAGTCAAATCTCTAATAGAAAATGTATTACATAGCTTCACAATGTTATCAAATTCTATATGAAAAAACCTTTTATGTGACAGCCAATTGTCATCCACCTTAATAACTAAGCATGTCATTTCACTAGGATTCAACAAAAATAGATTACCTCTTTTTGTTGTATCAGTACTAATCAACTTACCATATTTATCCTTGGTAATGCATATCTTCTTCATGAACTACAACTAGTATTATTTGTCAACTATTTGTGCAACACTCAAAGATTATATTCCAAACAATCAATAAAGTAAACATCATCATTGTTAGTCTTTCCATCAAGTATAATAGTTCATTTTCCTTTAATATGAAAAAATGCATTATATTCAACTCTAACTATTCCACCATCATATCTATTGAAATTAATGAATTTGTTCATATCTCTAGTCATATGATTAGTGATAAGAACAGCCACTATCAGTGATCTGATAATATTTCTTCTTTTCAAGTTGTGATACTAATGCTCTTACTTCTCTAACTTCTTCTTTTGACTAGCAACAAATCCTATCTCATCACTTTTATCATTGCTTTCACTTAGAAAATTTTCCTCAAAACCATTAAATTCCTTATCATTAGCAAATAGACATTTCTTTGGCTTATAAGGCTTCTTCTTAAACTTTATTTCTCTTTTATGGCACTTAGAAGAATAATTACCATACTCATTACATGTCCAACATTTAACAATTTGTACCTTTAAGTTCTCTCTCAATAAGTAGGGAAAATCCTTCTTCAAGCTTATTGTCTTCTTTTGTTTTTCCTCAATTGCTACTAGCATAATCTTCATGTATACTATTACTTCTTATCAATGTAGGTCAAACACTTAACATACTAAAAAATGTTTCAATTCTAAGAAGTTTTCCACTTTTTCTCATCCACATCTTAGCTAATTCTAATCTCCTATGAAGAGACTCTCTTGTGAAATTAGGTGTGCATGGATTTATTTTCTCAATTACCACCATCATCTACTTGTATGAAGATGTAAAAGTGTTCAATATTTTCCATATAAATTCATCATCATTCTTTGTTCCATCACAAGCCTTAATTTCTACAAGAATCTCTGATATTCTTCCAAACTAACTTCTTACAAATTCATTTTTTATGATCTTAGGATCTTGAAATAAACATATCCAATTCTATAGTTTAACCTTTGTAGCATTTTTATCAGCTTCAAATGTAGATCCCAAAGATTTCCAAATTTCATGAGTTAATTTTAAAGATTTAACCAGATTGTACTCATTTTTAGCAAGATTTGTCAAGAGTGCTTCTCTAGCAAGTATATTTCACATAAAAATGTCACTTTAAGGTTTAGTACAAGTCTCAAGATTATCACCATCAACCATATCCTTATTTCTCTTAGTGATCAACCAATATCCTAGACCCATGTGTAGAAAATGTGTCTTCATCTTCTCCTTCCAACTGTCATAGTTAACTCCATCAAAATTTAAACTTTCTTTCCTAAAATGATTATTTACCATAGATCTCCTTATGATATTTAGATTTTATTTCCATAACCTAATTCTCTTTTACCAATTGTTAGATAGTAAAGTCCACTATGATAAATCAAAGGGGGGTGGGAGAGGGGGTTGAATCAGTTATCAGATGAAAAAAACTCTCAATATTCTTATTAAATCTAAAAAAAGGTAAACTATATATGCAACAACCATAGAAAGGTTAACATACACAATAACACTAGTATTTTAACTATGGAAATCCTTGATTAGAGGGAAAACCAAGTGGTGGTGATGATACCTACAAAATGATGTACTAATATATAAGTTCCTTCCAAGAGGATAGACCCTATTAGGAGTCGATGAAATAAATTTAGTACACATCAGTCCATGTTAGAAGAGTTTGAATCCATGTTCGGAGATTCCAACCCTACTAGGAGTTGTGTCAACACTATTAGGAGTTATGGAAGATTAAAGCACCCACTTTCCAAACATCTTCAAGGTAAGACCACCAAACTCATTCTCCAACACACCTTAATACTATCCTTATCAGAATAATACAAGTATACAACTACCCACCACAACTTCTTTTCCAAATATAGTCTCTTCTTCCCTCACCATGCCTCAACTTCTCCAAAAAATTCTTTGATCAAAAGATATTCAATATCATGTTCACGAGATCTCAAATAAAAGTTCTCATAATTGTATTTCATAAAGAACATAATACCACACTCTACCAAAAGGAAATAATCATTCTCTATACCAAGTCCTAAAATTAATTATTGTGTCATCCTTGAGGTTTTCCCACTTTACAATTACAAGATAGGACCATTTTAAGATACTACATTTACATGTTACATTGCATCTTTACATTACATCTTTACTATTGTTAGGATAAAACCGTAGACATAAATAATAATTACATGAAAATATAACCAATAAGAAAAAATAATAGATCACACAGAAGAGTACAAAAAACACAAGATTTAACATGGTTAACCCAATCCCTGGGCTACATCCACCAAACAACAAGTCCAATATTATTATGATCCAATGATTACAACCGGATTACAATTTGTAATCCCTTACAACACAATACCACTACAAGAATAAATTTTCACATCACACCTTATGAAACAATCCCTAACCTTGAGCCCTTTTATACATGTATTTTTGTCACTATAGGGTTAAAATATTAGTTACAACATGTCTGCCATAAAATACAAATAAAATAGCCCAAAAAAAAATTCTCAGGGGGCTCCATTCCCAAAACCCCACTTGGGGTCCGACCCAACCCAAAACCCCACTGAGGGATTATGGAGTATGTATAATATTTCCCTAATTAGTCACCACAATCTAATAATCTTCCACTTGGGGACTGATCAAGCTCCACACTAACTAATAACTATCAGCTCACTAACTTCTTATCTCTTCATTTGATTCTCATTTGGATGTGCATGTTTGGCCATAATATTGCTACCATGTCTTTGACCTTTTTCCAAGTCCACATGACTATATTCTATCTCTATTAAGAGATGCAATCCAAACAACAGTTACAACTGTATAAGAACTCTATCTAAACACTATCTTCAATAAATATTGAATAACTCTATGGGTAAAAGTACAAAGTTGTGTCTTTTTTTAGGTTGACTTATTGGAATGACTAACTTTGGGTATTTCTATCTAAAAATAAACTTTGTTCAAACATATAATCTAGATAAATTCATTCTAGCTAAGTTATATGTGGTTTCACACTTTTCCAATTGGAAATATCTAATAAATCCATATTTTATACTAGTTTTTATCCAATTACTAAAGAAATATAATTATTCCATAAAGTTGATGTTTCGATAACTCTTAATATTTTTTATGATAATTTTTTTAATAATATATAAACACCATTTTATAGAGATTAAAGTTAAGAATATTCTCATATAGAGTTTATAGTGTTTTAATTAGATATAGTATATTGTAATGAAAAAATTCTACAAGAACATATTTTAACACTTGAAAAGATGGCAATTTTGAGAAAGAAAAAAATATTAAATCATATATTAAAAAAATAAAAATTATATGGCATTCTAGAGGAGACAGTCATCTTCCAAAATATATAATTTTTATTCTATTTAGAATAGATTTGTTGCGAAAAATGTTATGAGAGATGAAAACTATTTAGTTTAGGTGAGTTGAAATTTGAATCATTATAAAAGATAAGATATAGGTCTAAAGCTAATTTTTATTGTTCATTGTTCTAGCTATATGTGTTATCTATAACAGAGTCTGAGATCAAAGAGAAATAAGTTTATTTCCATATAGTTTTGTGGTGAGAACTAGACCCCTAACTTTCAACATTTCCCAATAACTAAAAAATTATATATAATAATCAGGAAAATATATCAATTCTTACTCCATGTAATTATTAAGAATTATAATTTTAAACTTCATCCATTTCAACACATTTCATTAGTTTACTTCATTTTCAAATTCTAAATAATAATACCATTTTCTGTCATTGAAGGTGAACAATTATAATTTTGTTAGCCTTTTCCTTTACAAAATGGATACATAGGTTTGTGACTTTACCCCTCCATAGTCTTCATATTTTTGCATGTGTTCTCAACTATATATTCAACACACTCTATAGGATATTATCCCAAGTCTACATAATACTAATTGCATTCCTCAATCCTCATAAAACCAAATTGTCTCTACTTCTTTGTCAATTGTCACAGAATAACCAATATGTTGACATCAATGACAAAAAAAATCATGAATGCAACACACAACCAGATTCATGTCTCAAACAATGCTAGGATGTTCCCACATGGGAATACCAACAATATTCATGCTAACCTTTTCATGTACAAGCAATCCCAAAAGAAGACTTTCTCCATATGATTATTGGAAGCATATATATTACATATCCCAATTACTTTTCCTTCAATATTGAAAGTGTTGCATTATTCTATCTAACAAGGGGACATCTCATGATTAATAATGTTATTAGCCCACTGAGGACCTATCAATAAAGAAAGACCCATTTTCCTCAAAAATTCTCAAGATACAAACAAGTGGCTCTATCCCATAAGAATTTTAGGATGTTAAAGGCTTGATATATTTTGACTTTAATATCTTGTAGAAAAAATATCTCTTTACTCATTAGTTTGTTAAACTAGATTCTCACTGCATACCTCATATCGAGTATTTCAAGTCTTCTAACATTCTATCTATAAATGTGCATCTTCATGGTTAATAAGGTGGAGTACTTTGACTTTTGCAGAGTCTATTAAAATATTTTGGCATCTCAATACTTTTAATCTTGTTAGCCCATTTACTACTATTTGTTAGAGTAAATAATTAATAATTAATTATTTATTCTATTACTTAAGCTTACTTAGGTTAATGCATTTATTTAATATTTAGCATTCAATGCATGTAGTGGTTAGTTGTTGACAACTCGGGAGTTTGCTCTTTTTTTAGCATATTCCACTTTTTGTGGATATGTGCTGAGTTGTCATTTTTGTCCTCTACCTCCTTCCAACTTGTTCTACAAGCTTCCATGAGGCCTTTTTAAACGGTCTCTCTCTCATTGTAAATCAATCATTTCACATAGCAATTTCATTTTCCTATTGTGAAATATTTTCTCTTGCATTGTTTGCTTCAAGCTCTTGCTCTTTCGATTTCTCTTCAGCAAGCTATTTGCATGTAGGTGATCTTGGCGACTGCGGAGTTGGATTTCATCAACTCCTACATGGTATCAGAGCCTCCCTGCTGCTTCTTGTTTGAAGGATCTTTGAAGCTGTGATTTGAAGTCACAAACCCTAGTTTGTTTGTGCAATTTTTCTTCAAATCAGGGGTAGAGCTAATTTTTGAAGCACTTTCAGCCCAAACAGACATCACCATTGGATCCGGAAGGCCATTTACAGTCAAAATTCATATAAAACTTTCCGTTTTTGGACACAGAGCTCTGGGAGGCAAATTTTTTTTGTTTCAGGGTCTGGCCGTACCGTCGTACGGACGTGCGACAATGCAAAAATAAAAATATATATATTAAACCAGGCACCGCCGCAGCAGCGCCAACACACCACCGCGGGGCCACCCGATCTCCACTTGAGCGCCTCCGACGGGCCTCTCCGCAAGCGGCTCCCGCCTCTGCGCCGCGCGGGTGCAGCTGCCTCCGACACCACAGACAGCGGCGCACCGACGGTTTTCATTGCTTCGCCGCCCTGCAGCCTCTCCAACCACCGGGCGACACGTGGTGCTGTCTCCTTCCAATCATTGACTGCCACGTGGCACCTGACACAGATTTGTTGACGTCATATTTCGGTAGCCGACGTCACTTTTTGGTGTACTGACGTCATTTGTCGATGTGTCGACGTCAACTTTCCGACATCGGACGTCACCTTGCCAGTTACTAGATTTTTTCGCCGGCGACAGTCTTGTGACGGGCATACGGCCGTCAAATTTAGGCCTGTGTCTGAAATTTTCCAAAGTGCATTTTTGGAGCAGCAGTTGGTTTTTTGGCTATAACTTGAGCATACGGAGGTCTTTTTCCGATCCGAAAGAAGCGTCGGAAAGCTGACTCAGAGATGGAGACATTGGTGCTAGTTTTGTACGATTTTGAGTTCATTTGAGCTTCCATTTTTGGTGTCAAAGTAGAGGCTTCTGTTTCCTCTTATTCTACATCAACAAATCCAGGTTCCTTTCCAGTTTTTGCTTTCTTTAGTTGTTTTTTTGTGGTATTTGGGAGATATTTTTGTACATTTGTGGGGGGGCATCTTTCTTTTCTGTAATTTACTTCAGTTAAGACCCTTCTACTTCCGTCTTCTTTCTCTCAATGGCGGATCCCTCTATTTCCCCTCTCACACCACACAACTATCACACATGGAAGGCACAAATAACTAGACTTCTAATGTCCATAGGTCTATGGTCTCGTCTAAATGAGCATCAGCCTATTCTCCAATGACCTTTTGAGATTCTACAGCACAGGAACAAGATGGATGAAGCCATGGGGCTTATTGCACTCAACATTTCAGATAGCCTGTTGTTTCACCTAGATGGTTTGACTACTCCATGGGCCTATTGGCAGAGATTTCAGACTTTGTTTGGACAAGTGAATGAGTTTTGAGCACTTCAGTTGGATGCAGAATTGACTTCTTTGTCACCAAGTAGCTTTCCCACCATTGACGACTTTCTAGTGAAGTTCAAATCCTTGCGTGCAGTTTTACAAGGATGTGGGAAGAACAAAACAGATGATGAGTGTATCTTTTTGATACTCTCAAAGTTAAAGGGACAGTATCAAATCTTCTCTTCCACTTTCTACTCCACTATGGATGCCTTGGGTGATAGACATAGGATGCCTTCTTTTGAGACATTTTGTGATCGGTTAACCCGTGAACAGTCCAAGATTACCCAGATGGATTCACTTTCAGGTTCACAAGCACAAGCATTGCTTACACAAAAGCAGACGTCAAAGAAGATATCCGATCCCTCTTCTACTGGTTCATCATCTTCTAAGAAGAAGGAGAAAAAGAAGACTGAGACTCCTACCTGTTCCTATTGTGGAAAAGGATCTCATGATGAGGCACGTTGTTTTCAAAAGAGATGTGATGGCTATGAGAAACAGATTGCCGATTTACAAGCTTTCCTTCAGAAGAGCACTATTTCTTCTCCATCCTCTTCTACCTCACAAGGGTCTTCTTTTCAGGCTTCCTCCACCTCTTCAACATCTACATCAGATCTTGGAAAGGGTCATGCATTTCAGGCTTCCATTGCATCTCCTTCACAAGTTCCTTGGATACTGGATTCAGGTGCTTCTCACCATATGACATCTTCTCAAGGTGTCTTCTCCACTCTTGAGGCTTCTCGTATTCCTCACATTCTCATGGGGAATAACACTGCCTTACCAGTCTGTGGGAAAGGTTCAGTTCACATCCAAGATGGTATATTCAATGATGTATTGTATGTTCCATCTTTGTCTGCTAACCTTCTCTCGATTTCTCAGATTACACGCAGTGGATTTGGGAAGACAGTTGAGTTCACTACTGATTCAGTCTTCATTTGAGATCGTGCTACAAGAGATCTTATTGCTACAGGGGCAGGTGATCCTTCCACTCATCTCTACACCTTCTCACACTTTGGTCCACCATCTCCATTGTTGGAGCACACTACTTCTCTTTTACAGGAGCATCATGTGGTGCAGTCAAGATACTTGAACCTTTGTATTGTTCCTAATATCCCTATTTTGACTACCACACCACATCCAGTTGAGGGCTTTTCTTCTCTACAAAATTCTCCTTCCGCTCTACCTGATCTTCCAGCTTCATTTATTGAGACTCCAGGTACACTTGTTGCAGATACTTCAGTGGACATTCATGACAATGTCATCACACCTGCCTTGGGGATTCCCTTTGCGGTTCCTCATACATTCTCTTCTGGACATCAGCTAGGCTTTCCAGTTGCTCCTCTCACGCAGGGATTTCCTTGTTACGTGCCTTTGTTCCTTCCGAATTGGAGTTTCATTGGTTCGATCATTTCTACAGGAGCTCCATCATTATGGGGGGGGCTTGGTGTCTATTCTCATGGGGGGGCTAGTTGTACTTATGGTTTTGAGAGAGTCTCTTGAAACATTTCTGGTGGAAGTTGTCCTTGGGGGGATTGGTTGAGGCCTTCCTTCCTTCACTTCATATTTTTTTTAGCATGTTGTTTTTACCTCTTTTTGGAGGAGGGTTTTTCCCATAGGGTTTTCCCTCTTTCTCCGTTTTATAGAGGTTGCATTGTACATGGGTACCTAACATGGCCTCGTTGTCGGGACCCATTATGCATTTCATCTTAGTTTTAGGAGCTTAAGGCATTCCCCTAAGTTGCACTTAAGGGGGAGTGTTAGAGTAAATAATTAATAATTAATTATTTATTCTATTACTTAAGCTTACTTAGGTTAATGCATTTATTTAATATTTAACATTCAATGCATGTAGTGGTTAGTTGTTGACAACTCAGGAGTTTGCTCCTTTTTTAGCATATTCCACTTTTTGTGGATATGTGCTAAGTTGTCATTTTTGTCCTCTACCTCCTTCTAGCTTGTTCTACAAGCTTCCATGAGGCCTTTTTAAACGGTCTCTCTCTCATTGTAAATCAATCATTTCACATAGCAATTTCATTTTCCTATTGTGAAATATTTTCTCTTGCATTGTTTGCTTCAAGCTCTTGCTCTTTCGGTTTCTCTTCAGCAAGCTATTTGCATGTAGGTGATCTTGGCGACTGCGGAGTTGGATTTCATCAACTCCTACACTATTTTTATCGATAGTTCTCTCATAGGCTTTTCTTTTCCTTTTCTTATTGACCACTTTAGTGATCCCACCTTGTATATTATCTAAGACAATCAAAGAATTAAGAGAGTTTGGCAGGTCAAGTATCTCACCAAAAGGCATGTTCTCAGGGTTGTCCCTTGTCTTCTATAGGGGTTTCATGAGGTTAGTATGTTCTTGGAATGGCTTATTCAAAATATTTCCCAGATAATTTTGATGGCACTAAGCATAGGAGAATTATCTTCATTCATTTTTTCCCATGGGACTTCAATATATTGAGGTTGACAACAAACAAATTCACCATTCTCATTGGGAGAGACACACATACCCTCTCTGACTTCATACTCCACCTAAAAGAGAGGGTTATTCATAGAGACAAATTTGTCATCCTAAGTGTCATTGGTTTTAGTTTCACATTATGTTTATCAATAGTATTACTATATTTTTCATTGGGAGCATTATTATCTTTAGAGTCACACACTTCTATTTTCTTGCCATTATTATTATCAACTTAAAATATTTTTAAATATTCTTTAAAGAATGAAAATATTTCCTATTATGTCCATTTAATCTGCAATGAAAATAAGCACCAATGTCTCCTAGTTTAACAATTTCCCAAATAGAAACCTCTTCATCAATTTTCAAAGAAATTTCATTAGGGAAAATCACTTTACGTTTAAGGCCAAGAAGGACCTGAGAATTGAGATAAGGGAGTGTAATTATCAAATCTTTCACTTATAGAGCCAAGCTTAAGGGCATGACCATCTGAGGAATAAAGGGTCAATTTTTGGTTGGACTCCTCTTAATTCAATCTAGAAGGGTAAGACATTAGAAACAAAATGGTTACCACTACCCTATTTTACCACAAGAAAGCCCTAAAAGGGGTTTGTTCCACATTCTAGAAACACTTCTTCAACACTATTTCCTACATGGAGTGATTCTTAAGGAAAAAAACAAAGATCCCTTTTTGAACTATATGACCAAAATTCAACATGATTCCCAACTTTTTACCCTAGACATTGTTAAACCAATTATCCAAGAACTTTCCTATTGGTAAAATGTCATGTCAATACAAACAAAAAAACTAGCGACATTATTAATCCATTTAGTTCTATTCCAATAGCTTCAATCATGTCAACATGTGGAGAGAAATTGAAGATATTACTAGTAGACAAAAAGATCTTACCTTGAAAACCTCCCTCTATATCACTAGATTCTATATTGTCCTCGGTTCCTCATCTATCTCCATTGGTTTTGGATCCCTCATGATTCCCCATATTTTCCCTTTAGGAAACACCTTTGAATTTGGTTGACTTTGGATATTTGGGCTATAAATACTCATCCACCACTACCTTATATGAGGTTTTATTCTTTCCCATATTAATAGAAACCCTTTCATAATTTCTAGAAGTGGCTTTTCTATCCCTTTCTCTTTCATTTTAGGGTAAAAGCACAAACCTATGTAGCCTTTTATAAAGGAAATGGATATTAGAACTTAAATTGTTCAACTTTAATGATAGAAAAGGGACATTTGTGTTTAGAATTTTAAGATGATGTATATTAATGAAATGTGTAAAATTGGATGAAGTTTATGCCTATAATTTTTTATTTTAATTAAGTGAAAATTTCATCATTTAAAAAAAAATTAAGTCTATTTGTAATTTTTTTTAAATGCTAAATATAGAGTTTCGTTCCCACAAAAAAAAAAAATGCAAATAATCATATTTTATTATGATTTTGAACTATGTTACACTTGACATGTATACCTAGTGGACAAAAAAAAAAACTAATTTTGGACCTATATGTTTCAAGTTATAAGTGTTCAAAGTTGAACTTATCATAAATTGATAGTTTTCTTCCCGCCAATTTTTTTTAATCAAATTTATTGATTTTTTAAAACAAATTACATATTCTTGAAGATGACTCTTTCCTCTAGAGGTATACATTATTTTTTTATTTTTTGAACATGATTTACTATTTTTTCTTTTCTTTTTTTGAACAAACATCTTCTTGAATCTTAAAAGGCCTACTTGTAATATTTTATAAATAATCAAAATACTACAAAATTTATATGACCATAATCTTGACTCCAAGATCTACAAAAGGGTATTTTTAGAATTTTTAAAAACTTCATTTTGTATGGAGAAATTAGTATTGAAAGTTAAAATTTTGGAGAAATTACATATTTTGCTTGTGTGGATGCCACTTAGGATGACACATAGACAGATATGGTGAAACCCTTTTAGTTGTAATGGTTTTGTCTGTAACACCTATCAGCCCAAAAAAACTACTAGCAATTACATTAGTGGTTTCATATAAAGTATTTTTTTATTTCAAGTTATAATAAATGCATAGTAAATTGCAAAATTTAAAGGAGCATTTTCAAAAATAAATGATTTTTGAAGCCATATTTATCAATTTCTTCATGGAGTTTAATGACAGTTAGAAAGGATTGTCAATAAAGCTTTTTTTTTTCACCTAGTTATTTTTATGTACTCTATATTGAAGCATTGAATTACATTTCTAGTGGAATCTAAATTAAAATATTTTCTTGTAGGTCAAAGTACTGAATGGGTAATAAAAAAAGTTAGATCAAGGAAATATGATAGAATAAGAGATGAAAAAATGAAAGGTCATTAAAACATAATCAAAACCAACCTACTAAAGTTAATGAAGAAGATGAGATTCATGAAGAGGACAAGATTCATGAAGAGGATGAGATTCAAGAAGATGAACAAATTAGTAGTTCTAATGATAGAAATGTATTATTAGGTGTAGGAAATTTGATGGATTTAGATGAGGACCTACCTTTTAGTCAAATTCCATCTACATAAATGGTGAAAGAGAAGACTATTATAAAACATTGCCAAAACATGTGGGATGAATATTTCAAAAACAAAAGTATATTTGGAAAGGTACAATTATTTGTCAAGTAGGAGAAAAGATATGGGGTCTATTTTGGAGTTGTTGGGTGTTGATAATAGGAAAAACCATGTGCATAATGCTAATAAAACAATACTTGAAAATTTGCAAATTGCTTATAACAAAATTGACAACACAACTTGAGGAGGCGATTTGAGCACTGCACATAGAGTGTTGATGACTACTATATCTAGTAAAAATTTGACACATAGAAAACAAGTATGTGCAATTTTTGATTTACTACATATATCTAGAAGAATTGTTCAAAGATACATTAAGAGGAGAAAAATGCTAGATGAAAACAATGAGAATAATTGGGTGAGTATTTGTAGAGTTCCTCAAAAAGATAGAATTGTTGAAGATGTAAAAAGATAGATTATTGAATTTTAGACCATTTCACCTCTTGTTTCTTCCAATAGACATGATACTATAAAAATTAAAGATCAAGAAACATGGGAAAAAATTGAACATCTAAAACATTTTATAGATATAACACAAAGTGAATTATTTATAACATTCAAGTAAGAATTTGAAAATATGTCAAAGAATGTTTGAGAGCTTACATCCTTCCTTGGTACACATAAATAAGATATGTGCAACTTGTTGTTGTTGAAACCATGTTGAATTTGGTCTACACTTGCAATCATATAAAAAGTTATGGTAGTTTTTTAATCCATATTTGGTCATCCCTAGTAGTACATCACAATTTCTAAAGTCTGTATTATGTGATAAATTAGAAGATTTAGATGAGTTCAATGTACAATGCATCATAAATCAATGTCCAAATTGTGGAGATTTATGTAAAAATCCATTACAAATTGAGAATATTGATAAATCAATACTAGTTTCATGGATGATATATAAATATGAGACATACCAAAATAAGGCGGGAGTTGAATCCAAAAAAAATGTTTTGAAGGAGAGTGAACTGCGGAATGATGAGTTTATGACCAAGTTTCATCCATTGATATATCCACATATCCAACATTTTCATGGTGCACAATGAAAAGATAAATAATTTTGTGACTCAAAATTTTTTTTTCCACCTGGTTGTATTCTTTTAGTTGTAGATTTCTCGGAGAACTATACATTTTCACCTAAAATAGAGCTTCAAGGGCAATATTTTCATTATGAACAAGTTGCAATATTTGTGCAAGTGACTTATAGACATTCACAATTTGAGGTGGATGAGATAGAAAGTTTCGAGTAAAATGAAGGCATTATCATCAAAGGAGGTTCATTTATATATTAGTGATGATAGAGTTCATGATAGGAGCTATGTTACTCATTGTTTTACAATGTTCTCTAAAGATGTTAGAAATCGTGGAATAAATGTTTCAAAGCAATGGATCTAGTCTGATGATTGTGTAGGTTAGTGTACATGTGTACATTTTTATTTAACTTTAAATTTAAAACATACATTGATTTGTACACATATTAATATTTGATGTATATAATTATTTTTAATCGCATTACATGAACTCACTGGACAATTTAAATCTGCAAATGAAATTAATTGGTTAGACATGCAACATGCTAGAAGAAATGTTAGGTTCTTGTGGAAATATTTTGAAAGTGGACATGGAAAAGGGGAGCACAACAAAGCAAGAGCATGTATAAAGTGCACACTTCAATAACATAAAATTGCAAGTACATATGTACATACATTTAGTGTGTTCTTGATCTACTTATAACATATGTATGTATAGATTCTCTCTAGAGATCTACACACACACACACACACACACACAGATTTAATCTATTCATTTTGCTACTCGAGATATTGAATACAAGAATTTTTTTTTGGAAGTGAAAGGTAAATATTGTTGGAGTTGAGGAAAG
Organism: Cupressus sempervirens; assembly: GCA_028749045.1. Classification (NCBI taxonomy): domain Eukaryota; kingdom Viridiplantae; phylum Streptophyta; class Pinopsida; order Cupressales; family Cupressaceae; genus Cupressus; species Cupressus sempervirens. The sequence goes on along the minus strand of CM053793.1, from coordinate 756,258,440 downwards.
CCAACTCTGAAGACGCCAAGATCACCTGCATGCGAACCTGTCAAAGAGAAGCCATAGAAGGGGAGGAGCATGGAGCACGGGCAAAAACCCTAAACGGACATGAGAGCCAAAAATGCAAACACAATAAGAAATGTATTTACAATAAGAAATGGCTTCTCAATATGAAAATACAATGAGGAGAGCTCGAATATAAAGAGCTCATGGAAGCTTGTAGAACAAGCTATAAGATAAGTGTGACAACTAGAAGGGAACAAACTCCCGTGTTGTCACAACATGCATTAAATATGAAATATTAAATAAATGCATGACCTAAGTAAACTTAAGCAATAGAATAAATAATTAAATATTAATTATTTACTCTAACAAATATTATATATATTTATTTGATATAATACACTTGTATATTCTTATATTTCAAGTTTTTAATTATATATTTATTCTGAAATGTGATCATTACTTAAATTATCTATATTTGTAATAGATAGATCAATCTAATCCTTACAATTACCAAATGATTTCTAGTATTAGAAGTTTACATCAAGTGGTGACTACATGACACCACAAACCTCTAATGATCAAAGTATGAGAGAATTTTTTATTTTTTTGTGATGACTGCATGAAGGACAATACAATGATTGTATGTGAAAATATTGTGAATGGATATGTTTCACACTGGGATTTGAAGGACATAGTCAAAAAGCCTCCTTTTGAAGATGATGACATTAAAATTGACATTCATGATCCTATATATTCGGTTGATTATGAGTGTGTTTCTAATTTAGTCATGGCAGGTTTGTGGCATATGTACATGTATATATGAAACACATGTATGTTCATTAAAATGAACTTATATATATTTAATTTTTTACTTTATAAACATGTCTATTTTTATGTACATGCAGGAGATGTTTTTTCTATCCAAGCCTTCACAGATAATGTAGAAAGTGTAGACTATTATCTTCTAAGATGCACAAAAGAAAAACACAAGTTCCTAGAAGGAACTATAGATGTTGATGGATAGTCATATCCAATTGGATCAGATGTTGTTGAAGGAACATATTATCAAAAAAATAGGATAACTGACAATGGTATTGAACTTATTGAATACATGCCTGGAGAAAAGGTTTTACAATACAATAGCCATGTTATAGTGACAAAGTTGCAATTTGACGCAATACAAAGAAGAGGACATCATGGAAATCAAAAGTGAAAAATGTCTATTAAAGAACATGAAAAGATTATGGAGATAATAAAAAATAGAGAGGATCCTTACAATACAATGTTTGTGGAGCTCTAGTTCAACTATTTGTATTTATTTTCTATATACAGCTCTCATACTTTCATATTTACTACATACACATCATTTTGGATATATGTTTTATAAATTTATATACATTTGATCATGGATCTTGGTTAGATGGTAAAAATTATGAACATGTATTGTTATTTATATTTTGTGTATGGTTTGATGTATATATATGTATTTTTGAATATGTTAAATGTATGCTTTAATATTTTATGTTTTTATGTACATGCTCTACTAGAACAACCTCTTAAGACTTCCCCTTAAGACAACCCCTTAAGACATCCCATTAGGACTTTCCCTTAGGACCTCCCCTTAAGACTTCCCCCTACAACAACCCCTTAAGACATCCCATTAGGACTTCCCCTTATGACCTCCCTTAAGACTTCCCCTTAAGACATCCCATTAGGACTTCCTATTAGGACTTCCCCTTAGGACCTCCCATTAATAAAACCCCTTAAGACATCCCCTTAGGACTTCCCCTTAGGACCTTCCCTTAAGACTTCCCCTTAAGACATCCCATTAGGACTTACCCTTAGGACTTCCCCTTAAGACATCCCCTTAAGACATCCCATTAGGACTTCCCCTTAGGACCTCCCCTTAAGACAACCCCTTAAGACATCTTGTTTGGACTTCCCCATTAGGACCTCCCCTTAAGACAACCGATTAAGACATCCCATTAGGACTTCCCCTTAGAACCTCTTCTTCAGAAAACCCCTTAATACATCCCATTAGGACCTCCCCTTAAGACAACCCCTTAAGACATCCCATTAGGACAACCCCTTTACTGATTAAATGTACTCTTATTAGATTCTATAGCACACAATATATTCTTTATGTTTGTATTTATTATTTTTATTCTTATATATATATATATATATATATATATATATATATATAATTTAGTGATTAAATGTCATAACACATGTATTATTTCCTAGTACTCTTTATGTTCTTAAATATGTACTAAATTTATTGATTAAATGTTGTAACACAAGTATTCTTTAGTAGTATTCTTAATGTTGTTAAATATGTATTAAATTTATTGATTAAATGTTGTAACATATGTACAAAATATCACATGATCTATGAAATAAAAATATGAATATTAAAAACATACATGCATTCAACATGAACATGTGAAACATGTGTTCACATAAGACATGAACATAACATGTACATCTATAAAATAACACATCTAGGAAATAATGTACCCATGTAAATTGTATCCAAAATACCATATAAAATCTCTCCAAAATACCACATCAAATGTCTCTAAAATACCACATCAAATGTACCCAAATAACATATAAACAACATTGAGTTGTCCATATCAAAATATTTGAAATCAAATATATATATATATATATATGTCTTGACATCAATGAAATAGACCACATCCCCCTCCTAATCCATGACCCCAAAAGGCTCTACAATCTAGGTCTGAACCATGTGTCAAATGAAAAAAAATTGTTATTATAAAATTATGTACATGCACATTATATCACATGTACATATATATCACAAATATAAAAACAAATGTAACATACCTATGATTCATGTTGTGCAAGATCTATTGGGGTTTGAAGATCTCCAAAACACAACATACTATCACTAATACCCTATAGAACATATGTATGTACACAAGTTAGATTGAATCACTTGAATATATGTATGTCTCTAAGTACATGTATTTAAGCTCAAGTATGTTACAACTATAAGTGTAAATTATAGTAACAAATAAATTTATATTTATTGTAGCATCATGTAATGCTCTACCAATTTGACTAATATTTGAATCGTGTAGTGATAAAGTAACCTAGTCCAAGTTGACCTTCTCATGTGAAAGCATAGTGGTAAATAGATGTTGTTGTACTATGGGGGCTTGAGTATGGGGGGGGGGTGTGGGGTTTTGTAGGAGGTAGTACACAATCATCAATAGGATGCAGGGGGGGGGCAGGCTATAGGACCCTATGTAGAAGCAAGTGCTATAAGATCCTAAGTAGGTATAGGTGTGGGTATTGTAGAAGGTGTAGAAATATCCTCCTACCTTTGTGAACCCTATGATCCTATTATGCATGAGAGAATATGGCTGATGTGTCCACGAATGTCACTAAGAGGAATCCTCATGACTATTGATAATGCATGATATGTACCAAGAAGATCAAATGCTAAATAAGATGTCATATGACATAATGCATCCACATCTAATATAGCAGAAACCTCTAGTGGTGATGGTATATGTACTATCACATAGACATCATCAACTCTTGTGCTAGAGGATGAAATTATTGAAATGGTACCATGAGATTCTAACATATATCTACCAAACTGATTTGAAGACATCTCCTATAACTATGTAGCAATTGTGGCAATGCTAGAATAGATCTGAGTCTTGATTGTATCATTTGGAATAGTCATACCTGTAGCAGCCATCTATGGAGCTCTTGACATGGCCAAAAGGTTTGGACCCACCATTTCTTGTTTATTAATAGGTTCAGGGGTGTCCATAGGTCTGAAACTCTTTGATAATCTATTGAGGCACTATCCAACATGACCTAGAAAATCTATATAATCTACATCATGATGTAAATGAAATTCTACAAATAAATTTTTGTAGAAATAAAGAGGAAACACATCCTTCTATGGCCACCTTTGATGTCCAGCTAACTAGTGAGAATATATAAATGGTGAAACAATCTTATCTATACACTTCATAGTCAAATAACCTCTAACCCTAGACCTATCTATATAAAAGGGAAACATACTCTTCACCATAGCCGTGGAGACTTGTGTGTCAATTTTTCTATACTTCACAATACCAGTGATACTGCAAGAAAGGGAAGAGTAAAATGTCTCAATACTAATATCATCTTATGAGTTGTACGTCTCTATCAATTTGAATCATATGACATAACTCATCTCTCTTAGAAACAATCTTCTCACTATTGAGGAGAGTGGTAGAAGCCAAAAGTCTAGAATTAAGAAACTCTATAGCATGAGATAACCTAGCAACTATATCTCTAAATAAACATTGTATGTCCTTAGAAGATGATGTTAGTCTATCTGTTGTACTTGAATTAGCACTATGAACCTCTTCCTAAATTCTAACCTCCCCTAAGGATATAGGTGCACCACTAGTACCAAATGCCATAATGATATGCAAAGAAGATATGTCTATAAATGCAGAGCTAAGATATGTAAGTATATAAAGCTAAAAGTTAAATTTAATTTGAAAGATGTATGTGTATATATGTACAAATTTGAATGTAACTAAAAAATATGGATCATTTTATTTAACACACATGTTAAATATATATCAACTTGATGTATAGCTCATGTATGTGAAAAAAAAATATGCACATGTGTATGTGTGATAAAAAAACTAATTTGAAATTAAGTTAACTTTCTTCTACCTAATTTTTTACTACATGTTAAAGTACATGGGTTTTCTATTTTAATGTTTTCTAAAATGTAACTAATTTTTAGTTATCTTGAGGTCTAAATAAGTTTTCTAAGTTTCATATAGATGTAGGTTATTATAGTTTCCAAGTTTTCTAAGTTTGAAATTGGTTAAATTTGAAATTTTCAAGTTTGAACAACTAGAACTTATTATAGTTTAGTTCTACCTAATGTTTCACTACATATTAGTTATTTATATAGGGTTACTATGTCAATGTTTTCCAAAATGTAATTAATTTAGTTATCTAGGTCTCAAGTTGAGTTTTCTATGTTTGATGTAAAATTTACATTTATGATTAAGTAGATATTTAATTTGAAAATACTATATAGTACTCTATCTAACATATGATTTAACTATATATAAAAAATTAACTAATCTAAATAACTATTACTAAAATAATTTTAAAACAATTAATTTAATTAATAATAAAATGTAATAACTAAAAATAACTTGACAAAACAAAACCAAAAGCCAAAAAAAACACCTATCACTTACGGCCAAAACACACTAATTTGCTCCTCAAAATCTAGAATCTACAATAGTAAAAATGACCTCCAAAATTGATTTTTGGCCTATTTATAATGTATTGTACCCTTTTGATCATAACCCTTTTAGCTGAAAGGGTTTGGGCTATAACTCCAGTGGGCACATAGCTGTAGGAAAGTGCCATGCATGTACGACTAATAAGGTTATGGATGAAACCCTTTCAGCCATAACATGTTCGATTGTAACCCTCTAGGATATCTTAAAGGGTGATATAGGTTTGTGCTTTTACATTTTATGGAGGTACTTTTGTCCTCAATTTGTCTTGAGACTTGCTTGAGAATAGTCCAGTAAGAACACTATAATAACAACTCTATCAAACATGAATGGGCCAAGAAAATAAATGAAATCAGGAATAAAAAATTAACCAGGAAAACACAAACAAAAAAAATATTAAACACATTAAACATAGGATAATCAAACAAAATGATACATAGGGTTGTTATACATGTAGATGACCCATGACCTAAAAATAGGACAGGTTCAACAAGGAAGGGAGACAAGATGGTACACCACTTGTAGATTGTTGAATTCCCCAAAATATCTAGTTCTGTATTAACCAACACGACAATTTTTTAAAAAAAAATTGGGTAGATTTCATACCAAGGTGAGAAATTTTACATTGATGTTCAATATTTCTAGTGTACAATAGATATTTGATACTCATGTACTTACATTTTTAATGTCAAAAGAAAGGATTCAAGTACCATTAGTATCAAATAATTTAAACCTAATATGAATAATTCACCCCATTCTAATGCAACATCAACCAATTCCTAGATCTATTCAACTTATATGTATAATAAAGATGTATAATATTCATGTCTAGTTGGTTTAGGTTATTGTAAGAAAAGTAAATGAGAGAAAGGTTCAAATGAACTCAATCCAAGTGAGTTGAGTGAGAAGAAAAGTTACCATGAAATAAACAACTTCCAAGAGCATACACCAAAGTAGAGCAACAAGGAGACAAAGGATTTGAAAGGGGAAAGCAAAGAAAATATGTTGTGAATATTATGAATGAAATCAAATTCCTAGAGAGAGAGAGATGGTGGAGCAAAATAGCTCATTATAATAACATTGATGTGATGTGTAAAGAAGAATGAGAAAGAAGCATCTCTTTTATGGAGATGAGAAAGGGTATGCATGTGGTCACATGTGTAACACTCATTTCTATGAATGCCACATTCATAATAAGTGTGTGCAAAGTGTCAAGATCCTCTTAAGGATGATAACCTAGTTTCCTTTATAAAGGAATTATAAAATGAGTTGTCCTCACATGTAAACTAGACGAAAAGTAAATGGCATGTCCTCCACATATGTACAAGAGGAAAAACTACATGTAAGGATCCTTGGAATATCCAAAATTTAGTACATCAAAGGAAAGATTAATATTTCTAAGAGTCATACTTTTAGTTATGATAAACAATCTTATTCAAATTACTAAAATTGGCCCTCAATTTTATAATGATTTAGAATAATTCAAATAGGGGGTGTGAATCAATTATCCTTGGATTGAGATGTAGTAGTTAAACTTTTACTAACTTTAAATAGATTATACAATCTCGGATACATTCCACTTAGTCTATATAGCATATCATTAGTAGTTTGACATTTCATGTAATTTCTTAATTCATTGTCTTCTATCAGTGTCAAAGGCAAGTAAATAAAGTACTATAAAATATAGCACATGCATAAAAATAACATCCACACATGAAAATAAAAATTTGACAGAAGGATTTGATGTGGAATCCCAATTTGAGAAAAACTACCAAGTAATATGCTACCAATTGTTCACTCTTCTAAAGTGAGATTGGTTAAGAGCCAACCTTGTTAAAGGTTATACAAGACATTGTTAAATGTGACCATATAAAAGGATTTCAAATCCCTTGTTAGGACTATCCTTGTTATAAGAGGACTTTGGATCATTCCATTAGAATGTCACCTTAATTAAAGGGTTTACAAAATGACTATTAGGTCATCCTTGATTAAAGGACTTTTTATTGATACAATGGTTAGAATATAATAGTAGGTTTAATCTATAAAGTATACTCACTTTGTGAATTTAGATCTTGATTCACTCAATTGTCGGTTCACTGACTAGCCTCCATTAACATCTTCATCACCGATCTACTTAGCCTCTCCTCAAGAAATCACTCTTCACCAAACTCTTTACACTTCTCCTCTACTATTCTACTATTCATAGTTTCTTCTTAAGATACCTAATCAGAAATTAACCAAACTTAGAAAATATCTATTATGCTTCCTTAAATAGGTAATTTTGATTAAAAAAATTATTAAGTACATCACCATTAATCTTTGGGTTAGGTCAGGTTCATCAAATCCTTCCATCCTTTTTTCTCCCCTCTTCTTATAGAAACTTCTCATCAAATCCTTGTCTTTGATTATTTAATAAACACTTCTCATGCATTAAATATGTCATCTCATCAATCCTTATATTCCACATGCTTTTATTCGTTATAAATTCCAACCATATCTACCTAAAATTTGATTCTTTCATAAACTATAACTTTTTTTGTCACTTGGCAATGATTATGCCCTTCAACTTGGTCATTATTCTGTAGGTCAACATACACTATACTTTATTTCTCGGTATCAAAAGGCTTGCTTTACCATTACTATGTTTGGTTGTTACTAACACTTCTTTGTAAATTTTCTCAGTAATAACTAACACTCGGCTTCAACTATTTTTCTTGGGGTTCTACTTAAGTTCCTTAATCTTCTACGTCAAGTCCTCCATTCATTGATTAACATCGATACTCAGTCAAGCTTATCATTTTGACTTATATCAACTCTAAACTTTATCCATCTTCTTCACTTCATATATTGATTAAACAACACATTATATTGTCAATTACTAACTTATCAAGTGCCAATTATATTTCCACGATACTTATCTTCTCATCACCTTAACAAAACTCAATAGCTCACTTTGCTATCTCTTCTTTTCAAATCTTCTTCATCAATCAAATAATATGGCACTCTACACTATTAGTAAATGTCTCTCTAGTAGGTTGGACACATGTGTTTGTAGTAGGTTTGACACCAATGAAAACATAACAATTTCTCCAATAGTAGTTTCCAACACTAGATTGGTAAAAATCAATAGGCAATAGGTATACTAAAACAACAAGAATCCATGAAAAGGTCAAAGGACCAAAATTAAGCTAGATATTACTATGATTGTACATTGTTGAGAAATGATTTAAACATTGTAAAGAATGTTACAAGGTAAACTTTAAGAAACCCCCTTCCACAAAAAGATATAAATTATTGGTGAATCTTTCATTATTTTAAAAAACCAAATTATTTTAATTGGCAAGTCTCTCAATTTTTTTTAATTTTTAATATTATTTACATTGGCGATATTTTGGAATCATAATTTTTCAATAGAAAATATTGGTGAATCTCAATAATAATAAGAAGTTCACTAATCATCATGGAATATTAGAAATCAAAATTGGACATGTTTTATCTCATGGAAATTATGAGGATAACTACATTACATTTTCAATCAATAGTTAAAACTAAATATTGGTAATATATCCCTACAGTAAGTAATAATTATGATAATTATTGGTGAATTAAATTTAATTTCTTTGATAGTTTATAACATTTAGGTGAATCCAATCTAATCATGTATCAAATATTGTGGTGAACCTTTGAGTTTAAATTTTCTAATAAAATAAATTATTGAGCAATTTTAAATATTTTAGAACTAAATTTAATAAAAATGTGGTGATTTAGGTTGCATTAAATCTTAAATTTTTAGTAAAACATTTCTAAAATTCACAAAATTATGAATATTCACCACTGAAAAATACCCTAGAATGTTAATTGGGTAGGAATAGTTTGAAGCGTAAGTGCAAGAAGTTGGGTCTCACTTTTGGGCAAAAAATGGAAGTGTTTTTTTCTATTTTTGAAATTTCTTGTCACTTGATGTCAAAATTTGAGGCATTTAGAGATTGAATATGAAAAAACTTTAGTAATAAAAATTGTAGTGTTGGAAATCTACTTTTTGGATATGTAATTTATTTGTATACCCATATGATATGCCTTTTTTTTTTCTATGGATCTTTAAAAAACACTTTTTCAAAATGCTTGTTTTAGGAACATACCACACTCATGTGTGGACACCATAATTTGACACAAATAAATGAATTTTTGTAAACCCTTTTAAAAGGAGTTACCTAATACACATAAGATTGATGATAATATTTTTCCTTAATTTTTTATTATTAACTTTTAATTGGCTATAAAGGTAAATTTTAGAACCTCTTGTGTACAGACACCATATTTTGATCAAAATTTCACTTTTTTCAAAAATTCCTTTTTTAAAACTTCAAAAGAATTGTATGTAGATTGATAACATATAAATTAATTTAAGAAAAATCATAAAATATTTTTTTTATTAAATTTTTACTGAACCTCACTATTTTACATTTAGGTACCACCTTTTATTATCCAAAAATAGTAAATAAAATCATAACACTATAAAATTTATATTTATAAAATCAGGATAGCGAGAAATGTAATAGGTTTTTGTTTCTTAAAAAAATTGATTAGGAAAAGCCTCTAAAAAATTATGGCAAGGCCTAAATTTGTTAGTTCAATCCCTTAGCCAAATCTTTAGAGGTCAAGCCATAGGCTTGGTCTCACCAAGCCTATCTTGAACCAAAATTTGAGGTAGGTGAAAAAAATTCAACCCATGTTGTAAGAAATGGGCACCTGTTATTTGAAATTCAAAAAATGGGTTTCCATTTTGAAAAAGTAAAATTGACATTTAAAAAACATTTAAAATTCCCCCCTTTTTTTTTTTTGAATTTTTAGAAATGGGTTTCCATTTTTCAAAAGTAAAAAATGAGTAACAGTTTCTAAAAAATTCAATTTTTTTATTTTTTCAAAAATAGGTACTTATTTTTTTAAAATAAAAAATGGGTACCTGATTGTTTTAAAAATGAGTTCCCATTTTTAAAAAATGGGTGCTCATTTCTAAAATAGCAAGATCTCAATCCGTGGACTTCCACAGAATTGAGATCAAACTTCTTGTTTCTACCCTAAAACACATAGATGTTATGGATTTGTATGCTTAAGAATTGCACAAGTAATCTAGCTTAAAAGACCTTAAGAAGACACAAGTGACTACTAGTTGAATTATAGAGTAGAGTACATAGTGTAAATAGTAGGAAGGCCATGATCATAATCAATGATATCAATATTTACAAAATATCCAATGTAATGTAAATGATGTAATAAACATGGGGGAATAAAACAATAATACCATCTAAGATAATGACATGACAATGATATGCATTATTATAATAGATGAGAGTGCTCTAATACTGGAAATGGTTAAGGATACTCACTATAAGTCATTTCTTGAGATGTTGTTCATGTTCCAAGATTAGCGCAAATTGGTAGAAAATCATGTCAAAGAAGGAGGCACTAGAGATAAGAGGGTTTTGGAAAACTATTGGATTAGAAACTTCAAAGATATGATGCCCTAGAATGTAGTAAATTTCCTTTTATTTATGTTTCAGTTGAGATAAATAATGGAATGCTTCAATATTTGGTATCACAGAAGTTGGTCATAATAAAAGGAGAAAATAAAACATCAGTAGGAGGATACTTGAGATATTTAAATGATTTTACAAGAAAATTATGAGCATAATTATAGGGGTGATACACAAAATGGATATAAAGATTCTCCAGACCAGTAATGAAGATACAATACAAAGATTGTAGGGATAAAAAGTTGACCCAATTCACAAACAATTCCTTAAAATTATCATCTAATCTATGAAACATGACAATAATTCCAACCTCAAGCCAGTAAATAAGAACAAGGTATACAAAAAATAACTATTTAGAATAGTATCACAGGGATGTAGTTTTTGGTCAAATATTTTGTTACCCTAATGAACAAATGAATGTGTATGCAAAATTTGGGAGCGCAAAAAATGCCTACATACTAATAGATAAAAAACTACAAATATGTGTTGCCTCATAGTATGCAAAGATAACAAGTCCTCAAGAAAGATGGTTTAGAGTAAAGTCTACAAGAAGTATATATGCATATTTTCTTATATGCAAGATCCTTCATAAATAGTGTAGCTTATCAAAAATTTAATGCCAAAAAGACACATGCATGCAAAAAATGGCATATTAAATGTAAGGTAATGATATATTTAGAAAATATTTGAAAGGACTAGGAAACAAATGGATAAGGTTCCATGATATTCCAACCTCAACTATACATTCCTATTGTAGTAATGATTATGAAAAAAGGATGCAATTTCTCAACTAGTCTTCCTACTTGATCAATTGAAATGTCATAATAATAAAATATATTAATTAAGATATTTCATATAATGGATAAAATTCTAATTAGAAGGCTCAAACCTTAAATAAAAACTACAAGAGAAATGTGTTTGTGCTAAAGAGGAATGAGTTTGAAGCATTTCATAACCCTGTCAAGAATTCCTAAATTATCCTTAGAATTTACCTCTCTAAAGCCTTGCAACATTTCCCAATTCTAGTGAAGTTAGTCCCTTTAATCCCCTAAGGAAAAGATAGCATATGTTTTTGGGCACCTAAGAAGTCTTGAGAAAAAGGGGGGGGAATCACTCTTCCTTGAGACTATGAACTAACTAAGCCATTGATCTAACTTTCTTTGTTTTTCGACCTCTCCTAAATTTCCATCATGCTAGGAGCCATTCCCATATTAATATGAAGAAAGATCCAACTAATGTTCCTCTTCATCATTTTCCCACTTCATCCTTAATGCATTCTCCTCTTTTACCATATCCATCAAAAGTATTTTTTTTCCATTTTAACTAGAATTTTCAAAGAATAGTTATTCATTAATTTAAGAAAAAAAAGTTGTGATAGAACAATGACAAGTTGTTTTCGTCAATTCTCTTTTAGAATCTATATTATTGTATTTGTCACTGGTAATATACTATTGCAATCACATGATCTTAATTCAAGATTGATATTTTCTATTTCAACAAATAAAATGTAATTATTATTATCTTTTCATTTTTCATTTCACTAACGTTTAAATATGAAATATTTAAGTTCTAAAATCATTAAAAGTATTTTACGTTAATTTTATTGGTTCATCTACATGAATTCTTATAGGAGTAGATTTCAAGGAAGCACTACCAATATTCTATGGATATATTTTAGGATGCACATATAAATACATACATACATACATGCATGCATGCATGCATGCATACATACATAAATACATTTATCAAACATATAAAACATGTTTAATAATTTCTCAATTTAAATAAAAGATTCATACACTAAAATACAATTAAGTTATAATAGAAAGTAATGTGTTTGGAAAAAACTTGAGATATATAAGTTGTATGAATTCAAGTACTTATTATAACTACATGCTTACTTTTCAAGAATAGAAAATTCAAATCTAGTTCTTCCTAAGTTTGAGTGTTGCTTACTAATTTTATCCAAGTTAACATTTTATAAAAACACTTACCAATTATATACTTTTATTCCAATCTCTTTGAAGCATAATGATTGAATAGTAGAACTATTTAACAAGTTTCCTACTATTATTAGAAATTTGTGGAATTTAATTAACATTTTGAATTTAAGGTCATGAAGTCTTAAAATTTCAATGTTATGATTTCATAGGATAGTAATGGTGTCAAATGCAAATCTTTCATTTTTAAATTTGATTGTTTTAATTCAATATTTAAGTAATAAATTTTAATGTAAAAATTGATAAATAATTTAATCGTAATTAATATTATTCATAAATTCTTTTCATTTTTAGTTCATTTATCTTTATGTAGGTTAAATCTATAACTAAGAAAGTTGATTCTATATGTAAAAAAAATAAATTACTTGCTTTTAATATTAAAAAAATTTCAACAATACTATTGAATTGACAATAGTAGTTTGACCAAGAGAGGACATGTTATGCCAAGTAAACTACTATAGCTTTTTATATCAAAACTACAATTTTGTTTTGACACATATAGTAGATATCGAGAAAACTATAATCCTTGAGTAATTCTATCTACACAATTTACTTCCATGTGAATATGTCTTTGGGTTAGAGACCATTGATAAAATAATGATAAGACATGGACTCGACTATATATGTAATTACTATTTGGAGATATTTGAAGGTATTTAATAAATAAAATATGTTATTGAGAAATTCTCACCGTAAAGTGAATTTTATAAATCATTCTGGAAAATTAATCATTATATATATATATATATATATATATATATATATAGAGAGAGAGAGAGAGAGAGAGAGAGAGAGAGAGAGAGAGAGATTAAATATATTGTAGTAGGTCTATTGAGAGAGAGATATTGTAGAAGATTCATACTTGAGAATATTAAAATAGTAGATTCTATAAGTAGAGTTTAAGTAACGAGCGCACTTTGTCTTTTTCAAAATTTGAGAAATTTCAAAATACTCCATTTTAAAAGTATATCTTATTTGACAACTTCAAATAAATGTCATACCAAAATACTTTTTGATATGATATGACAAAAAAACCAAAGACCAATTCTTTTTTAAATATAAAAAATAATAGCTACTTCTCTCTTGAGGGCAAGGATGATATGGAAGAGTTCTCATGAACTTCCTCTCCTGGAATGTTCGAGATCTTTCCGACCTCTCCTAAAAATTCTATGTCCGAGATACCCATCATAGACTTGGTAATTTAGATTTTCTCTGCCTACAAGAAGTCAAGATTTCTAGTTTCATGTTTTCTGTTGCATGCCATGTCATTTGGCAGGATGGCATTCTTTTGTCCACTCAGAATGAACTAGGCTAAGGTGGTGTAGTTACTCTCCTATCATCTCACCTTCATTCTACTATTATTTCACACGGTTCTGACCCCATGCATAGAATTATCTGGCTTTTGCTTTCCATTCACAATCATTCTTTTGGAGTCATTAATGTTTATGCTTCCAATGATGTTGTGGAAAGGTCCCAGATGGGGGTTTGGCTAGTTAACAACTTGCCTCCTGCTACTTGGGTCATGTGTGGGGACTTCAATATGGTTGAAGTTACATCTAAAAAGGATGGCATTTTGCCCTTTCGGTGGACAGCTGGGGAAAGAGAAGCTTGGTACTACATGCAAAATAAATTGGGCCTTTTTGATCCCAATACAAACTACCGCCAAGGTAGTGGGGTCTAGCACACCTGGTCCAACTTTCAAACTAGCTCTGACCACATTTTAAAGTGTCTTGATCATGCTATGATCTCTGCACAATCTTTTTTCTCTTTTTCTGAAGATTGAGATTTGCCTATCATGCCCCTGACAGATGTGATGTTATCCAACCACTATCCCATTTATTTTGTCATTTCTTGGCAAAAAATTGTCCCCAAGGTGACCAAGTCTCAGTTTTTCCTCAACATGTCTATTCTAATGTATGCTTCCACCATCTCACACATCCTACATGTCTGGAATTTGGAGCCACGTCCATCATCCCAGCTGGGATGAATTCAATGGTGGAATGATGCCATTACCAAAATTGCACGATTTTTGCACATCTATGGGTACCAGCTGGCCATTTTCAGGAAACGCTCTTATGAAGCCAATACCCTCACCCTCAAAAAAGCCTCTGAGGCCCTCACCTTCAACCCCTTTATTGTGGATTTGCAAATCAATCTTGCCAAGCTTCTCCATGACAAGCAAATTGCTGACAACTATGCTGCTTGTGGAGCTCAAATCAAGGCCTATCTCCACTGGTTGGAGGTTGGCGATAAAGCCTTGAAGGAGTTCTTTCAGGCTCTCTAGGCCTGTCATACCAATGTTGGGATTAAAAAGATCAAACAAGGAATGACTGTTCTGTCTAGTCTTCCTTACATCCTACAAGAATTTGTTCATCATTATGAGAACATTTTTTCTTCCCAGGGAAATTCAGTTGCTCAGGAAGAGTCTCTCAAAGAGTGTTTCTCTGTTACTCCAACCTGCCTTGCAATCGAGCAACGTGCTTTCTATGAGCAACTTCTTTCCCTGAAAGACCATAAAGAGGCAGTTTACTCCATGGTGGATGACAAGTCTCCTAGGTGTGATGGATTTCCCTCTAAATTTTACAAACACCTCTAGGAACAAATTGGTCCGGACCTACACAAAGTCTATCTTGAAGAATATCAGACTAAAATTTTAGGAGTGATAATAAATAAAGGGAATATCAAATTCATACCTAAATCTAGTGATCTTGAGGACATCTGCAATTAGAGGCCCATTACCCTTCTGAATGTGTCATATAAGATCATTGCCAAAGTGTTCTCTCCCAAAATTAGGTACATGTTGCCTTTAATTGTGCGGCTTGAGCAAACTAGCTTCATCAAGTCCAGATATATTCTTGACAACATCATTGATGTCTGGGAAGGTATGGAATAGGCTTGCAAGTCCAAATAGTAGGCTATCTTTTTAAAGATTGATTTTGCTAAAGTGTATGATTGCATTGAATGGCCCTTCATCTTGGCTATGCTTCAGGCTCTGGGTTTTGGCCCCAATTTTATTCAGTCCGTGGAGATGCTCTTTGGTGATGCTAATGCTTGCATTACCATCAATAATTTTCAATTTGAAGCCTTTGGACTTTTTCGTTCAATTAGGCAAGGTTGCCCTCTAGCTCCAGTGCTTTATGTCCTTGCTGCTAAAGGTTTTGGCTATTTTCTAGCTCATTCTGTGTCTTTAGGACTAGTTTGTGGTATTTCCTTGCCTGATTCTTCTTCCCAGTTAGTCAATGGCCATTTTGCCGATGATTCCTTTCTTACACTTCTTGAGGATGAAGAAAACATCAAAAATGCTTTAAATTGTCTAGACACCTTTTGTCAAGCTTCTGGCTCTGCCATTCAATGGCATAAAATGCTCTGCTACCACCAGTCTTTTTTGCTAGCTCCACCTTGGCTCAGCCAGTTCCAGTGGAAATGGGTTACTCACGGGGAAATCTTTTGCTTTCTTGGCATTTTCTTTGCCTTCTAGGCCTCTCCCATGGACCTTTGGAATGCTATGCTTGCCAAGATTAGCAAAAAGCTCGACTATTGAATTACCAAGCCACTTTCTCTTGCTGGAAAATTCTAGATTTGCTCTAAGATTCTAGCCGCCACCCATGTATACTATTCTTCCTATTGGGTGCCATCCAAAGCTTCATATCTCAAGCTAGAACGCTTGCTCAGAGATTTTCTTTGGGCTTCTGGTTCTGACCATCATGGTTTTCACATAGTTGCTTGGGATTTTTGATGTCTCCCAAGGGAGTCTGGTGGTCTTGGCCTGCTTTCCACTCGGAAACAAGGCCTTTCTCTCTATGCAAAATGGATTATCCGTGCTATCTGTGGGGACGAAGCCTGGAAGATTCTGGTAAGGCACTGCATTTCTTCTAGCTTCCCTGTCAATAGGCCTATGTGGAAGGGGATTGGTTTTCAAACCCTTCTCATCATGCGTGAACCAGTGGCCATTCAGGGTTCATTTATTATTAAGAGTATCTGGAAAGCCTAGGAAGCTCTTAAGTCATGGCTTTGTTGGGCTGGAGATGAGTTTCGTAATGGGCTTTCCTTGAATCAACAGAACATTTGGTGGTCTCCCTTGTTTGCAATTTAGGGTACTCCTCTCACCAAGATTCAAGGTGCTAGTGCTCTGCCTTGTTTCAAACATGGCATCCGCACTCTTAAGGATCTCTTTTCAAGAGCCACCATGAGTTTCAAGTCATGGAAAGATATGCAAGTTCAGTACCGCCTTGTTAGTATGGATCAACAGACTTTTGACTTGCTGATGTCTTCCATCCCTATGCACCTTGTTCATGAGGTGGGGGTTTAGGCTATTCAGCCTTGGTGGCATGATTGGAAGTGGTATCCTGCCACTCCCTTTGCCAATTATAAGCCTAGTATGGGATATCGATGGCTCTCACCCCATCTTCTGATGGTTGACACACCTAACTAGTGGTGGAATTTGCAATCTTCGCTCTCTCAATGGAGAAAACGTTTTGACACCATTTGCTGTGCTATTATAGAACCCAAGATTGCCCACTTTTCTTGGTGCCTTGCCTTCCAAGGTCTTCCCCTGGGGCCTCAGCTCAAGCACATTGGGGTTCCTAATCCCAGATGCCCCTTCTATGGTCAGCCTGAGTCTTGTTTGCATATTTTCTAGTTTTGTAAGCGTGCTCAAAATTGTTGGCACTAGATTCATGATTTTTTCAAGCCTTTCAGGCCCGAACCATTTTCATGGCACATGATCCTGTTGGGTGATTCCCCTAGAATTCCTCAAAAATTCACCCAAATTTGGCATACCTTTAGGATGGAAATTTTGTTTTCTCTGTGGAAAGATAGAAATGCTGTTATGTTCACTCACAATTTTTTGGATGTTAACATTGCTATGTATAGTAAAGCATGCATTTGTAATAATGTGATTATGCAGATCCAAGTTCAAGCTAATAAAGTTTCCCTAGAAGTTGCTCACTTACAAGAATTGTTAAATCATTGGGGTAATACTCCTTGTACCATTGTCAAAGTTCCTCTAGATGCCTCAGCTGATATCTCTATGCCTCGTGGCTGCCATTCTCTCTGCCACTCCTCAAGCTGTCAATCTCACACGCCATGCTCCCAAGATTCCCACCACCGCTCTCCCAGTGGTGGTGATGGCAGATGGAGGTGCCACTCTGCTTCCCCACCTCGTGATGGTTCTAGCTGGTCCCCGGCTCCGCCTTCCTGGGCCTCAGCGGGCACATTCTGGGAAATTTTCTTGCCTGGCTTTGGCGATTTCTCCTTCACGGCTAGAGGTCAAGGAAGTGGAGGCTGCCCCTGATCTTGCTGCTGCTGATGATGGCTAGACTGTTCCCAATCCGCCCCACAATCCCACTGATACGTGGGGATTTCCTGACAAAGATGATCCTCCTCCTTCGGCTAGCACTGCCTTCGCAGCTTGAGGTGGTTTATTCTATTTTTTTATTTATGAATAGTTGCTATTTCTAGTTGAAGCCATGTTGTTAAGTCCAGCCATGGCCGTGTGAACTCTTTTGTGGGATGATCTTGTATCCCTGGCCCCTTTTTTGTGAATTGTATTCTTAGTATATTTTATTAATAGAAAAGGATTATTCATCAAAAAAATAAAAAATATAAAGAATAAATTTCATTCAATTATAAAAAATCATCACCAACAATATAACTTTGAAATCACTACTACATTGAATAAACAATTCCTATCACAAGCAATCCTCTCCGGTGGATAAATTCCTATACATTACTCCATTCTTCCCTTTTCGCTAGAGGCATATAATTTAGGCATGTATTTTCCCATAATGTAGGACTCCAAATGATGTGACAAATCCGATGTATCAATAGCTTGGTGGTGGAAGGATTTACACTGAAAGTAAAAGACAATCTGAATGAGCAACCAGATGAGATCAAATCCACACCGCAGCGCCGCCAGAGGACCCAGTCCTATGGCGCCAATCTGCTCATCCATGCCGCCCGGCACAAATAAGGTGGACCGAACCAGACCTTCCATTCCAAATGTGACCAACGCAAACAAAATTCTCAACCCTAGCCCCGTGCGCCACTTTCCTCTCATCAGATTCCGGCTCTTCTTCAGCGCCCCCAGACCCCAACCCTCCTCCAAAACACACGCCACGCTGGCAACGTCCCACACCATGCCGATGTACACGTGGACACCCAACGAAGCCACGAAGATGGCGACCATGCCCAATAGAAACCTCCACACGCTGAAATCCATCATCGTCTGAATGTTCCAAATGCACCACAACACGTACACGTGGAACACCGCCACGTAGAACGCGAAGATGAAGGCGAAATAGCAGAGAAAAGTGAGAATGAGGCGCTTCCAAACTGTTGGGACGACCCTCATAACCCTAACGTATGACAACTCCTCCTTGCCCGTGTAAATACACGCCACCGTGTACACCGCCGCCGACGTGAAAAGCAGCGAGAAGGCCAAGACGGAAAATTTGTGGACGGCTTCCCACAGGAAAACTTGTCCCGTTTCGACATAGATTTTGATTAGGGTTTCTCTCTCCAGAGAATATGTGCCGTTTCCATTTAAAAGCCCCGATTCCTTCATTATGTTTTCCAAGCGGGGATTTGAGTTCGAACTGTGGTTGGAAGTTGCGATATGGAGAGGGAGAAGCAGCGTCAGCGTGATGGCGGCAAGCAATTTTGGGGCAGAGCGGAGGATTTTGAAGGCCTCTGCCACCACTCCTGCCATGCCCATGAATTGCACTTGTTCCAATCCTCTGCCCATCGTTCCTGATTTCTTCTAATGTAGAAATGTTGATTCAAGACTTTATATTTGTTATGGTCCGCTCTCATGTGGCGCGCTAGCCAATTTTGATTTAAATTCCTGTTTTTGACCATGTGCCCATTCAAATGTTTGAAACGATTTGGGTTTCGTTCATGTTTCAGAGTCCGTCACGCCTCCTGCAGATTAGAGCGCGTCATGGAATATTAATGTTTGGGCGGTATTAAAAGTGGCTCAAATGTATCTACGTGTAAGGTTCAGAATTTTTATTTCTTTTTAAAATCCAGCGCTTCTATGATAAGAATATCTTATATTTGTGGACTTCATCCCTTGTGGGTAGATGACAAACCTCATTCTCTCCCTACCATAAACCTATATGAGAACTTAGAAGCGCATCAAGGTAGGTTTTTGGTAGAAATGACATTAGTTTATACATGGGTTTAAACAACACACAAGGTTTGGTACCTAGACTAAAAGTATTAAATAGTGATTTATTTTTAATTTATTACTTATAGTTTCATACTTCATTTGCAATTGTTAGATTGAGAAACACATGACTAATATTATGAACTATATAAAAAACTTTTCTTCTCGCAATATACTCCCAAAGTGAACCCTCTTTATGACACCTCATGATGGAACGAAGGATGCTTATAACTCTAGTTCCTGTTAATCCGCAATACTGGTTAGCAAATAAATTTAGAGATATATATGTTTTTCCTAATGTAAACTATTTTGATCATATAATTTTCACATTCTATAATGCTGGTTTACCTCAGAATAAGACAATAACTAAAGAGTACAAAGTGAGCATTCCTTATTTTGTTTGGCCACTAGAAGCTTCTCCTTAAGGTAAATCAAAGTAAATAATACACTCCCTTCAGCTACAAGTTCACATTATTCAAACCCATTTCTTAATTTCAAACATAAAATAATCTTTGTCAATATCCACACAAAGATTGCAAACCAAAACTCATTTCATCAAAAAAAAGGCATATAAAAAATAAATTACAAAGGCTTTAAGATGCCCTTTCTCTTGCCCAATCATTTTTTTACCATACAAGCCAAACCTGCGATCAAATTAAAAATGAAGGCTTTAAGATGCCCTTTCTCTTCCCCAATCCTTTTTTAACCATACAAGCCAAACCTCTAATCAAATTACAAACAAAGGTTTTAAGATGTCATTTCTCTTGCGCAATCTTTTTTTCACCATACATGCCAAACATGTGATATCTCTTCCACTTTGCAAGGTCCTCTCCCATTGTTTCCCCCTCCTCTCTTTTAAATGTGCACATTTTAGCTTTTGAAATAAGCCACATGCCTTTTCACCTTCCTCTTCTTCAAACTCTAAATCTTCATAATTTTCTTTTCAATATTCTCTAACAAGTGCAATTCCTCTAGAAAAAATTTATTATAGTAGCTTTAAAATTTGTCTAAATCATACCATCTTGCGTATTGAATGCCTTGTAGCTAAACTCTCTCATATTCCTCAACTTATGGCATTTTAGATTCCACCTCGGTTTGGCATTTAAAAAATAAAATTAATAGTCTTCAAAAATTGGTGGGTACATTTGAAATGGCATACCAAGATGTCTTGTTCCATGATATTAAAATTTTAAGTCAGATAAGTATTATTTAAGTAGTTCAAATATATCAATAATATTTAAATTGTTGTAATTTTGAATTAAATAGTGCCATATTTTTTTAAGCATCATTATTTCTTTATCTTATGTTCTCCTAATAATAGATAATAGAATATAATTTAAAATATTTATACTATAAAATTTAGCAAAAAATAATCTAGAAACAACACACCAAGCTAAGATATCTACACATTTAAAATTCAATTTTATTCCATTAAATAATAAATCCTAACACTTGATTCATATAATAAAAATATCTCACTAGAATGGAATTTGTGACGTTCATTCCATGTGGGTTTACATAAATGACAAACCTTGTTCACTCACAACTAAAAGGTCATCCAAGGATACAAATTCTCTTTAAGGTTGTTGGTTAGAAACATTAATTTCTCCCACCAAAAATATGCAACACTCAAACCAAGGATTTAATATGTAAGCTTCCTACCACTCTTCCAGATACATTACTTTATTCATATTAAAATTGAGTATTTTGAAAGGTGTATATATTTGAAAGAAGGGGGGGTGTTGCTGGGTGAATCAATTATGCAATTAAAATAACTTTCAATATTCTTATTAAATCTAAAACATGTAAATAGTAGATGCAAAAACCAAAAAAAGAAAACTATACACAATTACACCAAATTTGTGAACTAGGGAAATCCTTGATTAGAGGGAAAACCTGTTAGAAATAATATTACACCAATATAACTGGGGGGGTGAATTATTTATATGACAATTAAAAAAATTATCCAAACTTAATCAAACAACCAGTGTAAATAGTAACCATAAAGAGATGCCCATACACAATTACACCAAATATGTTGACTATCGAAACCCTTGATCAGAGGGAAAACCACGGTGGGAATGATGCTCGCAAAGTGATGTATTAATATGAATATTCCTTATTAGAGGATGGACCCTATTAGGAGTCTATTACAACACTTAGTACATAGAGTCCCTGTTAGGAGATTTTTG
The DNA here is from genome assembly GCA_028749045.1 of Cupressus sempervirens. Taxonomy (NCBI): domain Eukaryota; kingdom Viridiplantae; phylum Streptophyta; class Pinopsida; order Cupressales; family Cupressaceae; genus Cupressus; species Cupressus sempervirens. The sequence continues at coordinate 756,236,237 of CM053793.1, read as the reverse complement.
AATCCTTGTTAGGAGATTCCAACCCTGTTAGGAGTTGTAAAAAGCAGCTGAACCCACTATCCAAACAGCTTCAATATTAGATCAACAAACCCATTTTCCAATTGATCTTGGTACTATTCTTTTCAGAATAATAGATGTATGACAATCTTTTTCTTCTTCCTATGTCTAGTACATCAGACTTCTTTACCTTCAGATCATGCACTCAGATCTGGAACTCTGTAACCATCAATAGTAACCTTTAAGGTCACTTACACACATTAGCAAATCACTCTACTCTGTTGCTTCACAATTCACAATTCTTCTCTTCTCATCAATATCAAACATCATATGCAAAACTCAAAAAACATCTTTCCTTTATACCACACTCAATATTAAATCCTTGAGTTGGCTCCACATTTTGGCATATGTTAATTAAATGAAATACACATTTAATTAATGTTGTTAGCTCATAGTTATACCCAAACGTTCACATGTGCGACTTTTGAACCTCCACACTTACTGACATCATCATTGGTTAGTGTACTACCTCCAGTTAACTACGTAACCCTTCATTTCAAATACAATGTGTTGTATCGATCATACAATAAGTAATATTTTCCTAATGCTCTGTTTCCATGCAGTTCTCTGTATATCATTAATATCTTTCGTAAACTGTCGATTTAGGTTCTGTGTACTTGCCCATGTGTCTAATACATATTGTAGTATGTGCTTGTAACTATGCATAAGCAGATAAGTAATGTATTATCCTTAATACAAAGATCACAATTTGCTTCTCTGTTAGTTTTTACAAACTCATTACTATGTTGTCAACAATGAAAAACATAGTCATAATAATGTTTTGCAATGCTCCACCATAGTATCGGCATTCATGCTAACAATCTCCCCCTTTGGCATTGATGGCAACATAGATGAAAAAATCTAGTTCAAAGAATACCATAAGTCTCTTCATCAATCAGATCTTGCTTCATGCAAATCCTTTATTGCAATACTTCTCTCCCATAGTACAAACTCTCTCTAATGTTTTTCATGTCACTCTCTCCCCCATTGACATCAATGTCAAAGATAGTACATAAATGGCTCAATTGTTTGAACATACAATAATCTATCAGCATGACAAAAAGCCAATCTATTTCTTTACAACTTTTGCATATACCTTTATAAACAATGCAAGTGTCTAAAGACATTGTTGCATACCAATTACCTATTACCAAGAGTCCTTGACTGACTCTGTTCATCACAGATACTCCCCCATTGAGGAAGCATCAACATTCAATCCAGTCTAATAATGGTGCTATTTGCCATGGACTGATGCACTTTTGCATCATCTATTCTGAACTAGGTAGGGGCATAACCCCAAGAATACCTCTCAGGTACTCAAATGTATCCTTTGGCAAGACCTTTGTGAAAACATCTGCAATATGTTCCTTAGTGTTAATGTATTCCAATCTAATTTCCTTCTCTACAACTTTCTCTCTCAACACATGATACTTTATAGCCATGTGTTTAGTCTTAGAATGCAAAACAAGATTCTTAGACATGTTAACTATACTTGTGTTATCACAACAAATGATAACAGGTTCTCTGAATGTAATTCCAATATCCTTCATCATCTGCTACATCCATATGACTTGATTACAGTTGTTTGCTTCTGCAACATACTCTGCCTCTATAGTGCTTTGCGAGGTACAATCTTGCTTCTTGCTAAGCCAAGAAACTAATTTTCCTCCAAGGAAGAATGCTCCTATACTAGTGCTTTTTTTGTCATCCCTATCTCCAACCCAATCAGCATCTGTATAAGTGCAAAGGGTGAAATCATTGCTTTTTTCATACCAAATGCCATAATCTAATGTCCCTTTTAGATATCTGAATATCCTCTTTATTGTTGCATAGTGATATTCTCTGGGATTAGCCTAAAATCTTGCCACAATTCTAACTACATTAGCTATATCTAGTCTACTATGAGTGAGATATTGCAATCCTCCAATCATAGATCTGTACTTCTTTTGTTCAATAGTAGGTGTCTCATCTTTACTCGATAACTTGTGGCTAGTTACCATAGGAGTTCCAATAGGTTTACAACTTTCTAGATCAAATATTTTAGCAAATCTTTCAAATACTTGGTCTGAGAACTAAAGATGCCTTCTTTGTTCTGAACAATTTGCAATCCTAAGAAAAATTTCATTTCTCCTATCATGCTCATTTCAAACTCATTCTTCATGTCTTCTAAGAATTTGTTACTAGCTTCATCATTTATCATTTCCTCCAAAAATGTTGTCATCAACAAATACAAAGATTATTAGCAAACCATCTTCTATTTCCTTCAAGTACAAGTTACTATCTACTATTCCTTTAGCAAATCCAAGCTTTTCTAAGTATTTGTCCAACCTTACATACTAGGTTCTAGGTGCTTGCTTTAATCCATACAAGGATTTCTTTAATTTGCAAACCATATCCTTCTCTTATGTCAAAGTAAAATCTTCTAGTTTCTCAATGTACACTTCTTCCTCAAGTTCTCCATTCAAAAATGCTAGTTTGGCATCTATCTGATATACCTTAAAAAAATTATTTTCTGAATATGGCAAGAACATTATGACTACTTCCATTCTTGCTATAGGTGCATATGTTTCCTCATAATCAATTCCTTCTTGTTGAGAGTAGCCTTTGCATACAAGTCTTGCTTTATTCCTTACTACTTCGCCTTGTTCATTCACTTTATTTTTGAATACCCATTTTGTGCCAATCACATTTTTGTCCTTTGGTCTAGGAACTAATTCCCATGTGTCATTTTCAATTATCTACAGAAGTTCTTCCTCCATTGCTTTTATCCAATGATCATCTTTGATTTCTTCATCTGCGTTCTTTGGTTCTACTTGAGATATTAGGCATAGTTCTTCATTAATTTTGCTTCTTGTCATTACTCCTTTTTCTTTACTTCCTATTAGCTGATCAATAGGATGATTTCTTATCGAATTCCTATTTGGGGTAGGAGTTGTTGCTTCAATTCTTATTTCAAGTACTTTTCTATGTTCCTCTCTTACTTCTTCAATTTGCACATTATTTTGCAAGTCATTGTTAGTCTTGAGAAATAGTTCATTGCATCTATTGGTCATCCTAGAGTAACTATCTCCACCAGAGTTATAAATCCATCATCTTTTCCTTAGTGCCAAACTTTTCATCTATTTTAACATTTGCACACTCAACCATAGTTTTTGTTCTATAGTTAAAACATTTGTAAGCTTTACTTTTCAATGAATAGCCAAGAAAAATACCTGCATTGCTCCTTGGATCAAACTTACTGATATCATCATCTCTTTTGATGTAGCATTTTCTTCCAAATATCATGAAGTATTTGACTGATGGTGAGTGACCAAACCATAAATCATAAGGTGTTTTCTTCATACCTTTTCTAATATGTACTCTATTTAGTGTATATACTACTATATTGATTGCTTCTCTCTAAAAGGTTTTTGGTACATCATTCTTGAATAACATGGCTCTTGTTGCTTCAACAATTGATCTATTTCTACTTTCAACAATTCCATTTTGCTCTGGCATATGGGGTGAGGATAGCTATCTCCTGATACCATGCTCTTAATAGTAGATATTAAATTCTCTAGAACTGAATTCTCCTCCTCTATCTGATCTGAAGAGTTTGATTCTAACTCTAGATTCATTCTTTACTTTGTTCTTGAATATCTTGAATTTCTCAAACGCTTCTAATTTTTCCTTAAGAAAAGATACCCACATCATTTTGATAAAATCGTCAACAAAAATCATAAAATACCTGTCTCCATAGAATCCTCTTGTTCTTGCAAGACCACTCAAATCTATATGAATGAATTTCAGCTTTTGTGTAGCACCAAACTATTTGCTAGGAAATGAAACTTTCTTTTTCTTAGCCAAGGTACATTCCTTACAAATAATGTTACTGGGCTTTGTGATCTTAGTTAGATCTCTCATAGTAATTGTATTACTGGCTTTCATAATGTTATCAAAGTTAATGTGACAAAATCTTCTGTGCCATAACCAACTGTTATCAACTTTAGCTACCAAACATGTTGTTTTAGTGGAGTTTAACTGAAATACATTACCTTTGGTTCTTGTGCTAGTACCAAGTAGTTTTCCTTCCTTGTTCTTGATAATGCATGTGTCATTACCAAACTATAATTGGTAACCTTTGTCCATAAGTTGTCCAACACTTAACAAGTTATGTTTCATTCCATCAACAAAATAAACATCATCAGTATTTTTTTTACCATCTAATGTGATAGATCCAATTCTTGTAATGTGATAGGTAGCATTGTTCCCTACTCTGAAAATTCCTCCATCATGGCTTCTAAATTTGACAAACTTTCTCATATCACTAGTCATGTGATGTGAACAACCACTATCAATTATCCAATCTTTTCTTTCACCTTGTGAGATCAACACACTTTCTTCTTTGATTTTTCTATCAAGATCATCCTCCTTTATAGCTATGAATCCTAATTCATCTTCACTTTTGCTTTGATCAGATTCTTCCTCTTCTTCTTCATTAGCATACAAACAATTTCTAGGTTTTCTAGATTTGAATCTTCCCTTAGGGTATGTGCAGGATCATGGTGTACCAAACTATGGCCTTAAGTGGCAGTGCAAAATTGGCAAATCGGGTTTATGTCAACTTGACACATAATTTTGAAGTGGTTATGTACTTTATATCAAAAAGTTGTAAGAAAATAATCTGTAGGAAATTGAATGTAGTTTCTAAACTACTAGGCCTTATTAGGAGAAAAAAAATAATTAATTGGTCAAATGTTTGAATTTTAATGCAGTACTAAGAAAATTTCAGGGCAAAAATAAAAAGTAGGTGTATGTCTAACCACCTTAATCAAAATCAAATTATAATATTTTTAAAATATAATTATAGATATGAAAAGTAGACTCATGCCTGGATGTGACACATATTTTTTGGTATTTTAATTTCAAATAAATAATTAAATATGAATTTTCTACCAAAACTTTTTTGGAAAAAAAAAGGTCCCATGTCTGACCACCCTAACTAATAGAAAATTTTACCAAATTTTAATTTTTTTTTTCTTATACTAGGGGAAGTATAGAATGTGACACAACTTTTAGATTTAAAAAATGTTATACTTTTTAAAAGTTATAGCTATTTTTCAATCAGTATGTCAATCAGCACTTTACAATAATCTTCATTCATAATTAACTAATAAATACTTATCAAACTCAGAATTTGACAGAAATTATATTGATGGAATCTAGAGAGTGATATTAAAAAACTCTTTTTGTTTCATTCAATTTTGATCAAAATAACATTTTCAGATGGCCACCTGAAGTCTGAGTATCACTAAAACCCTCTTCAAACACGTCTTTTGGGTTGAGCGGGTAGGCTTGGTAAATACCAAGCCTAATCGGATATCTGATTCCAAATCGGATATCCGATATGCTTCGGGTGGAAAATTTCAAATCCCAACCCATTTTGGAGGGAAAATTAGGTTTAAACATTATAGCTTATGATTTATCAATTATTTCACTTATATTACTATGTAAAGACGTATATATAATAGCGTAATGTAAAGATATAAGATATAATCTAGTAATATAGAATAATATATTATGTTAATCTTATTACAATCTATAAATATAATTTATATTATTATTATTATTACTAAATATAATAACGTAATTTATATATATATATAAAATACATATTATATATTATTATATTAATATGTATGTTATTAATATATATATATATAATAACATAATATTTTCATTAAATATAATATGTATTATATATTATTATATTAATATGTATAATGATATATATATAATATAACGTAATATATTAAAAATAAATATATAATATGTATTATATATACTATTATATTAATATATATGTTATTAATATATATATATATATATATATATATATATATATATAATAATGTAATATTTTCATTAAATATAATAACGTAATATTTTTATTAAATATAATAATGTAATATATATATATATATATATATATATATAAAATTATATATTATTATATTGATATGTATGTTATTAATATATATGTATATTATTAATATATACGAGTCAAAGGGGGTCATAGGTCAACCATTGACCCCCTTTGATGCATTAAACGATGACATATGTCTGTAGGGGTCATAAGACCCCTAAGAACATATTAAAATGGTTAATATGGGTCAACGGGGGTCATAAGGTGACCTATGACCCCTTTTAACCCATTAAATGATGACATATGTCCCTACCAGTCTTAGGACCCCAAGGGACATATTTGAATCGTTCATATGGGTCAAAAGGGGTCATAGGGTGACCTATGACACCCTTTGACCCATTAAACGACGACATATGTCTCTATGGGTCCTATGACCCCTAGGGACATATTCGAATGGGTAATAGGGGTCAAAGGGGGTCATAGGTCCTTTTGACCCATTAAATGCTGACATATGTCCCTAGGGGTCCTAGGACCCTTATAGACATATTCGAATGGGTAATATGGGTCAAAAAGGGTCATAGGGTGACCTATGACCCTCTTTGAGCTATTAAACGATGACATGTGTCTCTAGGGGTCCTAGAACCCCTAGGGACATATTCGAACAGGTAATATGGGTCAAAGGGGGTCATAGGGTGACCTATGACCCCCTTTGACCCATTAAACAACGACATATGTCCCTAGGGGTCCTAGGACCCCTAAGGACATATTTGAATCATTCATATGGGTCAAAGGGGGTCATAGGGTGACCTATGACCCCTTTTGACCCATTAAAGGATGACATATGTCCCTAGGGGTCCTAGGACCCCTAGGGACATATTTGAATTGTTCATATGGGTCAAAGGGGGTCATAGGTCACCCTATGACTCCCTTTGACCCATTAAATGACGACATATGTCCCTAGGGGTCCTAAGACCCCTAGGGATATATTCAAATGGGTCATATGGGTCAAAGGGGGTCATAGGGTGACCTATAACCCTCATTGACTCATTAAATGATGACATATATCCCTAGGGGTCCCATTAAACGACGACATATGTCTCTAGGGGTACTAGGACCCCTAAGGGTTAAAGGGGGTCATAGGTGACCTATGAATTGACCCATTAAATGATGACATATGTCTCTAGGGGTCCTAGAACCCCTAGAGACATATTTGAATCATTCATATGGCTTAAAGGGGGTCATAGGGTGACCTATGACCCCCTTTGACCCATTAAATGATGACATATGTCTCTAAGGGTCCTAGAACCCTTAGGCACATATTCAAATCGTTCATATGGCTCAAAGGGGGTCATATCACCCTATGACCCCCTTTGACCCATTAAACGACAACATATGTCTCTAGGGGTCCTAGAAGCCCTAGGGACATATTTGAACCGTTCATATGGGTCAAAGGGGGTCATAGGTCCCTTTGACCCATTAAATGATGACATATGTCCCTAGCAGTCCTAGGACCCCTAAGGACATATTTGAATCATTCCTATAGGTCAAAGGGGGTCATAGGGTGACCTATGACCCCCTTTGACCCATTAAACGATGACATATATCTCTAGGGGTCCTCAGACCCCTAGGGACATATTCAAATGGGTAATATGGGTCAAAGGGGGTCATAGGGTGACCTATGACCCCCTTTGACCCATTAAATGATGACATATGTCCTTAGGGGTCCTAGGACCCCTAGGGACATATTTGAATGGGTAATATAGGTCAAAGGGGGTCATAGGGTGACCTATGACCCCCTTTGACACATTAAACAACGACATATGTCCCTAAGGGTCCTAGGACCCCTAGGGACATATTTGAATCGTTCATATGGTTCAAAGGGGGTCATAGGTCACCTTATGACCCCCTTTGACCCATTAAACGATGACATATGTCCCTTGAGGTCCTAGGACCCCTAGGGACATATTCGAATCTTTCATATGGGTCAAAGGAGGTCATAGGGTAACTTATGACCTCCTTTGACCCATTAAACGATGACATATGTCCCTAGGGACATATTCGAATCGTTCATATGGTCAAAAAGGGTCATAAGGTGACCTATGACCTCCTTTGACCCATTAAACGATGACATATGTCTCTAGGGTTCCTAGGACCCCTAGGGACATATTTGAATGGATAATATGAGCCAAAGGCAGTCATAGGTCACCCTATGACCCTCTTTGACCCATATGAACGATGACATATGTCTCTAGGGATCCTAGGACAGCTAGGGACATATTCGAATCATTCATATGGGTCAAAGGTTGTCATAGGGTGACCTGTGACACCCTTTGACCCATTAAACGACGACATGTCTCTAGGGGTCCTAGGACCCCTAGGGACATATTTGAATGGGTAATATGGGTCAAAGGGGGTCATAGGTCACCCTATGACCCCCTTTGACCCATTAAATGATGACATATGTCCCTAGTGGTCCTAGGACCCCTAAGGACATATTTGAATCATTCATATGTGTCAAAGGGGTTCATAGAGTGACTTATGACCCCCTTTGACCCATTAAATGACGACATATGTCTCTAGGGGTCCTAGGACCCCTAGGGACATATTTGAATTGTTCATATGGGTCAAAGGGTTGACCCATTAAACAACAACATACGTCCCTAGGGGTCTTAGGACCCCTAAGGACATATTTGAATGGGTAATATGGGTCAAAGGGCCCTATGACCCTCTTTGACCCATTAAACGATGACATATGTCCCTAGGACCCCTAGGGACATATTCGAATCGTTCATATGGGTCAAATAGGGTCATAGGGTGACTTATGACCCTCTTTGACCCATTGAACAATGGCATATGTCTCTAGGGGTCCTAGGACCCCTAGGGACATATTTGAATGGGTAATATGGGTCAAAGGGGGTCATAGGTCTCATAGGGTGACCTATGACCCCCTTTGACCCATTAAACAATGACATCTGTTCCTAGGGGTCCTAGGACCTCTAAAGACATATTCGAATCGTTCATATGTGTCAAAGGGGGTCATAGGGTGACCTATGACCCCCTTTGACCCATTAAAGGATGACATATGTCCCTAGGGTTCCTAGGACCCCTAGGGACATTTTCGAATCGTTCATATGGGTCAAAGGGGGTCATAGGTCACCCTATAACCCCCTTTGACCCATTAAATGACAACATGTCCCTAGGGATCCTAGGACCCCTAGGAACATATTTTAAATGACGACATATGTCTCTAGGGGTCCTAGGACCCCTAGGGACATATTTGAATGGGTTATATAGGTCAAAGGTAGTCATAGGCCATCCTATGACCCCCTTTGACCCATATGACCCATTCGAATGTCATAGGGTGACCGATGACCCCTTTTGACCCATTAAATGATGACATATTTCTCTAGGGGTCCTAGGACCCTTAAGGACATATTCGAATCATTCATATGGGTCAAATGGGGTCATAGGGTGACCTTTGACCCCCTTTGATCCATTAAATGATGACATATGTCCCTTGGGGTCCTAGGACCCCTAGGGACATATTCAGATCATTCATATGGGTCAAAGGGGCTCATAGGGTGACCTATGACCCCCTTTGACCCATTAAATGACGACATATGTCTCTAGGGGTCCTAAGACCCCTAGAGACATATTCAAATCATTCATATGTATATGGGTTAAAAAATTAAAGGATATGTGTGTGTGTGTGTGTGTGTGTGTGTGTGTGTGTGTGTGTGTGTACTATTTATACTATTTCATGATAATAATAATAATAATATAAATAAACACTAAATATTAATATTATTATATCTATAGTAATAATAATAATACTATTATAGCTATAATAGTAATATATATATTAATACTATATTGTAGCATAATAATAATAATAATATAAATAAACACTAAATATTTACACTATTATATCTATAGCAATAATATTAATACTATTATAGGTATAATAATAATATTGATGCTATAGCTATATTAATACTATATATTAATACTACTATATATTAATACTATTATATGTTAATACTATTATATATTAATACTATTGATACTTTATATTAATACTATTATACTATTAATACTATTATACTATTAGCTTAGTAATAAACCAAAGTCGGTTTTTCTCTAATAGTTTTCATAATATTAATATAATTATGGCAAAGGAGGGAAATTATAGCAAGTTTTCCCCCCAAAAATTCACTTTGCAAAATCAGATATTCAATCTAGGACCGGATATCTGATTTTACTAGCACCAATTTCCAATATTTCTCTGTCCCTAGAGACCCGACACCATCATTTTTTCACTTCTTTTTTCACGGGTTTTGCAAAAAGTTGCATTTTGGAGCCCAACCAATCAATTTTTTTTTGAAAATATAACCTGTCATCTGAATGGGGAGCAGCAGTCGTCAAAAGGATAAACGCAAAAGGAAGATGTCCAATGAAGACATTGTGGCATATAGGGAAAGAGACAATATGGAACACTGAAAAAAAAGACAAGGTATGCTAAATATCAGTCAAGTTGACGATGAATTAATTGAAGATGAAATCATAGAGTCAGATAATGAATATGTATAGTTGGGGAATGAAAATGTACCTATTGAAAATGATAATGCTAAAATTGAAAATTTGGATAATGAAAATTTTGAAGAAGAAATGCCACCAAGTCATAATTCAAATTGCATAATTAACCATGTCGAAGATGATAATGCACAGGAACCTAATCCACAATAACCTTACATATCTCCTAATTATAATCAACATTCATGAAGGTTCTAAAACACCAAAATGAATAATTGAATTTGATGAAATGATTATTACTAGTTTGGAAAGAAAAAAATCAGAAAGAACCATTTGGTTATGGGCTTCAAGACTATATCAGATTTTTCTGGCAACAAGACAGTGGTAGAGCAATGTCAACTTTTCATGCACTTATTAAAGATGCAAAAGATGAGACCTATGCTTTCCAAATTGAAGATTCATGTCAATAAAAAGTTGGAAAGAAATGCCATTATTGTGAAGAATCTTTTCAGTGCTCTCAATAGCATTGGGAAAAATAGCAAAAAGAAAGATAATATAGTTGCTCGAAGGGTTATTATAACCTCTTTGGTAAGTCATCATTTGAGAAAGGGTAGATATATGAGACAAACTTGTATTGATTTGAATCTAAATAATACTACTTTGAGAAGAGCACTTAGTCGACGAGAGAAAATTGATGATCCTCTTCAAAATAAAACATGGGCATTTGGTGGGAGACTTCCACATTTTGATAAGAAGCTATCTGACGATGTGAAGGAAGAAATTACACAATTTTGGCACTCTAACTCACGAGTATCACCCAATGCTAAAGACATCTTAAAGTTGCGAATTGGCATCAGAGACCACACACTACATCCTAAATACCATTTGGAGGTAAGTTAAACTATGTTGTTCAAACAATTTAGAGAGAGTCATCCAAGTCTTCATATATCACAAAGGGCTTTTGAATCTTTGAAGCCATTTTATTGTGTGCCACTCAAAATTTGAAATACATGTTGTTGCAAATATCATGTTGAGTTTTCTATGCACCATGAACTATTATGCTCCATCTGTTCTACTTTGCATAGTAAAGAAATGTTTGAGGATTGTGAGGCTAGTGGGATTCCAAAATCATCAAGAGACTTGCTAGATCAACTCTTATGTCATAGAGTTGATGGTTGTTCCTTTTATAGAAATGCTTGCTTAAATGAGAAGTGTTCAGAATGTGGTGGCTTATCCAAGTTTGACACATGTTTCCATGAGGGGTGCGAACAAGATCTTGGAAAGACAATAATGAAAACAAGGGTATATGAAATGGTGAAATACACATTGAAGAGTGGGAGTGAGAGCTCTAGATGTGAATTGGATGGAAAAGATATCAGTGTGGCTAATTTTATTTCAGATTTCAAGGAAAATCTTTTTTACAAGTATACAAGACATAGTTAGAGGTCTCAGTGGTTGGATCAACAATTTAGAACATGCAAGGAGACTTTTTCCATTGGCACTATTATATCAGTTGTTGATTTTGCTGAGAACTACACATTGCAACCTCAAAATGAGACACAATCTCGGTATTACAACTCCATTTAGATTGCAATTTTTGTTCACATAACATATAGACATGCCCCTAATAGTGCAGAAGATAATCGAAAGATTATTAGAGAGTATCACTTTTATATGAGTGATGATAGATCTCACTCTCACGAGTTTGTGCAACATTGTTTCAAGAATTTTTTTGATTTCTTACATGAGCATGCAATTGCTATGGATAGACATATCATTTGGTCAGATAACTATACAGGTCAATTCAAGAATGCTCACATGTTTTATTGGTTGTGTAGGATGCACATAGAGAGAGAGAGGTGCCTCATATTTGGAGTTTTTTTGAGTCCGTCTATGGAAAAGGGAAACATGATGGAGTAGGGGCATGTGTGAAGAGAGGTCTAGTTAAGGAGTAACTGAAGATTTCAACAACAGAGCTTCTTGATGCTCGTAGCAATGTTGATTGGTGTAGTTTAGTATTATCATAGGGGGGACTCTTGATTCAGTGGTACGCAGGTTCTTTTGGTTGGTTGAGGAAGGGTCTATAAGTGATAGATCAGATTGTGCTACAGTGAGAGACTCATCAAAAATGCATTCATTTCGGAGCTCTGATTCTAGTACATGGACCATTTGGACATGACAACTAGCTTATTTTTGTTGTACTTGGTTTTAGTGTGACTGGGATCATTGTGAGTCAAGTGAGTGGGTGGACACATGGGCTCCACATTATCTTACTCCATTTTCTATCATACCCTCTATCAAAAATGATGACATGGAAAGTTCACTTGAGTATAACCATCTATCAAATCTACTTCAGCCAGGACATGTCTTTGTATTGGTTGCACCATAGGAGAATGATGAGAAATCTGATTATTGGTTAGCACGTTGTGTAAGAGGTAAACAAAAACTTGCACAACTGATCACAGATGATGATGGATTCACATATCCTACTAGTTCAGTGGTTGTTGCTGGAACATGGCTACGGACATACATGCTTAGAAGGAATGAAATTCTCGCATTTGAAGACTATCAGAAGCACAAAGTAATTCTCATATATTTGCATCTTATTATAGCAACAAATGTAAAGTTATTGAAGCATCAAGGAAGACCAAAAGTAAAAGAACTTTTTACTATTGCTAATGCTGATCATGGATCCCTATTGGAGACCCTAAAATAGAGAGAGGACCCTATTGGAATACTCAACTAGGTATATATACTTCTTATGTTATTTTCTTCATAATGATTTAATGAATTGATGATTATCTTGTTTAATACAATAAGTTACTAATTTTTTTATGATATTGGAATGTAGGTACATCATGAAGAGTTGGAGGGGGATGGTATTGGGGAATTCTAAAATTTATGATGTATTATGATGTAAAATGTGTACTTTTTTTTAATATGGTTTTTGTATTTTGGTAGGTTCTTTGTAAGGAATTATAAGAGGAAGATGTTGAACAAGTTCTTGCAAATCATATTTGCATGTGATACAAGGCTATAAGAACAATTTTAAGAGCATTTATAACTATATCAAAGATAATTGCTTGCAAATATCTTATTACAAGTTTGGCTTTTTCCTTATTTGACATAAAGCTAACATTATGATTATTAAAACTATTTTTATCAAACTAATCAAATAAGAAAAATCTAGAAAGTAAGGATGAACAATTAGAATACTACGTGATTTGACTTTTTAAATTTTTTTTTATGTAATTCTTCCCAAATTTAATTTGAAAAAGATTTATTATTGCAATTGTCTACAGTTTTTTGGGCCTTATTGAAATGACCATGTCCATGACATGTATGACACCAAACATTCAATTCTCTCTTGATATAAGGTTATCTCTCATGCTAAGAATGCTAAGTAAGATCATGAAATGATTTTAAGGTTCCTTTAATTGTGGATGTTCACTTAGTGAAATAATGTGATTTTCTAGTAATCACTTAGGTGACTTACAAATCTTGGGTTCTTTGGCAATCTTGCATTCTAACAAGGTGGTTGGTGAGTGCTCCCATGGAATCATTCACCCATCCTCTAACTTCTCTATGTAATCTTTATCTTAATTCCACCTCCTTATTCTTAGGAATTTTTTATCATTCTAGGACTTCTTTCTTTTGGATAGGTGGATTTCACAATGTTTGAACCCTTGATATTTCCACCTTCATCATTCAAGTAATTCTTCTTTTTCATCTTCATATTTGGGTTTAATCCTTGGAGCAATCCCTTGCATGCATTAACATCTTCCATGGCATATTAAGTCCATTTCCTTGCACAACTTGAGCATCATCGGGATCACTCCATTGATGGGAATATTATCTTTGCATTCTTTTGTGCCCTCAACCTCAAACTTTGTTATAAGCCTTGGCCATCAATTGGTCCAATAAAATAGATTTTAGGTAAATTTCATGTTTCTTAGGTAAGTCTAGATGTTTAAAACATTATTAGGGTACCTAGGAGTTTGTAGCGTCCATTTGCAATCAAATTTTTGATAAAACTTGTCTTAGCGCAAAAATTGCAAAAAATTGCTTAGCAACTTTTACAATTTTCTTGAAAACTTTTCAAAATCTAACTTCTAACAGCTAGAACTATTCAAATCATCAATGCCATTAGCTCTGGGTGGTGGATGAACCCTATTGACACCCTTGTTCTGGCCACAGAGACCATCTATCATCATCAGCCACCCCATACAGAGGAGTCCCCAAGGTTCTCTAAGTGCTTTTTGAGGTCGATCTTTCGAGGGTCGTAACTCAGATCTCATGAGGACTATCGATGAACTATCAAATGCTACAGGATGGTGATGTTGAGACCTAAAATTTTCTATCTTATTTTTGAGAGATCACATTCCATTTGGATTTGGCACAGTGATCTCACTCAATGCCAAAACTCGTAGTGTGCCTCAGTTCATAGGTGCACCACAGCGCAACTTTAAAACCGCTGATCTTGGAATCAAATCATTAGTGCCACTAGCTCTGGGTGGGTGGCTGAACCCTAGTCACACTTTTGTTCCAGCCACAGAGACCATCCATTGTCTGTGACCACCTCGTACTGAGGAGTCCCCAAGGCTCTCTAAGTGCATTTTGAGGTCGATCTTCTGAGGGTCATAACTCAGAGCTCGTGAGGGCTATAGATAAACTGTCAAATGCGACCACCTCGTACTGAGGAGTCCCCAAGGCTCTCTAAGTGCATTTTGAGGTCGATCTTCTGAGGGTCATAACTCAGAGCTCGTGAGGGCTATAGATAAACTGTCAAATGCACAGGATGATGACATTGAAGTCTAAAATAACCTATCTCATTTTTGAGAGATCACATTTCGTTTGGATTTAGCACAACGATCTCGCTCGATGCCAAAACTCGCAGTGTGCCTCAGTTCATAGGTGCACCACAGCATGACTTTGAAATCGCTAATCTTAGCATCAAATAGTCAACTCCATTAGCTCCAGGTGGGTGGGTAAACCCTAATCATACCCTTGTTCCAACCATAGAGACCATCCATCATCTGTGGTCACCCCATACGAAGGAGTCTCCAAGGTGCTCTAAGTGCATTTCAAGGTCGATATTTTGAGGGTCATAATTGGGAGCTCGTGAGGACTATCGATGAACTATCGAATGCTATAGGACGGTGATGTTGAGACCTAAAATGACCTATCTCATTTTTGAAAGGTCACATTCTGTTTGGATTCAGCACAGTGATCTTGCTCGATGCCAAAACTTGTAGTGTGCCTCAGTTCATAGGTGCACCACAACACAACTTTGAAACCGCTGATCTTGGCATCGAATCGTTAGTGCCATTAGCTCCAAGTGGGTGGGTGAACCCTAGTCACACTCTTGTTCTAACCACGGAGACCATCCATTGTTCACGGCCACCTCGTACCGAGGAGTCCCCAAGGTTCTCTAAGTGCATTTTGAGGTCGATCTTTCGAGGGTCATAACTCGGAGCTCGTAAGGGCTAGATGAACTATAAAATGCTATAGGACAATGACGTTGAAGTCTAAAATAACCTATCTCATTTTTGAGAGATCACATTCTGTTTGGATTCGGCATAGCGATCTCGCTTGTTGCCAAAACTCATAGTGTGCCTCAGTTCATAGGTGCCCCACAGCATAACTTTGAAGCTGTTGATCTTGGCATCGAATTTTCAGTGCCATTAGCTCTGAGTGGGTGGGTAAACCCTAGTCATACCCTTGTTCCAACCATAGGGACCATCCATCATCTGCGGCCACCCCATACCAAGGAGTCTCTAGGTTCTCTAAGTGCATTTCTAGGTTGATCTTTCGAGGGTCATAACTGGGAGCTCGTGAGGACTATCGATGAACTGTCAAATGCTATAGGACGGTGATGTTGAGATCTAAAATAACCTATCTCATTTTTGAGAGGTCACATTCTGTTTGGATTCAGCACAGTGATCTCGCTCGATGCCAAAACTTGTAGTGTGCCTCAGTTCATAGGTGCACCACAGTGCAACTTTGAAACCAGTGATCTTGGCATCAAATCATCGGCGCCATTAGCTCTAGGTGGGTGGGTGAACCCTAGTTAGACTCTTGTTCTAGCCACGGAGACCATCCATCATCCGTGGCCACCTCGTACCGAGGAGTCCCCAAGGTTCTCTAAGTGCATTTTGAGGTCGATCTTCCAAGGGTCATAACTCAGAGCTCGTGAGGGCTATAGAAGAACTATCAAATGCTACAGGATGATGATGTTGAGGCCTAAAATAACCTATCTCATTTTCAAGAGATCACATTCCATTTGGATTCGGCACAGTGATCTCACTTGATGCCAAAACTCACAGTGTGCCTCAGTTCATAGGTGCACCACAACATAACTTTGAAACTGCTAATCGTGGCATCTAATCGTCAGTGCCATTAGCTCTGAGTGGGTGGGTGAACCCTAGTCATACCTTTGTTCTAGCCACAGAGATCATCCATCATCCGCGACCACCCCGTACCAAGGAGTCTCCAAGGTGCTCTAAGTGCATTTCGATGTCAATTTTCTGAGGGTCATAATTGGCAGCTCGTGAGGACTATCAATGAATTGTCAAATGTTACAGGACGGTGATGTTGAGACCTAAAATGACCTATCTCATTTTGAGAGATCACATTTTGTTTGGATTCGACACAATGATTTCGCTCGATGCCAAAACTCGTAGTGTGCCTCAGTTCATAGTTGCACCACATCACAACTTTGAAACTTTTATCTTGGCATCGAATCATCAGTGCCATTAGCTTTGGGTGGGTGGGTGAACCCTAGTTAGACTCTTGTTCTAGCCATGGAAACCATCCATCATTCGTGGCCACCCCGTACCGAGGAGTCCCCAAGGTTCTCTAAGTGAATTTTGAGGTCAATCTTTTGAGGGTCATAACTTGAAACTCATGAGGGCTATCGATGAACTGTCAAATGCTACAGGACAATGATGTTGAAGTCTAAAATAACCTATCTCATTTTTGAGAGATCACATTATGTTTGGATTTGGCACAGTGATCTTGCTCAATGCCAAAACTCGCAATGTGCCTCAGTTCATAGGTGCACCACAACGTAAATTTGAAACCACTAATATTGGCATCGAATTGTTAGCACCATTAGCTCCAGGTGGGTGGGTGAACCCTAGTCACACCCTTGTTCCAGCCACAGAGACCATCTATCATTCGCGGCCACCCCGTACCAAGGAGTCTCCAAGGTGCTCTAAGTGCATTTCGAGGTTGATCTTTCAAGGTACTTATATGTATTTTGTTCCTATTATTATCTGTATAAGTCACACATCTTTTTTATGTTATTACAGTTTATCTTTAAAAGACAAAATATATGTTAAAAGCATTTGGTTAGCTCAACCACTCAGAATAAGACTTTTCCAATGCTAGGGACGTTGAGAATAAATATTGAATTCATATGATATGAATTCATATGGAATGTGTTGTGTATAATTGAAAGTTCTTTAATTCATTGTGTCATTGTTTTGGGTTACTTCTTATATGATTATTTTTAGAAAGCTCTTAAATTAGCACTAATATGCATTGAAGAATGATTAAAGGAATATGAATTAAGGAATACTCACTATAAGAATTTTATGAACGATAAAGGGAAAAACTCTTACCCACATACATAGTGATGAAGATCTCTTAGGTTCGGGAATAAATGAACATTCATTCTTACTACTTTAGTTAATCTTAGGAGTTTTGTTTTTAATGTTCAACTAAATCATCTCGTATATTCAAACTTTCAATTTCTCCACTTGCTAAGATTTTCAAATAAATCCTTGAAATATGGGCATCAATAATATGAATCATATAATATTTACAAACCATTACTCATATAATATGAATCAATAATAAAATTTTGAACTATAAAATACCATTTATTAATAATGAACATATCAAAATAGACCAGCATATCCATAGACAAAGAACTCAAACATATATATCAAAATACATGGATCCATATACAAAGTGTGGTTGATCATGCCATCAAAATGTGTATAATATCAATATTTCTATATACAATGTGGCATATTCCATCTCAAAATGTCTCATGATGCATCCTACGATAACTATACTATCCTAGGGTGCTGGTGGATGATCAAAATGTAGCCTCTTCGCTACACTAGGTGGATCGGATGCCTCCTACATAAACAAAAAATGGAAAACCCAAAGTTAGACTACAAAATTTATATGATTCTTTGTATCTAACATTGAATTAATCAAATTCATAATGATCCTTTTTGTAATAAAAATTTATACTATCAAAATTTCATAATAAATACCTCTTTCGTCGACCTCCTGCACAAGTTAGGAGTCCTCTCATATGCCCTTGGCAATGCTTTTACCTCTCTGATTGTGGGCTGTATATGTTCAAATACATTTGTCAAATGAATCTACAATTTAAACTATAACATTATAATTCATAGCATGCTAAATTTATAACATATTTAATCATGAATTCAAACTACAACTTACTATTGTAGGCTCCTCCTCGGGAAAGAGTGGTCACGTCATCAAATCTACATAACTCTCCTGTCGGACCTCATGTGCAGTAGGAGTCTCCTATGAGATACAAAATAGTAGTTGTTAATATCATGGAAATTAGTTTTGAACTTATTTATGAAGATAAGGATAATAAAAAATAAATGATACTTATACATATAGTGGGGCTCTAAGTGTGAATGGAAATCCCTGATGGTCTATGATGCAGAATCTGTACATGGTCATCGCTAGTAGCCACGCCCTATATACAATAAAGAATATAATTAAATGAGATTATCACAAACATGTTACAATAATGCATCGATATTTAATTAAATAGAAAGTACCTAATTACCTTTCCTTTATCAATGTGCGTTGGCTCACCCTTCGCACTTTGTCCCCTTGGGACAGCTGCTACATGCAAGATAAAAGAAAGTTTAGCAACCATATATGCTACAATATCAAATTTTAAAAAAGTGTGAACACAACATAATGTACCGTAGATGTCTCAAGGCCAAATGAAATGGCTGAGAGCATGGCATCGTCAATCTGTCTGAGCTCCTCCTCGGTCATCAATTAAACATGAATGACGATCACATACATATAAAAGTCAATATGGCTTAAAAATTAAAATTACTCTATTATAAAAATTAACTTTAAATCGCATATGTCATAACAAAAAAAATGTATACACACACCAAAACTGAAGGAGTCCATGCAAAGGCATTCCCCTCCTCTCTCGCATCAGGGTCTGTAGCCTCTACATGTGTGTCTAGTGTATCCTCACCTAATACAAAATGATACTCAGAAAGATCACCTATGAGACCCAAGCAAATATTCTTGCATGTAATGCAAGTGTGAGGCACACAAACATGTGATGATCTAGCTGATGATGAACTGGCACCAACATCATCAATATGAGGAGGTAGGACTGACCTAGCTTGAGATATCATTAGGCTACTTAGCCTATGAATGGCTCTGATGGTCTAAGAGCTAGCCTCTATCATAATACCTAGATGCTGCACTCGAGGAGGAGGGGAGATATCAGTGGGGGGGACAAAGTGCTAGCTTTCTTCCACTGGGAAGAGGGTCTATCTTGAGGAACTCCTAGTCCTAAGCCCATGTTGGGCTTCATGCTCCAATAGTTCACCTTAAGTTTCAACACAAATTTTGCATATAATTTTCTAAGGAAATAAAATGGTATGTCTAAATTTCCATGTGGAGGGATATCAAAGACCATCCACCAATGATTCCAAAAGTTTTCATGTATGGCATCATTTGTGCACCATTTAATGGATAGTTTGAATTTTTTTGGGTTGACTGGTAAACCCATTTTCGAGTTTGCAAAAAGGCTAGCCAAAACTTCTTTGGTTATGTTGAGGGCCGCAATCTCATCATAGTCCAAACCATCATCAAACATTGCATGCATTTCATCACACCAAAGAAGAGTGGAATTTTTTTGTTTTGTAAGGGTTTCAATGTTATCCACTATGGTGTTTAATGTGGATAACATAGGAGCCAATGCGGGTACATTATTATATGTTCTATGCAAACCTCTCAACTCGATGAGATTCTCATTTAACAAATCTTGAATTTGAGGAGGGTTTTGAGGGGGTAGAGGATCATTTGGTGGACGGTTTTGTGGGGGTACTAGATCATTTGGTGGGGGGTTACGAGGAATATTATTTTGTGCCTCAATATCATCATTCTGATCAGCCATTCCTATTGAATTGCAAAACGTAATATATATTTCAAAAAACCTTAATTTTAACCAATTCTTTCAAAAAAACCCTAGATTCAACTAAAACAAAAAAAAAATTATGCTAAAATCTATTCAATTTAGATTAAAAATGAATTAAAAAAACAAAAAAAACTTACTTGAATATCTGATATCTGATCTAAAATCCGATATCCAATATATAAGCCGATATCGGTCGTGACTGGCCTTAAAACGTGGAATATACAAGCCGTGGGTTTGTGTTTTTTTTATAAATGCTGATAGATATCAGATATATGATATTGTATCGGATATTCGATATTGAATCAGATATCCGATATAATATCGGATACCCGATATTGTATCAGATATCCGATATTGCAAATCTCATATTTTTTATAACGCAAATCATTTTACATAACATATGATATATTATATTATATTTTAAATTATGTTATATTATTATATTATATTATATTATTATAATTTATATATTATATTATATATTATTTTTTATTATATAATATATTATAATATAAACTATTATATTATATTATTATATTATATAATAATATTATTATTATATTATATTATTATAATGTATTATATTATTATAATTTATAATATATTCTACTTTTTATTATATTTTATATTATAATATATTACTTTTTTATTATTATATTATATTTATATATATATAATATATATCATTACTATATCTTATAATATTAAATATTATATTATATTATTATAATATAATAATATTATTATAGTATAATATTATAATGTATTGTATTATATTATACTATTATAAGTAATATTTTTTATATTATTATCGTATAAATCGAATATCCGATATGTTTTCAGATATCCAATAATATCCGATATCTGATAAGGGTCGGCCTTACCTTCCAAGTTGGTACCTGGATAGGTGGAAAAAAGTCAGAGCAAATTTTGAAGCGCTTTTAGACGTCTTCAAACTCTATTTTTTTCACATCACCACTTTTTGGCACACCATGATCTTGCACATACCCCTTATACTTTCTTTCTCTTTTAGGACACTTAGATGCATAATGACCATATTCATTACATGTCCAACATTTAAAGATATTCTTTCCATCTTTTTCTCTTTCTACAAGAAGAGCCACTCCTTTTTGGATCTTTTCGTCAATAGACTTGTTGTTGCTAGCAATGTCTCCTTGAGCTTTTGTGCTCCTTGCTAGACCAAGTTTAATGTTAAATGCACTAAATACTATCTCAACTTTTGCTAACTCTCTAGATTGTTTTAGATCAAATTCCTCAGCTTCTAATCTACCTAGCAATGTTTCTTTGGTGAAATTAGTGGTGCAACATAACATTACCTGAATCATCTATGTTATTGTCTTGAAGGGTGGAGTCAGAATTTTCAAGATCTTCCATATTACTTCATCATCAGATTTCTTTCCATCAAGAGATGTGATTCCTGCAACAATCTTAGATATTCTTATAATATAGGTTCTCTTCCATCATTTTAGCATCTTGGAATGTGAAATATAGATTTTGTAATCTAACCCATTTTGCATGTGTATCACCCTCATAATTAGCTTCTAAGCTTTTCCAAATTCCATGAGATGTTTGAGTTGTTTTACTTAGCTATAATCACTTTTAGGTTAAGATAACAATATTGCTTATCTTGCCCTTATGTTGCACATAAATACTTCTCTTTGTTCCTCAGTACAACTTTCAATATTGTCCTCTTCTGGAATGTTTTTGGATGTCTTGGTTACAAGCCAATATCCTAGACCCATGCACAAAAGACGAGTCTTCATTTTATCCTTCCAGCTATCATAATTTGTGCCATCAAATCTTAGACTTTCCTTTCTAAACATATTTTCCATGGATCCCCCAAAGTTGTTAAACTTTTTCTTCAAGGACCTGAAGCTTTGATACTAATTGTTAGAAATAATAGTTCACCAAACTTAATCAAACAAACAATCTAAATAGTAATCATAAAGAGATTCTCATACACAATTACACCAAATATGTTGACTAGGGAAACCCTTGTTTAGAGGAAAAACCTTGGTGGGAATGATGCCCACAAAGTGATGTACTAATATTAATATTCCTTGTTAGAGGATGGACCCTGTTAGGAGTCTATTACAACACTTAGTACATAGAGTCCTTGTTAGGAGACTTTTGAATCCCTATTAGGAGATTCCAATCCTATTAGGAGTTGTAGGAGGCAGCTCAACCCATTGTGTTAGGATTAAACCATGGATAGAAAAATAACAATTACATGCAAATATATCCAATAATAAAGAATAATAGATCACACATAAAAGAACACAAGGCACCAAGATTTAACATGGTTCACCCAATCCCTAGGCTACGTCAACCAAATAGCAAGTCCAATATTATTATGATCTAGTGCTTATAACTTGATTACAATCTGTGATCCCTTATAGCTCAATACTGCTGCAAGAACCAATTTCGCATCACAATTATGAAACAATCACTAACCCTAAGCTCTTTTTATACAAGTATTTTTATTGCTTTAGGGTTATAATTAATAATTACATGTCAGCCCAAAATCTTGATAAAATAGGGCCTGAATTTTTTTTTTGGGAGCCCCAAAGAATTTATGAAGTATGTATAGTACTTTCCTGACCAGTCACCACAATCTAACAATCTTCCACTTGGGGACCGATCAGGCTCCACACTAAACAACAATTTCCCTCTTGGAGACTAATCCTATAGATATGTTGCCACTCCATGAGGCTCCCATTGGATCAAACCACCCTAGACTCTGTTGTTCTTTTATGCATGTTCAGTCTAGAAGACCAACTGAAGCTAAAGAGGAGTTTAACTTCTCCCTTGTTGCTACCTTTGTCAACATATCTACTAGATTATCATTTATATGTATCTTCTCCAACTTTAACTATCCATCCTTCAAAATTGAATGAATGAAATGGTACCGCAACTGTATGTGTTTGGTCTTTGAATGTAGAGCTGAATTCTTTGCAAGATGAATGACACTTTGACTATTTGTGAAAAAATAATTATCCTTTTGAGGATGTCCCAATTCTTCCAAGAAGAACTGAAGCCATATCATCTCCTTGGCTACCTCTATAGTAGCTACATACTCTGCCTCTATAGTGGATAAAACATTAACCTTTTGTAACCTAGAAACCCAGCTCATGGTTGCCCCACCAACAGTAAAGACATAACCTATAGTACTCCTCTTGGTATCTATATCCCCTACCAAATCTAAGCCAACATAGCCCTGTAAATAAGTAGTAGGGCCCCCAAAGTGTAAACACTTATTAGATGTTCCTCTCAAATATTTGAGAATCCATTTGACTGCATACCAATTCTCAATTCTGGGATGACTCATATACCTGCTAACAACTCCCACTGCATGTGCAATATTTGGCCTGGTACATACCGTAACATACATCAAAATTCCTACAGCTAAAGCATAGGGAACCTTGGACATCTTATCCTCCTCTTCTTGTGTCTTGGGACACATCTCCTTAGTCAACTTCAAATGACCAGGTAAAGGTGTGCTGACAGCTTTAACATTCTCCATAGAGAAACATTGCAATACCTTCTCCATATAATTAGCTTGAGATAGTGGGCAATGTTCTATTCTTCCTATCTCTACAAATCTTCATACCAAGGATTTTTTTTGCTGCCCCCAAATCCTTCATAGCAAATTCATGTTCTAACTGACGTTTTAGCACCTTAATATGATCCATGTTAGACCCAGCTATAGACATATCATCAACGTATAAACATAAAATAATGTAGCTATTATCATCCAACCTCTTAAAATAAACACAATGATCTAAATGACACCTATTGTATCTATGCTCATGCATAAAACTATCAAATTTTTGATACCATTTCCAAGGTGCTTGCTTTGAGCCATATAAACTTTTCTTCAATTTGCACACTAAGTTCTCCTTACCTTTGACCTCAAATCCAAGTGGCTAAGCCATATATATCTCTTCATCCAAATCACCATGAAGAAAGGATATTTTAACATCAAGCTACTATAAATGCAAATCTTTAGTAGCAACAATACTTAAAATAGTATGGATAGAAGTCATTTTAAAAATAGGAGACAATATCTCATCAAAATTGATTACCCAATTCTGCGCAAATCTTTTTACAACTAACCTGGCTTTAAATCTTTTATTAACTCCTTCCTCTTCTTTCAACTCAAAAAACCCACTTATTCTGTAAAGCCTTTTTACCTATAGGCAACTTGCATAAGTCTCATGTCTTATTCTTCAGCAAAGAGTCCATTTTGTCTTTCATTGCAGACTCCCACTGAATCTTAGCATCCGCCTACATAGCTTCATCATAACTTTCAAGTTCACCAACATTAGTAAGTAAAATAGAATACGAAGAGGGAGAAAATCTTTGTGGAGGTCTAATTTCCCTTGTTAATCATCTAACATTCATTGGTGTGTGTGGTATTTGTTGTTGCGATTGTTGCACATCATGAGAAATGGCTAGAAAATAAGCTTTTGGAGTATCATCTAGCATTGCATAATCATCTTCTTTCTTCTCATGTTGTTGCAACATATCTTTGTACAACACTTTCTTATTGAATATGACATCCCTTCTTCTTACAATTTTATGATTTTCAAAATCCCAAAGCCTATAACCAAACTAATTAATTTCATATCCAGCAAATACACATTTCTTTGACTTAGCTTCTAGCTTGGTTCTATTTTTAGAATCTATGTGAGAAAATTCTTCACAACTGAAGGTCTTAAGAAAAGAATAACTCACCTTCTTACCAGTCCATGCTTCCTCTAGAATACCACAACCCAAAGGAGTAGAGGGACCTCTAGTAGTCAAATATATAGTAGTATTGACAACCTCTACCCACATGTGTAAGGGCAACTCAACATGCATCCTCATGCTCCTTACATGCTCCATTATAGTCATGTTCATGCATTCAACCAGTCCATTTTCCTGTGGAGTCCTTGGAATAGTTTTCTATCTACGAATATTGTTAATGGAGAAATAATCTTCAAATTCATGATTGCAATACTCACCACCATTATCAGATCTGAGACATTTTAATTTCTTACCAGTCTCATTTTCAACCAAGCATTTCCATTTCTTAAAAGTTTGAAATACATCAGATTTTTGTCTAAGGAAATAAACCCATACTTTTCTAGTTGAATCATCAATAAATATAACATAATAATGAGAACCACCAAGGTAAGATACGTAATCATTCCCCCATACATCGTTATGCACAAGCTCTAATTTCTCCTTTTTGTTTTCCTTCCCAGTCTTCGCAAAAACTCACTCTCTTTTTTTTTCCATACAAACAACTTTCACAAAAATTCATATTAACACATTTTAGACCTAGTAAAACATTCTTTGAATGAAGTAATTTCATAGCTTTCAAACTCATGTGCCCAAGTCTATTGTGCCACAACACTGTATCAGAATCTACAGCAGCTATTTGTTCTCCCTGCTCAACTACAACAATTGTTCCTGAACGTTTATTTTTCTCTAAAACAATTAAAGTAGAAGGAACAATATGACCTGTACAAAGATATAAGGTTCCTACTTTCACACTTTTTGCTACTACAAGGGAACCTTTTGAAACCTTCCATTTTTTATCATTAAAAGTAACTACACAACCCTCATCACTGAGTTGCCTTGCTGAAATTAAATTCCTACTCAGCCTTGGAACATGTCTTACCTCATGTAGTAGCCAATGATTCCCATTATACAACTTAATCTTAACTTTTCCCTTTCCAAAAATCTTACAGGGTTCATCATCCCCAAAATAAACAAGTCCAAAACCCCCTTGGACATAATGAATAGAATAACCTCTATGAGGTGTAGCATGAAATGGAGCACTAGAATCTAAAACCCATGAATCATCAACACTTTCTAAAGATAGAAGAAAAGCATCATCTTTGGATTTTTGACTTACCACATTTGCCTCCTTGTCTCCATCTAGTTTATCTCCTTCATTTTTCTTTCAATTCCAACAATCTTTCTTTTGTTGCCTTGGTTTCCCATAGTACTAGTAGTTAGTTGGTCCTCTCAATTAAGACCTCCTCCCCTTTGACTTTCCTCTTGATTTCCCATGATTTCCAAAGTTACTTCCTCTCTCAATCATTACACCCCTGCTTTGTGCATTCAAAGCACTTTCTAATCTAGATCCACCTGAGGTTTTCCTATGAGTTTTTTCACTCAAAACAACACTGATCACATCTTCACATTTTAGGGTACTAGATCCAAGAAGATAATTACTTATAGCCATTACCAAGCCATTCCAACTTTTAGGCAAAGAACACAAAATCAAGAGAGTCCTAATTTCTTCATCAAAATTGATACCCACAGAAGATAAATGACTAGTAATAGTATTAAACTCATTTAAATGATCTGCAATAGATCCACCTTCTACCATTTTCATATTAAATAAACACTTCATGAAAAATACCTTGTTTAAAGTGGAGGGCTTTTCATATAGTTTCGCTAGGGTTTGTATCAATTCTTCTATTGTCTTCACTTTTGTAATATTAAATTCCACCGATGGTGCTAGACATAATCAAATTCTTCCAAGTTCTTTTCTATCCAAAAGATCCCATTCATCATTTGACATAGATCCCTGATTCTTGGCTTTGCCTTCCAACGACTTCCATAAATCCTTCTGAAAAGATAGTCTTCCAATTGCATCTTCCATAATTGGAAGTTTTACCCATTAAACCTATCAACCCTTAGCTTACCCTCGTCTTCCATTGCTACTACTCAACCATGAGACTCCCACTCAAGTACGAGACTTTCCTACATAAGATAACTACAAAAAAAAAAAAAAAACCTTTCTTTGATACCACTTGCTAGGATTAAACCACAGACAAAAAAAAATAATTAAATGCAAATATATCCAATGACAGAAAATAATAGATCACATAGAAAAGAACACAAAGCACCAAGATTTAATGTGGTTCACCCAATCCCTAGGCTACGTACACCAAACAGCAAGTCTAATATTATTATTATCTAGTGATTATAACCTAATTACAGTCCATAATCCCTTATAGCTCAATACCACTGCAAGAACCAATTTCGCATCACAACTATGAAACAATCCCTAACCCTAAGCTCTTTTTATACAAGTATTTTTACCACTTTAGGGTTATAATTAATAATTACATGTCAGCCCAAAATCGTGATAAAATAGGGCCCACAATTTTTTTGGGGGGCAATGCCCTAAGCCCCAAAGTATTTATGAAGTATGTATAGAACTTTCTTGATCAGTCACCACAATCTAACACATTGTCCAAACAACTTCAAGATCAAATCAATGAACCCAATATCCAATTGATCGCGGCACTATTCTTTTCAGAATAATAGATGTGTGACAATCTTTTTCTTCTTCCTTTGTCTAGTAAGTTAGACTTCTTTACCTTTAGATCATCCAATCAAATATAGAGCTTTGTAACCATCAATAGTAACCCTTAAGGTCACTTACATGCACTAGCAAATCACTTTTCTCTGTTGCTTCATAATTCACAATTCTACTCTTCTCATTGATCTCAAACATCATATGTAAAACTTGGAAAACATCTTTCCTTTATACCACACTCAATATTAAATCCTTGAGTCAGCTCCACATTTTACCATATGTTAATTAAATTAAATACACATTTAATTAATGTTTTCCACTCACTTTGATACCCAAACTTTCACACGTGCAACTTCCATACCTACACACTCACTAACATAATCAGTGGTCAGTGTACTACCTCCAGTTAACTGTGCAACCCATTATTTCAAATACAATGTGTTGTATCCTCATACAATAAGGACTATTTTCCTAATGCTTTATTTACATGTAGTTCTCTATATATCATTAATATTTTCCATACATTTTCTATTTAGGTTCTATGCACTTTCCCATTTGTCCAATACATACTGTAGTATGTGTTGATAACTGCACATAAGCAAATACGTAATATATTGTCCTTAATAAAAAGATCACAATCATTTGCTCTGTTAGTCTTTACAAACTCATTACTATGTTGTCATCAATGACAAACACAGTCATAACAATGTTTTGCAATGTTCCCCCATAGCATCAACATTAATGCTAAGAAAACCCCAACATGGATGGTATTCACAAGATGATGTACTAATATAAAAGTTTCTTGTAAAAGGATGTACCTTGTTAGGAGTCAATAAAATAAAATCAATACACATGAGTCCCTATTAGAAGTCTTTGAATCCTTATTAGGAGACTCCAACCCTATTAGAAGTG
The DNA here is from genome assembly GCA_028749045.1 of Cupressus sempervirens. Taxonomy (NCBI): domain Eukaryota; kingdom Viridiplantae; phylum Streptophyta; class Pinopsida; order Cupressales; family Cupressaceae; genus Cupressus; species Cupressus sempervirens. The sequence goes on along the minus strand of CM053793.1, from coordinate 756,207,254 downwards.
GTGCCAACCCTACTAGAAGTTGAAAGAAAGATAGGAGGACCCACTTTCCAAACAACTTCAATACTATCCTCACTAAATAACACACTTTTTCATCAACACTATCCAATAGGAACTAATTTACCATATAAAATTCCTTGTAATCTCACTATACCTCAAATACACCAATCACTTCTCTGATCCAAAAGATATTCACATGTAAGTTCACACAATACAATATCTCACTACTTACACAATATCTGCACTAGATGATTTCAACCAAAGAAATCATATTTCCTTTATACCAAGTCCTAGAATAAGTTATTGAGCCATCCTTGAGGGTTTCTCAATCTAAAATAATAAAATAATATCAACTTAAGATATTATATTTACATGTTGCATTACAATATTATATCATTTCAAAATTATAAGTAATTTGTCAGCTCATAGTCTTCATAACTCTTTACTCGTTGTTCATCTGGATGTGTTTGGTTAACCACAACATCTTCAACATGTCTTCTAACTTTTTCTAAGTCTTCTTGACCATATTCTATCTCTGTTGGGAGATACAATCCAAATAATAGTAACCACTTTCTACAAAATTATGTCTGAGTGTTGCTTTTATTAAAATCATCATAACTTTGTTTAGTCTTTATATTTCTATACACACTCTTAACTGCACTATCTAGACACTTTGCAAAACATCTCCTCAACTATGCATAATCTTATCTCCATTTCTCAAACCTTTCAAAGACAAACTCTTTATATTGCTCTGACATTCTTCATTGAATAACCAATATATTGACATCAATGAAAAACTCTATCATGAATGCAACATACAACCTCTAAATCATGTCTCCAATAATGTTAGGATATTCCCCCATAGGAATAACATTATCATTGATTCTCAAAGCACATTCAAAATGTTTCCTACTATTTATATTGTCCATATGATAATTTATGTGTAATCTTCTAGATGATTTTGAGACCTCTATAAATCGAGGAATTTTGTATAAATCTAAATATATAATAAAATCAAAGTTTTATTTTGTGTCAAGGTTATCATGTTTTCTTCTTTAGTTCTTTCCTCTACCTACAAAAGAGTAGCATTAGAGGATGTTGAAGGAGACTAGTGGAGATTTCTTAGAATAGCTGGTGTCATCTTTGAGGGGTACTCTAGATTGTTAAGTCTAAGTAGTCATTAGCCTACTATTGTTTGAGACAACTTAACTATTGAAGTGACTATAGCTATAAAATAGATTAGATTAGTCAAATATTTTCATATCTAAACCAAGGAAGGCATTTCATATCATTTCACTATGTCATAAATGGTTTAAAGAAGTTTATATTCTTTGAGTATTCAAGAGCAAGGGCTGTAATATTAATTTTCTAGCAACATTTGAATGAGAAATACATAATATGTTCTATGAGTAAGTGACTCACTCTAAATAAGTTGTGTTAAAAAATATTAATGAGAAGTGAACTATAAAGGATTTTAATTTTTTTTGGTAGTAAAGGTGCAAGGTGAATTAGTATTTTAAAAATCAAAGTGGACGTATGGCTTCTTACATATCTTATGTGTAACCTCAAGTTCCACCTCTTACTAGTAAAAATTATGATGCTTGGGAAATTATAATGAAACCCTTTTTTAGGTCTTAGAGGATAACTAAAATTGTTGAGAAAGGTTTTGAAGAGCTAGGTGATGAATCTAGTCTAAATGATAACCAAGGAAGGGAATTGCAAAATATAGAGAAGAAAAATGGAAAACCATGATGTTCATGAAAATAGGTGAGGAATAATTAATTTTTCAAATAAGTAGAAATGTAAGTTCAACTAAACAAGATGGGAGATTTTTTGAAGATAAATATCAAGGTACATCTAAGGTTAAGATAGAAAAATTAAGGAGGAGCATTAATTTCTAATGAAAACAAAACAATTAGGGAGGAGCATTATTTTCTAACATTCATTAATGAATATAGTAGGAAAATATGGGTTTACTTTCTCAAATATAAATCTAAAACATTTGGAAGTTCAAAGATTTCAAGGCATTGGTTGAAAAAAAAAGTGGTCTATCCATCAAGGTGTTGAGCCTAGATAGAGGAGGTGAATATAAGTCAAATGAGTTTTTTTATTATTGTATGTAGAATGGAATAAAAAATAAGACCTCATAAAAATGGAATTGCATAAAGAATTGAACAATAATGGAAATGGCAAGGAGTATGAATAAAGGAAAGAATCTACCTTTTGTAATGCCTTGCTAGAAATGAAAAAAAATTAATGTAAATTTTCACTAAGTTTGCCAAACATTTTTTTTTGAAAGATAAAAACAACAAGAGATAACATAGTAGAAGAAATAACTCACATACATACTAACCATCCATAAACAGATTACATGTCCTAAGGGTTCGATGATGTTGAATTACATGCATAATTTTGATTAATATTAATCTAATACATATAGAAAATCCATATCATAGAACAATAACAAGTATGAATCTAATTAAATAATACACAATTACATAGGATGCCACATGGCATAACCAGAATGCATAATCATCCATTGTACCACTCACAAGGTATGAAAAGATCAAAGAATATACATCATTAGTAAATATATCATCTCATAAGATCTCTAACAATCAAATATAATACAATAGAATACAACCATCCAATAGAAATGCAAGATCAGGATGAAATGGAAAACTGCACAAGCATGTCCAACAATGAAATCTAGCTATTAGTTCTCAATGGTTAAATAAACACTACCATTCGACCTCATGGAAATTAAATGACCCACTCCCACCATGCTAAGTAAATAATCTCAAATCCCATACAAATATCAATCCACAAGCCGTAACTAACATCTAATTCAAGGAAATTCTAATAGAAATAAATCTCAAAGATACCAAGATACAAGTAACACCTAAACCTAGAGGCAACAAAGACACATAGGAAATATAGTATGTAAGTGGGCAAGTATCATCACATGAGAAAACTCTAAGGTTACTTTGGTGCAACCTCTCTAGACTCCAGCCGCCTAGTATCTCTATGTGGCATCAGTATCCTTTTGTACAGACAAGGCACACTACTAAAGCAAGGTCACAACCAAGCATCCTCTCTACTCCCATCCTAGCCTGTACTAGCACTCAAGGCATGTGCAAGGAAAAACATTGACTCTTATTATTTCATTTCAAACCCATTTAATGAAATTTTATCACTTATTAAAACAACTTACATTGGGTTACAATGGTATCCTCTTTATGGCTCCAGCCTCCATTGCCAGACACTTCCCAATATACACATAGATTACCTACCCTAAGCTCATAAAAGGTACAACTCATAAAATTACAATTTCCACCCTAGTCTTATACGAGCAACTAGAAAGCACCTAAAGATAAACCACAATATTTACCTTAGTCCTATGCAAGAAACTAGAAAGCATCAAAATATAACCAATCAAAAAATCAAAGGTTAAAAAAAGAAAGTCACAATAATCACCTCAGTCCTATATAAGCAACTGGAAAGCATAAAAAAATAAAAATGATTGAAACTCAAAGGTTACATTAGGAAAACACACCATTCACCTCAATTCTATACAAGCAATTGATCAAAACTCATCATAGAAATACATGAATACATCATATTGGTCGAGTATAAAATATTGTGACCAAAATACATAACATCATCATCAAACAAAATCTCCCAAGCCTCTTGTAAACATCCTAACTGGTCAACTAAGTCAAACCTGAAACCAACACTAGTAAACCATACATCACATCAAGTATAGTTGCATAATTTTGTTGGTTTTTAAAAACATAAGATTTTGATTTAGAAACAAGATTCAAGTTTTCATTTTTTCAAGTATCACATTTGCTAAGGTTTTTGAGTCCACAAGAACCTCACAACACTCAACAAATTCCTTAAAATCATCTAAATATAAAAATCCCAATTGTTTTATGTAAAAATGAATCAATGGCATAATAAAATCCAAACTTCATTAAAATAATTTCTTCAATTTTAAAAATAACACAACTTACCGATAACTATAAAACTAATTCTTTTAATAAATGCTATTGAAAAAATTTAATTATTAATTATTTTAAATTATTATAATAATAATTGTTAAATTATTCATAAAATATTATGACTTTATTTATTCATAACAATAATTATTTATTTATTAATAATAAGGATGAGAAGGATTTGGGAAAGGAGAGGGCAACCACCCACTCCATTTACAGGTTCCTGATGGAGGATTGATTGATGATGCTTCTTGATAAACCTATCAAAGAGGAGGGGGTGGACTAAAATATGGAGGAGCCTGAGGAAAAGAAGAATGGGGAATGGGGAAAGAAAGAGGGCAACTACCCTTGGCTCTATTTATTTAATTTTAAAAAAAAAATTGGATCACAATGAACTTGGTGGCCTATGGGGTTTTTTTAATATACGTATATGATCAGGTACTGGACTAATAGTAGCAATGTGTCTCCTTACTCTGTATGTTTTTCCATTTCATTTGCTGATTAGAAATAGGACTGATGGTAAGGATTGCTCTATTTTGGAGCTTGTCTTTATTTGTTTTATGAAGTATAAAACTGGTAACTGTTAGATAGGTGGGAGCTAACCTCCAGCTGATCCTTCAACCTTTTTGTACTCTAGGGTCAACCCCCCTTTCTTTAGGCTACTATCTAATAATTCAAAAGTAATAATTATTAATATAACAATATAATAATAATCATTACTAATTAATTAAACTATTTTTATAAAACTAAATATTAAAAATTTAATTCAATAATATTTTTTATTGAATTTAAAAAGCATATAAAAGAAAAGTAAATAGCATATCATGTTTTTTTAAAGCCTAATGACCTTGTTGGTATTAGCAACTTCGCTGCTTAGGAAGCCTTAGTCACCATAGTAGCTACGGCTTCTATCAGCTACCTTCAAAGTCGGGTTATGATAGCATGGGAGGGGGATGAGGGAGGATATGACCCCTGATTTTCCTCTCAATTTTTTTAATATAATAAAATAATAATAATAATGCCCCTCTACCACTCCCCTTGCCCCCAAATTCATATGTAAATTTTGATTTATTGCCATAATAAATTTCTATTTTATGATAAAATTATTACATTAATTATTTACTATGGTAATTTTTATTAGCATCTTTTCTTTTTTATTTTGACAACTTTTTAAGCATAGATCTAATTGGAAAATGAATACAAAACTATCAAATTTGTAAATCTAATTTCTGATACTCTTTTTCAAATCCCATCCCAAATCCAAACAATTAAATTATGAATCCCTAAATTTATCAAACAAGGGTTTCCAATTTCAAATTCTTTCACAGGTGTTTTCAAGAATGATAAATTTCAACACAAGGGTTTCAACCAAATTAAGTTATGAAAACATATTCATTCAAACATGGAGAAGACACAAAGATTTCAAAGAGAAAGTTACTGTGCAAAACTCAACAAAATCCTACCTTGATCTAATGCTAACTAGTCAGATGCTTAGAGATCACAAGAAATTTCCATCCTTTTGAAAACCCTCTTTCCCAAAAATTTTGCTCCTCGAAACCTATGTGTGAAGAAATGAGCTCTAATTTCTTAATAAAGAGCCTTCTCCATTTTAGGGTTTTAGTTTTGCAATCATAGGAACCCTTTTTCCTTTATTATTTTATTTTATTTTAATTTCATATGCAAACTTTTTGCATTTTTAATTAAAATAAAATTTATTAAATTTATTTTCTCTCTCTTTTATTAAATCACATGATGTCTTTAATATATTTATTAATTCAACTAATAATAATATTTAAATTTTATTATTAAAATGAAACTCCTAAATATAAATTATTATTAGATTAAATAAATATAATTACACCAAAATTAGAACTTTAATTAAATCTTTTAAATTCAATTCTTTTATCTAATTAATTTCTCAATTAATTAAATATAACGAAAATTTAATTTATCTTTATAAAATATTCTTAAATTAAATCATTTACTATTCTTTTAATTCTATTTAGTTATAATTGAAAATCACAATAGACCCACAATCAAAATCTGAAAACTCATAATGAAGACAAAGTCTAATTGAACTCAAGGGTCAAAATCACAAATTTACATTACTTGACAAATTTGGAAAGATACTCGTCATACTTTCTAAGACAATTGGCTTCTACGGTTAGGATTTGGACTCAAGAACTATATCCCATCTTTTATCATTGAGATATATCAATAGGACATGCTTATCTTGGCAATTCAAGGAAGTCAATGCCCAGTACCTACAATCTGTCTAAAAGCCAAGCATGTACATATATGTATATATGTAATCTAAACATGCAATTGCAAGGAGTGGTGCATCATGTAGATCCCAACTAGTAGGTGACTACGACTCCCTCCCTCAAGCACATCAAATATGTCAAAAATAAAATAAAACGTACTTGAGTACACATACACATGCAAGTATGGGGTAAGTATCCATAGAAATTACATATAAATAATTCATCTAACTATCATCATGAAATAAATGAAATCACTATATATTAGAATCATCATGCAAAGAATAAACATAAACATCTAAAATAATTGAGTATCAAATAGCTCATCAAATATATAACTAAGTATGAAACAACATCTAATCAAATTAGGTAACCAAGTACCACTAAATCATAAAACATAACCATAAAGTTGGCCTAAAATAATTTTGCAATATATCATATAAAGTAAACTATGGGTAGGCATTACACCTTTAATGAGTTTTGGCTTGAAGAAGTGGCTTGTGATTTTTATATCTTGAATAGGAGTCCAACAAAGATTCTAAGGAAAAGAAATTGTGACAAGCATGGACTATTAAGCATCATTGTATCTCTTAATGTAGAGTATTTTGATTGTATTCCATATGCACATGTTCCAAAAGAAGTAAAAAATAAATTAGATGATAAAAGTGATAAATACATATTTACTAGTTATGATGAACAATGTAAGGCATACAAGTTGTTTAACAATGCAACTAGAAAGATAAATGTAGGAATTGGTGTCATAGTTTAGGATAACTCGTGTCACAGTCTGTTTCATTTGTCGCTATCATGCCAAAAGGTTCTCAATCAAGAACCCCTTGGCATTATAAATGGTGACCCATGAATTTTAGCTCCTCATTTGAGTAGTGAGGGGCTAAAGGTGTTAGCA